>JAUIMM010000045.1:14225000-14927500 GCA_031769625.1 Taudactylus pleione | reverse complement strand
TTGACATCTGTGTCTGCACCACCAATTACAACAACATCCACCGCACATGCCAAAGAAGTGATGGAGGAGTACATGACCTATTTCAATGGACCAGGTGCTGTACCATGGCAGGAGCACTGTCTGTGAACTACTGACTAAATTGGACATTTGGGATTTAACAACAAAAACATTAAGGATTTTGGTTTAAACTGTGTCACTACTTACCAAGACTTCTGCAACCTCCAAATCTCCCTCACGCTCAGACATCAAGATGATTGATTCCCTTTGAGGCTCTTGTTCACTGATGAATGACATCATTTGGTAGTACCACAGCGCAGGAGTATATATTTCATCTGTAGCCGCTCCTGATTTTTTGGAGTCATCCACCTTCTTTTTTACTTTGATGTACACTGTCCTGAGATTTTTAATCTTTTGCCGTACAGTTTTCAGGTCTGCATCAGATATGTATTTTTTCGAATACATCAACAGTTCCTCTAGTGCGGCCAACTTGTGCGACTTATTGTGGTACTTCCGAGAACTGATCATCCACAGACACTCTTTCGAGTGCAGGATTTCAATGAATCCTGTAACGAATTCACGTTCAGGATCCATGGACATTATCTATGAATAAGAAAAAAAAGGACATTTAAATATTTGTGTATATAGTTTTGTTAAATGTAATGTTGTTATAGTTCACATTTTTAATGTTTTAACATTTTCTTTTTTACAGGTTTTTAAAGGTTTGTTATGGTATTCTAATCATGTTTTCTTTTACAGGAATGTTATGTGTTTATTGCTTGGTAATATAATGTTTTTCTTTGTTTGACAGTATGGATTTTCCACCATTGGGCCTGTCGTTGTGGTAGAACTACAGATCCCAGGATGCCCTAAAAACAGTTTCAAAGGTGGGTGGCAGGTCATCCTGGGATCTGTAGTTCCACAACAGCTGGAGACCAAAAGGTAGAAGACCCCCAGCTTTAAATAATGTGTGTTTTTAAATGTAATGTATGGTGATTTTTTTTGTAAAATACGTGTTTATTTTTTTTTTTTTTTTATATATTACACACATTGGTGGGCAGTGGGAGCTTAATGCATGACCCAGCCACCGCCCACCTCAATACGGCGAGCAGTGGCTGGGTCATGCATTTATTACCTGGGGGCACACATTGGTGGGCAGTGGGAGCTTAATGCATGACCCAGCCACCGCCCGCCTCAATACGGCGGGTGGTGGCTGGGTCATGCTTTTATTACCTGGGGGCACACATTGGTGGGCAGTGGGGAGCACATATTGGTGGTCAGTGTGGTTGCATTTAAACTGTACAAATACTCACCAAATATCCAACAAAACAAGACTTCAGTGTGCAGACTCCTAAAGTGCGACTGTCTTGCTCCATACACGATGCTGCACAAGATGGCGATGGGGCGTGTCCAGGCTTCTGTCAGTGAAATTCCGCATTGTGATGAATCGTACGATTCATCGAGAGGGAAAAAACCCTCACGATCTGCTTCCATCGTGTTCATGGTTGGCTAATCTGCCCTACAGCACGGCAGATCAGAAAATGCGATGTACGACGAGCGGGGACGCGCATCGGCACCGTGCTCGTGAGTATAAACTCACGATTTGTACTTTTATTACCCGATTCGTCGTCACGATTTGTCAAAATCGGCCAAATCGTGTAAAATGTCGCTATATGTGTGGGCACCTTTAGCTTGCTTTAATGGAGGATTCCCTTCCACAGAGCAGCAAGCTGGAACCAGTACCTGGCAGCTATCCTATCAATGCACTGACAGCCTGCTGAGGCCCTCCATTATACATCCCTGTTAGCGGGCCCCCTGGGACCCACCGGGCCTAAGGCAACTGCTTGTGTTGCCTAGTGGTAAATCTGCTACTGGACAGAGCGCATACCAGGGAATGGATTGGGGGGGAGAGAGCGGACAGAGCACACACTGGGGAACAAATGGGGGGAGAGGGGACAGAGCACGCACCAGGGAATGAATATGGGGGATGGGACACTGCACCAGGGGGAGGAGAGATGGAGGGGACAGAGAGGACACCGGAGAAAAGATGCAGTGGGAGGAAGGATGTTATAGATGGCAACAGAGTTAGGGAGGGAGGGCCACAGATGTCTGTAGCTTCGGGGTGAGGGCTGCAACTGTGAGAAGGGTGGGGCACAGACACCGGTGGCAGCGGGGAAATCAATAGCAACATGGCAGGTGTAGGGGGAAAAGTATCACTTTTCCAAAAAGCTGACTCCGCAAAAAGACCAACTTTTTGGAAGTGATACTTTTGGTAATGAGGCATGATGAATGGCTCAAGTTTTGTAAACTTGCAGCGAGTGATAATTGTGTAATGATAAATAGACCCCAATGCCTCACAGGTGGTCTGTTTTCCTACATATCTGTGCATCTACACAATATCAATTTAGCTGGTAACTGAAAGGAAACAAAGGGTACCAACACATACCCCTATCGTGCACCCAATTATTGCCCAGATCCTCAACTTTAGAAATCGATCTGCAATTCTTTGAGCTGCTAGAAAATGTAATTGTGCTCAGAATACTTAATAGTCCTGTTGTAACAAAGAGCACACTTACTGGATAGTGGTAAAACAGGATGGGTACGGGAAACCGGCGCTCGGGATCCAACGGTCAAAATACTGATGCAGGCATGCCGACAGGGTTAGGATACCGACACCTATTGTTGAGTATCCTAACCCTCCCCCTCTCCCTACCTTAACCCTTACCCTCCCTTTCCAATGCCTGAACCTAACCTCCCCGAACCCTCAAACTAACTTAGGGGTCTATTTACTAAGCATTGTTAGGAGACAGAGTGAAAAGTAATATGGTGCCAGCCAATCAACTCCCAACTGTCATCTTTGAAAACCCAGCCTGTGAGATGACAGTAGGGAGCTGATTGGGTGGCACCTTATCACTTTCTTATCACTTTTCACTCTGTCTCCTAACACTGCTTAGTAAATAGACCCTTAGTGCCTAACCTTAACCCTCCCCCTAGTGCCTAATCCTATTCCCCTAATCCTCCCCCCACTTACCTACTTACCTTCGGGATGCCGGCACCAGAATTCTGACAGGCGCTGGTATTCTAAACACCAACACCCCGACAACCAGGATACTGAACATATCCCTGGTAAAACATTACCTAGGGCATTATGTATTCAATGTTTATTGCACACAAGCGGCTGTCCAATAAAATGTAAATGCAGCAGGTGTCTGGAGGAAATAGACACCTTGCTCCATCTGAGACATGGGTGCTGCCTTGGATCACCATTGCAACCATCGTGACCGTTGGTCATGATGGTTATCCCTTTGGCCAGGCTGCATAATGCTATGTTACAGTGTCAGCGGCTGTGTCACTGTAACATAGCGTTTCACATGCAGATACACTCGCTCTCACACATAGAATATAGGCATGTTGCATATAATTTTAATCAACAGGAGCTGCTTGTGCTATCTATTCACATCGCTGTGCAAATTAGACGCATTTGAAGGTAAAATATGCATGAAAAAATGCTCTGCGCTGCCAAGTCACGCCACAGCATGGCGCGACTAGAAGGGCTGTTTTACGCACAAGGAGGCTAGATGTATGAGGACACATCTGTATCACAGCGCGAGGTCCTGCTGCTAATGCTATATGAAAGACCGGCCATAGCATCCTTATCTCCATGGCAACCTCTCTCTCAGCTGACAGTACCCCACCCCCATAAATATAACTATTGTTGACAGGACAAGTTTCACTGCCAATACTACGTTCGCAGTAAAGGGTGTTTTACTGCGGTTTAATATACCCTCATTTTCCTCACAGGCTCCTGCAGTCAATTTTTTAGTCTAATACACTCAACATTTGTATTAGTCATATGGGTAGTAGGTTGCATTAGACTAGCAATAACTATATATAGCAAAGAGCAAAAAAGAATTAGCAGCCCGGGAGTTTGAAACATATGCGATTACTACTTATGGTAGCAGGACAATTCCAACAGGATGCTGGGATGCTATAAGAGGATTATAAAAAAGGATTCCTGTAGAGTCTGCACTAGTCAATCAGTGATAAATGAAAAAATTATAATTAAACTAAACCAACAACCTGGTCGTAAATAGAACAATTCAATATAAGACACTATCGTTGGTGGTGCTACCAGATATTATTTGTGAAAATCACAATGGAAACTTGTTTGCAAAGAAGCAAAGAAGACAAATATACTCTTACTGGTGCACTCTTAAATGCAAATTTGAAATAATCAAAAAGAGAAAGATAGTATAGAAAAATTAGAACTTAACCTTTAATAAATATTGTTGAAAAAGAGTGTATAATAGATACACTTCTTACTGGGATCAAAAAAAGAGGAGACATACATACATACAAATAACATATAAATTATACAGTAGTGATTTGGGTGAAAATATCTCTTCTACAACTAGTTCCCCTTTTTTTCAATACTGGTAAATAAATACTTGATAATTAATAGTATAAGGAGAAGTAGAATAGAAATCCACCTGGTTAGGATGTGTCATATATTCATAAGTTATTGTAGCACATCAAAAACGCAGCTATATACATAATTTAATCATATGTTAATCCAATTAATATATACATGAACAAGAGACCACATAACTGGCAATATAAACACATAAGATACACAAAGAAAATTGGTCTAATTCTGTCTGTTTAATGTACAGCCTGACAAATCATTCTCCTTGAGGTAAAGATATAAGAGGACCATGAATATATGAAACAAGTTCATTTATTATTGATCGGTTTAAAGAGAAAGGTTATGACCCGCAATAATTGGGTACTGTGACATTAAGTACTATACATGAACTGCTTATTATTGCTACAGAAAAAATATGAATAATAATAATGAAAATAATTCCTGCCAATTGAGCTATCTTTCAAAATGTAATAAAGATCGTAAAAAGTTTAATAAAGTATAGTAAAATGAAGATTTTTGTTATTGGTTTATCTGAAGCATTTTAAACAAAACTCCTAACTTCATATATAGCAAAGCTTACAATATGGCATTAATAGTTAAAAATCCCAGTAAAATATCAATAAATGCTACAAATGTGGCACATTTAACATTTGAAGTTGTTCTAACAACATAGCTGCATATGAATCCTATAGTGGTGAAAAAATGTAAAGTAAAATAAACCATTTCCTGTTCCTTAATGTTCTATACTTACTAAACTGTCCATACAGGAAGCAATATGTTGGCAGCAAGACCAGAACATGTAAACAAAGACTATACGAAGAGCAGAAATGTAAACTAAATTCATGTACACATGAGTTATACAGATAAACATAATATGGATCCTTCTTTTTTTAAGCAGTTTTGGCATTAAACAGGTCAAATTAGGGTATAGAGGTGGAGGCATGTTTTCTTTACAGCTTTAACATGACACATATTGGATATATATATAACTGGGAGACCATGATTCCAAGTGATGGTTTAATTTTAATGTTCTTTTCATGACAAATGGTTGTTTATATACATAGATACTTATTTGATTTCAATAAATATCCATATACATATTTTGTATACTTTGTATTTCTTTAGTACTGATAATTGGTTCTGCTAACTATATGCCAATTGATATTAACTGTTGTTAAGTATACCCTTACAAGCTGTCTTATTTCACTATTTAAATCATTCTTGCCTCCTCCCCCGGAGAGTCTGGTAGATGCCCAGAAGGACTCACATCCCGCATATTAACCACTTCCGTGGTGTATTGGATAGGAGCAGGATGACCCAATTTATTCTGAATTGGTTTCATGTCCCCACCCACAGTATGCAAAGCCGGAAGAGCTTCACAATGACCCCTACAATTGACACTTGGATCTCCCCTCCATGACCTCCCTGAGGGGAGATAAAAAAAAGTAAGCTAGTATGACTTAAATGTACTTATTCTTATCCTGACTACCATTATAAAGGGGCATAGCAGGATCATGTCACGGACAGCATCTGTGGTGGAAGTGAAAGATTAACAGAATTTTTATTTTAAGTAATTAATAGTTACTGACTGTATTTCAGTCCCTAGAGGGATGACCATTTAAAGGCCCCTACCTTTGAATTTTACCTAAATCCGACACTGGCGCTGTGTTTTATTTTTAATTTCATCTTGCCCTCCCATGCAGGTCACATGGGATGCAGTTTATATGCCGGCGGACGGGATGCTGGCAGTCGAAACACAGATGCAGTAATCCCGCTGCCTGGCATAATGGCGACGCCTATATCGCAAAGGACTTCAGGATACCGGCGGAAGGCATCTTGTCCGCCGGAACGTCGAATGTCCGGACGGCGGTAAGTATGAGCAGTTAGCTGGGCATAGGGGGGATAGGATTAGGCCCCCCTGGTGTGAGATTAGGGTTAGGCACCTCCCAGGGAGGGTTAGGGATAAGATACAGGAAGGGGGGCTTGGGGTTAGGCACCACTTGGGGGAGGTTAGGGTTAGGTACCCACCTGGGAGGGTTAGGTTTAGGGTGTGGGAACGCAGGGTTAGGGTTAGGCCCCACAGGGAATAGGTTAGAGTTAGGCACCCCCAGGGAGGTTAGAGTTAGGCACCACTAAGGGAGGGTTAGGGGGGGAGAGGGGAGGGTTAGGGTCCTAACCTGCGCCTGTCGGGATTCTCACCATTCGGCCTTCCAGCGTCGGTATTTCAACGGGCAGCTATTCAGCCACCATATCTCATACCAATTCTGGTCACAGTACTGGCATATAATGCATGCTACGCCTCTGCCTGTACTGTAGTCTTTTGTATCTATTGTCTCTTTTGTATAGAAATTTATTGTTACTTGACTTGTATAATTCTTTTACACTTTGTAAATTAGCATGCTCAGTGGTGTTTGCAGGGATACATGAATAATTGTATTGATTGACAAGAAACTGAATTTATTACAAATTAATAAGACTTTTTCTAGACTCCATGCAGATGTACAGCAAAACAAAGTATACTGGTTCACTATATTTAAAGATGAAGTAAGAAACTAAGTAGGACATTTACCAATGATATCTTACTAATTCTATGAGGAATATATAACTGATTGTGGCATATATACAATGCAGTATATACACATTAATTGTAATTAACCACCATACATGTAGGAAAAATGAGGAAAGCAGAAGAGTATAATTGTATTTTATACAAAATAATGTGCATTCAACCATATGGGATATGGGACATTGTAACTCTCAATTCTTACACAGATATATGAACTTTACTCTCACAAATGCAGACAATTACAGTGATAAAGAGATAATTGCATACAATTATGCTTGTTATCCTTTCATGTATTCAGAGAATGAGTAATGCTAATAGAACCACCTATTATTTAGTACATACAAATACACATATGGACTTGATGTTGGCACTTACAGAGTTTTTCCATTTTAAAATAATTCCTTCCCTTTCTAATAATAGTACTTTGGTCCCTTCCCTCCATTTATCAGGCTCCCAATATAGCCAGGCCTTCTGACTACTACCTTTGGCACTGACCAGGCCTCTCTAGCAATGGACACAGTGTTGCTGATTCAGAGCTGAATGCAAGTATGTTTTGTGAATAGATCTTATGGTAGCTCTATAGGTGGTTCAAAGTTCTACAGATCTCAATCACAACTCAACATTGCGCTGAATGGGCTTAACTGGTCAAAAACTGAGCTAAATTTAGTGTAGAGGACATGAAGGTAAAACTGCGGGCTATGCTGGGTTCTGCGTATGCAGGGATCTGACTGATTCAGACAGATGTTTGCAGCTGGTATAAGGTTGGTGCAAGTGAGTGCTGATAATGATGGTGGCTATTTTATACTTGCCTACGGTCCCAGAATGACCGGCAGGCTCCCAAAAATCATCTCCCGGGGACTGGGGCCACCTGGCCACAGCCGCCCACTTACCCTGTGCAGTGGGTGACACAGGTGGTCATTGATGCAATTCGCATTGAATTGCATCATCGTGGCTCCGCCCTCTGCTACACAATGTTGGTAAACTTGTTATTGCATAGAAGGGGGTGGGGCTACAATGACGCAATCCTATCATCACGCCCCAGACCCATCCATCTCATCCGATCCCCGCCCTCCTCCTCCCCCAGACTTCTACCGGAAGAGGCGGCCAAAAGGTCAAGAAGTTTGGGCTATTTGAACAAGCATATAGATAGTGGTGTTGCAGTCATATACAGTAAATGCGTATGACTCAGCATACAGCTTAAGATCCGGATTTTATTTATGCACACAATGCAAGTGTAATTGCAGCCAGCTTGCATGCAACCCTGAATTGGCTCCAGTTTCTCGAAGACTTTCAATCTCTTTGCTATGTAGAGAGTCAAAGAACTAAAATAAAGAGTGCTTGTAAATGATATGCATCTTTTATGTTTTAATTTTATGTAGCACATGAGTGCAATACTTGTAAGGATAAAAAAGTTAGTACATATTCATGTTTATAAAGCTCTTTTGTTTGCATATGTTTTTATGGTCTTGTGCGGGGAGATCAAGGTTCCGATGTAACGGGCAGTTCGGTAACATCGGAACCTTGATCTCCCCGCACAGGACTATCAAAACATATGCACACAAAAGAGCTTTATAAACATGAATATGTACTAACCTTTTTTATCCTTACAAGTACTGCGCTCACGCATGTTTTACGTTTATTTTATATAGCACATATCATTTATTTTAGTTCTTAGATCATTTGTATTTTACAGAGCTGATATTTTTTTAACCAAACATTAGTGCAGTGTTCCATAGAATATCATGGAGAGAGTCAAAACAGTATCATCGGTTATTGGAAGAGTGTCTTGGCTATATGTTTATTAAAAGTTTAACTACTTTTTAGGTATTTTGAGTTTTTGTCCATAGTTATTATTATTTTATTCTTCATTTCATTTACCACAAAGACAATTCTTAAATAGGTATATATAGTTTCAGCAGTTTGACCATGTTTTATCGATACCGCCCAACAAACAGAAACAGGAAGTTAATAATACACAGCTGTTTAGGTTACATTTTTCAGATGCGGTGCCTATTTCTGCAAAATAGTTTATTTTTAGCTCTTGTCCTACTGTGTATTAGCAACTTTATCATAAATAAATCTAGCTGAGCACTTGAAAAACACAGCTTCCTCAAAAAAAAAAGCTTATTTTCTAGAATAGAAAATAGATCTGATTTCAAAATAGCTGGATTTCATTAGTTTCACAAAATTAGTAATTGAAACTTTCCCCAAACTAGATGTGATAATCACAGCTGGATCCCTAGGTCCCACTGACAGCTCCAAAGCTTATATGTGGGTCACAGCAGATGTGCGGCTGGAGGGGTCATCACTCAGCTCACCGATATATACCATAGCCTTCTGACAGCTACTTCTGAGAGTCTGTGAAAGGTAAATATGTACTGTAAGTGGTGGCATCAGGCCTGTCACATTAAATTCTATGTGACTTATCAAATAGGGACACAGATTTAGCAGTTCAACCACCCTTTTTATGTGTGATAGGTAGGATTTAAGAAGTGGGCACTTATAATTCTAGGAGATAGCCAAGTTGGAGCTTAGTTAGGTAAGAATAGGGCTGTCCAAAGTACATTGGGTACTCTTTGTTCTTCTGTAAGCTCTTCTTTTTAACTTGTGCGGAAGGAGGGGGAATATTTTGCTCCGTTCTTCCAAATGTGAAGTAAGTCCAATAAAGACCTCCATTATATTGGTTATTGGACCCACTTCACATTAGGAAATTACAGTGAACAAACTGTGCTTAAAGGGGAACCACCAACTGCGTTGGATCTCTTCGCTAATATGGACCCCATCAATATTCACACAGAACTGGTAACAACAATACTTTAACAGCTAGATTTTTTTCATTTAAAGGGCCAAACACCTATATTCGAAGCCCATATTATTTTATACCAACAGGTTAATTGGAGGATTACTAATTCTCATTGACATGTATTTGCCTTAGCTGATGATTTACTTACTCTCAAAAGCCTTTACATGTGCTGTTTACAATTTAGCTTAGTTGGCTTTTTATATGTCTATTTATATTAAGTAAATGTTTTTATGCATGTTATCCGTTTTAGCTACTAATTAATATTACAGGCCTAAGGTTATATGTGCGCGCTATTTCAATTCTGTTATATTGCACAGTTTGTGGAGATTGACTCTCTCCCTATTACAGCTGCCTTGGAAGAAACACCCATAGTAGCTGCTGATTGTTTATATTTATTACAACTCCTCAGGGATGCTGGAAATTGTAGTTCCTAGTACTTGAGGCTGTATTACACTGCCCCCTACTGCCAGTAACTCCGCCAACCATGTAAATACACGCATGTAAATACACATGCAAGCTACCCTTCCACACTGAAATATATAACAAAACATAAAAATCTGCTTTTTAATTTAAAGGTTAACTTCCTTTATTTCAAATTACCATACATTTTATATTGTTTAGGGTTCTTAAACTAAAGCCATTAATAAAACCTTGTATATTGTCTTAACTTTAACAAAGCATATCGATACTTCTTTACAGCCTAGTGTACTATGGGGATGATACAGAGATGGAGCTACAGTATGTTAATGTTGGACGCAGTGGAGTGATTTTTTGTCACTGCACATGCGCCAAAGCCACACTGCGCACGTGTGGCGAGGGATTTGTGACAGCGTTTGCAGAGAAGATTTATTTGCAAAGCGTGTGACAAATAGTCAATGTTTGGGGGAGTTAATGGGGGAGTGGTTTGAAAACATTCGGCGTGCCTGGAAATCCTCTGCAAATTAATTTGCAGCTGGAGAGACCACTTAGGAGAGTTGATTTGTCTGAGACAGATTTGGCTTACACAGAAGTTCGAAGTGCGACCAATGTGCGACCGATTTCCAATGTTCTCGCTATTGTACGCCAGCAGGAGATTTCAGACGCGGGAGGTGGACATCTCAGTGCACAAGATATCAGCTAAGTCATTAGCATATTTTTGCAAGTACACTGCATATGGAATTACATTCGCAAAGGGATTTGCGTCCATCTCTAAATCTGGTCTTTTATACTAAATAAGAGTTTCTCTAAAACTCCATTGTATTTTACTTATCATTAATGCTTCTGATTGATGCAGGCATCATTGATATTAATGTTTAAGAATCTAGTTTCAGAAAGTGTGTGTACAGGTGAATTTGCTCACATTAGTCCTAGGACTATTAGCATGTGTTATAGATTTGAATGTTTTAAGAATATACGTACATTAAACACTTGGGGCAGTGTTTCTAAAAATCATCCCTCATGTAGCCTTAACCATAGGCAAAAACCCCCAGTCCCACACCATGACCACAATAGAAATTGTAATATAATAGAATTTTACTAGACCTGCATGTTCTTCTCAGTATCACAAATGAAATAATCAGCATCACCTGTGGTTCTTTTAACATGTGTCAACCAGTAATAAAAACATCTGTGCAACAACTACGAGCTCTTGAAAACATACACTGTTAGGAGTGCACTGCTATAGACCATCAATAGGGTTAATTATTAATCTGTATATATATATATATATATATATATTAGGGGTGAGCGGGTTCCGATTTCTGAAATCCGAACCCCCCCGAGCCCCCCCGATCCGAGGGCGATCCGAGTCAGGCTCGACTTTTCCCGCCTGACTCGGATCTGAAATTGAGGCAAAACGTCATCATCCCGCCTTCCGGGTCTTGCGGGTTTTGGATCCTATATATGGTACCCGCGTCGGCGCCATTTTCTCACTCGGCTGTGGACAGTGAAGAGGGAGGGTGGGAGTTAGGGCTGGCTGGGCTGTGTAGTGTAGTGTAGTGTACTGCAGTGCAGTGTAGTGTTGTGCTGTGCTGTGCTGCGCTGTGATGTGCTGCGCTGTGCTGCTGTTGTCCATAGGGGCTGTGTCCACTCCTTCAAAGTCCATAGGGGCTGGCTGGACTGTGTTGTGCAGTCAGTTGTCCATAGGGGCTGTGTCCACTCCAATGTCCTGTGCAGTGTCCTAGTCCTAAAGGGGTGCTGTAGTGTTGTCCAGGGGTTGCTCTGTCCATCAGGGGTGCTCCCCCCAAGTGCAAAAAAAAATAAAAACATTTCTGTGTTTGTGAATTGTGTGCACTGTGGCTGCACGTGCATCAACAAAGGAGCAGCGCCAAGCGTGCGCCTGTGTCCCATTAGTAAAGGGACGGCTGGCTTGTCTGTTAAAGGGTGCTGTAACCCCCAAAGTACACTCCAAACAAAATAAAAAAATATTTTCTGTGTTTGTGAATTGTGTGCGCAGTAGCCGCAAGTGCATCAACAAAGTAGTGCCAAGCGTGCGCCTTTGTCATAAGTAAAGGGCCGGCTGGCTTGACCGTTAAAGGGTGCTGTAACCCCCAAAGTACACTCCAAACAAAATAAAAAAATATTTTCTGTGTTTGTGAATTGTGTGCGCAGTAGCCGCACGTGCATCAACAAAGGAGCAGCGCCAAGCGTGCGCCTGTGTCATAAGTAAAGGGCCGGCTGGCTTGACCGTTAAAGGGTGCTGTAACCCCCAAAGTACACTCCAAACAAAATCAAAAAATATTTTCTGTGTTTGTGAATTGTGTGCACTGTGGCTGCATGTGCATCAACAAAGGAGCAGCACCAAGCGTGCGCCTGTGTCCCATAAGTAAAGAGCCGGCTGGCTCATTTCTTAAAGGGTGGTAACCCACAAAGTGCACTGCTCTCCAGCAAAAATAAAAAAATATTTTCTGTGTTTGTGTGCGCCTTAGCCGCACGTATATATCAATATAACATAAATGGAGGACCAAACTTTCTCCGATAAAAATAAAATAGGGAAAGATCAAGAACCACTTCCTCCTAGTGCTGTTGCTGCTGCTGGAAGTTGTTCATCATCCCAGAGAGGAAGTAGGAAACACCACTACTTTTACTAAACAATTGACCCTCCAACAGTCCCTAGCGAGGAGGATGAAGTACGACAGCAGTCATCCTGAAGCAAAACGTATAACTGAGGCCTTGACTGCTATGTTGGTGTTAGACGTGCGTCCGGTATCCGCCATTAGTGCAGTGGGATTTAGACAATTGATGGAGGTAGTGTGTCCCCGGTTCCAAATCCCACCTAGATTCCATCTGCATCCTCAAAGCAGCAGCGACAAGCGTGCGTCTGTCTGTTAAAGGGTGGTGTAACCCTCAAAGTGCGCTCCACAAACAATAAAAATATTCTTCTTCTTTTTTCTGTCTTTGTGAAATGTGTGGGCTGTAGCTGGACCTGCATCCTTAAAGCAGCAGTGACAAGCGTGCGTCTGTCTGTTAAAGGGTGGTGACACCCTCAAAGTGCGCTCCACAAACAATAAAAAAATTCTTCTTTTTTTTTCTCTTTGTGAAATGTGTGGGCTGTAGCCGCACCTGCATCCTTAAAGCAGCAGCGACAAGCGTGCGTCTGTCTGTTAAAGGGTGGTGTAACCCTCAAAGTGCGCTCCACAAACAATAAAAGTATTCTTCTTTTTTCTGTCTTTGTGAAATGTGTGGGCTGTAGCCGCACCTGCATCCTTAAAGCAGCAGCGACAAGCGTGCGTCTGTCTGTTAAAGGGTGGTGACACCCTCAAAGTGCGCTCCACAAACAATAAAAAAATTCTTCTTTTTTTTTCTCTTTGTGAAATGTGTGGGCTGTAGCCGCACCTGCATCCTTAAAGCAGCAGCGACAAGCGTGCGTCTGTCTGTTAAAGGGTGGTGTAACCCTCAAAGTGCGCTCCACAAACAATAAAAATATTCTTCTTCTTTTTTCTGTCTTTGTGAAATGTGTGGGCTGTAGCCGCACCTGCATCCTTAAAGCAGCAGCGACAAGCGTGCGTCTGTCTGTTAAAGGGTGGTGACACCCTCAAAGTGTGCTCCACAAACAATAAAAAAAATCTTTTTTTTCCTGTCTTTGTGAATTGTGTGGGCTGTAGCAGCACCTGCATCCTCAAAGCAGCAGCGACAAGCGTGCGTCTGTCTGTTAAAGGATTACATCGGTGACAGCATCCAAGTAGGTATGTCAGACAGTCCGTACATGTACTGGCAGGAAAAAGAGGCAATTTGGAGGCCCCTGTACAAACTGGCTCTATTTTACCTGAGTTGCCCCCCTCCAGTGTGCACTCCGAAAGAGTGTTTAGTGCAGCCGGGAACCTTGTCAGCAAAAGGCGTAGGAGGTTGCTTCCACAAAATGTGGAGAAGATGATGTTCATAAAAATGAATTATCAACTTTTCCAGGGAGACCAGCCTCCAGAACGTACAGAGGGACATGTGGTGGTGGATTCCAGTAGGGACGAATTAATACTCTGTGAGGATGAGGATGTACACAACACTGAAGAGGGTGAGGAATCGGTGAATGAGGAGGATGAGGACGACATCTTGCCTCCGTAGAGCCAGTTTGTGCAGGGACAGATTAATTGTCAGCTTGTTTTGTGGGGGCCCAAACGAACCAATCATTTCAGCCACAGTCGTGTGGCAGACCCTGGCGCTGAAGTGATTGGTTTGTTAAAGTGTGCATGTCCTGTTTATACAACATAATGGTGGGTGGGAGGGCCCAAGGACAATTCCATCTTGCACCTCTTTTTTTTCTTTGCATTATGTACTGTTTGGGGCCTAGTTTTTCAAACTGCCATCCTGTCTGCCACTGCAGTGTCACTCCTAGATGGGCCACGTGTTTGTGTCGCCCACTCGTGTCGCTTAGCATAGTCATCCATCTACCTCGGTGCAACCTTTTGGACATAAAAACACTATTGTGAGGTGTGAGGTGTTCAGAATAAACTGGAAATGTGTGGAAATTAAGGTTTTTGAGGTTAATAATAGCATAGGAGCAGAAAAATCAACACATTCTGTGATTTTAGCTGTTTTTATGCTTTTTAAAAAAAAAAACAGATCCAAAACACAAAACCCAGAACCCAAAACACCGAAGGGTGGTTTTGGCAAAACCAATCCAGATCCAAAACACGAAGAAAGATCCAGATCCAAAACCAAAACACAAAACACGAAAAGTGGCCGGTGCACACCCCTAATATATATATATATAGATATATATATATAACCAGATGTCCTGGCTCCCTGATTGACTAATTGACTCACTAACTCATCAACACCCAGCCAAACCCCTGGACCTAGAAACATAAAAATCGGGGAGTATATGCCTTCTATAACGTAGGTGCCCATTAAGATGTGATTTTTCGAAATTTTACTCCTAAGGGGGTGAAAATGTTAACATTTTTACTCCCCCTGTACAATGTCCTGACTGACTGTCTCATTGTGGCTGCAGCACAGTTCATATTCAAACACCAACTGTCATCCAAAGTGCTGCCAAACATCGCTGGCATTTGGTGTGCATCCCCTATTTGAATAGTGAGGGAGGGGAATGTGTTACTACAGAGGTGAGAAAGCAAAAATGTGTTACTAAACAGGTGAGGGAGGGGAATTTCAAATGTGTTACTATGGGGTGAAGGAAGGGAATGTGTTACAACATGGGTGAGGGAGAGGAATGTGTTACTACAGGGGTGAGCATGGGTAATGTGTTGATAGAAAACACATTAATCCTTCACCTCTATAGTAATGCATCACTACTATAGTAATACATTACATTCCCTCACCTGTGTGCTAACACTTTCCACTCCTTCAAATCTTTAGTAACACCTTTACCTCCCTTGTCTGTGTTATAACACATGTGACATTCCCCTCCCTCACACATGTAAAAATGCAATCCCTCCCTCACACCTGAAGTAACACATTACCCTCACTCACACCTGTAGTAACTTATTCCCCTCCCTCACCTCAGGAGTAACACATTTGCCTTCCTCACCTCTGTAGTAACACATTACTTCTGCTCACCCCTGTAGTAATACATTCCCCTTCCTCAGCGCTGCAGTAACACATTGCCCATTTGTGATAAATCGGGGTGGCGGTCAGTGCTCCTAAAAGGGGATATGTGGCACCACTAGCTGCTGCCTCAGGGAGTGTCCTTACTACCCTGAATTAGAAAATAGAATAGAGATTGAAGGAAAGCGCTCTATGGTGGGTGACTTGCCAATATTGGATATCTAGAGTGAGTTGGACTAGTGTTCGATGCTTGTGTTTATATCATTGATGTCTGTGTAATATAACTGAAGACTTCTGAGTATGATATGTTACACTGAGGTGTTATGGTCTAGTCGGCAAAAACTTGAGGCTGGAATTTGTTTGAAAAAGAAAGTCTCAGGAAAATCTACTGGAATTTCTGGTTGACAATAACTGTTGGCTGGAAATTCAACATATCTTGTATGTCCATAAGAGAAATGGCATATAATACTGGGAAGGGAAACCAGAGTTTGGTGGGACGTATGTATTCTCAGATGGTACCAAAAAGAAAATTTAGTCCGCAAGGGCCTCACAATCAAAAAAATACCTACACACAGTAACGACATCATAAGTTTTATGGAACAGTGGAAGAAAATTCTAACAGATTGTTCATTCAGGTTAATGGAACTAATCATTAAAGATAGGAATTCAGAGTTAGTTAACTTAGAGAAACATATAACTAAATTAGATCGAGTAGTAGATAAAAAGGAGCGCTTGTGATTAATAAAACTAAGTATGTGTGTGGCGCGATTCCTGTAAAAAGAGGGGTAATTAGTGAATGTTTATAAAGCTCCTTTGCACAGTTAAAAAGTATTTTGAAAGTGTTATCTGTGGGTTCCAATGTTGCCAGTAGCAATGTAATGACCGGGTGGCTGCAGGTAGAACTAACTAGCTAGCCCTGTCTCTGCCTACCTTCCATGTGCTGGTCTTCTCCGCGGCTGGCTGGTTCCCTCTGTGCTTGTATAATTCTTCCGCTGGTGTGCGTGAAATGAAGCGCTACTCTTCAATTTAAGTAACATTACTTTGACGGAGCCACAGATCACATTATTGAATAAGGGACTGAAATTCACCCCCACTAATAATCTAAATAAATTTAACATGTATTTGGATGTGAAAAGTTTCACTAGGAAAAACTGAGCCTGAAGAAATACTTCATGGATAAAAATACTAGCATACAAAGAAAATCCGAACAGAACATATACAAACATATGACATTACGTCCAAAATCGACATTTAATCCCAGCCATATGAAAGGCAGTTACATACAAACATTCGAAGAAGCAGTTCTGATTTACATTAAAAAGTTAGCTCGTAAAACAATAGGCAAAAGACCGAATCTCCAAAAGGAAGAATGGAAAGCACTTAAACAACTAGAGAAGGATAAGGAAATAGTGATAAAACTGTCCGACAAAGGTGGTGGAATCGTCATTATGAATAGAACAGACTATGATGAGAAGGTACATAGAATCCTAAACGATGAAGAGACATATCAAAAACTAAAGGGAGACCCGACGAGCACTTTCCAAAAAGAACTAATGTCCCTTCTAATACGGGGAAAACATTAGGCATTCAAAACAAACAAGAATACAGTTTTCTAAATACATTACACCCGGTCATCCCCATTTTCTACCACTTACCCAAGATCCACAAAATACAACTAATCCAACTGGTAGACCAAATACATCCGGAATTGATTCCATTACTTCTCCACTATCACAATATATAGATTATTTTTTGCAAAGTTATTTAACAAGACAAAAAGACTATTTGAGAGACACCACCCAGGTTTTAAAGGTTCTACAGGGTGTAGAGTGGAGTGACGATCTCTGGTTGATCACGAGTGATGTCACTTCACTCTATACTATAATAGATCACCAACAAGGTATCAACAGTGTTAGGTATTTTTTAGAACAGGATGGAGCACTCAAGCAGGAACAGATCAATTTCATCAATGATGGAATTAGATTCATACTAACACACAACTATATGTGGTTCGGTGAGGAATTGTATCTACAGCGGAGGGGCACTGCACTGAGGACTAAGTTCTCCCCAAGCTACACAAATCTCTTTATGAGCCATTGGGAGCATCTTAACATCTGGTCCGAAGCGTGGTTTGGGGCGAACTTGGTCCTCTGGAGGAGTTATATAGATGACGTCCTCTGCATATGGTGGGGGGATGAAACATCCTTAAATTCATTTTTGACATACATCAATGAGAATGATAGAAACCTCAGATTCAGTTCTACCTACAGTAAAGAGAGGGCAGAATTTTTAGTCTTGGAAATTTTTGCAATATATTCCACACTTCAGACCAAAACTCATTTCAAGCATGTGAATGTTAACAATTATATCTTGGCCCAAAGCAATCACCATCCAAGTTGGTTAAACGGTATCCAGAAAGGGCAATTCACAAGACTCAGATGCAACTGCACTAATTTAGAGGACTACAAGACACAGGGCTTCGACCTTAAGCAGAAATTCAAAGTGAAAGATTATGATATGGGGGTAGGAGAGGGAGCATTCCCAGCTATGGAATCAGTACCTAGAGACACATTACTCACATACTCCAAAAAACAACAATCATCCAAGGAGACTGAAAAAGTATATTTTATTACAGAATACACGGGAGCAGCACAAAAGGTACGTAATATCCTTAGGAGACACTGGCATATTCTTTAGATGAATGACAACCTCAACACTCTGTTACCTGACAAACCATATATAGTCTTCCGAAAAGCCCCCGACATAAAGAAAAAACTGGCTTATAATCACCACAAAACAGACAAAGGCACAAAACAAACTACCTTAGAAGGATTAACGGTCAAAGGTGGTTTCTTCCACTGTGGAAGATGTCTCAATTGCAAAACAATTGGTTTTAAGAGCACAAAACCCACATGTGGCTTTATATCCAACCAGACAAAGAGGGAATACAGGATCAGGGGAAACTCTAACCTGCGATAGTGACAATATCATTTACTTATTAGAATGTGCCTGTGGGCTACAGTACATAGGATGGACAACTAGAACCCTCAAAGTCTGTATTCGAGAACATCTTCGCAACATAACCAAAGGTTTTGTAAATAATAGTATCTCAGAACACTTCAGAGTCAAACATGAATGCAATCCCAAAGGTCTCAAAATCATTGCGATAGACAAAATCCAGTACAACTGGAGAGGGGGGGACAAGATTGAAAAAATAGAATGTACAGAAAGCAGATGGATCTCTGAATTACTGTACAGTACAGACATTACACCCTGAAGGTTTGAACATTGATCCCTAAGGCTTACAACCCCGCACAATGAGATTGAAAGACAACAATTTGAAAATATATTATTATTCCTTTTTCAGAAGATCCCGAAATTTCATTCCTAATTCCTAAATCCCAATACCTCACCACCAATATCATCAAACCACATTAGCCCGGGATGACACTAAGTTAAGTTGCCCCTGTACAACTGAGTCAAACACCCAAGCAATCGAGTTCAGGTAGTTATCATAGGCATTGTAGGAATTAAGTGATCACAGTGAATTCATCCACTGCAAATGATCACTATCTGTAAATCTATCCTCTTACACCAATGATAAAAATAATCCCCATCTTTCTGGTTTTATAGGTACCATACACATGCAACACCATAGGGCCCCCAAGCCCATAGTATTCATCTTGCTAACTTATATCACCATATCACTACACCTTCTCATAGTTAAAATAAAATTAATTTAATTTGATGAGGGTATGCAGAGGAACAACATATTGGTCAGAAATCTCCTCACACCTACATCTTAGAAATAAAGTGCATCATCCTCCATCAATAACATGAAGCCATCAGTCAAATCCCACCTCTCTGATATGCTTACATCAGTTATTAAATAACTCCAACAAATATAGTCAGTGTTTTATGAAGATTTACATCATAAACATATGAGCTAGCAAACACTGCATATATTTACCACAACTTAATATTGTTCATCATCCATAACATGTGGGATAAAGGGATTTTTGGACAATGGTATACTAATTACATCATAGCCTAACAGAAGCTGGCTGTCGTCATTATTACAATGGACTATGTGGGACAATTAACCTGTACACCAGAGGGAAAGAAAACACACCAAATATGTCCGCTGACCATTATGGACACTAGAGTGAAAGGAGACACACCAAAAATGTCCGCCGTCTGTATTAGTGTAAAAAACCACAGAAAGTAGAGCCCGCATTACACTGAGGAGGTATAGGAACATTAGCAACAACGATTCATCATGGATGTCCACTGCCCATTCAGGCAGAGACCAGAACCACACGAGCATGCATTGCACATGTGCGACCAGCAGAACTCGGAAGTGCGGCTTCCTTACTGCACACCAGAGTTTCAATTAACAAGGACCCTCACTATACAGCAGGGTAAGTGGATAACAATAAACATTTGCCCTTGAAAAAGTCCCTTCCAGGTCCATATTTCTGTATATTGCAACTGTGATGCATACTGTAACTTGCGTTACAATAAATTAGTAAACTGTCACATTAGCCTCAGTTCTTATCCGTTCACTCCCCCTCACTTACATGCATGCATGCACCTGAGGATTCGCAGAGAAGTGACTGACCAGCAGATGTCCACTATTGGTAAGTAAGGTTTACTTACCTAATTACATTGCAATATAGTATAGTGTCTCTGTCACTCTGATACTGCATTCCACCTCTCTTAGGTTATGTGAGCTGAGAGGAGAAGTATTACTGCGACAACAGTGCAAAAGATTAACTCATGTTTAGTGAACACCCAGCCGCAAGTTTTTGCATCTATTATCTGGATAGACATAACCAGTATTATATGCCATTTCTCTTATGGACATACAACATACGTTGAATTCCCAGCCGACAGTTATTGCCAACTGGAATTTCCAGTAGATTTTCCTGAGACTTTCTTTTTCAAACAAACTCCATCCTCAAGTTTTTGCCGACCAGACCATAACACCTCAATGTAACATATCATACTCAGAAGTCTTCAGTTATATTATACAGACATCAATGATATAAACACAAGCATCGAACGCTAGTCCAACTAACTCTAGATACCCAACATCAGCAATTCACCCACCATAGAGCGCTTTCCTTCAATCTCTATTCTATTTTCTAATTCAGGGTAGTAAGGACACTCCCTGAGGCAGCAGCTAGTGGTGCCACATATCCCCTCTTAGGAGCGCTGACCGCCACCCCAATTTATCACAAATGGGCAATGTGTTACTGCAGCGCTGAGGAAGGGGAATGTATTACTACAGGGGTGAGCAGAAGTAATGTGTTACTACAGAGGTGAGGAAGGCAAATGTGTTACTCCTGAGGTGAGGGAGGGGAATAAGTTACTACAGGTGTGAGTGAGGGTAATGTGTTTCTACAGGTGTGAGGGAGGCATTGTATTTTTACACGTGTGAGGGAGGGGAATGTCACGTGTTATAACATGGACAAGGGAGGGAAAGGTATTACTAAAGATTTGAGGGAGTGGAAAGTGTTAGCACACAGGTGAGGGAATGTAATGTATTACTGTAGTAGTGATGCATTACTATAGAGGTGAAGGATTAATGTGTTGTTGGAGTGGTGAGATGGAAATGGAAACAGTAAATATCTAAGGTCTACCTGGGTGAAACCGGGTATATCTGCTAGTACTGTATAATAATACACTATTCAGTGCGTAAGAAGACCAGTATTTACATATATGTTCAGGGCAGTGCTAGGTTCTTCTGCTGATCATCCAGACTACATTACTCTGGAATGGTGCCTACATCTGAAATAATAGCATTTAGCTCAGGCAGGATGGCCATAAAGCCGCATTCAATGGATTACTGTATATGCTGGAATTATGACACACAATACCCCTTTGTTTGACGCATATTAAAGCTGGTTAAGTGCTAATTATGCCATCTTCATGGACTGGCCACACTTATTCTTAAATAAAGCATTTGGAAACCCCCCTCTAGAAATTCTGTTTGCCACTGCTAACTGTGCGTATTTTAAAGGTATCCTCAGGAATAATTAGTACCACCTGTAGATCTATTGTGTAATGCTGGGTACACACTATGCTTTATGTTGTTCGTTCAGCCGATGAACGACATATAGCATAGAGCATCTATCCATGTGTATAGACTTTCCTAGACATACTGTGTAGCGTCGGCCCTGCAGCACAGCTGATGCTGATATTTCGGTGCGTCTGGCTGTGTGTACAGGCGACCTGCTGTACACTTGCTAGGGACCATTGACACTGACATCTCAACTGGGCAGGCAAATTTATATGCCCGTCCAGATGTGATGTCAGCTCAGGCATATCAAAGAGGCAGATAGGTAAGTGTGTATTAGATTAACAAACGGCAGTTCAGTTGGCAGATCCGTGGGTCGGAAGACAAGTCGGCTAGGTGTTTACCTACTGTAGCATTAGTCAATTAACATACTTGAGCTCCAGCTAGATGATATGGAAAACATGCACTTCTAGGGTTCCATGGGTACCAGGTTTGAGAAACGATGGCTTACAGTATGGGCTGATGCAGAATTGATCATATGCCATTTGTATAACATATCTTGCATGAAGTTGTGCTGTGCACAGGGCCGGCTCTAGGGGTGTTCGACCAGTGCGGTCACACAGGGGCGCCACCCGTAGAGGGCGGCACCCCTCCCCAGCATCCTGATTTCAGCAGGACAGTACTGTCCCGCTGTTCCACCCGCAGGCCAAGGAATTATCTCCTTATTTGCGAAGTGTCTGCACACATACAACGATTGGATTGCACAACTTGGATCCATCTTCCTGGAACATTTTGCATGCCTGGGGACATTTTCTGCACCTTTGTCCAGCTTCAAAGATCGGGATTTCTCAACAGACCCTACCGTACATTTTGGAGAACTCCAAGTGCAGCATACCATTGTATGTCAATAGGAGCATCCTCCTATCAGTTATAGGATCTGGTAACTATACCCTGGACACCCGAATACACACTAATTTGGTGTGGCAAGATTTCACCCAGTGTCCTTGCTTTTGGACTTTATACATTCCCTAATCATCCAAGTGACATTATTGTGCATTTTCCCCTAATATTTGGCATTATTAACAGGAAGTGTGTTGATGTGGTCTGTATCTCATGTATACATTGGCTTTTTCCATAGTCTATATTGATTTTAGTGTATAACTTTTTTATTAAAGTGACCTATATGGTCTCTATAATTTTATATCAATTGTGACAGTGTTTGTGTCAAGTTCATCAAAAAGCGCCACTTCATTTTGTTTATTGCTTGTTTCTAATTGGGCCTGACTAGCCCTTCTCAGTGGCAGCTAGAAATAACCACTAATTACAGCGCCTGTATCCAATCTTTTGGTATTTCTCTTGCACCCGCATGCCGAAGTGGCCTGCAGGTGGTCAAATTGGGAGGCTGGGGACCCCCACTGCCGCAGCTGTGCGGTGGTGCCGGACCCCCAGAAAGTGAATGGATGCCACGCGCATGCGTGCGGCAACCATTCACTGACGGGAGAGGGCTGGGGGAAGCCCAGCCAGTGACGGAGTGCTGGGCTTTACCCCCAGCCTGACGTTATTTGGAGGCGTGCCATGCGGGCACGCCCCCAAATTCGGTTGCGCCCGGCTTCGCCACACGCGAGGTTAGGGCGCTCTCTCAAGAGCTGGCACAGGGTACTCAGAACCTTGGAGCTGGCCCTGGCTTTGCATGCTTGGAAATGGGCGTAAGTATGGGCAATGCACAGTTGGACATATTTCAATTGCATCTACACTTAAGTAAACTACACAGAATTGTGAATTGATGTTATCATGTAGGAAAAGTACAGTGAGGCATGTTCACCTGGTTGTCAGCAAAAATATGCCCTTTTTGCAGGTGTATCTATTGCAAATATTATAGGCTAGATGCAAGTACTCAGTGATGATGATAACTAGTGGCAACCCTGTTGTAGATTCTGAAAACTCATGTGTTGCAGCAGCTTGTACCACTCTGCATAAGCCAAATAAATAAATCTGTGTGTGCATGTTTCTTTAAACAATGGATGCCTGGTTTACTTCCAATTCTCCATTGTCCCCTTGAAATTTATGCATGTGTGTATTAGGCATTATTTATAATACGTTTATATTATGCACTGAAAATGAAAAAAAAAATTAGATTTTTTTTCATTATAGCATTGACTTTGCATAATAGAGCACTTGAATCTCTGTGGTGACATTTAAATGTTGCACATCAAAAAGAAACAAGAACCAGCAGTGAAATTGGTTTTATAAGTGCTAATTAGGAGACTTTAAATATTAATCATTTCATTATATATATATAAAAAAAACATTTAATATGAAACAAAACTACAGTGAGCAGAGAATTGATATTGTCTTCTGCTGAGGCTTGATATAGAACTTATTGAAGAATTATTGAAGGGAAGGACATAACACAGGGAACTCTCACATAAAACATTATCATGAAATGATAGTTCTACAAAGATGAAAATATTTCTACACTATTATACAAATCCTTATGGGGTAAAGAAAAACAAAAATACTTCAATTATCCCCTATCAACAGCTTCAAAAGCACAATTACTCTTTATACTGTCCCGGAGATAACAGAGTATACATTGATTAATGATAATAATAACTTAAATCATTTGCATTTGTATGAAAGCTAGCCAATGTAACCAAGCCTGTGGCATACCAGTTTGGAAGTCAAGGGTGGTTTAGATGTATACATGAGGGTAGGAAAGATGTACTGTAGCATAATGAAAGCAAAACAAAATGTACTAGCATTTTGGGATTTCCCTATGCATTTGAATTTGAATATGGAACAGAAAAAGCAGAGCAATAGCATTCTGAAAAAAGACAACTTAATGATTTCTTGTTATACTTGTTTACATTTATTTTTTAAATGTTACAAATTCTGCCACCACACAATGGAACACAACATCAAAAAATGTCAATTTATTGTATTACGATTACACCATCATCACAACAGATTTTTGTGACAAGCATGATAATGTGTCGGTAAAAGCCTAACTACTTCACTGACTTCACAAATAAGCAACAAGGCTTGGTAAAGCAGCCTTTGGGGATGACAGAAATGTTGGGACTTGGTGGAAAAACTTTGTTGCCTTGAGTTCTAAAGTGAGAAAAAGAGTGTAGTGGATAGAGGATGCAGGATGGCAGGGGAGTAAGGTACAGTACATTAATGATAACTCTGGTATCAAAATTAGAAAAAAGTACTGATAGCATTTTTACTAAAATATATATCAAAAGTGGTGTTAATAACTCTATCTAGAGGAAAAAGAGGATAAAGTCTTATAAGAGATGTTTTAGGACATAATAGGTCTGAAGCAGAATTGGTCGCAAAATGAATTATGCTCAATAAAGCACACATAACCCAGTGTGTGTCACAGCACTCTATCTCTTCCTCCTGAAATTGGTCTAAAATTGAATCATTCCTTATGAATATAGGCCCTCATTCAGAGCCGTACGTTCTGAGCAGAGCGCACGCTCTGAATGAGGGCCGGGCTCCATTTTCATGGAGCGTTCTCCTGGACGCCCGTATAGCTGTGGGTCACCACCCACAGGCTATATGAGCGTGCTTTGTGATGGCCGCGATGGTCGAGACCATCGCGACCATCGAAATTGCGAGCCGGAGCCTGCGGTTGAGGTTTTCAACCGCAAGCTCCGGAGTGATTTTGGCTCTATCAGAGCCAAAATCACTCCCACTGACATCACTAGTGATGTCAGTGGGCCGGCTTCTGACGGGAGGCGTTCCCGTGGGAACGCCCCTGTCAGGGAGGCACGCCCCCGGCACGCCCACCAAAGGGGGCGTGCTGTCAATCTACATTGACAGCACGCCCCCTTTGATCGGACACAACGAGCGAAGGACTTTCCTTCGCTCGTTGCGTCTGGTGCATGCGCACGACGGAGCTCTCTCCGTCGTGCGCATGCTCAGTGCATAACATCGACCCACTTGCGAGCGGACAGCCGCTCGCGAGTGGGTCTGAATCAGGCCCATAATCTTTATATTCTTAATTCTCTAGACACCCGGAGGCTAGAGAGTCTACATATAAATTGTTCCAGACTATTTTGTTTTCACTTAATGTATGACACTGTTTTATCCTTAAAGGTAAGCTCCTCTACTCTACCACATTTCTGTCACAAGCCGTGGCAGCGGCTTGTTTCCCACCGGCACGGGACCTACACTGACTCAGAATCCGGTACTGCTGATTACCAAGCACCGGGGATGCTGCAGAGAGTGACTCATACTCCATATGCTGCTGATTGGCTGCTCCTCCTATTTGTAGCTTCCAGATTCATTCCCCCTTGCCGGTTATAGAGTTTCCTCCTACAGCTCGGTCTGGTTGTTCCAGCTATCCTCCGTGATTGTCTACACTTCAGCCGCTGCTTCTATTTACCACTCTCCGTCTCCCTCCATGCTGCCTTCCAGGCTTCAGCAGGTAGCTCAATTATTCAAGACTGTTGTTCCACTCTGCTCTGATTGCTGTTAGCTTGCTGTCTGTTCTCACCATCCACATGCTGTGCTCAGTGTATGCAGGCCCAAGCCTTTGGGTCAATGCTTCCACTGTATAATCAGCAGCAACAGCTTTCTCACCCCTTCTGTGTGTAATCAAACTGTGCATTTACACCTGAACTATTCACCATCCACATGCTGTGCTCAGTGTATGCAGGCCCAAGACTTTGGGTCCGTGCTTCCTCTGTATAATCAGCAGCTACAGTTTTCTCAGCCCTACTGTGTGTAATCAAACTGTACATTTACACCTGAACTATTGTCAGCCTGTGTTATCCTGCCCTCCTGGCAGGCAATTCATCTAGCCAAGAAATCCTGCCCTCCTGGCAGGCAACTCATCTAGCCAAGTTATCCTGCCCTCCTGGCAGGCAACTCATCTAGCCAAGAAATCCTGCCCTCCTGGCAGGCAACTCATCTAGCCAAGTTATCCTGCCCTCCTGGCAGGCAACTCTTCTAGCCAAGAAATCCTGCCCTCCTGGCAGGCAACTCATCTAGCCAAGAAATCCTGCCTTCCTGGCAGGCAACTCATCTAGCCAAGAAATCCAGCCCTCCTGGCAGGCAACTCATCTAGCCAAGAAATCCTGCCCTCCTGGCAGGCAACTCATCTAACCAAGTTATCCTGCCCTCCTCGCAGGCTATTCTACAAACCAAGTTTCCTGCCTTATCTGGTGAGACACTTTTCCATAACATTTTCTTACCCTGGGACAATCTATTTTGCCCTCATCCCAAAAAAAAATACATCACAGATCAAGCAAATGACTCACTTTCTAGAAGACATTGTACACATCAGAGCCTATAACTCCTTTGCAGACATCATTTACAGGTACCAGATTCAATATTATCAGATTTGAAGCTTTAACAATTTGGTCAATAAGACCTGCACTTCTCAAAAGCATTCATCTCACAAATCTCTGCTCTGGCTTTACTCTCCTGCTGGAGGTATCCACTTTGGATCAAATTATTTTTTTCTCCTGGATTCCAACAAAAGAGACTCACAAGCTGGCCAGAGAGTGGTCTACAGGGGACCCTACATAAAGGAACATTGCTACTCATTTGTGACTGCAGCTTGTTTTGCTCACATGGTATCTGGTTCTTGTACTACTCTTGAGATTCTTTTCGATGGAGTCAAGTCTCTTTTCCCTGTACCATATTTTTCTGTTTTTTCCCCAAACTTTCTTCCTTGTGGAGGGATTTTGGAGGGTTGTTCATGCATTGGGTCTTGTTGTCACAGGTATTCGCATGTTGAACACTCTCTCACATTTACTACTCTCCTAGTAATATTTCCAAAACCTTACAAATGCTGTATTGCTTCTGGTGACAGTAGCATCCATCTTCCATGAATGAGGTTAAAGAATCCATTTGGATGATTTATAAAATGGAACATCTGTATTATTATCTGTTCAATAAACACATTTCCTGCCATCTGATCACCGTGGCTGGATGTTCATGAGGAACATCCCACTTTGAGCTACATTATTTCACAGGACTATTAACTGGGAACCAAAGACACCAGTAACATACTGTACTATACTCATTGCGTTTACGCAAGGAGGTATATGTCAAATACATTTATGCCCATCTTTTTTCCATTTGCTTTACTTGAAAAATATTCATTTAATATATTAAGCTTCAATAAAACTTAAAAAAAACAGGCAGGTTATGCAGGTCTTTATAATTGCATATGCATGTAAATACTTTCTGGGCATGTGTAAAGTATACTTTTGAAAACTAGTCTCAAGGAGATTATAGTCAGTAGTAGACTGCAATAAGCCCCGTCATAGTGAGATTTTGTTCACTTATAATTATAGGATTGCACAGTGATTTGATTCATGCTGCACAGCTCAGCTATTATCTTTGTGGTGCGGATGGTGACACCCCAGATACTCTACCCCCAGATACATTACTCTACCCCCCAGATACATCAATATACACCCAGATACATTACTATACACCCCCCAGATACATCACTATACCCCCACAGATACATTACTATACCCCCCAGAAACATCACTATACACCCAGATACATTACATTACTATACCCCCCAGAAACATCACTATACACCCAGATACATTACATTACTATACCCCCCCAGATACATTACTATACCCCCCAGATACATCACTATACACCCAGATACAATACATTACTTTACCCCCCCAGATACATTAATATACCCCTCAGATACATCACTATACACTCCCCACCAGATACATTATTATACTCCCCACCAGATACATTACTATACACCCAGATACATTACTATACACCAAAGATACATTACTATACCCCCAGATACATTACAATACCCCCCCAGATACATTACTATACCCCCAGATACATTACTATGCACCCCAGATACATTACTGTACCCCCCCTGATACAATACTATAACACCCAGACACATTACTATACCTCTAAACACACCTCACCCACCTGATACATTACCCCAATAACCCACCACACCCTCCAGAAAATATGTTTACACCCCTCAATACATTACACCTTCCCCCATGTAATATAAGTATACACCACAACTTAACATGGATACAGAGCCATCCTTACCTGTGTTTGCAGCATTGTAGGCGGCTGTTCCCTAACACACCTGAAGCTGTCTGGACTCTGCAGGGAGATTCCCCAGGAGAGGGATAACTAGCCCGGGCATGAGGGGGTGGGGACTCGGGAAGGGACAGGAAACAACTGCAGTGCAGATAGATCAATGGCAGATAGGAGAAGGATGGACAGACCTGGCAGCTACAGCACAGCACAGTCTAAAGCCACACCCTCCTCTGCTTTGCTCTTCTATGAGAAGGGGACCCACCTGTGCTAGTCAGTAGTTACAGTGACTGACGTGGCCCACAGCGCACCACTTATTCTCTTAACAAACTACTTTGAGACACCTGCAGGCCCGGTACATAGTAAAAGCAGTAGCCCCCTGATGGCTGCCCTGGGGGAATAGAGTGTGCCGTGGCTGCAGGCGGTTGGTTTGGCAGGCCCCTTGAAGCTTTGGGCCCTTGGGCAACTGCCCAACAAGCCCAATAAAAGAGACGGCCTGACCCCTATATCCACAGAGTGCCCTGCATACACCCACCCATACCCATACAGTGTCCAGCATAAGCACCACTCCCATATCCATACTGTGTGGGTATGGACACTGTGTGCCATACCCACACAGTGTCCAGCATGCACTCTCCCCTACCCATACAGTGCCCAGCAAACACACACACACCAATACAGTGCCGGACATATACACAAGCACCATATCCATACAGTGCTTAGCATATACCACCAGACTCTTACAGTGCTCAGCTTATGCACAACCTCCATACCCAGACAGTGCTCAACATACACCTTCACCACATACCCATACAATGCCCAACATACCCATAACCCCATACCCAGACAGTGCTCAGCATGCACCCTTCAATACCCACACAGTTCCCAGAATACACCCTCACTACTTACATACATGGCCCAGCATACACTTCCATACCCACACAGTGCTCATCATACGTACAACCCCAATGCCCATACAGTGCTCAAGATACACCCCACATACACCCATACAGAGCCCAGTGTACACACAAGCCCCCATACCAATACAGTGCCCAACATATGCACAGCCCCTATACCCACACAGTGCTCAGCATGCACCCACCAATACCCACACAGTGCCCAGCATACACCCCCCACTTACACATATAGTGCCAAGCATATAGCAGCAACCCATACCCACACACACAATGCCCAGCATACACCCCACCTATACCCACACAGTGCCCAGCAGACACCCCACCTATACCCACACAGTGCCCAGCAAACATTTCCTCACATACTCATACAGTGCTAAGCATAACCCCCCCCCATACCCACACACTCACACAGTACCCAGCATACACCCTTCCAACCTAAATAGTGCCCAGCATGCACCTTTAGTGTCAGGCATACATATATAACAGTACAGTAACACTCAGATATACCTGAAGCACACCTGCACAGTATCTGATAAAGTCCCATGTCGAGCAGCAAAGAGCAGGGATATTTAGAAGAGAAGGTAATTACTTTCCTCACTGCAGAATGACGGTGGCCATGTTGCCAGAGTCCTATAATACTGGACATCTCTCTGTCATATGTTCTCCCCCTGGTGGCCACCATACCAGTATAACCTCTAGTACCCTACAGTGAAGTGTTCCCTGCTATAACAGGAAATACAATTCTAGACTGCAGTGCCTCATTGGATAAAAGCCTGATGCTGTCCACTGGGTACAGTAGAAGAGTATTGTATTGAGGGCCTGATTCAGAGCCGCTCACTGCTGGCGAGCACTCCCTGCTGGCAAGCGCTCGCTCTGAATCAGGGCATGTTTTTTTTTTCTCCTGTCCGCTTGCAAAGCTGTGGGTGACCACCCACTGCTTGTGCGAGCGGCCTGCAGTCCGTTGCAATTATTGCGACTATCGGACTTGCGACGAGACCCTGTGGTAGGGTCTCGGCTCCCACAAGCCCGAGTGGACTTCCTGCTCTAATAGAGCAGGAAGTCCACTACTGACATCACTAGTGATGTCAGTAGGGCCGCCCACAAACGCCAGGCATTCCTAAGGGAACCCCTGCGTTTGTGCTGCCACCCCCCCTCCCCGCCTACAAAATGGGGCGAGCTGTCACTCATCATCGACAGCCACCCCATCTTATAGTGAGACCAGTAGCGACTGAACTTCAGTCGCAGGACAGGTCTCACGCATGCGCACGCCGGAGGTGGCGCATGCACAGTGGGGGACCACCGACCCACTTGCGAGCGCTGTGCACTTGAGACCGGGTCTGAATCAGGCTCTGAGTGCATACATGTTTTAGAAAATGTATTATATATATCACTATAAGTGGATTATATTTAAGTAATGAAATAAGACTTTACTTTTAGTCCCTGGTGGATCAGCATGGATCTTCAGCCATTCTTGGGGCTGTTTGCAGGCCCTGCAACAGGGGGGTACAAGGAGGACTCTTGTACATGGTCCCAAGATTCTGAGTGGCTGGAGAAGCACAAGGGGATGTGCTGGGGAGACAGAGGGGTTGGGGCTGGGAGACAGGAGGAGATTTGCTGGCTAGACAGGTGGGGATGAGTCTGAGAGACTCATTGATGTGTGACGTTGACATGGGCAAATGAAGTTGAAAGAAACAGAGGGCATGAGCTGATTACTAGATGGAGTTACATAGCTGTGATGGTGCTGAAGAAACAGAGGTGGGGCCAGAAAGACATAGTGGGGATGGTGCAGGGGAGACACAGGATAAGATAAGGCTGGAGAGACAGGGAGATAATTCTGAAGAGATATGGGGGGTGAGCCGATGACTGACCGGCCTGTACCTACCAGGGAGGGCACTGGGCCCTAATATTTCTGTTGATGACCCTGGCTGTATGTTGCTATTGTTTCCACTGGAGCACTGATAGTCTTTCAGTGGATTCCCCAGATCCCTGGAAGTCCAGTTGGGGATTGCTGGTATCCTGTAACTACCAAATTATCTTACACTTATCTGGCTGTACTTTGGTTAAGCCCAGTGTCTCCAGCCTTAACCTCAACCCACTACAAAGCATAGCATGGGCCCATAGTAATAAACCAGTAGGGAATTAGCATTCACCAACCAGGAAGTATTACAGCAGCATGACCACACATACCCAGAAGAAAATGGTTCCAGTTGCCGTATAGGAATCTGGTGGTGGCAGAGACCGGCCTTCCTATGATGTCATTTGAAGATTCAGTAACAGATGGTTACTGACAGTAGCAGGAAATCCCTATACCCCAGGAGTAGCAAATTAAGCCCACTCGGGCTGCTTATATATAGAGTATCTGCCCTCAAATCTGTACTGTGGTAAGTATATCCACCACACACCTTCTAGTCTGCCTGTGAATAATTTACTTTCGAGGAAGCTACAAGCACACCCTGAGGGGGTTTATAGTTATTACTGACAAAAGTGAATGTTAGTTTTTCACATTTAATTACATTGTTTTCCCCAGGCACACATTTGTGAGTAAGAGCTTTCTATGCTTCTGTAACAGTGCATCAGCTTCCCAATGAAAATTGATTTTGAATTCTCTGAGAATACAGTACTTAACAATTTAGTGTCATGTGCTGCCAGACCACAACGCATTCTTACCGAGTGGTCGGGCACAGGCACATGTCTTCTTCCCACACTCTGTTGGCAGCTACTGGCCTCAGCAACTCAGTCCTGCAAGCTTCTGACTGGGTTTTGACCAATCAAGGATCACACCTATCCAGGAGGGCTGTTTAAATCTGCCTGTGCCCCTATTTCACTGCCAGATCTTTATTTTTCTGCTGGGAACCTGATCTTCGGCTGCTGGATCTCCAGTATCTCAATCTTCTGGTGCTGTACATCCAGTCTCCGCTGGGGATGGCCATCAGTGGATTAATCATCGCCGATCACCCATACACATGCAGCAGGGACCTGGTGGTGAGTGATAGTTCAACAGCTCAGTTGTGACATCAGGCACAACACATCTGGTAGAGGATTGATAAGTGTACATGCATGGGCTGATTCATTGACCTAGTGTGTACCCAGCATTAGTGAGTTAAGACACTGCTAGCTTGATTCATGTGAATTTCTTAATAAAACTACTGAAAAACCAGCTACAGAAACTGAAGGAGGAGATGAAATGAAGGGATTCCTCTAAGTATGTTGGACTTGTAGATTAAGTTCTTTATTCTTTCGCTAGGACCAAAGGGTTGTAAAGATCTTGCAATTGGATCAGTACATTTTGGCAATCATCCTTGATCCTAGGTTTAAGTGGTACTACATGTCTTTCTTTCCAACTCACACAGATCTTAAGAGATGTAAAGAGCTCCTTGCCAGCAAGTTGTCAATTTAAATGGCACATGACACAACAGCGTCTCGTCTCCTGCTTCAGTTTCTTCTGCAAATGCTGCTGCCAGGAACAAACTGAAGTGGAAAGTCGTAGGAGGCTACTTCCTCAAAATGTGGAAAAACTCATGTTCATAAAAATGAACTACAAATTCTATGAGGAAGACCTTTGCCGCCAATCTCACAAAGTATAGAGACTTCTGTAACTGAATTCCAGTGAGGATGAGCTAATATTGTGTGATGATGATGTTCACACTGTTGAGGGTGAGGAGGATGAGGATGATAATGGCATCTTCCCAGTGTAGAGATGATTAACAATGCTTTTAGTCACCTGAAGCCCACCGGTAGCTTGTTTTGTGGGGACCCAAACAAACCAAGCACTTCAGCCACAAAAGTGGCTCTAAAATGCTTGGTTTGTTAACCTGCGCATATCCTTGTTAGTATACAACATAAAAGAGAGTTGGAGGGCCCAAGGACAATTCCATCATGGACCACTTTTCTTTTCATTATCTGCTGTATTTTTGGGGGTTATTGGTGATGGTCATTTTTGCATACACAATATTTTTATTGGTTATTGCTATAACATATAACTAATCTGCAACACATTTTTAACCAGAAATAATGTGGTCCTCACAAAATATAAGCTGCCTTGTGTTTGTGTCACTGCTCTGTTGCTTAGATTAGCCAGCGAGCCTTTGGCCAATATGGGTGCATACAATATTGTGAGCTGTCACTCCGCACGTTTGGGCGCCATTTCACGAGTGAGATCTGATGGAATAGGCAGTTTAGGCAGGGCTCTCAGTGAAAGTTAGTTAGTTAGCTAGCAGCAGCTACTGTAGTGCACAGACAAAGTCCCTTCAAATCTGTATACGCAGTGGCACTGTCAGTGTGAAGGAGGGAGCATTTAATTGTGTGTGTGTGTGACACTGTGAATACAACAGTGTATAATCACAGGTCCCTTCAAGCCTGTATAGAGCAGACAGGGGCACTGTCTTTGTGGAGTGGGGTACATGAGCCTGCTGTGTTCAGGGCAGTGGGCACACTACCTGTAAAAAACAAAAAAGGCTGTGTTTGTGCCATTGTGGTTGTGACTACTGGTCACTGTGACTATCACTGACACTAATTAAAAAAAAACACAAACTTTGTTTTACCTAACTTGTGTGCATCCAGCCAACACAGGAAGGCTGTACTACTGTACCTTGCCTAATGGTCAGTGGATCCAGTCAAGGGCCACTGCCATAATATTTGTGCAGTACAACGGTGTTGTCTGTTGCCTGTTGCACCCCCAAAAAATAAATATATGTTTTTATTTTTATTAGAAAGTACTGTGTGGTGTACATTCAGCCAACACAGGAAGGCTATGCAGCCTTGTCTAATGGTCAGTGGGCCTAGTCAAGGGCCACTGCCATAATATTTTTACTAGCTTTGCAGCTTCTGCCACCAGTAATGACGATACTAGTTCTTTAACAACATCTAGTAAAGCTGATGCCCAAGGGCATAGAAGGTTTAAGTCAGGGCATCTAATATCAATATTTTACAGTGATAAAGTTTGCTGCAGTAAAACATAAAATTGCCAACATGCCATTCACCACACGAAGTGGCAAGGAAAGGCTAAAACCTCGGCCTTTATTTATGAGTGGTTTATTCTGCAATTGTCATGACAATGTATGCCCTTCTCACTCAGAGTCTAGAAAAGGTGTGAAAAAAGTTAAACTACTAAGGCAGAGGAAACAACTGCGTGTATTCACATTCAGAATTGCAACAAATCCCTGAGGAGAGTCTAAGTGTGTCCGAAAGTGCAATGTGTGAGCCTGACCTTTCCAGCACTGTACTCAAAAGAGGTGCCTCCTTTCACCATTTATGCATCCTTTGCAAATGTAAAGATGAGCAGCACAAGTGAGCATGCTGACAAGCCTGACATAGAAATAGAATATGCTACTGTGGAAGTGCAACATGATGAGGGGGATATTGGTGTAGCTGATGCAGGCACTAATGAGTATATTGAAGATAAAGATGTTGAGGATAATGATGTTGTTTGTGTAATTGAGGCACCAGTGGAAGCAGTATTTGCCCATGATAAGAAGAAGGCCATTGTCATGCCTGGGGGTAAGAAGAAAAAATTCACCTCTTATGTGTGGAATTATTTTTACCCAAAGCTGGATAACAATTGTCTTGCCATCTGTAGTATTTGTAAAGTCACAGTAAGCAGAAGAAGAGACTTAAACCATCTAGGAATCTCATCCCTGTTACATCATTTGTAGCTCATGCATGAAAAGTTTTTTGCAAAACACAGAAACTTTTGCTAATAAAGTAACAACAAGCAGTCCAGCGTCAGCTAGCTCCTTTCTCTCTGCAAGATCCAAGCAGCTGTAATCTCCACCACCAACACCCTCATCATCAATATCCTAAATCATGATTGGAAGTAGTCCTGCATCCAACTTAAAAAGGCTAAGTGAGTCATCCCCTATTCAGGATTCCTCAGAAGAATCCTTAAATGCTAGGCCTGCTGCTGGGGGTGAATCTTCATCCAAGAAGGGGACCAATAAGACTAATACTAGTAGTAGTTTTCAAAAACAATTGACTGTTAAACAATCCATTGATAGAGGAAGCAAGTATGACAGTTTTCATCCAGTTGCACAGCGTATCACTGACGCCATGACAGCTATGCTAATATTAAATAGTGAAATAATAGAAATTGAGGATGATAGTGTGGAGGAACTGCAACAGGATGATTGTCAGGTTGCAGCCTAGGATCGGCCATTACTCACCTCAGTTTCAGCTTACCCTGACCTCCCGAGTGGCCAGACACCAGACATGGCAGCGAATGAGGTGCTGAGGAGTATACCTGGGGTCTGCTAGGACATCCATGTGCTCGCTCCGTGATGTGATTCCTGCGGTTACCATCATGGACACAGCCATGACAGTCTATAGTAGTATATAGCACACTTTTTCCGTCAAACGAATAGTGACAGGTGCCCGGCCACACCCCTAGAATGCCCCTAACCTCTCCCATAGCATGCCTTCTGACACTTCCCTGTTTTACGCCCCTTTTTTATATAAATTTCATATAAATTTGATATCAAATTTATATTTACTCTTTATCATTTTTTCGATAAATTTTATATGAAGTTGATATTAATGTGATATCAACTTTATATAAATTTAATATAAAATTCATAATGTGTAGTTAGACAAATGGGCTTTGACTGTGTATAACGAATATTGTTAACCCTTAGACAAACAGAGTATTTAAGAGACCATATGAGCAGTCGGTAATTGATTCAAGTGATGCTGTGTATAGATAGATATAAAAGTAAAAGACAGAAAAACATTTTCTAGCAGTCTGCTATGCCTACAAACAAAAACCCCAGCATGTTACGTTGTGCAGCTAACCGGAAAATGCGGATGATAAAGGCGTATTACACGGTATTAAATCCCAGCAGTTATAGTGGCGTTGATAAGTTTTATGAGGCAAATAAAGGCTCATTTAAAAGATCCGATATAAAAAAATGGTTGTGGGATCAAAATGCTTATACATTACATAAACCAGCCAGGAAAAACTATAAAAGAAATATGATCTGCGTATCGGATATAAATCAGCAATGGCAATGCGACTTGGTCTCGCTCATAGATCTTGCAAAGTACATTGATGGTTTTAAGTGCATACTAACCATTATCAATATTTTCAGTAAGAGAGCGTGGGCTGTAAGCCTAATGAATAAAAACACTACAACAGTCGCTAATGCTTTTGAAAAAATATTCCAGCAAGGTTGTATACCGAAGAAGCTGCAAACTGATCGCGGTAAAGAGTTTCTAAACAAAATCCTACAAAAAGTGTTAGAACAATACGGTATACGTCATTTCACCACCAATAATGATGTGAAAGCGGCTGTTATAGAACGCTTCAGTAGGACATGGATGTGGCTCTATTTCACATTTCAGAATACTTACAGATATATAAATGTTTTACAGGACTTCATATACAGCTATAATAACACATACCACAAAACGATTAAGTGTATGCCATGTGAAGTGAATCCTTCTAACGCTTTGAGAATTTTTAAGACCACGTACAGCGATTACTTTAAAGCCAATAAATCCCCACTGCGTTTAGCCGTCGGTGAACATGTATGCATCTCCAAATATAAGGATATATTTCAGAAACTAACAGAATTATTTTGAGGAAATATGTGTAATACACGGAGTGAAGACTAAAGGTCTTAAGCCGCTTTATATGTTGACGGATCTGTACGGAGAAGCTATAACAGAAAGTGTTTACCCCAAAGAGCTTTAAAGCATACCCAAAAACTATAATAGAATTTACAAAGTGTAAAAGATTTTAAAAAAATAGACGGTCAGTGGTTGGAAATACGTGTTAGTCAAGTGGCGCGGTTACCCCGCAAAATATAACAGCTGGATCACTTCATCAGAGATAAAAGACATATAAAGCGCATCACTCTCTAAACAAGGTAAGAGATGGATGACAAATCGTTTTACATATCCTTGCCCAGAAATGCCTCAGCAGACACATTCCTGCAAAATAAGATTTCTAACTATACAACATAACTTGCAAAGCCGATACATTTGAATGGTGAATGGGAAGTAGCTCTTACAGAAATACAAAACCCACACATCTGGAATACTTTCGATATACATGATTGTGTATTGCAAATAACAAAGTGGGACAGCCAGAATGTGGATGTCACAAAGGTGTGCATTAAACCCAGTTTTTATGAAACAATCGATGCGTTACTCAAGGTAAGCAATGCATAGTTAAAACTATGGTATGATACTCTTGAACGCATCGTATCCTTCGACAAAAAGCCGTTGTACCAGCTCACAGCCAGTGCTAAACTAACAAGAATACTGGGTTTACAACCTAAAACTAAGGGCCCAATTCAGACCCGTTCGCTAAGCCGCGGATGCACGCTATGGGTGATTATCGCCTGTCTGCGCATGCGTCAAAATATGCATGCGCAAACCAGTCACTGCGTGGACGCTACTTTGAGTGACAGAATGTCTGTTTGTGGGTGGTAACAGGGGAAGGTGCTTGTGAACGGGGGGAGTGGTGCTGCGAACGCAGGCGTGTCTGGGCGTCAAAACAGTTTTATGGGTGTACACAATTAGCAAAGATGCATCATTGTACACGTCACTTGGTTGTATTTCAGCCTGCAGTGATCGCAGTGCTTGCGGCGGGCTAAGGTCTACCTCAAGTGCTGCGTGCAGCTCCGATGGCTCTCGATAGTTCTTATTAATCATACACTTCCTGGAGATGATGTGTGCAAAGAAAGAAAAGTGGGCATCTTTAGACTGGCGTGCGTTCGCTCTGCCGTCGCTCGCCAAGACATAGAGGGTGTCCTTACACCAGACAGTGCAATCGTGGAATTTGCATACCCGGCCCCTTTTGGCTGCGAGAGAGCACAACTTAGCGTCTGGGTCTGAATCGAACCCTAAGTTTTTAAAGCCCTGCACCGAGATCAACGGAGGCCAATACAGGTTGTACGTGTACACAGACATTATCAAACAAGAGAGGGTCGAGATAGTTATGTTCCGTTACTACGCACTGTTGAAATTGTGGGTCATAACAACAATGTGGTCACAATTCAATATGAGAAGCGATTACGTACCTTTATGCAAAGCTCATTTTGACACGATAGCCATAGAGATAAAGAACGACCAGAACAAGAACATCACATTTAAGTTTGGGAAAGCGATTGTAAAACTACACTTTCAACATCGCAAAAACGATTTTTAGTAACTAGACAGCATGGTTGCTGTTAATAATTTTGGTGATCCGGCGTTCTACGTGCAATATTATAAAATGCAAGCCTGTAATGGTTTACCCGGTATTCACGGCAGCGCGTACATGTATTTTTCTAAGCCTTTTCAGAAAAGCAGTGCTTCTTTTCCAAAGAGGCCTAGAGTTAGCTAAACCATACATAAAGAGCGCAGCACATAATATCGCAGAAAACGTTATTGGACATGCCACAATGGCCTCGTGTATTTTATTCACAACTGCCATTGTGGCATGGTGTGGGTGGAGAGTGGGCAGGGCACCTGTCACTTTTAGTTAGTGTACTATATACTACTGTCTATATCCTGATTAGCCCTTCACCCAATGGTAGCATTGGTTGCGGTCAGCTGACACTATTCTCCAATGGACTGGTATTTAGCCGGGCTCTGAACAACAGGAAGTTGCCTGTACAATGCCGTTACTTCCAGTGAAGACTTGTTGTGGCAGCGTTCCAGGTCCCAAGCTCCATTGCTTCTAGTGACTTGCTCCTAATGTTTATCCATGTTGTGTGTACTCAGTACATCTTCTGAGTAGAATCTCCAAGAGTCATCTCCTGTGCCAGTTCTACATCTGAAGCCACAGTGTGTGTACTTAATATGTCATCCAAATACCATCTCATCATACCATTCTCCTGTGCCAGTTCTGCGTCTGAAGCCACAGTGTGTGTACTTAGTATGTCTTCCAAGTACCATCTCATCATACCATTCTCCTGTGCCAGTTTTGTGTCTGAAGCCACAGTGCGTGTACTTAGTACGTCATCCAAGTACCATCTCATCATACTATTCTCCTGTGAGAGTTTTGCGTCTGAAGCCAGTGTGTGTACTTAATACGTCATCCAAGTACCATCTCACAATATCATTCTCCTGTGCCAGTTCTGCATCTGAAGCCACAGCATATGTACTTAGTACGTCATCCAAGTACAATCTCCTAGTGCCATTCTCCTGTGTCAGCCTTGCGTCGGGTTCAATAGAGTGCATACTCAATAAACCAGTACAAACTTCCAGTATCTTTTTCCTTTGTTTTCTCAGTGATAGTGTTCTTCCTTTTCCTACTTGTGTTGGATACCTGACCAAAGGGCGCAACCTGCTTGCTGGGTGCAGCTTAAGCCCAAATCCCACTTGGAGGGGTCACTGGTGAACACCTCCCAGTAAGTTAGACTCTGCGCCTTTGGTCAAGTATAGCCAACATCCGGTACTAGTGGATGAGGAAGTCATTTATCCAGGCTCCTCACCTCCTATTCCTTTCCCAACATGAGTCCACGTCTTCCAATACCTTGGCAGAGGGTCAACATAGCCTGAGCGTGACAAGGTTGAGGGGAATATTTGTTTAATATCGCACGATAATGAGGATATTGATGATGAGGATTGTGTTTGTGTAAATCATCCACCAGTGGCAGTAGTTCTTGCTAGTGATAATAAGAAAGCCATTGTCATGTCTGGGGATTAGACCAGAAATGCCACCTCTTAGGTGTGGAAATTATTATAACCCAAATCTTGACAACATTTGTGAAGGTAACTGTACCATTTGTGAAGCCAAAATTAGTAGAGGTAGGGATGTTAACAACCTAGGACTTCCTCCCTATTAAGTCATTTGCAGCAAGTTTGTTCAATTTATTAAAAAATATATAATAATTTGTAATAATTTGTAATAACAACAAGCAGTCCAGTATCAGCTACCAGCAGTTTGGACCAGCACATGCAATCTCCACCACCAACACCCTCATCATCAACCTCCTTAATGATTGGAGGTAGTCCTTCCAAAAAATAGTTTTGTTGGGGCCCAAACAAACCAAGGACTTCAGCCACAAAACTGTCAGTTGGCCCCAAGGACAATTCCATCTTGCACCTCTTTTCTTTGCATTATGCACTGTTTGAGGAATTGCTAACTGACCTTTCTATAGTTTATTAAACTGCCATCCTGTCTGCCACTGCTGTGTGGTAATGTTTTATAGATGTCCTATATTTTTTTTTAAACTGTCGTGCTTTTGTGCTACTGCTCTGATACTTACATTAGCCACAGAAAAAAAAGGATTTTCCCTCCAGCACAATGCAGCAATATCAACAAAAATACTTGAATCCTACATGATAATAGAAATTCAGAGGTATTAGTAGCATACATTTGCAAATATATGATTAAGCGCTGGGCCAACTTTAAGGCTTCTCTATACCAGCATCCCTAACATTAAGGATTTCACGTCCGAGGCGCAAGTCACCCCAAAATAATCCAGCCAAGGACCATCACCAGGGCATCACACGAAAAGGGAAGAAAGGTGATAGTGAAGTGTAGACTATAGATGTGTAAAGATAATCAATGTGTTAATATAATGAGAAAGAATTAAAATTACTTAAATAATGAACAAACAAATAGAAAGGTGATGAAAAAGTATCTATGTAAATTAGGTGGTGATGCCCTGAAAAAGACCCAGCCAGAGCAACTCCGGGGGCTCCACGCCCAAACGCTCACCCCAAAATAATTATTGCTACCTAATAGTAGCACCCACTCTGGGTCATATAATTACAAATGAATGTACTGCATAATAACAACACATGTATAAACCGAGAGCTGACTCACCTAGGAGGTACCCCAGACACCTCCAAATGGCACTATATGGACCAGCACATCCTCCTAATGTTGGCTCCCTTCATGCCTCTCAGAACTGCAAATAAAAAGTATGGTGGTCACCAGAGGCGGACTGGGCCGGGGGGCAGTGCAATTCAGTGTTCTAGGGCCTCCAGGCTGCGGCAGGCAGAGAATGCTTCTTCTGCTCCCCAGCCGATGCCCAGCTAGAGAGAGATCCGACTGAAGTGCAGGGACTAAAAGAATATGGCTGCCCCCATAAGAGACTACAAAAAGATGGCCGTCTTTGACCAATGGGGAGCCAGGTTTCTCTACCCAGAAACCCAAGAGGCTGGAGAATGGGAAAAAGGGGCGTGGCTTATCGAGTGGGAAGAGGAGCTGAAAAACTAAATTTTATGGCACCCATGGAAGTGAGAGTCAGAGGGGCTGAGGGCAGAGATGAGTTTCACAGAGTGGAGAGCCTGCTTCCTGTCTTCTCCACTCATACAAGGTAAGTGGAAGGTGGGATATATATATATGTGTATATATATATATATATATATATATATATACACACACACATATAAATATATGTCTATATATATATATACACACACATATATATATAGAGAGAGAGATAACTGTTACCACACAACTGTTTAATTTTTTTCTGTTTAATATTTGTGACCAAAAATTGGTTATAAAGTTGTAACGGTACTTCCGTATCTTTGCGGCCCCTGGTTACGCTACTTGCATATCTTCACTATTCAGTGAAGATACGTAAGTAGCATAAACTTCAGCAAATACTATTCGGACCCTTGCGAGCTCGCTGCGCTCGCCACGCTGCAGGCATGGTGGCTCGCTTCGCTCGCCACAAGGATTTATTCCCCCTCCATGCCACTTGGATGGTAGGGAATGACGTTGGATGGTAGGGAATCACGTTGGACACTGGTTTATAAGCTTGTGTCAAACGTCAGTCCCTACCATCCAGCGTCATTCCCTACTATACAAGTGTGCATGGAGGGGGAATAAATCCATGTGGCGAGTGAAGCGAACCACCGTGCCCGCAGCGTGCCGAGCGCAGCGACTCCGCAGGGTCCGAATAGTATTTCCTGACATCCAGCAGGGGGCCGCAAAGATACGGAAGTACCGTTGTAACTTGCATTAGTTCAACGGTATCACTATTTTTTAACTGGTAACTGCTGTGCATACAGCATAATAATAACAGATAAAAAACTTTAGAGGTCTATGTACTAAGACTTGGAGGTCCACTAAGTGGATGGAGAAAACATAGCAACCAATCAGCTCCTAACTGTCACTTTACAGGCTGTGTTTGAAAAATGACAGGAGCTGATTCCACTTTATCTGATGTTACCGATATTTATGCGTACATGCGATCGTGCATGCAAGTAGGAAAGCATCAGTGGGCGTCTTTATGCTTGGGTGATCTTTGCTAACATTAGCATATTTTCACAGCTGCGAGCGTGGGGAAGCACGGCTGCATACGCATTAGCGTCCACCTCTGAATCAGGCCCCATGTCTCCAGTAGCCCAATCCACGCAAGCACACCCGTACGTACAGCTTTCTCCTATGACTGCGAGACACCAGAGCACATGAATTTACCTGAAGGATACGGAGCAGGCTGAATGCTTTGGGCCAGAATCCGGCAGGACAGGCATTATTAGATGCTACACACAAGCTGCTAGTCATTTTGTAATTGTCAGTGATAGGCGAGGGCGGACCGGCGGCTAGACACAGGCGGACAGTATTGGCCATAGCTGAATAACACCTCACCATGAAGAGGCCCCTATATCTACCGTGACCTTAGCACAGTCTAAGCCTTTTTCTTTTTTTAAAAATCGTCCCACCGCAATAAACAGCCTTAAATTTACCTGATTTTACGTAAACCACACCCACAACATTATTGTCACACCCATTGTTAAAATTGCATTTGCTGGGCCACTTGCTTGTGTTTGCCCCCCAGGCTGAAAGTTGCCAGCCAGCCCCTGGTGGTCACTCACATCAGCTCAGAGGTTACCTGGGCGCAGTGGGTAGGCCCATAACCATGGCCATGATTATTCCAAAACCTCTTTTATTATTTGCAAAATTCTATTGTAAAATGTATTATTATATATAATGAGTAATGTTGGAGTTGTGCATCTGTAATTCTTTTTTGTGTGTTTGCAACAATAGTCTCCCATTTTATATATTTGCAAGGTGTGCAGTCTAGGGCCCCCTTTCCACATATTCTATTTAGTGTGCTCCTATGCACACCTAAAGTTATGAGACACCTTCAATCTAGGCTAGCACCCCTTCCCACCTGTCCCTTATTGGTTTTAAGCAGGGATCTGGCATTTTGACTGCACTTTCGTAAGAGGCACAATCCAGGTAAGTCCTAACATTTTCTATACTGTAGTGCAGCTAAGGGTTGATTTTTGGGGCGTGGGTCCCATGGATTGCTTTGGTTGGGCTGCATCAGAGCATCGCATTATATACACATTTTTCCTTTCTTGCACTTTTAGCACTTCCATTATTTGTTTAATATATATGTATTATTTTCACATCTTTATTATTCACTTTACTATATGCAGCAGCAGCAGCTGCTCTTATCTATCCTACACCTTTTTCCACTTCACCTTTCCTTATTGGAGTGATGCCCTGGGGTGGCTCAGCTGGGCTGGTTTGGGGGTGTCCTGCACTCTGGATTTCAACCCCAGTATGTTAGGGACCTACCCTCAGAGGTTACCTGGGCACAGTGGGTAGGCTCATAACCATGGCCATGATTATGCCCAGAGCCAGCCCTAGCCATAGGCATTACAGGCAAATGCTTAGGGCATTTGCAATGCCATGGGGGCATCCCGCCGCTCGGCAGCAGGGCCCACAGCCAGCAGTACTAATAATGAGTCACGCTGACTCATTATTACAGTACTCTCTCTGCGCTGCCTGCGGCTGACTGGGGGCCGTACTGAGGAAGGAGGAGCAGGAGGGGGGGCTACTTACCCTCACTGTACATGATCAGGATATCACTAGACTGCCTGAAACACAGCCCCTCCCCCCGAGTCCCCGTCCCCTCCTCTCCGTCTATACTACATGCACTCTCCTTTCCCTGCCTGAGACTCCGCCCCCTAACACCGGGTCCCCGCCCCTTCCTTTCCAGTCTAGCCCGGTTGTCACTGTGTCACAGCCTCTCCTTTCCTTTCCTGTGAAATGGAGACCAGCCCCAGCTGGGACCACACATCTTCTTCAAGGACAGGTATGTGTCAGTCTAGGGGGTGGTATCTATATGCATTGGGCAGGGGTGTATTGTTTTCTTATTTCTGGGGGGAGGGAGGTTGGAGTGTGTTTTAATGTCTGTGGTGGGGTGGTGTATTAATGTAGTAGTGTGTGTGAGTGTGGGAGGGGTGTATTAATGTAATATGTGTGTGTGTGTGTGTATTAATGTAGTAGTGTGGGGGTGTATTAATGTAGTGTGTGTGTGGGGGGTGTGCATTAATGTAGTGTGGGGGGTGTATTAATGTAGTGTGTGTGTGGGGTAGGGGGTGTATTAATTCTATGTGTATGTGTGTGTGAGGGGTTTGTTCATATTATCTGTGCTATAAGTTAAATGAGGGTCAGTGATGTTCTCTGTTATATGGCTCTCACTGTGGGTCTCTCTGCATTATATAGCGCTCATTGCAACTCTCTGCATTATATAGCGCTCACTGTGACACTCTCTGCATTATATGGCACTCATTGCAACTCTCTGCATTATATAGCACTCACTGCGACACTCACTGTGACACTCTCTGCATTATATGACGCTCATTGCAACCTCTGCATTATATAGCACTCACTGCGACACTCACTGTGACACTCTCTGCATTATATGACGCTCATTGCAACTCTCTGCGTTATATGGCGCTCACTGCTACGCTCTCTATATTATATGCCACTCCCTTGACACTCTCTGCGTTATATGGCCCTCATTGCAACTCTGCATTAAATATCGCTCACTGCGACGCTCTCTATATTATATGTCACTCACTGTGACACTCTCTGCATTATATGGCACTCATTGTAGCACTCTGCATTATATGGCGCTCACTGCGGCGCTCTCTAAATTATATGCCGCTCACTGTGACACTCTCTGCATTATATGGCGCATTTGCATTATAAGGTGCTCACTGCTGCGCTCTCTGCATTATATGGCGCTCACTGCGGCACTCTCTATATTATATGGCGCTCACTGTGACACTCTCTGCATTATATGCCACACACTGTGACACTCTGCATTATATAGCACTCACTGACACTCTCTGCATTATGTGGCACTCACTGACACTCTCTGCATTATATGCCGCTCACTGACACTGTCTGCATTATATGCCGCTCACTGTGACACTCTGCATTATATGGCGCCTTTACATTATATGGTGCTCTCTGCGGCATTCTCTGTGTTATATTGTGCTCACTGTGACGCTCTCTATATTATATGGTGCTCACTGTGACACTCTCCGCATTATATGGTGCTCACTGTGACACTCTCTGCATTATACGGTGCCTCTGCATTGCACTCTGCATTATATGACGCTACTGATAATCAATGTGCTGTGAGGCCACAACTGGACTGCGCCAAGTAAAATGGACATGAGAGGGCATGCAACCGCAGCTACTCCTCACATCTCAAGGCTCCGCCTCCATCCATAGCCCAGCACCCACCAAGTCCAGCAGGGACAGGCCAGAAGCTGGAAAAACAAGCAGGGGTGGGCGCAACTGCCTCCTTGGCCCTGAAGAGAGTGATATCACGCTGGGTACACACTTAATGATGTGTACGCAGCATGATATCGCAACAGCCGGACCCGGCAAGGATCTCAGTATCGGCAAGTGCATACACACTTGCCGATGTCAGGAGCAACAGAGCGACAGCGGGAGTCATGCTGCATTCCACAGCATAGCCCCCGCTGACGATATCACCCGTTGGACCTGCATGCAGGTCCAATGGATGATTCTGCTGGCAAACGCAATCTTCAGTGATATAGCGGGTACACACTGGCCAATGTGGACAATATGTTGTCCGATCCGCCAGATCGGACGACATAACATCTAGTGTGTAGCCGGCATAAGGGCCCCATTTATTAACAAAGCTAAACACCAGAAGCATTTTTTTATTTAGAGTGGCAGTGACACAAACGAAAATGCCCCTCCGACGAGTTGCAGCAAAGTTGCTTTGTCGGCCACGTCTTCCGCTCAGCTGCTGGCAGCCTAATGCTGCCAGCGATGGGCTTCTGTGTAATGCGCATGCGCGATGGTCCGTCTGTGCATGTGCATGCCACTTAGAACAGAGGGGACCCGGTAGTGCCTGGAAGACTTCACTGAAGCCGGAAAGGCAGCGCTGGATCCCTGTTGCCGGCAATGTGGACCGCATCGCTCTCGCCATCTAAAGATGGCGAGAACGATGCTGTGACAATCAGTAGTAATCTTAGATTACTGCTGTTTCTTAAATATAGAATGAATGACATAACCCTTTTAGTGGGCGCTATAGGGGTTGTGCATCATTGATAATGGGGCCCTAAGTAAGTCAGCTGAGCTCTCAGCTGGTAGAGGGGTGCTGCTGGATAACTGAGAGATGCTGACTCTGCTGGGAAAGAGGTGCATAGAGATCATCCTGGCGTGGGATGCTGACTGTGCTGAATGACTGACGGGTGCTGTGCTGGGAAAGGGGTGCATAATTAGTGAGCACAGGGGGGCTGTGCTGAATGGATAGAGTATAGATCCTCTTCAATATTTGTACCTGGAAGTGACATGCAGTGAGGGCAGAAGTTCCATGCCCATACAGTCCACAATAAGAAGAAATTTGTCCACATGCAGGCTCGCTTTGCTCGCCACAGGTTATATTCCCCCTTTATGTGCACGTGGATAGTAGGGAATGACTTTGGACAGTAACTGATGACATCAGGGTACAAGTACTGAAGGGGATCTATCCATTACCATGCTGAATGAGGGGTTTTGACTGCTTGATAAGGGGTGCACAATGAGGCCAGGGGTGCTGTTCTGGATGTGGGGTGCTGGATGAAGCCAGGGGTGCTGTGCTGGGAAAGGGGTACTGGATGAGGTCAGGGCGGCTGTGTTGAGAGGGGTGCTGTTCTGTGAGGCGGGCAGTGAAAGGGTAGTATGTGGTGCTGTGAGATGGGCAGCAACTGGATCAGTGTGTGTGCTGTATATATGTGTGTTTGGGTATGTGTGTGTACATGTAGCTTTCTATCTATCTATCTATCTATCTATCTATAAAGAAAGGAAGAAGAGAAAAAAAGAAAAGGAAGGAACACCTAAGAGGTAGGTGAAAACTGAGTTTCATGTTTGAAGAGGTGGGGGATAGAGGGCCTGATTCAGAGCCGGACGCTATTTGCGGACGCTCGTTCAGAAAAAGGGTCTGGCTATTTAAATTGAGCGCTCACTCTTTGCGGTCTGTTGACGCCTCTATGTCTGAGCGAGCGAACGAAACATGCGCTCGCTATTTTGTAAAGACTCCCCTTGGCCGCTCGCATCATACATCATCTCCGCTATTTATTAGATTAATCGAGTACATCGAAAGGCGTATGAACTGCTCGCTATTCTTGTTGTAGCATTTTCCTACCGCAATCATGCGAGCAGTTCAGGCTAAAAGACAACCAAGTGACGTGGTCGATGACGCTGCTTTGTTAATTATGCACACCCTTAAAACGCCCGTTTTGACCGTTTGGCACGCCTGCGTTCGGATCTCCACTCCCCGTTTTCAAGCACCTTCCCCTGTTACCACCCACAAACGCCTCATCCTGTCACTCAAATTAGCAGGCATTCGCTATTTTGCGAGCACACGATTTCCGACCGCACTGACATATAAAAAATTTCCGATCGCAACAGCTAGTTTGCGCACGCGCATTGCGAAACTTACGCATGCGCTGTTTTGCGAACATCGCTGGGTACGACCGAGCAGCCGCTTACAACCGACTCTGAATGAGGTCCTTAGTGCCACCAGGCCTGACTAGCCAGACCTAGTGCTGGTAACAGTAATTATGGAGTGACCCAGTGCTGGTTACACTTTGAGGGGTGGCATATTTTGAAACTGTCTTTAATAAATTTGGTGATAATCACATTGACCTGTACAACACTAAAAAACTGTTATTTCTTTAGTTATATTAGTTATATTCAACTATTTCTGTATTTCGGCCTTTGATATAATTCCCTTTATATATGTTTACATTTTGACATTTGAATGAAGCAAAATGTTCATATTGCAGTTGCACATCCAAGTATAACAGCCTTGCTGATACTGTAGTCATGAACTATTTACCTGTCAACCTTTCTAACCAAATGTCATGTTTGACCTGAGGCTGCCCCAAATTTCATGGGTTATTCGAGTCAGTTTTAACTTTTCATTGTTATTTCTGAGGACTTTATAAAAACACTGGATTGTTGTGCCAGAATACATCTGCTCTTTTTTTAGGAACTTTAACAGCATTAAGCAATGAAGTAGTTGGCAGATTCATTTTATGCTGGGAAGGCAAATAAACTCTTTAATGTTTTTCAAAATATTTATCTTCCCTTCTCAATACAACTGAGAAGTCATGGTAAAAAGATGTCCAATGCATAATGCCCTATATGGACTATGGGGCTGATTCTGAGAATGGAGCAAATAAAAAAGGCGCCTCCATTATCTCCCATAGTTCTGCCCCTGAGGGCATGTCATTGAATGCGGTTTCGTTCTCAAATGCAGACCCACAGACACCATTTATAGAGAATTTTCAGAAGGAGACACTGCGCCAGCCATAGGGCATCCTAAGTGTTGATGGCACAGGAGATGGTGCATCGATGTTGGAGTGTTTACAACCGCTGACAGAGTTGCACTGTCCATGATCATTGAAAGTGGGTGGCTCACAGCTTGCAGAGTCCATCCTATGCTAGTACACAATAATAAGGCGGAAATGAACATTTGCATATTACTGTTGATCAGGCCTAAATCAGGCCCAAAGTTACTGGCATTTATTGCTTTGCTCCCACCTCAGAATCAGCCCTTATATATGGATCAGACAATTTGCAAATAGAACCCATATAATATGACCAATGCCAACAATCAGATTTTAGCTTTGATGTCCAGAATCTTTCTACAAAAAATACAATTAGACTGGCTGCTATAGGTCACAGCACATTTGTTAAGTTTACACACCCACAAAAAAATAGAATCGACCTATTTACCATGGATAACCTAAGACAGAAATGAGAACAAAGTCCCGTGTAAGTAAATAAGTAGTAGTACATTTTGATATGAAAAGCAGCATCCCAATGCTCCTTGTGTCCCTAGTGAAGACTGCACAAGGGTCAAAAGAAAGCAATTGAAATCTGGCACAATGTAACTTTATTTAACTTTATGAAACTTTCATTTTAAAAACAGTCAGCCTCTCTCAGCCAATCAGGGACTGCTGCCATAGAACCTGCTCAATGATTGGCTTAGAAAGGACCGACACTTAGGCCGGGTGCACATCAGAACAATGTGTTTCCCGGCAAATGGGGCGACTGACAAAATGACAATGTGATAGTCCGTACACACTGAATGATATAACATGTGATATATTGTTCAGTGGCAGCATCCAGAAGCAAGGGGTTGTACACAATATCTTCTGATTGACCGTGCAGCATGCCCAACCAGAATATGTCGTATATGACCCACAGGAGCGCACAATTGGGCATACACACTGTGCGATCAACACGATATGTCATTACAATTTGCCTGGTAACGACATATCGTGCCGAAACCCCTCTAGTGTGTACCCAGCCTTAGCCAATCAATGCTAAGGTGCAGGAAACCATGTGGGTCCTGCACACATACAGTGCTTGCTTGTCTTTGGGATCAGGATTGCAGTTTGATATTTTGCGAAGCTGCCTGGATGTCTACCTGGAGAAGGGGACCGGTCTCTGGGGTAGATAAATATGTAGTGTGAGTGCGCATAAGTGGTTAATAAAAGGCAAACACATTCGATGTGTCTTGTTTTTTTTTAAATATTTTCTTTACAGTGGGGAACAGGTTCCACTTGGGGGTACAGGTTCCACTGGGCCCTTACAAATAAATCCCATTGTGAAGAACATTACTTTTTACTATTTATCACACATTAACCCTGCACCCACTGCCACCAGGGGTGCAGGGAATAGTCCCGGGTCTTTACCTCAGCCCTGGGGTATCATCGAAAAGGGAATCCCTTTTTTGGGGAGTCCCCACTTTCCGAGGAATCCCAGGGCTGGTGGGGTAACCAGTTTGGGGCTGGTTAATGTGGTGTCAGGGGACATGATGTGTGTCCCCCTTCTATGGCATTACCCCCCAGCTGGTTGAACTTAGTGCTGGTTAGTGGAAATACAGGGGAACCCCACACCATATTTCTCCAAAACGGGCTCATAGTTCCGCTGCTGGTTATGCTTTTGGGGGGCTGGGACATCAATTTTTTTCAATATTTTAGCACTTTATTTACACAGCCACACTGATGTACTTATGTGTACAGCGCTCTGCGGAGTCTATTGAGAATGACCAATATGATTGATTTTGCACAAGATAAAACAAGATCAATATCACCAACGAACCAAAATAGGCAAGCAAACATGATTCTTAATAAATCCTTTAATTTGGCCCAAAAAAACTCACGCGAATCCCCGCGATGTCCAGCATATTTTTTCTCGGCCAAACACAATTCTTAGTAAATTTACCCACTGGAGGTGACAAAATTAATTTGCTAGATTACACTGATCAATTTGATGTGTGACATTTGTACATCCGTTTGTGCATGGGTCGGAATCTGTATACGAAGTGGTACGTTGCACCGGCTACATCTTTTTCTCATGGCAAGTAATGTTGTGCGTCATCTGCTACTTTGTACATGTTTAAATCTAATTTCTGTGTGGTTAAAGTCGTAGCCCAGAGTCTGTTTTTTGCTGCAACTGTGATGCCAATAAGATGCTAATCTTATAGATAAAAGTATGCTACACCTCTCGGAGCAGCTCAATCATGCCAGGCAGGGCCGGATTAAGGGGTGTGAGAGGGGCGTTCATCCTGGGGCCCCCACAAACAAAGGGGCCCCCACCACTAGCACACACAGCCCTACGCCTGCCGAAGTGGGTGTGTGGCCTACAGCGCCATTCCTATGACATGTGCAGTACAGCTGCTTGCCTGGCATCCATCAAGGCTGTAATTGACCTGGCCAGCAGCTACACGCAGGGAACTGGACAGAGCACAGTGCAGTCAGACTCAGCACTGCAGTGCACTACTGGGTAATAACTCCCAGTAGTCTCTACAGTGGGGTCAGAGGAGCATGCGCTGAGCTCTGATTGGAGGAGCCCATAACATGCTCCTCTGACCCAGCAGAAGCACAGCCTCATGGTTGTGACAGTGTGACTCATGAGGCTGTGAGGACTGCTGCCAGGGGCGGATTGGGCCACCAGGACACTGGGCTGGTTCCCGCTGGGCCAGTCCCCGCAGTAGCTGGCAGCTGCCCTGCACTTACAAAACCCTGCTGCCGCGATCGGAGCTGAGCTCCGATCGGGCAGCTCTACAACTTAAGCTGCGCACATGCGCAAGCTGCTAGCCAAAAACTAAAAAGGCTGATGGGGGAGCTGCCGGCTCCTCCCAAGCCTTTGTGGAGAGAGTCAGTCACCACTGACGGCTGCACCTCCGCCCAGCCCCTCTGCGGCCCAGCTCAACTCCCAGCCCCTACTTCCAAGAAAGCAGCCTGCAAACAGTGAAGCCGCAGCTGAGACAAGTAGCGGAGCTACAGGTAAGTGGTGATGGCAGCAGCACGATGGGTGGGGATGATGGGGGGAGGAGTGGTGCAAGGTTGACACACATAGGGACTGGTGGGATTGAGGCTGGAGTACACAAAGGACGAGACACAGAAGGGCTTGTGGGAATGAGGTTGACATACATTGGGGGGGCTGGTGTATACAGGGGCTGCTGAGACAAAGGGGATGGTGGGACTGAAGCTGACATTGGAGCAGGGGTACACAGGCTGCTGAGACACACAGTGGCTGGTGGGATTGAGGCTGGGGTACACAGGGGATGAGACACATGGGCTTGTGGGAATGAGGTTGACATACATTGGGGCTTTTGTATACAGGGGCTGCTGAGACACAGAGTCTGGTGGGAATGAGACTGACATTGGAGCTGTGGTACACAGGGGCTGCTGAGACACACAGGGGCTGGTTGGAATGAGGCTGACACACACTGGGGCTGAGACACACACTGGGGTTGAGACACACTGGGGCTGGGAGGAATGAGGATGACACACACTGGGGCTTGATAATGTGGTTGAGACACACACTGGAGCTGGGGGGAATGAGGCGGACACACACGGGCTGGGAGGAATAAGGCAGACTGGGGCTGAGGCACACTGAGGCTGAGTAATGGGGTTGAGACACACACTGGGGCTGGGGAATGGGGTTGAGACACACACTGGGCCAAGGGGGAATGAGGCTAACATTGAGGCTGGGGTACACAGGGGCTGCTGAGACACACAGGGGCTGGTGGGAATGAGGCTGACACACACTGGGGCTGAGACACACACTTGGGTTGAGACACACTGGGGCTGGGTGGAATGAGGATGACACACACTGGGGCTTGATAATGGGGTTGAGACACACACTGGAGCTGGTGGGAATGAGGCAGACACACACTGGGGCTGGGGGGAATAAGGTGGACACACACTGGGGCTGAGTCATCCACAGGGGGCCTGGAGAACCGCAGGGGGCCTGAGGATGGAGAGACGTAAGGGGGTCTGGAGTAACACGGGAGCCTGGAAAGACACAGAAATTGTTTGATAAGGAAATTCACAATTTGCCCTGCACAAACACTTCTGTTACTACACATTATCTGGTTATGATGTTGACATTGGTTATATTTCTACATAAACAGGCAACTACCAGACAGTGTGATCTACATGAATAATGAATACTGGTTGAAGACGCTGCACAGCGAGGCTCAAATTCTTCAGAGGTTCCCCGTTGCAGAGAAACCGCCATATAGGTAAGAAAAAAGACTTCCAAACTGACTGGCCTGTACCTAGTGCAAAGGGATGTGGGTCCCCAAAAAGAGTGCATATTTCCCCAAGATTTCTTTTTCCGACCCTGCTCCCCTCATTGGCTTGCAAAAGCCCTTCCAGGCCCTAAGACAAGGAAGTATTCTGCCCTCCTCCACAAACCCATCCCCTCAACAGACCCGCCCCCATAAGGGCTGCTTCCAGAAATTTCCGGGCTGGTTTTCCATCCGAATCCGCCTTTGACTGCTGCTCTTACTGCTGCTGCTGGTGAATACACTGTGTGGGCACTACAGGTGACATAATGTGTGGGCACTACAGATGGCATAATGTGTGGGCACTACAGGTGGCATAATGTGTGGGAATTACAGTGTAGCATAATGTGTGGGGACTACAGTGTAGCATAATGTGTGGGGACTACAGGTGGTATAATGTTTGGGCACTATAGATGGCACAATGTGTGGGCACTACAGGTGACATAATGTCCGCCACATTATGTCACCTGTAGTGCCCACACATTATGCCACATGTAGTCCCTACGCATTATGCCACCTGTAGTGCCCTCACATTATGCCACCTGTAGAGTCCCTACACATTACAATGTGGCATAATGTGGGGGGCACTATAGTGTGGAATAATGTAGATGTACTACACTGTGGCATAATGTGTAGGTACTACAGGTGGCATGATATGGGGGGCACTATAGTGTGGCATAATGTTAGTACATGTGTAGTGGTCTCATTTATCCACAACTGACCAGCATTTCAAAGGTTGTGAGGTGGCTCACCACTACCTTCCTGACACCTCCATACTCACCACTACCTATCTGCACTACCTCCTTGATCCATCCATACTCACCGCTACCTATCTGCAATAACTCCCTGATCCCTCCATAGGTTACTGGGTGGCTCACCACTACCTCCCTGACACCTCCATACTCACCTCTACCTATCTGCACTACCTCCTTGATCCATACATACTCACCGCTACCTATCTGCAATAACTCCCTGATCCCTCCATATATATATATATATATATATATATACTACCGTTCAAAAGTTTGGGGTCACCTCCGGACAGAGTGTGCTCAATTGGTGGATCCAATGGATCTCCCTGTCTCAGTGTTGTCGGTATGTGTTCTAGTCCCCATAATTTCAGACCTGTAGTTTTCTCACAGTGATGTTCTAGATGGTGTAGAGTGACACTGTGGGTAGTGATTTTATTGAGTATGTTTCTGCAATGTTCTAAAAATCTCTTCTTTAATGGGCAGTTGGTACGGCCTACATATTGCAACCCACATTTGCATTGCAGCAAATATATGACATATGAAGTTTCACAATTAATGAAAGTTATTAATGGATGAACTGTATTAGTTACTGTAGATCTAATTGTTGTGCTTCTATGTTGCATAAAACCGCATGTAATGCATCTTGTGTGTCCACAGCAGAAACGACCCAAAATGGTTTTTGTTGATCTTAATCAAGAAGTTTCATTTTGAACAGTCGGTCTAAAGGTACTTGGTGCTAGATGGCTCTGAAAGTTTCTATCTTTCCTAAAGATGATGGTAGGTTGTTGTTTAAGACTCTCCTTTAATAGTGGGTCCAACAGCAGTAGTGAGTAGTTATTTTTGATTATTCTTTTAATTTGATTTGCAGATTGATTATGCTTGGATACAAACACTACAGATGGGTCTATTTCCTTTCTCTTTTTATGATCCCTCTTAGGGTTGATGTTCGTACTATCCTTATCTAAAACTACATAGCTGTTATTTCCTGCAGAATCTATTGGTATATTGATCAATGCATCCCTATCTAAATTGTCTACTTTCACTTTAGCTTGAGACAATAAAGCTAGGGGATAGCCTTTCTCTTCTAAGGCTCTGCATAATTTTGAAGCTTGTTCTTCATACTTCTGTATTGAGGAACAGTTGTGTTTCAATCTTCGCAGCTGTCCCTGCGGTATGCTTGAGAGCCAGTTCCTTTGGTGACTGCTTGAGAAGTCATTAAAGGTATTTGTATCCACCTCCTTATTAAAGGTGTGTATCATCTATGATTGTGTTATCCAAGAAATGTATCTTCTGTATGTATTTGAAAAGTGCTCGTGAATGTCAAATTAAAAGAATTTTGGTTTAGATGTGTCACAAAATCTATAATTGAGTGATCATCCCCATCCCAAATAAAGTATAAATCATCTATATATCGGCCATAGAGGACCAGGTGCACCCCGAGGTCCGCCCCCCAAATAAGCTCCTCCTCCACTCTCCCCATATAGAGGTTGGCAAAGCTTGGGGCAAACCTGGTCCCCATGGCAGTCCCGGTGTGTTGTAAATAGTGCAGGTGATCAAAAATAAAATGATTGTGCTTCAATATAAACAATATAGAGTCTGTGAGAAAGCATTTTTGTCTCTCTGAGATCCCTACCTGTAGGGATAAAAACTGATCTACGGCCTCTAACCCCTTCTCATGTGGGATGTTGGTATACAGGGCCGCCACATCAAATGTTAGAAACTGATATCCTTCCTTCCAGGTGACATCTTTAATTTTATTTAAGAATTGAGTGGTATCTTTAAGGTGGGATCTCAGAGAGGCTGCGCACGGTTGTAAATAATAATCAACATATGCAGATAAATTAGACGTGAGTGACCCTATCCCCGGAATAATAGGTCGCCCAGGTGGATTGGTGAGTGACTTGTGAATTTTTGGCTAATAATAAAAAACTGATGTAACAGGGTGAAGGGTGAATAAAAAATTTAATTCTCTCTTGGATATCACATTGTCACCCATGGCTTCGTCTAAGAGAAATCTTAGATCATTCTGGAATGATAGGGAGGGGTCCCTGATCAAAGGAAGAAAACTGTGTCATTAAGTTGCCAAAGAGCTTTGGCAACATAATCAGATGTATTCTGAATCACACCCCCCTCCCCTTATCTGCAGGTTTAATAATTATTGATTTATCTTTTGAAAGATTTGTCATTGTGAATCAGTTTGGTGCTCTTATTACACAAATGCTTGAATAGTATTAGACTATTTTTATAGAAAGTATCTATACAGCTGTTTTTATATTTTAAAGGGAAAATTTTAGATTTTCTTGTGAATAGTTTTGTTTCTGTCTTAGTTTGTATTTGACTTTGAGAGATATTGATATCAAAGACAGGTACTTCTGATCACAATAATACTGTTTGCAAACAGGGCACACAGCTGGTGCCAATTTTTATAGGTGCTAATTGAGAATAATCTCTCACATATGCAGGGCATCTGTTATTAAATACTGTTTGTTCTATTTATGATTATAACTTTTATGCATATGATTATTTTATGATATATCTGAAGATTCAGAATAAAAATAAAAGTATTATTGCTATTATCTGGATTGTGTGTCTTCTTGGTCCGGGTTAGACACTGTGGCACTATCCTCTATTTATCTATACATTCTAAATTTACTAAGAATCGAGTCTGTTTTTTATTGTTTCAACTCGATTTGCATCGCTGAAATGCTGGTTATTTGATGCTTCTGAAACTCACAAATTTGCTAAGAAGTGAGTTTTACTGTGACCGAGTTGGCCGATGGTGAAGCAGATCGAGATTTCCCCCCTGAGTAGCAAGTTTACAAAGAGATTATTCACCTGAGATTGCAGTGTTTTCTCTCTGCCAAACTCTCCCGAACTAGCAACGTGCACATATCAATGAGATATGTGAAGGCTGCTTGTGTGTTGTACCTGTAAAAAAAATTGAATATAAAAAAAACTATCGTAGGGTTCCCCCCCAATAAGCATAACCAGCCCCGGACTGCTCAGCCAGTCCTGGTTCCTAAACATATGGGGTAAACAACAAGTAGGGTTACCTCATATTTTAGTAACCAGCACAGGGCTGCTGAGCCTGTCCTGGTTTTAAAAATACAATTTTTTTCCCCGTATTTTTAAGAACCAGGACTGGCTGAGCAGCCCGGGGCTGGTTATGCTTTTTGGGGGGGAACTCTATTTTGACTATTTACAGGTAGAAACAAACATGGATCACACTGATCTGTGTATGTTTCTGCTGAACTCGCAGTTCACAGGCAGGTGAATTGATTTCACAAATTTGGACACGAGTTTTGTCCATTCTCATGAGAGTTTTGAAACTCATCTTGGTAAATTCACGAATCCTATCTTCACTAGTGAAGTTACTCGAGTTTGGCCGATGGTGAATTGAAGAGTTTGCTAACTCTCCAGATTTTTCTTGTAGCAAAGGAGATTTCTCTCCCAAGTTCAACATTAGTAAATTTGCAAGTAGGAAAAAATGGCCAACCTCTTCAGAAATTGCTAACTCGACCAAACTCGATTGTTAGTAAATTTACCCCTAGGTGTATGAGGACACATCTGTATGTATTGCAGAATCTGAGGAATCAAGTACTCCTAGATGGTTTAATATAATTGATCTGCTAGTGCTTTTCTAAGTGCAAACCACATTTACCACTATAATGTAGAGCTTGATTCTGAGTCAGATGTTGCTGCCAGTAGCGTCAAAATGGGGGTGCGGGCTGCACCCTGGTGTCACCCGCTGAGAGGTGACACCAAAGTGCCGACTCCTCCTCAGTAACATTAGCCGGGTGCTGTACTGTAGCATTATGTGCTGCACCTGACACAGTGATGGAGCTGACACTGCACACAAATTGGTCCCTGGGGCAGTCTGCATCTCCAATACCCCCAGAGTGACTAAAAATAGGGTTCGGACCATGAGGCCATGTCCCCTACCCACGAGGCAATGCCCCCTACTCGCGAAACCATGCCCCTTTCTTACAGGCGCGCGCACTACTATGCTCTCTGGAGTCCACACCGGGTGTCACTAAGGTGAGTGATGCAACTGGCTGCAGACACTTTTCTTTTGGGTGTAGCACTTTTCTATGTGTGGCACCAGTGGTACATGTCCTTTGCTTACTTATTTGTGCTAATGTGAGTATCCATCCGTCTATGCCAATGAATTGTCCATCTTTATGCATTAGATCACGTAGCGCACTTCCGTCTGCAACCACTATCATTATTATCAGTACTTACTGTACACCCATCCCAAGCTGGGTGCAAAAGACCATCTGAAACAGAGGTCCTATCTCTGTCTGCATGCAACAAATGAGCCCATAACTCTGCCCATGACACCTCCACAAAAAAAAGGATTTTCCCTCCAGCACACTGCAGCAATAGCAACAAAAATACTTGAATCCTACATTATAATAGAAATTCAGAGGTATTGGTTACATACATTTGCAAATATATGAATAAGCACTGGGCCAACGTCAAGGCTCCTCTTTACCGGTATAATGGTACTCAAGCCAATCAGCTCCCAACTGTCATTTTTCAAACAGATGACAGTTAGGAGCCGATTGGCTGGAGCACCATTATCATAAGCAACGATTTTTAAAACTCATTGCATATGATAATACTTGTCAATAAATAATATGGCTCTGGTTATAGCGCATTTGGTATTTATCACTTCTTACATCTCCCCCTGAGTGCCTTCTCTCCATTTGATAGTATGGGCCAAATGTAATAGGGTGAGAGTTTAGAAAATGTGAGAGTTTAGCAGTAAACTCTGACACCTTTTAAACTCTGCCAATGTAACAGAGTCTGAGAACAGGCAAACTCGCATGTTTTTAGACTCAAAAAAACTCTTGCGATTTAAACTCTCATCCAGATGTTTTCCCATTTTGAAGATAAAACTCGACCAATGTGAGTTTACGGCTAAACTCTCACATTTTCAAAACTCTCACCCTATTACATTTGGCCCTATGTATTTTATATAAAAGTACACTTTAATATTTAACCATTATGATACAATCTCAATTAATTAACTGCCACAGGTGTATTATAATACTGTTATTGTTTTCTGCATTCTATATTCCCTTCTAATAAGCAATTGTTTAAGGGATGCAGTTAGGATCCCAACAGTGACCATCCAGACGGTCACAATACCGTCAGCAGAATCTAATTGGTCAAAATACAGACAAAACCCCAAAGGTTAGTATTAGGGTTAGGTTTATGGCTAGACACTAGGGGGAGGGTTAGTTTTAGGCTGCAGGAGGGGCCAGTTAAGGTTAGGGTCAAGCTAAGGTTAGGGGACGGTTAGGGTTAAGCTGCCAAAGGGGATAGTTGGGGTCAGGCTGTGGGAGGAGTGGGTTAGGGTTAAGGTAAGGGTTAGGATTAGGGTCAGAATATTCACCAAAGCCCATCAGGATTTTTATTGTTGGGATTGCGCTGCTGGTATTGTGACCATAGGTTGTGTCACCACCAGGATATCATACCCAACCCATTCTTATGTTATGTATTATACAATATCTTTTTAGTGTCTATTTTTCATTAAAATTATATCCAATTTATTTTTTTAGATGTGGTTATGTAATATATGCTCTATAAAGTTTAAATTCATATATATATATGTATGTATATATATATATATATATATATATATTGTTGTTTGTTGCTTTAAGGGTATCATTATTAGTTATTAAAACATTTGTATAGCAGTGAGTGATGACCCCCTCATATTTAAAATCTGTAGCACACCAAAAGGGCTTGCTATGTTTACATTTACAAATATGCCCAGGCAACAAAAGTTAAATTTTCATCAAAATTTAAAAAAAATGTCATTTAGAGTTTTTTTTTTGTCTGTTAGCATTTGGAATACAGTTTGTACCAATTGTGTTCTCTGACTCAGAAACCTTAAACTACTGTGGTGAAAGTAACAAATAGTTTTGAGGTATCACTGAAACTATGGAGCAGAGAACTCAGGGCCTGATTCAGAGCCTCTTGTAAGCGGCCGCTCGTTCGCTCTGAGCGATGTTCGCACAACTGCGAATGCGTATGGGTTATAATGCGCATGCGCAAACCAGTCATTGCGGTCGGAAATGTGCGCTCGCAAAACAGCGAGGGGCTGCTAATTTGATTGACAGAATGTACCGTTTGTGGGTGGTAACAGGGGAAGGTGCTTGAAAACGGGGGAGTGGAGATCCGAACGCAGGCGTGCCAAACGGTAGAAAGGGCGTTTAATGGGAGTGCATAATTAGTAAAGGAGCGTCATCGACCACGTCACTTGGTTGTCTTTTAGCCTGAACTGCTCGCAGTGATTGTGGTAAGAAAATCCTACCACAAACACTGCGAGCAGTTCTGATGCCTTTCGATGTTACGGATTAATCTAATAAATACCGGAGATGACGTGTGTTGCGAACGGCAAAGGGGTGTCTTTATAAAATAGCGAGCGCATTTTTCGTTCGCTCGCTCAGACATAGAGGCGTCACCAAACCGCAAAGAGCGAGTGCTCAATTTAAATAGTCGGCCCCTTTTTTGGAACGACCGTCCGCAAATAGCGTCCCGGTCTGAATCAGGCCCTCAGGACACTAGTACAAAAATAGAATCCATGTGTTGTCTGCAATGCATATTAGGATCTTGAAATCCAACTACCATGGATGACCCCCAAGTAGGGAAACCAATTCCGCTCCATTTTTGTAATCCCGGGATTCAGTATTGAAAAATATATTAATCCAAGGATTCCCCCGCTGAGTGTTACCTGCATGATTTTCCAACTCTTGCTGCATTAACAGTAATACAATAATACATAATACAATGATCCACAAACATCTTCAACACTCCAGGCACTTTGGAAATCATAGATCACAGAGCGGATGATTGTTTTCAGTTCCTTCTTCACCAGACAGTAGGGGTAATCTGTGATGCTGCTGCTTTCAGTCACTGATTGGCTGGGAGCACATTGCACAGTGATGATGTCACCACACAGTGCAGTCCCAGCCTATCAGTGACTGAGAGCAACTGTATCATGGGACTCCATCTATTCTATGGGCTAAGTATTATCCCACTGTCCCTAGCCCAGTATGTTTTGAATCATGTAATACCCAGGTATTTTGAGACTCAAAAACGTCCGGTATCCTGGGATTGGGAATCTCGGGTTTAGTTTCCCTAATTGTAATGCATGCTTATTTTATTCACCAGACAGTATTTAAGTGTTTTTGAAGTTAGTTCTGGGAGAATACTGTCTTCTGAAAGAAGCCACAGTCTGAAGTTCTGCCATTCTTCCCTATGGGTCTGATTCACTATTGTACAGTGTATGCATCGCAGTGCGCAAACTAGCTATTGCGACCGTGACTGTGATCGCAGAGGCTATGCAGACCCCTCACAGATTGATTGGCAGGAAGCACCGTTTGTGGGTGGTGACAGGGGTGACGTGGGGTGGTCGGGGAAACGCAGGCATTCAAGTGTGGTCGCACGCCATTTCAGGGGCGTTCTTATATTATCCACTGCAATACCATAGCAGTCTGAGGTCTCATGGCGCACATCATTGTTAGCAATTCCTGAGTAAAGTCAGAGCTTGTGCAAGTGTGCATGACGCTGCGATGGTACTTGATTGTACTGATGGTTTCGCTATTCTGCTAAGTATTACGGATGTGTGCAATGTAAAGTGGGCGTCCTTATGTAGTACTGAGTTTGCATTGCGATCTCAATGGATTAGCATACTATCGCAGTTGAACTGCGTGTGTGCGCAATATTGTGTACCATAATGAATCAGGCTCTATGTCCACAAAAATGAATTAATAATTAGCATTGACCACAGTCATCAGTACAATGCTAAAGAAGCCTTTATAATTATTGTAGAATGATCCTCAGTTGGCTGGTGTTATGCGCACATGCTTCCCATCAATAGCTCCACAAAAATTTGGGAAGTTCCAGAGTTCCTCAAATTTCTATGTTATACATTTCCACTTCTCCACAGTAGGGAACTAGAAAACAGGGAAAAAAAATTACATTTATTTTTTAAACATCACGTCAGCATATCAATTAAACTTTGCAAATTATGTTAATGTGATAATTAACTTTTTTTTATTTCAGCCTCTTATTTTTATTGCAACACCTATCAATCCTTTTCTGGAACAGGTGGATTGTGGAAGTCCAGCAGCAGAGATGCCAGTGCCACCAAGGATGACAAAAAAGAGGCAATGTGGCCGTCCAGGTGTAAGCTACGTACTCACATGGCAAGTCCTGACCACCAATCAAGAAGTATTATGCAGGCCCCTGGGTGAGTGGGATACTTTTTGGTGCCAACATCACTTTTAAAATGTGGTGTACGAGTGAGGATCAGTGGGTGCATGCTAAGCACATTGTGAATGACACGGCAAAGGGCACCTTGACAAACGCAGGCAGGTGATGTTGCAAATGACTATTAGGCCTGAGCCTGATACAGTTAGGCCAATACAGCCTTGTTCTCAACACCAACAGCAGCTGCATAACCAACATTGAGAGCCAGTCTACTCTACACCTTTCATAAATAGAGCCTCAACACCCATTCATAGTGCCATCTACAGTGGCATTATGCATCAAACCCACCACCTGATGAAAATAGCCCACAGATACCACCAATTCAATTAACATTTGCAATTTATTTTTTGCTTATTTTACATTTGCATGTGTTTTTACAACTGATGTTCATTTAAGTTTATGAACTTATGGAATAATGTGTCCCAAGGCTTGCTGTGAGATTAAGGAGCCAACTTTCAGATCAGCCAATGACTTCCCTGTAGCCAGGAAGCGTAGTGTTGTCACAAGTGTCTCCTCAGCAGGTATGGCTCTCCTTAAATGAGTATCTGGCATCTCAATATGTGGAGTGACCAGAGGAAGCAACTCCTGGAAGGTGGCATCATCCATGCACAGATAATTCTGGTAGTCAGGATTATTATTATGAATCTCCTGGATCAAGGTCATGTGTGATAACGAATTTCTCTGCAGCAACCACTCCTTGACCCAGAAGATTCTCCTACAAATTCTCCTTTCTCTCAAGAAGCGACACTATACTGACAGTGTATGAAGCCAAATCTTGAAAGCGATAACCATCCATATCGATTAGATCACTCTGTAAGCAAAGCAATAAAGCAATGTAGAGTGTATAGCAGATATAAACCAAGCCTCAGCAGACACAAAGCAATACTGCAAAGAAAGCAAATGGCGTTTTCTTTATTTCCTCCAACTGTGCCTCCTAAAGTACTGTACAGCCCATTGTTTACATTTTAGCCATGTTTGCCAATGATCTACACGATGATTGCATAGTTTGTACAGGAGAAATGATTAATTGGATACAATCCTCCACCACAATGTATTGTGCTGTTGGAAAGACTGTATAGTGTTTACCCCAGTGGTTTCCAAAATGTGTGCCGTGGCACCCTGGGGTGCCCTCAGAACACTTGCAGGGGTGTCTCAGGTTGGTGGTTCAGCACCAAATCAAATTATTGATGGTCAATGTAATGTAAATATGTGGACAAACAGAAGTGCAAACCTGTCCACCACCACATAACTGTACCTAAGGATGACAGGTAAGCACAATTTACTTCACTTTACTACTGCACTACATTTTTTTCTTAATTTCTCAAAAACAAACTTTTGGCTTAGGGGTGCCGCGAAAACAATGCTGATATGCTGGGGCGCTGTGATTCAAAAACGTTTGGGAAACACTGGTTTACCCTCTATTGTGTGTTCTGGAATTTAGCAAAATTGGGACGACCAGCGCATCATTTGTAACATCATATAGCGTGTACCCAGCTTTAGAGTAATATCACTCTGAAAGTCATCATTAAAGCCTTACCTGCAGTTTCTTGTGCACACTGGATTGTAGGTCTGGGTGGAAATGTATAGAAAGTAGAAAGAAATAGAGAATAGAAATGTCAGTTCAAGAGCAATCATACCCAGAATAGCTCCATTCATCTGAGTAAGACCCATCCCACATAATTTACACCTCCACATACCTGTCCCACATCATTTACACCTCCACATAACTGTCACACATCATTTACTACTCCACATACCTGTCACACATCATTTACACCTCCACCTACCTGTCTCACATCATTTACACCTCCACATACCTGTCCACATCATTTACACCTCCACATACCTGTCACACATCATTTACACCTCCACATACCTGTCACACATCATTTACACCTCCACATACCTATCTCACATCATTTACACCTCCACGTTCCTGTCCACATCATTTACACCTCCACATACCTGTCCCACATCATTTACACCTCCACGTTCCTGTCCCACATCATTTACACCTCCACATACCTATCTCACATCATTTACACCTCCACGTTCCTGTCCCACATCATTTACACCTCCACATACCTGTCCACATCATTTACACCTCCACATACCTGTCCCACATCATTTACACCTCAACATACCTGTCCCACATCATTTACACCTACACATCCCTGCCCCACATCATTTACACCTCCACATACCTGTACCACATCATTTACACCTCCACATACCCGTCCCACATCATTTACACCTCCACATACCTGTCCCACATCATTTACACCTCCACAGTTCCTGTCTCACATCATTTACACCTCCACATACCCGTCCCACATCATTTACACCTCCACATACCTGTACCACATCATTTACACCTCCACATACCTGTCCCACATCATTTACACCTCCACATACCTGTCCCACATCATTTACACCTCCACAGTTCCTGTCTCACATCATTTACACCTCCACATACCTGTCCCACATCCTTTACACCTCCACATACCTGCCCCACATCCTTTACACCTCCACATACCTGCCCCACATCATTTACATCTCCACATACCTGTCCCACATCATTTACACCTCCATATTCCTGTCTCACATCACTTACACCTCCACATATCTGTCTCACATCATTTACACCTCCACATACCTGTCCACATCATTTATACCTTCACATCATATAATTGAACAGATTATTGAGCTTTTCAGAGAAACTTCCTTGAAAACTGACATGTCTTATTAGTAAAATTATGCTATTTCAAAACCCTTCCCAGTACGTGATTATTTATTGGGATGGGTGTGCTTAAATTTTTACCTTTAAAAAACTGATTTTTCCCTACCTTTTTACCTGTACAGGGGGCTGTGCACAAAAAAACATGAACTTCCTCTGAAAAATCAATGCGAGTTTGGAAATTAATTGCAAATTACATTCACAGTGCGAGTTTGCCAAGAGAATGGCTCTCAAATAACAACTCACACCTAATTGGATTGACCTATAAGTGATATATAAACCTGGTAGGAATCTGTTAATTGCTGTGCAATACTTATGGGGAACTTGCACTGAGAATTGTAGTTGCAATCCAATTCCAAACTCAAATTTTTTTTCAGAGCAAATTTTTTTTTCTCTTTGTACGCACCACCCTGAAGGTGTAAAACGGTAGGGAAAATCTTTATTTGAAAGTAAAAATGTCGGGACACAGTGCATAACCCGTTGGACACCTCCAACCCTAATGACTAATTAGACATTTGAAAGTTTTCAATTCGCATAAATGGCCCAACAATTACATGTAATTTTTTGGTGTTTAACAAAAATGACCTCAAATTATCACCAAATCAACTCAAGTATTTTTTTAAATGAAAAATTATTTCTGTTAATCATTTCTATTTACATTTTTTTAAATATAGTGGCCTCAAAATTAACGCAAAATCACCTTTTATTTTTTATTATTTTTTTTAGAAGCACAAATCAAACATTTGACACTGTTTGAAAACCTCCAATACTTATCTTATGCCCACTAACAGCCTTTACCAGTATAACAGTCACTTTTTTTGTGGTCCAGAATGGTTTCCCTACTTTTTTATGACTTTTCCTAGTTTATATTTTATAGAAAATTCTTAACCCCTCACCACGAGTAGCACGAATAGGCATTTGTAATTGGATCTCACGTTTCTCGGGAACACACAGTTGTGCAATGTTTGCAAGTTTCATAAAACAAACTCCCTTTTGCAAACTTGCTCCTAATTTGATTGCCCCCTTAGAGTTGAACAACATTTTCAAAACTGTTCTGCAAAATATTTCTACATTTGGCTGTGAATTGTCGCCAGCAAAATTTTTCTTTAAATATTCCCACCCACACTACATAGCAGAATGGATTGTCCATCGTCTCCCCAGTTCAATTCACAGCATACTTGTCGACTTTCTGGCTGTAGGGGGCAGCCAGGTCGGGCATGGTTCATCATAGGCGGATGGTGTAGGGGTAGAGGAGTGACAGTGTGATTGCATCATCATGGACCACCTCCCGCTATACAATGCTGACATTACAGGCATTGTAAAGCGAGGACGTGGCTACGATGACCTGATTCAGTGTGAATCGTGCCTTCACTGCCTGGACTACCCAGTTTACTCGGGAAGTGGGCGCCAAAGGACAGACCCAGTGCAGCTCTAGAAGACTTGGATGCTCTCCCGGGTTGGGAGTACCAAGATTCAGAAGCCTCCCGGCCGTTCCGGGATAGTAGGCAAGTATGATTCACAGATTCAGTAAACTTAGTGAAATGCAATCTTTAGAATGGCTTTGCTAAAGCAGAATGCAATACTCGTCTGTTCTGTTGCAAAAAATGGACTTGTGGCAATTTTTGCTCACTTCTAGTTGCTGTGTACTAATTTAATTAGTTGGCTATAAAGTCTTTAAACCCCCAAATTATCTTACTGATGTTAGGAGCATATTTTCTGTTCAATATGTTAAATAGTGCAGTCTTAATTTTCTATTTACTTTTTACTCACCTCTAATTTTTTGTTTAAAAAATGTAACTGATTTGAAGATTGCACAATGACTTACCACTTTAGAACAGTGGCCTCACTGGGAGTTGTGGGCCTCACCGAGTGATACCGTTCAAGGGGGTGACATCAAAATAGCAGAGCTGCTCTGCTATTTTGGTTTAAGAATGAAAGATTAAGCGCTAATATGTGTCAATTAAAATAAATAAATAGGTGGAAGCAAGAAACTGGCCCAGGGAGGACTGCGCTATCAGTCTGAAGAACCCGGACTAAGTAGGGTAAGGAACAATGACAGTTCCACCCATACCGCTGATTCAACCTGGCTACATCCCGCAATTTTCAAAAGAGCATAAACATTAATGTGCTGGATCACATCTACTTTCTCTTATTTCCTTCCCTGTATTTTCTCCTCTCTGTATCATTTCCACTCTCATTCTAACTGTATAATCCTCTATATATCCCAATCCTAATTCTATCCCAACCCCATCTTAAAAAAAATATATATATTTTTTTTAAACCTGTTTGTTTTTTTCCTTTTAAACTTTTTTTTTCTTTACCTTTTTTTATTTTAATTGACACATATTAGCGCTCAATTTTCGTTCATAAACTACTTGATTTTTATTGAGCTGCTTTTAAGCACACAAATTTAGTGCAGATAACCTTCTCTATTCGATCTGCTATTTTGGTGTCACCAATTCGGATGGTATCAACGAGCAGCACTGCAGTGGTGATGGATGACACGTGCATGCATAGCCAAGCTGGGGATATGTGGCCACAGTCCCCCTTAGAACTGTGAAAAATTAATATGTGCAGTGTAGTACGCTGTACAGGGTGGTGCTGGTGGCCACCGAGTGAGACATTTGTCCCCCTCAGCAGTTGCAGCAGCTGCTGCACCCACAGCATGGCAGGGAGGATGCACCTTAAATCCTGTGGTTCACATAGTCCTGCTCACAGTAGCCAGCACCTATGGGGAGAGTCTTCCTCTTGAGTGCATAGTGCATACAGTGCCGGATTAAGGGGGGGGAAACAGGGGCGATCGTCCCTGGGCCCCCACACACGGAGGGGCCCCCACACAGGGTCAGTGTGCCCCTGCCGAGAACAGGTGTCTAGTGACACCTGTTCACGGATTGAGGCTCACTGCCGCGATTCGCTATTAATGTATGCAGCGCCACAGCGCAGAGCAGCTCCCGAGTCTTCTCACCGGCGCCACGTGACACATTACATCCGTGACGCCGATGAGAGGACCAGGGAGCAGCTCTGCCGGGAGGTCACGCCTGTATGCTGGCACTCAGGTATGTCAGCGGCGGAGGCTTTGGGGTTGGGAAGGCAGAAGGCTTATAGGGAATGGGGGAAGCTCCATGTGGATTGAAGGGGCCCCCGCAATTTAGTTGCCCTGGGGCCCCCACAAGTCTTAATTCGGCCCTGAGTGCATACACCCCTACCCCCTCACATCCACTCCTCCTCACTGCTGTACAGGGGGCTCTGGTGGTTGCACAGTGGGACAATGTCCCCCTTAGCAGCTAACCCGGGCCCTTCTAACAAGCCCAGGCAGTTTGTATTAGCTTTCACCCCTCTCATTGCCACTGCGCGTTATCCACTGTGGTAGGAGAGGCTGGGGACTGCCCAGCAACTCCCAGAGCACTGGGCAAGCCCCCAGCTTGATGAGAATGGGGACGTTACACACATCACATGTCACACATTAGGGGCATGAGGCCACACTCTCTTTCATGTGCGCACCTACACTGGGTGTGAGAGGAGGCTCTAATTGCCACTCTGGGTGTCAGAACCCATAGTGACACCACTGCTTTATAAGCAGCCCATTTATTTCTGTTAAGTCTTATTGTTCTCTCCTGAGATACTGACCATTCTTACTTAGTTACAGTATGTCTTAAATTAATTATACGTGTTGGGGGCCCTTTGATACTTTTTACCTAATGTCACTTATTCCATTTGTTGAAGTGCATCTATAGTGCACTTTCCCATAAAAATGCTCCTAGAAGATACAAAAGAAATCTCATTGAAAATAGTGTACGGCAACTGTGGATTACCGAGATCATTTGAATACATGTAAAATGCAAGTCCTGTTGTGGATAGATTTCCCATTTCCAGGTTTCCCTTCATAGACAATGTTTGTATTAATATAATTTGCAGTCATTTTAATATTATTTAAAATTACAGGATTAGATACATTGTCGTATTTTTTAAACATTTACAAATATTAAAATAAATCCATTCACACACAAATGTCACACAAACTCCTTTTTACTGACCCTACTAGCATAATATGCTATAATTATAAAAACCTGGCTAATGGCTGTTCTTTGTCCCACAGACTATAAATATTATACAGGTTTTGTATGCCACACACAGGCCATCATCAGATACGTGTAACTGCACAGCCATTATAAGATGATTACTGGGGATCATGGAAGGTAGATGTGCCAAGTCCAGCATTAAGCAAATCCTGAAAATACACACAATTAGTGGTCTCACTCAGAGCCGGATCAAGACTTTGTAGATAACTAGGTATTATAATATATCTGTGCCACCAGTAATTCTTTTGAAATGCGTAGGTTATAAATGGATATTTTATACAGGCTCATATCAGTCCTACAATGTAATCTGAAATCTACCACCATGTCATCAAGCTTATACACATGGGGTCTGATTCAGAGCTGTACACTGTTTGCATCACTGCTGCATCGTTGGTCACGTCTGCGATGCAAAAATATGGTAATGCAGCAGGAGGCGTCTGAAGACAAAAGACGCCCACTGCCAGCATTGCATATCTGAGTGCTGGGTCCAAAGATGCAGCATTGGATGATCACCATCGGGTAGCCATCGACCATCTGAGTAAGCCTGCACTTATAAAATGGAAGCTGCTCAAATCAATTTGGCAATACTCTTCAGGTGCATGAAGGGGAGAGGTCATACTAAACAGAAAAACAGGGGATATCCCCCAGCACACTAAATTGTACCTGCAACAATACTTGAAAACTATATGGTAATAGAGATTCAGAGATAATTGTTGCATTAATTTGCAAGTACATGGTAAGCTGCCAGGCTACTTCACAGTGTCAGGGACGGCGTTTCCGGGTCCCGACGTAGAGAACAGCCAGCAGCCTTACTTACCTCCGGTCTTCAGTTCGTGGTCCTGGGCAACCACAGATCATCTTCGCAGCAACGCTCCAGCTGCAGGCCGCAGGTCTTCCTCTCCGCACTGACAGGTGTCGCTCATGCAGTCTGTTGCCATCCTCCAGGGTTGCCGGCGGTGTCCTCAGTTCATCTTGTTGTAGCCAGGGTCCATCAGTATTTCCTGGTTCTCTAGTCAGTTGAGAGTCAGCCACCAATCAGCAATAGGCATTACATATTTTAAACCCTTCCTGGAAGCTCATTCAGTGTCTGTACAACGTCTTCTCAAGTCCTACTATTTGGCTCCTGATATTGTCTAAGTCCTTGACTTCCTGAATATCACCATGTCCTGCTCTTTGTCTATAACACTATATTGGGAACAAAACCTGAAGCACCTTAAAGATGCAACTCGGGGTTCAAACCCGGAGCACCTATAGAATGCACACCTACGCATTCTGTCTATACCACCGTGACGCATCTCTGTGTGCTATATCTGGAGTTCGACGCACCGTTGTGCACCCAAAGACCCACAATCATCCCACACCAAAGTCATCACTGTCTAGCTGGATATACCTCCATACCTTTGACCTAGGATTCCCGTATCATCTTACTGGGTGAAACCCAGTGACTCGAACTTAGGATTCCTGCTCTGTCGATCCTGGATATTCAGCATTATCTGACTAGTGTCCTGCTTGTTGTGGAGTTTACACACTTATACCAGTTGTCCCACTCCTACTATGCTGCTTCAGTCCCGTCACAGATTTCTCAAGTTTCATGTTCTTATCATTCTGGACTTTAGTTCCGATTCTAGCCATCATCCTCAACATTTCTCTGTTGTTCAATAAAAACCTTGATTTCTTCTAAAAGACCACTAGGATTCAAGTCTTACTTCTCCTATGAGGAAAAGCTATCTTAAACCTCTTCAGTTCTTGTTACTGTCGAAGCTGGATTATTGGCTGAGACAAGATCAGTTTAAAATTGAATCGCAGCGACGCCATCTTGCGACTGGCCACAAGACGCCATCTTGGAAATGAGATCGCAAGACGCCATTTTGCGAATGGCCGCCCAAGCGCCATTTTAGGTAAACTCACAATTAAGTACATATGGCGATGATACTATTAGCACCATGCGATTGCATCTTCCACCATTTCTCATATACACATTAATACGCACAATTGCGCTGGTAACTAGTCGCATATTAGCGAATGCATAAGATCCTATATGAAAACGCTTTTTATTAGCTTTATGCGCACGCATCTGCTGCAAGTTAACTAGCGTCTTTATATCAAACCCCGCATACTCACACATTACATATCCACATACAAGATTCCATAAGCTTTAAGGTATAAGATTTAAGTTTGTTCATTTAGTATAAATGCTGTGAAATAAAGATTATTTGGTAACTAATGTTTTATACATGCTAAGTAAGCCGTGTTTGGTTTTGTACTGATGCGTACTCTTTCCACAGTATTCCGGTATCATCGGCGTGGAGATCGCATCATGCATTCTCAACTTATGGACCGCAGAGACTTCAAGCAACAAAATATATATTATATGAACAACTGTTAGGATGTTGCATGAGGCGGGAATCCAGTGACCCCCAGTTGTTAGAGGCTGGGTTGGGTCTATTTGAATCAGCCTGTTAAATGCTCTGTAACAGATGCATTCCTCCTTGGGAACCAATGGCATCAGCAACAAACTTTTCTATTGTGTTGTCTATTCCTGGGGGGTATAAATATGTGTGCTCCAACACTGGGTCTTCGTCTTCGTGCTGAATGCTGATTGACGAGGGGTTTCTTGCTGATGCCTAACATCCAGTCCGGAAGTGCTGCGTATGTATACTGTACTTGGGTCTGTATAATTCCTTTGCGCCGAATTGTGTATGGATCAATAGCATGTAACTGACTGTACTTTTACTTGAATAATACTTTGTGCTTCGGAACCACACGTTCCAAGTCTGGAGTCTTTATTTACTGTATAAACTGTGTACGCAAATAAGCATCATCCTTAGAAGGTATAGGCAGGATATTAGAAGGTATAGGAAGGAGTGTATAGAGGTTCTAATCCAGTATCGTTAGTTGGGGACTAGTAGTGAAGTCACAGAGCTACTCACACGGTACATACGGTTATCGATATTTCAGCAAAGGGTGGAGTGGCCACATGCAGGATTTACCCGCTTTGTGCTGAAAGATCGCTATCCATTTATGTGTGAGTCAAGGAAGCTGACTAGAATCCAGGGACAAGAGAGGAAAAAGTGTGTCTTCCTTTGTTGATAGAACCTAACGTTTAAAGGGGTGCAGCAGTATTGAGTACGCGGCTGAGTCGCAGTTTTGCACACAGCAAAGACGCACTTTTGCGTACGCAGCTAAAAAGTTGTCATACGGTTGTATGGTAGTTGCATTATTGTGTATGAGACTGCACCATAGCGTATACGTACTTCTGGTTGTGCAGCCACGGTGTTTAAACAAAGCCGTTGAGGTTTACATTTTTCAATTGTTATCAATATCTGGGTTAACGTGTATTTTTCTGCACAGGAAAAAGTGTGCAACAGTGAGTATTTGTTGGTAGGGGTAACTTGTTCCCTATAGTTAGAGGTACTGAATGACCTTTAAGGGCTAAGTGCTAGTCGCTCGGTAAGCAGCTTACCGTTCTATACACAGTAGCAGGTGTACATGTTGTCTTTGTTGTAGAGAAGGTGTGGAAGTTGCCTATTTAAATCTTATCCAGGTGTGGAAGTTGCCTATTTAAATCTTATCCCGTTGTGTGGGCGCTGCCGTTTAAATCATCCACAGGTAAGTGAAAGTATCTTGATTGTCTTTCACCAGTTTAAATCTTTATTGAAAAGCATAGGGGTTGTCTCAGAATGGGTGCCATGCAAACAGTAGAGATGTTAGACAATGATGTGCTGCTAATGAAAGCGCCGATTGGATCGGCCCGTCGTATTATGCATACTAAGTACGGTACTTATGCGATAAGGTATTGTGATTTATGGTTTAAAATGATGATGAAGAGTGTTAGACCATTTCCCAGAATTGCTAGTTTTGATAAAAATGTACTAGATAATGTCCGGGATCACATCAGTCTGATGTGCTCCCGAGAGAAAAAGGTCAAACATTATGAATGTTTCAAATTGTGGCAGCATGAAGGGGATGCATGGCTTAAAAATGTGCAAGCGACGCAAACTAACGTCGCGAGCGCATTGCCAGAGAATACATCCGCGACGCTAAATTGCAATACAGGCGAGCCGCAAAATGGCACACGTGTGGCAATGTAGCGTTGTGGAGAGTATTTTCAGCAGTTCACGCTCACCTCCCCCACCTTATGTGGATGGAGGTGTAAGTACAATTACCAAAAATACCCATAAAAATGTAACAAGCAACTTGTACCCTCTCTTAAGCAACCATAAAGAAAATGTTCATGATGTGGATGAACATCCATCTATTGTAATGTCTGCCATTTCCCATGCTGTGCAAATGATAGATGCTGCATCACCACAATCACGAGTGGTGCCGCCATCTCCATCGGTAACAGCAAGGGAAGTGCTAACACCCTCTGCACCCGTAGAGGAAGTTGTTAATGCCATACATAGCAGCAACATATTAAACCCCCAGCCAGGTAACAAGGTCAAAGGTAGCAGCGCTGCCGGTCTGCATCCCATTTGGACAATAACTGTTCCGAATGGAAATGTAGATGCGAACGGTGTAGTGCCCATGAGGGAAGTAGTAATGCATTGTCCTTGGACAAGAGCAGAACTAAATTGCATCATAAATGATTTTCAGCAGTTCACGCTCACCTCCCCCACCTTATGTGGATGGAGGTGTAAGTACAATTACCAAAAATACCCATAAAAATGTAACAAGCAACTTGTACCCTCTCTTAAGCAACCATAAAGAAAATGTTCATGATGTGGATGAACATCCATCTATTGTAATGTCTGCCATTTCCCATGCTGTGCAAATGATAGATGCTGCATCACCACAATCACGAGTGGTGCCGCCATCTCCATCGGTAACAGCAAGGGAAGTGCTAACACCCTCTGCACCCGTAGAGGAAGTTGTTAATGCCATACATAGCAGCAACATATTAAACCCCCAGCCAGGTAACAAGGTCAAAGGTAGCAGCGCTGCCGGTCTGCATCCCATTTGGACAATAACTGTTCCGAATGGAAATGTAGATGCGAACGGTGTAGTGCCCATGAGGGAAGTAGTAATGCATTGTCCTTGGACAAGAGCAGAACTAAATTGCATCATAAATGATTTCCCCGATCCCAAAAAGGAACTAGCCAAATGTCAAAGATTTTTGAGAAATTTGGGTAGTTCACATGAGCCAATGAATAAAGATTGGCATGTGGTGTTAAGGGCCTGTCTACCACGCAATACCGACGTGACAAAATTTATCACGGATTGTGTATTGGATGGTGACATTCCCTTAACAGACCAAGTAAACCAAGGTAACATTTCCTGCATTGTAACTCAATTGGGTATATATTTTCCAGTAGTAGTTAAATGGAACAAACTTTTCACCATTAAGCAAAGGAGAGTGAATCTGCAGAAGATTATTGCGACCGGGCTCTGCAGGCTATCGCCCAGTACACTGGGATAGAAGATATTAAAGATAGCACTCACCACAGGGGAATGATAGTCACGGTACTCATGGATGGTCTGAAAGACGACTTAAAGACCCGGGTTCAGACCTCACAACCTGGCTGGAGGGGAGTCACAATAGATGCACTCATAGAATCTGCCACAGAACATGATAAAAATATCACAAAGAGGAGAGAGACAACCACAGGCCTCATACTACCCACAAACTTCATACCTCCCACAATACCCTTATCCTTCATATCCTTACCCATACACACCATCTTTCCCTCTTGCTCAACTCCCACAACAATCCATTCATCCACCTCGTTCAAAATTATGTTTTAACTGTCACCAAGTGGGACACATAAGTAAAAACTGCAAAGTGGAGAACACCACACAGGAACACGAGTTTCCCATGGGTTCATAGGCAACCCCAGTATCTTCTCCCAGGCCTTATATGACTGTTTACTATCTTTTCAACCTATCAATGGATCTGTTCTAATGTAAAATGTGGACAATTTATTGTTGTATTTTAGGTCATGTTTAAATGATATTAAACTGTTGTGCTTTATCTCCCACTCACAGGACACAAGGTTGCTAAGGATAAACGGCAGCTATGCCAGGCTAAGGTCGAATACTCGGAATACTATCCAACCCAGTGGCCCAGGCATTATTTAGAGCAGTAGCTATTAATTACAAGATTTAATTGCAGGAACCTGTATGCAGATACTATATCCCTAGAATTATTAAAAATGATAGGGGGACTTATTTTACAGGTGACATTTCCAAGAACATATGTAAGGTGATGGGTAACAACACTAAGATTATCCCAGACTGTCTTTTCCTTTATTTGCCCCCCTTTGAGATACTGTTCAAAAAGGCAGCCTCATGTGAAAATATGATAATGAGGTTACTGTGCAGGGTCTCATGAAGATGAATGAGAATAACAAAAATTGAAAGTGTTATTAACTAACATGTCTAATGCAAAATGTCATGATGTCAAACCTGGAGAATTTGTTATGATCCAAATTTTTTTAGCTCAGGTTGTTTGACTGATCAGTGGAAAGGTTCGTATCTGACGATACCACATCCTCAAAGGGTGGCCAAGGAAGATACGTGGGTCCATTCCACTCACTATAGGGAGGTTAACCAACCGGTGGCGATACAAGGCGGAGACAAGGCCGATAACGTGGACCTGTCGATTGCGAGCTTGTGCCGGAAGGATTAAAAAGGTGACGGTGAGATATCTGAGCTTAAGAAATGTGTAGATCAGTGCATCCAGCAAAGGAGTGGTCTGCTGTGGTCATCCTAGTTCTTTTTTTTTTTTCCAGAGTTTTTGTCGTGATGATCTGTTTGGGGATACTCAGTGTCTGTGATGGAGGACCGATTGAGGAAATGGCAGCTGATGGCAGTGCTGATGGAGTGGAGTCAGGAGGAGTGCAATGCCAATCAGGGGAGTGTCTGACCAATCTTAGTACTGTTATTGTGTTACCTGGGAAGAATAGTCCCAGAAGTTATGACCCTCACACATGTTGAAATGCTCGGTATACATAAAAACATACCATAACCATATCTTCACACGCAATATGAACACAGAGGCAAACGAAATATGATACCTGGTGATGTGCATAAAGCCACTCAGTTAATTAGTGAGACAACTTGCTTTCAAGTTTTAGTCGCATTGGATCCCACTAGGATCGCTCGGGGTGCATTAAATTTTAGATTTATTCAGGAACTTGCTAAATTGATAGATAATATTACCGAGCTGTACAATGACACATTCAGGTATACAGGGAGAGAATTGCAAGCATATAAGAAAGAACTGGTGCAACACAGGCTAGTGTTGAATTATTTAACTGCTGTTACTGGAGGGTATTGCGTAACATTAGCCACCCAATTTGCAGTAAAATGTTGCACCTATGTCACCAATGATACCAGCGACCCTAAGAAAGTGATAGACCGGAAGATGGATGAAATTCTGCAGCTAAAATGGGAGTTTCGTAAGAACCATAATGCTTCAATGGCTGAAGTAGGGGAGAAGATAGAAGGATGGGTTTCATGGCTGAACCCAGTGAAATTGTTCTCAGGTCTAGGGGAATGGGTCCAGGAAATGATCGCCAGTATAGGCAAATTTCTTGATCCTTATTCTGATTGTCATCATAATAATTGGCATATGTGTCCGGTGTGTTCCTATTGTGTTGAAGTGTGGAAAATGTAAAAATAGACAAAGAATGAAATTATGATGGTGGCCAGTATGAATGCCGAGGTAAATACAGAACTTCATTACAACCCTGAACTAGGAAATACCATCATTTAATGTATTATATTTAGACAAGCATAAAATGTATTATTGAAATGTTATTTTTAAAACACCTCAGATAATATAAAGTCTAAAATCCCCTTCAAGACTGCTTTTATAAGACTGGTGCATCCCCACACCTTTCACATGATCTTCCAAGATCCGCGGTGTGCGTATAATAGAAGTTTTATGTCCCCACTCAAAGACACATTATTGATGGATTAAGAACCACCTTGTACCATCCCATAATAACACTAAATAATATGTAAATGTAAGCCTAAATTGAATTCTAATAGCAGATTGTGATAGCATGTTGTTCGCTATCAAAGGGTGGACTGTCGAAGCTGGATTATTGGCTGAGACAAGATCAGTCAATGGTAAAGCTGCTAATTCACAGAATTGTGTGCTCATTGGAATACACATATGCAGTCTAAGCAATTGAGGTCTGAGCAGTTATGTGGCACACTCATCCCACTTAGTGCCCACAATCTTCCCATTCGGTTACCACAAAAATCCCACTGGGTTCCAACATCCTTATCACACCATACATACATCTGATTCAGAATACACATTCATCTCCCTTATTGCTGAAACTATCATACTGTATCTATGCACGTACACTATCTTCCCCTATATGTCTCCATGCTGCTGTATCTTCCCCAATCCATACTGCTGTGTGGTCTACCAACTGTGCTAGTCTGTATTCCCTCATCTGCACCAATCTGTCTTTCCCCATCCATGCTGCCCTGTTTTCCTGCATCTGTACCTCTCTGTTTCCTTCAATCTGCACCACTGCCTCCCCCCCAGCCACACCGCTATGTCTTCACCTCATCTGCTTTGCTCTTTCTTCCTCCATATGCAACACTCTGTCCCCCCAACAATGCCACTTTGTCTCCCCCCATCCACACCACTCTGTCTTCCCCAATCCCCACTGTTGTGTGTTCTCCCATTTGTGCTAGTCTGTATTTCTTCATCTGCACAAATCTTTCTTTACTTATCTGCGCTGCTGTGTCTTCCTGCATCTACTCTGTACCTCCTATACATGTTTCTCTGTCCTCACAAACTGTGCCACTCAGTCTCTCCCCCATCTGCACCACTATTTTTCACCCATCTGCATCACTTTGTCCTCCCATCTGCACCACTGTTTTAAAAACCCATTTCCCCATCTGTGTTGCTTTATCTTCCCCCCTCTCCATGCCTTTTTGTCTCCCCATCTACATCACTCTGTCTCCTCTCTGCATTCACACCACTCTTATTCCATCTGTGCAGCTCTATCTTACGCTCAGACCTCAGTAGCATAGACTGCATGTGTGTATTCCATTGAGCAGACAATTCTGTTAAATAGAAGCTCCACCATTTTGTGAGTGTAAGCAATCTCACTCTGTGAGAGTTCTGAATCTGCAGTTAACCACATGGTGTGGTGGCATACCATATCTGTATTGAGCAAGGAACACGTCCATAAAGGCATCAGAATTAATGATCAGAATTTCATTGCTATTTTAGTTTGAGTGGCAGAAATGCAGTAGGTTTTGTGAAACTGTAAGGTTTTTGTCTATGAAATGTCATTGTTTTTTAAAAATGTATTAACCATCAGGGTTTGTAGGAGCAAACTGGGCCACCTACAAGGGAGAAGGGCAACAAAATGGTGGAGGAGACAGCACAGAGGTGTTTAGGGAGTGCAGAGGGAGACACGGATGTAGGGGTGGGCTGTAGGTGTGTGGGGCAGCGGCAGCAGTTGGGGTACCGAGCAGTGGCAGCAGCAGGGCAGTGCACAGGGGCAACAGCGGACAACAGAGGGGTTCATTGGCACTGGGCATGCATCTGAGAAAATAAAATCAATAAGACACAGATGCAAGGACGTATCAGTGAGATCCATCCATGCATCTGTGTTAAAAATTGAATATGTGTTAAATTAAAAAAAAAAAGGATGTGCCCCCCAAAGCACAAAAAGCCCCTGGCTTTTCACTGCCAGCCTTGGTTGTCAAAATACAGGGGACAAATACGTAGGAGTCCCCTGTGTTTAGCATAACCAGCACTGGGCTCAGGTGGGCCAGTCCCACAGGGGACTAAAAGCGTTTGGGTCCCCTGTATTTGCCATACCCATCACTGGACCCTTTCTAGAGGGGGGATAATGCCACAGCCAGGGGAACCCTTTCACATGGTTCCCTAGCCAAAGCATTACCCCTGACCACTAGTCAGCCTTGGCTGGGGATCCCTGGGGAGTGGGGGACACCCCAATAAAGGGGTCCCCCTCTCCAGGGCATCCCAGGCCTAGGCTGATAACCTGGGGCTATACCCGGCACCCCTGGGTGGTGGGTGGCGGGTTGATTGTGTAAAGTGTGGTATAAAAAATATTGTCTTTTGCAGGTGAACCACAGGTCTAGCAAGCCTTCCCCGTATGTTGGTACTTGGAAAACCACAAGTACCAGCATGCAGGGCATTATGAATCCACTGGCACCTGTAGTCCACCTGTAGAGAAAATATTAAAATAAATACAGTATATTTTAATATTTTAAAAGTTTATTGTACTGCATCTTCATCTTGGGGGTGACAGCCTTTAAGCTCTTTTACAGAGCCGCCACCGCCAACCTGCCAGGGCTTCCACCATCTTCGCCTGGTGGATGGCAACTATTGTGTGGCCGCCAACCCACCAGGGATTCCACCATCTTTGTCTTGTAGGCACCAAACTGCCAGGGCTTCCACCGTGTTCGCCTGGTGGGCGTCAGCCAATTAGCAATTTTGCATGGCCACCAACCCACCAGGGTTCCGCTGTCTTCATCTGGCAGGTGCCAATCCGCCAGGGCTTCCATTTTCTTTGCAGTGCTTCCATCATCTTTGCCTGGTCTGCCCCAACCCGCCAGGGGTTCCGTCAACTTTGCTGGGCTTCCATCGTCTTCGCCTGGCAGTCACCAACCTGCCAGGGCTTTCATCGTCTTTGCCTGGCAGGTGCCAACCCGCCAGCAATTTCAATGTTTTTGCCTGGCAGGTGCCAATCTGCCAGGGCTTCTGGTGTCTTCACCTGGTGGGTGCCAACCCGCCAGGACTTTTGACCTCTTTGCCTGGTGGGTGCCAACCTGCCAGGGCTTCTGGGGGGGTGGCAGCCAATTAGCTCTTTTGAACAGCTGCCATCTCCCCAGGGCTTCTAGTGTCCTCTTCACCTAGTGGGCAGCAGCCTTTGAGCTTTCTTACATGGCTGCCGCCTACTAGGGCATTGGCTATCTTTTTTCTTCGGGAGCTCTTCACGCTCCCTCTCTGCCGTTGGACTGCCATGCCACTGCCTCGCACTGGCTTATATAAGCCTGCTGAGGGGGCAGGGCGATGACATCACAGCTCGTGGAGGCCATCCTTGAATTTCAAAAATGGCGTAGAATGGCTGGCAGGGACTGGATCCTCTCATATCCAGGCCTGCTACCAACACAGCACCGTCGCCGAGTTCCGCTGCCAGTGCCTGCGCTGCCCCCAGCTCCCACCACCCGCACCACCAACTGGTCCCGTCGCTGCTACTATTGCCAGCACCTGAGCCGGGTCCCCACCACAGCTAATGCCAGCTACCTCTGCCAGGTCTCAGCCACCTCTTATGCCCGCTCCCTCCCCCGGGTCCAAATTCCACCGCTAATGCCCACAAAGGACAGCCAACTTTGTGCAGTCAAGCCACAATACACCACCCACTGGAGGCCACCTACTGAGGCTGCGCAACAAGTTGAAGCTCCCTATCTATGTATATAATAAGGCATTTGTGAGGTAACAGTTTAAAAACTGTAACTTTCTCAATTACCTGAACCCCAAAAGGTCCTACACTGGAACAAGAGCTACCTAATAAAACAAACCCCAAGTCCAAATTCACCCTGTACCCTGACTTATGCCTTCTCAAAAATCGCCCATAGACTACAGCAGAAAAGTGATCCTAACTGGAAATGGTTGAAAAAAACTGACAGTTTAAATATTAGATTGTTCTCAAATCCTAATTTTTTATTTTTTTGCCCTGAAATTTGGCATGCAGCACCGAGCAACAGTACATGTACATGCAGAGTTTGAAAAAGGCCTGCGATTATCAAGGGAACAAACAGCAGGGAAAAAGGTGAAGTGTCTCACGCTTCCAAAAAGCTGTCTCCACTGAAAGAGCAGCTTTTTTCAGAAGTGATATTTCCATAATGGAGGAAGGATAAATGACTCTGATTTTTACAAAACTAATTTATCACTACTGATATTTTTTGTTCATCATGAGATAGGTCCCAGAGTGATTAAGCGGGATTTTTAGAAAAAAAGATATCAAAAAGTCTTTATACTATGCAATGATTGGCCTTGGACCTGTTTTGTTATATAAGGTATATGTACTTGCAGGAGTGAAGGAAACCCTGAGAAAAGCATTCTTAGAAGGAGACGTTGGAGAAAAGTTTTTGTTTGAAGCAGACTCAGCCATAGGTGCAAATGACTTATAAGGGAGGTCAATACATTTGAGAAGCAGTAGCAAAGATCACCCAGATAAGCACTATTACAATAAATCTTAATATATGCACATTATATGCTATTTTTGGCCAATAGAAAACTTGCTACACCATCAGCGCCCTCTTGGTGCTTGTATCGTGAAGATCCGCATTTAATGCCATTTATTAAGGTCTGTAGCCGACGCGTGCATCTATGAATCATACCTAAATCTTTTTTATTCCATTATGGAGAATATAACAACACTATACATATGCTGTACTGTATATGTGAAATTATGATAGAGAATAAAATAAATTATATTGAAATGATATAAAAGATATTTAATAGGGTACAGATAACAATGTGTTCCTAATTACTCTAGGTATAAAACACACATGCACATGTGACCTGTTCATAAAAAAATGTAGCATGACTACAACTAACAAACTTTTGCCCTGTTGATATCTGAAGTTAGACATCCAAAGCATACAAAAGGAGGAAACGTGAATCTTTCTTTAAACATATCCTGGTGTGACTGTAATGTAAATACATCACTCTCATGTCCAAACAGGAAAGCTCATTCCACAAATTTAGAATGTAAAGAATCTAGATAACGGCAGGCATGACTTTCCACTGAGTGATAACAGGACTGATGAATATCAAATATTTCTAAAAAATATATTTTCTCAATTTTTAAATGTAAACTGTCATTTTTATAAACGGTGTGCTCAGGTCTGTTCTATGGCTTGTACACAGTCACAGAGACAGGGGCAGAACTATGGGAGACAATGGAGGCTCCAGCTCTGAAGGGGCACCTCCTCCATTATCCACAACATATTCATCCCACTTAGGGCTGTAACTATGTACCCGGAGTGTACCGTCACGGCCGCCCAATACATGGCTCCCCTTTCCGGCACCTGAGAAGTCACTATACAGTATACACTAGTGGAGAGCTCCATGTCAGACCATTAGCTGCTGCCTTTGTCTATCTATAGCCTGTCTGCATGCGATTTGCTACATTACAGTGTCAGCGGCTGTGACGGGGGCACCAAATTATAACTTGCCTTCGGGCGTCTGGGATGAATTTACGCCACTGCACAGAGACATTCAATATATGCCTTCAACACTCTTTACTGTATTAAAGCCTACTACAGTATATGTGCATTAATGATTATAATCTAAACAATAATGTAAGTGGAGGGTTCTGCATATATACAGTACACTGTCTAGCAAGCGTACACTGCGCTTTGAGTCAATTGCAATGTTGCCTGCAGCATTAACAAGCAGTAATGCTTGGTACAAGTTTAAAACAGTGGTACTTTATCGAAGCACACAAGTCTTTCTTGTAAAAGCTTAATTTTTTTACAACAAATTATTGTAAGTTTGTTGAGTAAACTACACAACATTGACCCCTATGTACTAAGCCTTAGAGATAGATAATGTGGACAGAGATAAACAACCAATGAATCACCTCTTAACTGTCACTTTACAGGCTGTGTTTGAAAAATGACAATTAGGAGCTGATTGGTTGATACTGTATCTCCAGGGGCGCCGAGAGGGGGGGGAGCAGATACTAATTATCTGAGCCCAGGCTTGCTGAAGGGGCCCGGGTCTGCCACTGCCCCCTCTCCCTCATACCTGTCAGCAGCTTAGCATGTTGCTGTGTGCTGGGCTGCACTGGGAGACTGCTCACTGCTGCCGCTGAGCAGCAGCAGCAGTCTCCTCTCCTCTGCCTGTGGGGGGGAGAGATCACACTGATTGTGCCACCCCCCCTGGTTTTGCACCAGGCTAAAGGGCTCACAGCGTCACCCCTACCAGTGCATACCGCCTTTAAAAAAAAAAATTCTAAGGGTGTGTGGCCACGGCTTCCGCAATTAGGCCATGCCCCTCCCTCAATAGTAAAGGGGCCCGAGCTGGCTGTCTATGGCCCTGTTTATCTCTGTTCACTTTATCTCTCTCACAAGGCTTAGTATATAGACCCCATTGTCTTTCATAGCTATGTAATAAGTTTACAAGTTACTGCGTAGCCATATTAGTGTCAATAAATCAGTAGGGAAATGTCATACAGCACTTTAATATGGCTCCTGTTTACTAATATGTAATTATTTGGGGTCATGTAATTCATATATTCTCGACTTTATTTAAATTAAACAGCATTCAACCTTAAAGCTAAGCGGAAAAAAGTGGAGTTATTATATTGGTGTAGTTGAATATTTTCTAACTGCGCTTTTTATTAATTTGTGCTGCTCAATGCTGTGTACACACTAAGGGCCCTATTTACTACAAATCTGCATTTAAAATGAGGTTGTAGTGTTATATTTCTAGGACATAGCACAGGAATCTATCAAAAATCCCTTGCAGGGACAAAGCTTGTGATAAAGCTCTGTATCTGCAAATCCCATTTGCACACTTCACCGCCACCAGCTCCCCCACCCCCCGCTTAGCTTACACTTGCCCACGGTATTTGGTGCACCGGTGCTATCCTCTGGGGCCCCTGTCAGCTGGTCTCCCGGCTCCTGCACTGTGACCCTGGTCAGCTGTTCTATGAAGCAGATGACCGGGTCACCATGCAGGAGCCAGGAGAGCAGCTGACCGGAGCCCCAGAGGACATCACCGAAGCACCTTTCTCTGGTCCCTGGATGCAGGTACGTTTTTTTTTTACTATTTAATTTTTGCAATGATCAGCTATTTCGACCACACAGCTGATTACTGGGGCCCGGCTCCCAGCTCTGCTCTGCCTGTCAGAGCAGAGTAGGAGTTGGGGATCCGGGGGAAAACCTGGATATCGCCATCTCCAGGTGGCGTTATTATCACAGGGCTTCCCCCGTTTTTTTTTCCCATTTTAGTAAATCTGGTCAGATCACATTTCCCATTATAATTATGGGAAATGCTATCTGCTTAATAAAAATATCTTATAATTAGGGTTTGGAGTAATAGGTTACGAATTCTACTCCAATTGCCCTCCAATGTGATACTAAAATAATGTGAAAAAGGGTGTGAAAACACAATTTTTCACTTTATTTTAGTAAAAGTAATGTTAATAAATAGACTTCTAGTTATATGTAATTGGTACAGCCGATGTGCAGCATATAATAGTCCATCTATCCAATTGTACAAACATTATGTCTGTGAACAACATCGTTCACAGACATAACAGGTCAGCCCTGCAGCACAGCTGATGCCGATATATCGGTACATCTGCTGGTGTATATGGCAAACCCACCGCTCACCCATACACCATCCGCAGGGTCCACCAACACTAACATCATAAGTGGGTGGCCAAATGCCCACCCAGTTGTGATGTCTAGCTAGACATATCGAGCTGCCGATTGGTAAATGTCTATAGCTTACCAAATCGGCCGATTGGTCATGCCGCCAACTTGGGTTGGGTAAATGTGTACCCAACTTCACAGTAATTTATTGCATAATTGAAATGATCACAGCTTAGCCAATCATATCAGGAAACAAGTGCTCATATATTGTGGGATTCAGTGACCTGTGTACATTTGTGATTACAGTATGTTAGTAATGAGATGACTACATGTGATGGAGGCAGTGCTATAATGTGAGGCAAGCACAAAGTCACAAAGCTCATTTACATGTACATAAATATATGTGCACTGGATCCCAGTAGCATAATTGTAATAAGAGGCTTCTGTCCCTGGTGCAAGAAGAGTGTGGTTTCAAACACGCCACTCTTTTATGGTTAAACTCCAACTTATTATTTACTAACTGTAGTACCCAGCATTGCCCGGGTCTAAATTTTCAAGTTATTAAGTTTTATTATGAGATGTCGTCCAAATCCATCCAGTGGAAGGCCCAGAACAGGCTCCCTGGGTCAATGTTCTGCCCAGTGCACTCCGCCGTGAGGTCCGACCGGGACCCCAACCACTCCATTATGCATCCCAGACTAATTACCACTCCTCTGTGAAGTTTTCTTCCAAATCGCAGTGGAAGGCCCAGAACTGCTTCCCGGTTCAAAGTTATTGCCAGCATCCCCAGGGCAAAATTCTGCCCAGAGTACATCAACCCCCTAATATGTCAACCCCAACCCCCTAATATGTCTTCTGGGATCCACTCTGTGACGTTTTCGTCCAAATCCATCCAGTGGAAGGCAAAGAACACGCTCCCTGGGTCAAAGTTTTGCCAAGCGTCCACCAACAAGAGGGCCGACAGGGACACTAAACCCCCTAAAACCTGGCCAGGATCCAACTGGACCACCTTGCATTGGTTTCATCTCAATCAGTGCAGCAGTGTCTGAATGCATAACAAACAAACAGACCAATTACCTTTATATATAAGATTTATATATTATATATTAAAACAATTATTTCCTGTTACTACTTTCAACATAATGAGGCTGATCCTGAGTTGCACGCAAACTGGCTGTAGTTGTGGGCATTCATGGAAGACTGATTTATTATCTTATGTTAATGCAGGAATCCCTCTGCAAGCAGTAAGCTGTGTTGCCCATTCATATTACGCCAGTCACCACAACTGTCACCATTACTGGCTGCACTTGCACCAGCCCCATGGTAGTTATAAGAGATCCATCAGAAACAGGCGCCCCGTACCCCATACGCACAAATCGAATGAAGCTATTGATACACACCCACGACACTCCCATGAGACCGTCCCTTCCCTCAGCCTAACCCTAACCATCTTCTACCGCAGTCAAACCCTAATCCTCCCCCTAGTGCTTAACCTTAACCCCAATCCCAACCCAAACCCACCCATCCCGCAACCTAAATATATACGTCCCCTAAACCTCCCCATAATGCCTAAACTTAAACCTAAGCTTAATGCTCGCTTTTGGAATATGTTGAAATTGTGCCCGTCGGGAGGCTGCTATCGGTATTCTGATTATTGGAATCCAGACTACATCCCTGCAGTATATGCAGTTCTTAAATTACTCTCTATGGCATTCCTAGTGATGAATGTTACAGATATATGCCAGTCCATAATAACCATCTACAAGTAATGTGGATTTGCTGTGAACTGTATATTACCTTCTTAAATATCAATCTGACAGTGTCTTCGCTCAGCACAGCTAGCAGATTGGCCGTCATAGAAATGTTTCTGACAGCAAGAAATGCAGAAAAATTAAGATTCACACAATCTGAATGTTCTAAATGTTCTAAAGTGATCAAAATAGACTTTGGTTGCACAGCTGTAATATCCCCCCCACCTCCTCCCCCCCAAAAAAATTAAATAAATGTAGAATTTAGCAATAACAGCTTTTAATGTGGATTCTTTGATATTTGCAGCTCTATGAAATGTTGAGAAAACTTGGGTCTAAGGAAAATGTTGGGATGTATGAGGTAAAGACCACATTCATTCCAGTTCTTTTTACTGTAAACTGCAGAAGTAGTGTAAAAATGTCACCACATTAAAGGCTAAAGTATAGGAAAAGGTAAGTATGCTTCTGGCTTCTTTCCAGGCTTACTGCTATTCTGACCCGATTCCTTCAAGTGCTTTACATGTATTTAGCAGCCAAAACTGATGCTTAGCTCAGGGAGACAGATCAAGGTCAAGCTGTATTTCTGTAATAAAGGCAAACAGTAAAATATATGTGTTTCCATACTGCTATGTGACACTGTGTTAAAGTACTTCAAAGCAGATGTCCCATTTTCTCCATTTAACCATTTTCCAGAGTAACTAGAAGAAATGATCTGCAGAACACTTAGGTCACTGCTTTCCTGGGCTGGCCAATCAGCTTCTCTGCAGGCTCTTCCTGCTGGGCTGTAAGTATTGATTAATTTCCAGGGGTCCAGCTTCCATACATTCTCCTGCTGGCTATAATTGATTATAATGTGTTATACGGGTCTTTTTATTAAGTAGTGAAAAGCGTCATTCTATTTATCAAGGGTTATCGCTGTGTTGTGACTGACGGTATCCCCCCATCAGCCAAAAGATTCTCCGGCTATCCCACTTTTTAGAAATCTATTCATTACATTACAGGTATGAGAGCCGTATTCAATTAGCTGCAAAAACTGCGTTTTTTTCCATCGGTATATCGGCTGCGATCAGCCGATTTGCGGTCGATTTCGCCAAAAAGAGCAATTTGAGACAATGAAACAGTTGGTATTATTGTGAAATGTATTCTATCTCAATAGAGTAATTAAAAAAAGCTCCAAAATATAGGTAAATAATACTCCTTTAAAACTGGCACGTTTTCCAGATAGCCCTTGTTTATAACTCCACAGATATTTGTAAATACCGTGTAGTTAGTAACTCAATTAATCTATTGAGATAGAATACATTTCGCAACAATACTGTTTCATTGTCTCAACTTGCTCTTTTTGTCCCTTCATCGTATTGGGATACATATTTTTTATTTTGTTTTCATTTTGATTTTTATATTTTTTTAAAATAATTTTTCATATAAGCTTATATGTCTGACTGACACAGTGGTATCAGGGGACTGTGCTTTTTATCTATGAATTATAATGTATGTTATACAGTTCAATAAATAAGATTTATGTATTTTCCATTGGCTGATTTACATTGTAATTAGATTGTAATTCTTATTAATTCTATTGTGTCTACATAAGTGGAGATTTTAAACTATTGGGATTTAATTGCTTCTTAGCTTGTGTGCGATCCCCCAGTCTTTCTTTTGTTTGTCTTTGCAGACAAGTATTGGTGGGGTAAAAAGTCAACTTTCAATTAAATGTATTATTTATTAAAATATATATGGTGGCAAAGGAAAAGCTGCAAATTCTACATTATAGCCACCTGCTAAACTTTTGACAAAAACTGGGATGAGAGATGGGCCTTTCTGCCATCCCATCAGCACAATGATTGGGGCCTTCTGCTAGCCCATCAGCGCAATGATTGGGGCCTTCTGCTAGCACATCAGCGCAATGATTGGGGCCTTCTGCCAACCCATCAGAGCAATGATTGGGCATTTCTGCCACTCCATCAGTGCAATGATTGGGTCCTTCTGCCAGCCCATCAGCGCAATGATTGGGCCTTTCTGCCAGCCCAACTCTACACAAAAATATAAGGAACAATTAGGTATATTTATTCATAAATATAGTTTTTTATTTATTATAATTGTTATGAATTAACTTACCTCTTCTATAATACACATTCAAGCACTGCTTCACTAGTTATGTTGGTTTAGGAGGATTATTCAAAGGATTTCTTACTAACCTTTGGTAGAAGTGTCTGGGTAAAAGGAAAGATAATTCATTATTTCCTGTTCTACATGGGAGCGAGTCTGCCCTGTGACCAAGCAATGGGCTTGATTCAGAGGTGAATGCTCTGCCGATGTTTGCACAGTTAAGTAATGCATTTTGCACTGCGCATGTGTGGTCGTAGACAGTGGCGTCACTGGGTGAGCCAAAGATGAGTGCCCAAAAAAGGGGCATGACCTCACGGCACTCCCCCCCTGGTTTCATCACTCTGGGGGCATGCCCAGTACTCCCGAAGATGCTGGGCTGCCCTCAAAGACTGTCCCAGTACTGCCGGCTCCTCCTCAGTGACCGGGAGCATGGCACTGCACAATAACATCACAGTGCAGCACCCGAATCCTGTATGACTGAGAAGGAACAGCATTTTGGGTGTCACACCCTAGGAGGGTGAGACCCAGGACCTCATTCAGAGTCGGTCGAAGCGGCTGCACGGTCGTACGCCACCGATGTTTGCTATACTGCGCATGCGTAAAGTTCGCAATGCGCGTGCGCAAACTAGCCGCTACAATCAGAAATTTCTCTCTCCTTGAACACAGCCAGGTCGGTAGTTTGAGTGACAGATGGAGGCGTTTGTGGGTGGTAACAGGGGAAGGTGCTTGAAAATGGGGGAGTGGAGATCCGAACGCAGGCGTGCCTCATTATGCGAACGGCGTTTTATGGGAGTGCATACGGATTATGGGAGTGCATAATTAACAAAGTAGCGACATGGCATATGTGACATGGGAGGTTTTTACACTGACATGATCGTAGAGCTTAAGAGAGGGTATGGTCAACCTTAAGCTCTACGACCAGTTCCGATGGTTCCCGAAGGTCTCGATTAATCCTTATATGCCCGGAGATGACGTGTAATGCGTACGAGAAGGGGGCGGATTTTTTTGTCTTCCTACCGCTTCCTCCCATTGGTCGGCCAGCAACCTATCCGAACTTAGGGATGCAACTTGCGAGGGAATCATTTGCATATCCGGCCCCTTTTCCAGTACGACCGTGTGGCCGCTTCGACCGACTCTGAATGAGGACCCCAGTGTGGTCTGCACCCCCTGAGTGACGCAACTGGTCGTAGTGAGTATTTGGACCCAGAGTGATTGACAGTCAGTGTGCGTTTCACTGGCCCTGGCGGTTTTCTTCAAACTTACATCCTGAGAAGCCATAGGGTTGCTCAGAAGTTGCTCAGAATTTTGATGGAGTAACCAATGTGTGACCGATGGTGCATCTTTGTACACAAGCAGCAGATCAGAGACGCAGCCGAGGCATGTCTATGTACAAATTACAGTGACTGCAGCATTAGCATACATTCACAGTACCTCTATGTACTCTACCCAATGTCACACAATATAAACATTGAGTTTCAACTATAGGTTCACTTACAAGTAATGTGATTTGTTGCCGTTTAGCTAATCCCTTAATGTAGGAATCATTGGCTTCAGTATACTATTTACACATGTTTCTAATCTTATTCCATTTGTATTATTTTAGTAATAATATACAACAAGCAGACCTTCACAGATTTTTTTCTTGCAACCTTTTGGGGTAAATTCATTATCACTTAATGGCACGTTACACATGCGGAAACACTAGTCTCTATATATTATAGGTAACAGCCATTCATCATCATGGGTCTGATGGGACCACCTGATATCCAGCAAACGCCAAAAAACTTAAATATGTTGGAGTTTGCCTGCAGGAACAAATGCCATCTTCAGATGGCTCTTGTTCTCGGAGCCCCGCTCCTTCCTTCCTGCCTCCTCACTGCTTGACCAGTGGCTCTGCGCATGTGAGACCTGAGCCAGGCACAGGGGAGGCACATAACGCTGCTACTGCATTGTCAGTGTTACTGATCACGGGGACAGCAGCTTTCTGGAGCACCTGTCCCCAAACCAGAGCAATGCTGAATGATAAGTATCCCCTGATGATGAATAGACCCCTTAGTGGTACATACATGTCTGTGAACTCTTGTCTAGTTTTGAATGAGACCTGTTGGGTAGTTTCAGCTTATCAACATCAGGAGGGTAGGATTATATAGTGTTAGATCCCAAACCAGCAACAGCGCACAGTTTGGATGCAGAAAAAAACAGTGTAACTGGTACTGGTTTTAAAAAAAACTGTAGTTACCTAAGGCTAAAGCTTTGCTTCATCGATTCTTCACTGTACACAGAGACATGCCCTATTTTGTCAGTAAGTTTGTACTATCTTAAGTGGATTCCAGACAGACTATTGATCAGCTTCATTACTCACTGCTGTGCTCCCTGAGTTCTAAAATACTGCCCTGCTCCTATCTGTTCAGGGCTAGGGGCTATGGGAGTCATTCAGACCCACTCGCGAGCGGCAGTACACTCGCAAGTGGGTCGATGTTCCCCACTGCGCATGCGCACGACGGAGGGAGCTCCGTCATGCACATGCGCGAGACCCGGGGAGCGACGGGCTTCCCATCTCTCCGGGTCTCGCACCAAAGGGGGCATGCTGTCGATGTTGATTGACAGCGCGCCCCCTTTGGTGGGCATGCCGGGGGCGTGCCTGCCAGACAGAGGCGTTCCCATGGGAACGCCTACTGTCTGAATCCGGCCCCATTGACATCACTAGTGATGTCAGTGGGAGTGATTTTGGCTCTGATAGAGCCAAAATCACTCCAGGGCTTGCGGCAGGGAGACCCTACCGCAGGGTCTCCATCGCAAGTCCGATGGTCGCGATGGTCAAGACCATCGCGACCATCTTTTTGGCTGCTCGCATATGCTGTGGGTGGTCCCCACAGCTATGCGAGCGGCCAGGAGGCCACTCCATTTTCATGGAGGAGGGCCCTGATTCAGAGCAAGCGCTCTGGTCAGAGCTTCCGGCTCTGAATCAGGCCCTAAGTTCTCTTCAAATGGTTCCAGGGACAGACTGGGAGCCTTACAGAGATCTCTGACCTCTTATATGGCAATAGGCAACATACCACATGGGTCTACTCTATTAGTAGACAACTAATCCAGTCTCCTAAATTCCTGCAGACCTCGCCAGTCCAGTCCTCGGTTCCTGACTCTGATCTGATTATACAAACCATGACAATTACCAGAGCTGTAATACCAGACTTTTTGGTGCCCTGGGCCAAAAAAACCATTGGCGCCCCACCTCTATTTTACAAATAGAGGCATTAGATGCATGTCCGAAACAGGGGTGTGGCCTCATGGGGAAGGGACTTGACAAATCTGATTTGTCCCATACAATAATGAAGGGGTACTGATCCCATTGTACCACTGATATCCAGGTGTCACTGCCAATTACTGAGTGAGTACAATCAGGGCCGGATTAACCATTAGGGAACCTAGGCGGCCACCTAGGGCCCGTCTGGTCCCGAGGAGCCCGTGGCAGGACCCCCGCTTCCACGATATGCGACCCTGGAGAGAATTTTCTACACTGTGTTTGAACAACTGCATCTTGACATATAGGCAGTACAGCAGCAGCACGGCTCCATTTCCTGTCTGCTCCTCGTCTCAATCAGCTCCACCCCCATCACGTCATGTGTCACTACATTAACAGCGAGTGCAGGGCAGCCAGTCTCCTGTCCCATGTCCCATCCTCTCTGTAGTGTAGCCAGCGGCCAGCTCCTCTCTCTGGAGTGTAGCCAGCGTCCAGGTCCTCTCCCCGCAGTTTAACCAGCGGCCAGCCCCCATCCCGCAGCGTGCGCTGATCTAGCCCAGCTCCTCCAACCAACTCAAGCTCCTCCATAGCCTGTGCTGCTGTAGCCAGCCAGCACGGCGCTCCCTCCACCCGCAGTGACAATGACTGCACTGCAGCCAGCCTCATCCTCGATTGCAGCCCTCTCCCTTGGAGTGTTCCAAGCCCCCCTGCAGCCTACCCTGCACTCGTCCTTCCCCCCCCGCAGGCTAACCTGCTCTCAGCCCCCACGCAGTGATAGTGAGTGTCCCCCCCCCCAGTGTGCATTGCAGCCTGAGCCAGCCTCCAATGCAGGATACTTCCACTCCCCCAACTGATTTCACCTTTTGCCTATGAAGACATGACCCAGCACAGACAGAAAGAGGCTTTCTGGGTAAGTTTACTGTACCTGTGTCATACTTACTGTATGTGTGTATATGTACAGACTTTATTATATATATATATATATATATTTTTTTTTTTTTTTTTTCGGTAGTCACTAGCTATTGTGTAGGCATTTCTTTTCTTTTACCCCACCTTCTCTTGTATCACTCTGTTCTTCCCTTTTTTCCCTTTTCATCACGTCTCCCTCTGTTTGTCCCTCTTTCCGCCTCCGATTCCCTCTGTACACCCCCCTTTCCTTCCAGCTCACTCTGTCCTTCCCCTTTCCTCTGATCTCCTTCTGTCCGTCCCCCTTTCCTCTCATCTCGCCCTATTTTTCCCCTTTCCTCCTCTCTCCCTCTGTTTGTTCCTGTCCCATGTATATATAAATATATACACTACATTATGTGGTCTAGTAACACCCTCTGTAATAATTGTGCATATACTACAGTAGGTGTCACTGGAGCAATATACACGCATCATAGTATTGTTATATATATATATATATATATATATATATATATATTTATTATGATGTGTGTGTATCCTGCTCCAGAAAAGTCTACTATAATATATGCACAGGGAAGGGGGGCCCCAAACAGGTATCTTGCCTAGGGCCCCATGAGGTATAAATCCATCTCTGAGTACAATGGCTGCAGTGATGATAATAATTATGTGAATTAGGCAGTGTAGCTCACCACCTCTAGATGATGGAAAGCCCTGGTTAAGCTACAGCACATGCACCAGTCTGTAACTGGCAGTGTAGATCACCAACTGAAGGTATAGAAAGAGCGCTACTTGTAGTGTATATGCAGAAAATATCAGCGGCGGGGAGATCCGTGTATGTACCCTGTGCTGGCAGCTGAACTCGCCGGAAAGGTACTCTAAGTGTGCTGGTAACACCTGCGTCAGGAATTGGTGGCTGTGTTGAGGGCTGCCCTCAGAAATAGCTCCATGTGTAAGGTGTCTGACTTCCATGTGAGAGGTGACAGTATGACAGTGTTTTAAAATGTGTGTGTTAAATAAAAGAGGATGTGACTGAGGGTGCTGGGGGAGGTGGCCAGATGGTGGGGGAGTCAGTTAGGGAGGATATAGGGCCTGATTCAGAGCCGGACGCAATTAGCGCTCACTCGTCCAGAAAATAGGGGTGGCTATTCAAATCAACAGTTCGCTGTTTGCGGTCTGTTCACGCCTCTAGGTCTGAACGAGCGCACAAAACTTGCAGTCGTTTTTTGGATAAAGATGCCCCCTGGCCGCTCGCATCCTACGTCATGTCCGCTATTTATTAGATTAATCGAGTACATCGACCAGGGTATGAACTGCTCGCTATTCTTGTGGTTGGTTTTTGCTACCACAATTTTGCGAGCAGTTCTGGCTATAAAATAACCCAGTGACGTGGTCAATGACGCTGCTGTTTTAATTATGCACACCCATAAAACGCCCGTTTTGACCTTTAAGCACGCCTGCGTTCGGATCTCCACTCCCCGTTTTCAAGCACCTTCCCCTGTTACCACCCACATACGCCTCATTCTGTCACTCAAAATAGCAGGCATTCGCTATATAGCGAACAAACGATTTTCGGCCGCACTGACTGGTTCGCGCATGCGTATTACGATCCGTATGCATGCGCAGTTGGGCAAATATCGCTTGGAGCGAACGAGCGGCCGCTTACGAGTGGCTCTGAATCAGGGCCATAGGGCAGCCAGGAGATGTCGGGGATAAAAGAAGACAAAGCTACAAGTGAGAATGATTATAAACAGAAAACTGTCACGCCCGAGCAGTGCCCCCTGCCCTGCGGTGCCCTGTGCCCTATTTACAGCCCTGATAAATACTACCCAGAACCACATCTGTTCTCACAAACCTAGTTCATTTTTCCCTAAAAATAAGTTCCTCTGAAAGCTTTTTCATTCTCATGTTACTGTGGATTAGAACAATTCTATTTTATCACCTCTTAACCTTCTCTGTATACTAAAAACTGAAAACATGATTCATTAATATGAACTGTGATATTGTTAAGCTGTGTCTTGGTGACAGGAATTTAAAATAGCCTGTAATGCATCATTTGAAATCATTAGAAGTTCATTAACTTTATCAGTACACTGGTCTACACCTTACACTGATTGATTTCACTGAGTACAAGGCTACTGAAACCCTTTTATTTTATAAAGTTTATTGATTAATTCATATACTAGGCTAACACTGTAACTCACCTAAATAACAAGTATAACTAAATAACAAAGACATTTTGATGACTAATATTAATAAATCAATCACCGCAGCAAGTACACAAGGTTCTTTATTGTTTTAGCATGTATTTTCTTGGGTGTCTAAATCACCTTTATTGTGTTTTTATTATGCAGCTATCATGAAGACATTTTTGCTGTTGTAAAAATATCTGTGGCATTTTTAATGGATTATTAATCTAAACCTCTGATCAATTTGCCATTGTTCTCCAATCAGGTATTTCTTTTTCCATGACTTCCATATTAATGAAGTATTGTGGTAGCATTATAGCATGCATTTTATACATCTACACTGGGGGAGATGTACTTAGCTTTGGAGATAGATAAAGTGGAGAAACAAAGTACCAACCAATCAGCTCCTGTCACTTTACAGGCTTCGTTTGAAAAATGAGTGAGGAGCTGATTGGTTGGTACTTTCCACTTTATCTCTCTCCAAGGCTTAGTACATCTACCCCATAAAATGAAGTTGTTGGGGTTTGTTTATACCATAATAAAAATTTGTATTAGTAGTATAGTGCCATTTGCCTCATCAATCTCAATTTCCAACAGTGAGATTCACACATTCAACTTCTTGATGTTAAGCCTGGTAGATGAACATTATCATAACTGCATTTAATGAATATTTGAGCAGTTTTCTTTGCCTTATTCTGAATAAACTCACAATGTACTGTAATTATGAAATTGTACAATAATTGTAGATTTTATAAAATAAGGGTTCCTAAGACTGAGGGGTAAATTTATTAAAGTGAGAGTTTTTAGAAGTGGAGATGTTGCCCATAGCAACCAATCAGATTCTACTTAACATGTAACTAGCACCTTCTAGAAGATAATAGCTAGAATCTGATTGGTAGTTATGGTCAACTTCTCTACTTCTAAAAACTCTCACTTTAGTAAATTTACCCCTTACAGTTTTATATGTGAAAAATAACACACACCGTGGAGGCAAACTGTTGAGTTATCCCAAATGTTTTTCAGCCATTATAAAGCTAAATGGAACCCACCAGTCCCTTAGAGTGGAATATGGACGCGATATTCTCTTTTGGCATATTTGTACAGAGAAAAGAAGAGTGAGTTTACATTGTCTTATGGATTGTTGCTCATTGTATCCTTATGTTTAGTGAAATAAATTGAAAAATATTAGTATTGCTTCAGTTTGTTTCTATAGTACACAAACATGCTGAAAATCACTTTCCACAGAAAAAATGAGGCAGCAGCACCTATTAAATTTTGTAAACAGCTGCTGTGCTGTTACAGCAGGTAATCAAGTGGTCCAGCTGAAGAGTGTAGGTTCAAAGCCAAGCATCAGGACTGTCCACAGCATCAGCTTGATGGTGACTATGTTATTGTCATTTCTAACATATATATATATATATATATATATAAATATATATATATATATATATATATATACTGTATATATATATATTCACACATATGTGTGTGTCTGTATATATGTGTGTATATATACAGCATATGTGTGTGTGTATATGTTCTGCTGAAATTAGGTGTGCCGGTCATCATGCTATAGTTAAAGGAGTAAGATTTAAATGTGCTAAACTATACACATTGTGTGCTATATATGTTTTTTAATACTACTTGTCAATGATTACTTGCAACTTTATTTTATCTTTTAGTAAATAAATAACTTGTTTTTTTATACAAATCAGCGTATCTATTGTATATATCAATTGTATCCACCCCCTGGTTCACAAGCTGCTTTTCTATATATTGTTGCTTCTTTTTCTAGTGGGACTGACTATCCCATTCAGCTTTACTGAACCAGGGTGTGGTAATTAACTCACAAAGCACCTGGATTTTCTCTTTTTCTAATACGAAATGTATTATTTACTGTGTACAAGAGTATAGTTTTCTCAGTCTGCACCAAAGTTACAATTGTTTTGTATGTTTGTATAGTATCATATATCTAGTACCATTGTATGTGTTCTGCAAGTTAGATATATGGTAAACATGATATGTATTTATTAGTATGATGGCAACATTCTATGCTTGAACTGCAAGGTGCTTTGCATTTAATCTTATCTTGTATGTTTTGGACTTTAGTTTGTTGTGTATGTGTATTAAAATTTTGATAAAAATGTACTCAATTAAAAAAAAAACATATTAATATAGTTATTTCCTTAAAGGAGGCCCATACCAAGAATGGTTCACACAGTGCGCGTGATGGAAGGCCAAGGGGGCACCAGAGTCGCTGCCCCAGTGACACCTGTGTCCATCTTGTTGGGTGACGGGTGCAGCTCTTGAGTCATCATGAAAGTGGCCTGCCCAGGGCCCTGAAGAGCCCTGGTACGGTACTGTCTTAATGACTCTACACTTTAGAAGATTGGGATTATTGTTGAAAATGTTTTGAAAATACAATAAAAATAAATAAAATAATGTATAGACTGCAGTTATTGGATTCCAAATAACATATTCTAAAACTCCAGAAATAAATTGTTCTCATATGCTTAATCCAAGTGAAACTGGTGTGACTGTGGTTGGTAAAAGAAACTGACTCTATTATTTGCATTTGTTTCATATTTATACTTGGCTATGAACTGATTCATTTGGACAGGTAGCAACAGGCATGTTGTTGATGAAAGAATCGCTCTTTATGTGATGACCTTGATATTACCTCCCAGAGATAAGCCACTTCTTTCTGGTGAGCTTAATTCTCCATAAAAAAAAACCACAGCACAATCAAAATGTTTTTGCTTGTTCTTATAAACTCTCAAAGGTTTAAAAATATGATATTTTGTTTACATATACTATTATAATGTTTATTAAAACAACACATATCTAAATAACACTCGGAGTGTAGATCTGCACCATTTCCTGCATGTAGAGTGACTGGCTGCAATATTATTTGCTTGCGCCTCATTTCCTCCTTTATACTGTCAGAAAGAAATGCCAGCAAACATGTTTTCTCCGACGTGAGGTGAAAAGTGCATGTTTAAATATCTTGATAACATACCTCTAATTAAGTACTTCTTAGAATATAACACAAAATACCCAAGCACTTTCAGCATGTAATTTTACAGTCACAGCCCACAAATGCTGTCTTTAAATTTAAATTAGGACAAATAAATTCCTAAAAATGGTTGTTTATAGTTGAGAGATATAGTGTGGATATCGTTTTTATATTACACTGAAATAATGTGATACCATAAAAATGTTAATGCAACAATAAAATACCCCTGTCATTTGTGTAGCCCTTTGCATCCTGTATTATGGAGCTAAAGTAACTTCATATTAATTAACAGACATGTTCCACTAATATTATATATTTTTAAGAGTGCGACATATGCATTTTTATTACACAGCTAGCTAATGCCATTTTTACTCAGTGAAAGCCATTCTGTACTTATGGGACAAGCATCGCCGGAGAGGGATCTTATAATCCCTCCCCACCAACCTCCATGATTCTCCACTCACACTTTTCTTATGCAGATGTGTGGCCTTTTGGCCTCAAATGCATATTGTCCCAGCTATCATTTTCCTGCCAGCCCCTTGGTTGGAGCATGTTTCTACCGGAGCCACTGTCCGTGTAATATTTTTTGTAAAATAGTGACAAAAAGTAATTTCATATTGCCATGATTTTTGACAATTAAAAGAGATACTTTTTGGGGCACTGCTGTCACTAATGATTAATAGACCTCTCAGTACTATATTCATTAAAATAAATACTTTCAAAATCGCTTAGGAATCATCTTTATTTCAGCCTATAGTCCAATTGGAATATGGATGTGTTTAATTACTTTTGGTCCTTACACTTTTTGTTATGTTGTACTGGGAGGCTAATGATTCTGTACGGGATGTAGTTAAAAGGTCAACAATGACAAGGTCGACACCGCAATGTTGAGAGTTATGATCTTAGGGGTAGGGATTAGGGTCAGCGGAGAAATACTCACCGGAATACCGGAGGACTACAACTCTGACCCGGAAGTAATTGTCACATGATCATCGGGACCTGGAAGCCACTCTGGAATCACTGCCACCATTGGGAGTAAGGTAAGTAACTGCTGGTCCACCTGGGACGAAATGTTGACATTCTAACATGTCAAAAAATCCATCACTGTCTTTATGATGAACGGCTACATGGTCAATGTCGACATTATGACCATGTCTATATTCTCACCTTGACATGATGAGTGCCGGCATTTTGACAGTCAACATATAATACACCCTTCTGTACATCACTTTACTACAGACATTTCTCAGTAGTAGATTTTGTTAAAAAAAATAAATAAAAGAAAAGAAACAGTAAGTTTAAAAAAAGCCTGGACACATCTCTGTGAAAGCTGGGAGCCAGAGCCTGGACATGAACTTGGAGCCAGAGCCAAAACTTAGGAACCAGCAAGGAAAAACTACTAAGCAGAAAACATATTTTTAGGGATTGCATATAGTAACATATAATATTATTACATAACAAACCTCCCAACATTCTATGTGAAAGGATTGGGACATAGGGCTTGGCCATGTCACATAGGATTGAGACCATTATCAGGTGTGTGCCTAGAGTGGGGCTTATCATCTCTATTTCCCTCCAATCAACCATTCATTGTCATGCCACCAATAAGATTTGCAGGGGGCACCCATTCAATTCTGCTCTGCATATTTGAGGACATATCTCCCAATTGCTAGGAAGATCGCAACAATGCAATCACATTTGTTATTGTGAGCATGGCACTCAAATTGTGAATGAACCACCAAAAGCCATATAGACATAACTGCACCACTAAGCAGAATTAGAGGAGCAGAAAGATCCATCAGCGTGATGAGAAATGAAACGGCAGCATGGGATCCAGTAAGCACCTGTCAGGTTCTGGTGCTGCCTGACCTTCCCTTTGTCTAACTGGTGACACTCACACCCTTCACCTAGCAGACTGTAGATCAGTTCATAAGCAGGACATTTTCTAACTCCAGCTACATGCAGGACAGGATTATATACTACTTTCATGAGGGCAGAGACAGAAAAAGACATTGGCCTTCAGGTTTCATGAAACATGTTCATTTTTTAAGCATAGATCTGACCTAATGAATAGCAATGCTAATACTAGGGACATGAATACATGTCAGCTCTGCTGTTACTCTACTAATCTACTGTATACCCTATGAAAGACAAATATTAAAATCAGTTTTTTGTATCCTGATAAAAGGAGTACACGTCACAAAGTAGTTGTGCTCTCCACTTATCCTGGGTACACATGCGAACGAGTTAATGAACGACGGAATGATACCACGTTCCATCCTTCATTACCTGCAACTGGGCCACTTGCGATATCGTTGGTTGGACGTGCAGCAAGGCCGACCAGACGATGTCATAAACAGCTGTGGGAGAGCGCATATTGGTTGTACAGACTGAGTGATGCGGCGGATGTGTGGTTTCGATTCGGATGGAAATTACATATCTTGCTGACATTGTCTCATTGTCTACCCAGCTTTACACTGAGGTGTGTTTTTTAGTGGTTCATTTTATCATTGGAGGCTAGTGGGAGCGTCAATTAACCCTTTCATAAACGGTACCAAATACTGCAAAAGCTGTTTTTGCTGATTGCAGCTTAATAAATGATCCCATAGTTTCTTGTCTGTGACTAAACAGTATTCTACCTTATTAGATGCATAGATGGCCTGATGTAGAGGTGCTGATACAAAGTCCTTTCCTGATGTAGAATGTGCAAGGACTGATATGTCCACTTACAGCATCCGTACATGCTGTAATATCACCTGGTGCGTCTCTAGACCACACCATCGGTCGCACCATCGAAACTTGCACCAGCCCTATGTCAGGTGCAGATTTACCATCTGAGTATAGTCTCCAATGTGACCGATAGAGCGTCTGAGTAAACAAACACTTCAGCGACACACCCACGACACTCTCATAACACACCCATAGGTATGCAATATTTAGCCACCTCTCAGTCACTCCCTAGGAATGCCTGGCACTTTTCCAAGACATCTCAGATACCATGCGTCTAAGTTGCAACAGCGTCTTTGTGCATACACTCAGTGGTACGCATATGCCGTAGGGGTTTTTAGCTATTTTCTCACACAGGCAGTAGCAAACAATTGCTCAACTCCGCCGTCATCATTATTGTGTGCGGCTCAGAATCAGGCCCACACTGTTAAAATATTGAATTGATTAACTTTCTATGCTTGGCACTATATCATTATTTTGGAGCTGAACTCAGCAGCAAAAGCCAGTTAAAGAATATGACAACATTTCCAATCTAGTCCATTTTATAACTGTGATAAATCCAAAGTCCAGTATCATTGAAAGTATGTTTTAGCTAAGGATGTGAATACCACTGACAGGGCTGCCTGCCAATAGTCCAGCTCTAGTCATGTGTAATACATTTGTAAGAACACCCTTACTGTAATTAGTCTACATACTGTAAGACACCCATGCCACGTTCCACTTTTCCCATCTAGGCGCTGACAGGCATAGGTGGCAAAGTCATGTAGATCCTCACAAGTGCATACAGTATGTGTGCACACTATACTGTGTGAGTACACACAATACACCATATGGCATGTGTCTTAGTACTGACTTTTCATCGGCCCCATACTGTTTAATATATCTGTGATGTATGAAAACATATTTAGTTGTTTTCAATATTGGAAAATAAATTATATTCCAAACAATTATTTAAAATAAATCCATCACTTTTGGTTTTTACATATTGCAATATTATATCTAGATTCTATATACAAATGAACAGCTCTAATGCCAAATAATGGTTTCATTGGAATACCAATTGTGATTTTATGGTTTAAAACTACCATGTTCATTAGCACTGTTCATTTGTATATATTATTTTCTGTATTGAGAGCTTGATACCCTCCACCTGAACTAGCTGCTTAGTGACAGCGCCAAACTAATTTCCTTTTTATATTATATCTAATTTCATGTAAAAGCAGAAGTGAATCATTCCAATTTAGGGCTCTAGGAAACAAAATCCAATTTATCTACTTTAGCCAATATTTTTTTAAAGAAAATTATTCTAAAAAAATGTAATATAAACCTTGCTTGCAGTAATAAAATGAATGAATGATAAAGCAGTAAGTAGGTATATTAGAAAGACATGTGCAGAATATATGTAATATATAGTGTAGCATTTCTTAATATTTTGCCTGCAGCTATTTATTAATTTAAGTGTATATAATTTCTATTCAACCGAGTACATATCTTCTCTGTCTGCCTCCTGACATTAAAATTAAAAACTGCTTAATTTCTAAGCTAGAAAATTACATGTTTACTGTTAAGAGATCCATTGGTTTATTGCTTCTCAACCTTGACCAACCTTTGATAACTGACCTTAACTTAAACTAATAATTAACGACACAGACACCAAAACAGCTTTGCTAAAAGGTCATAGCTTTTTATTAATAATTAATTAATTAACCTAACCAGGGACACTGTAAACTCAGTTCTAGCTTTTGTATAACAAATAAACTCGGGGAACGACTAAAACGTCCCCCCTCAAGACGCACTTACGATGCGAGGGTCCCGCTTCCCTTCTGGGCCAATCCGAAACGCTTCCATACAAAAGTGCCCAGGACCCTCGCACAGAGAAGTACAAATTTGCCATGCACATCGAGGGCAAGCACCCTCACAATGCTTTCTTGCGCCACATAAAGCCACTGAGCTGCAGTGTACTCCCACCTTGCTGCGCCTCCACAAATTTTGGGAAAGAAAAGTTAGTTTACCACAAACAAAATGGTAAGGGTGGGATGGTGGGTTTCAGAGATTCTGCAAAAGAGGCTGACCCAATGCAAAAACCTCCTTTAAATATTGAAAATCCAAACCACACCTACAAAATTCCTATTGGTCCAAACTAAACCCAGGTGTACCAGGCAAACCAACAGTTTATCCTGCCGCAGCAGGTTCACCCATCTTCCCCTCCCTCTCTGATCTGTCTTAGAGAATCCCAGCTTACAAAGAATGAGTCCTTAAAAACAATGGGCCTGATTCAGACCCACTCGCGAGCGGCTGTCCGCTCGCAAGTGGGTCGATGTTCTGCACTGAGCATGCGCATGACGGAGGGAGCTCCGTCATGCGCATGCGCCAAACGCGACGAGCGAAGAACTTTCCTTCGCTCGTTGTGTCTGATCAAAGGGGGCATGCTGTTGATGTTGATTGACAGCATGCCCCCTTTGGTGGGCGTGCCGGGGGCGTGCCTCCCTGACGGGGGCGTTCCTAAGGGAACGCCTACCGTCAGAAGCAGGCCCACTGACATCACTAGTGATGTCAGTGGGAGTGATTTTGGCTCTAATAGAGCCAAAATCACTCCGGGCCTTGCGGTTGAAAACCTCAACCGCAGGCTCCGGCTCGCAGTTTCGATGGTCGCGATGGTCAAGACCATCGCGGCCATCAAACTGCACGCTCGTATAGGTTGTGGGTGGTGACCCACAGCTATACGAGCGTCCAGGAGGACGCTCCATAGTTATGGAGGACGGCCCTCATTCAGAGCGTGCGCTCTGCTCAGAGCGTACGGCTCTGAATGAGGGCCAATGTCAGATAACAAAAAGCCGGAGGAAGATGATGCCTTACTGGCAGCCACCAACTCACCCACACTGAAAGCACCAAAAACATGGCCGCAAAGGCCAAACAAAAAAGGGCAGCCTCAAATGCATAAAAAGCCACCTTCTCCAGCACTTGCAGTAAGGCCTGCAGCAGCTGCCTGTCAACAGGACGCTGGGAGTCGGCTCAAGTGGGGAACTCCTTCGCCCAACCTTTAAGGGCTTTAGTCAAAATAAATGACTTGGTGGGGTCGTAAATACCTTTAAGTTTACAGAAAAATTTGATTCCCGCTAGTGCCGCTGCCATGGAGGCCTTAGACCAGCCCTTCTGGTAATGATCCCAAACAAAGGAGAAAAGCAAATCCTGAGCAGACTTACCCTCCTGGAACGGCTGAGCGCAATAAGCTCCTTAGTCCTGCCAAGCAGACGAGTATGTTCTGAGGGTCGCTGGGGCAAGAGGCTCGTCACACCAGAAATTAACATGCTGATTAATCAACCGCAATGACGAGAGCTCCACAGCAACCACTATTGGAAAAAGCTCCAAAAGTAACAAATTGCTGGTAAGACCCTCATCATGCCACTCTGTGGGCCATGGGGATGCACACCACTCTCTGCCAAAATATGCCCCAAAGCCAGACGAGTCAGCCGGATCATTAAATAACTGTAGTGATTTATTAGCTACAGGGGGTGAAGGATAAATGCGTTCGCCATTGGAGTGAACCAAAAATCTGGCCCAAACTCGGAGATCATCTTTAATCTCCGAAGAAAGATGAAAATAGTGATGAGGTTGGCTCATCCCGGCTGTGGCCCTCTCCAACTTCCTGCAGAAAACCCTACCCATCGGAATCAAACAGCAGGCAAAATTAAGGAACCTAATAATGATTGAACTGCATGCAATCTAACCTTATCGGACGCCACACAACTCGCAATCAGATCCAACAACTTCACAACCTTGTCCTGGGGCAAATGACAACAACCGGCTATCATGTCAATCTCGATCCGCAGATAAGACAAACAGGAAGTAGGACCCCCAGTTTTATCTAATGCTACTGGAAACCCTAAAACCTTGAAAAGAGCCTGTGCAGAAAAGAATAGGTCCGCACAGACATCACTCTCCTGGACCCATAAAGAGAAAGTCATCCAGGTAATGCACTACGCCCTCCTGGCCAGTGCCAAGTTGTATACACCAGTGTAAAAAGGAACTGAAGTTCTCGAAATAGACACAGGAAACTGCACAGCCCATGGGCAAACATTTATCAACAAAATACCCAGAGTCCAAACGATAACCCATGCAACGCATGGCCTCCGAGTGCAAAGGCAGCAAAATAAATGACGACTCGATATCTAACTTTGCCATCAAGGCACCATAACCAAAATTGCATACCAAGCTGAAGGCCTCATCGAAAGATTAATAAACAACCCTACAACCTGATGAAGGGATGGCATCATTAATGGAAGCCCCTGGAGGATAGGACAAATGCTGTATCAAGCAGAACTTACCCAGCACCTTCCTGGGAACTATCCCAACTGGGGATATGCAAAGATCCTGCAAAGGAGGACCAGGGAAAGGACCCTCCATTCTCCCCAGCAGGATCTCAGAGGCAACTTTCGCCAACAAAACTTCCGGGAGCTGCCTAGCCGAATGTAAGTTATGGGGCGCATTAACTAGCAATGGACCCACAATAGGCAGCCAAAAGCTGACCAAAAAACCTTGCAATAAAAATTCAGAATCATCCTCCCAAGGGTACCTACTCAACCATTGAGAAAGCAAATTTAAAAAAATAGGAGACTCAGCCTTAATTAGTTTCCGTTGGGCCCTTGGAACGGTCTGGTGCTGCACCCCCCTATCAATGTTGGGATTCCTTGGCTGGGTGATCACTTCCGCAGAGATGGCAGGAGTGCCGAAAACGACAGCCAGCTCCACTAGTGTACCGGGAGTTGTTAAAAGCAAAACATTTGCCCTTTGCAATCCCCGCCATGCCGGATCTCACTGTGCCCGAAGTCTTGCGGGGCTGCACTGCATCCAAGGGGGGCCTCCGGTGCTGCGACACCTCAAACCAGACCTCAACATCTTTAACCTTGAAAGGCATAACAAGTCTGCCATCGTACTTTCTCCTAAACTGCACATCATACTCGCGCCATCCTAATCCTATGGAACACACAAACATATCATGCACTAAAAGTATGTATTTAATAACATTAATGTATTCCTCAGCTTGAGTATGTACATAACAGGCTGTAGAATTAAGCATACCTTTCAACCATGAGTTATAATTACAAAAGGCATCTTCGCCTATGCCACCTGTTTTTTTTGCCTGAACTAAGCCCTTTTTCATTACATCTGTGAGTGAGAAAAAATCCACAAATTTAGCTTTGCTGATCTTTTCCCGAACACTGTTACGCAAGCCGCGAAGGACCGCGGTGTTTGCGCAATGCACAGAATCAGAGCCAGTCTCAGGCTCCTCGGGCCCACCGATATTTACCTTCCAACCTCTACCCCCTGCATTCCTAGCCAAGCGCTGCAACCATCCTAGCAATTTTATGCGGGCATGCAGGGGAATCAGAAGAATGCAAAGAAGAGCTGGAATAGGAGCAGGAAGTGTTAGACAAGCCATACTCACAACACCACAAGGGTTCTGGAACCATTGCTGTGACGTCTTCATGCAGAGAAGCCACCGGTTGTAGAGTCGGGGCTGCCTTGACGCACACTGTAACAGCAGCCGTACGAGCCAATGGTGGAGAGTCCACCTGCATCCAGGAGACCTGAAACTGCAGTAGAAGGGTAAGTGCCATGGGGGGTAGGGATTTGGGAGCAGGAGGGTTGGGGGACAGGCGGCGGGGTGGTGGGCTAAGGGTGGGTGGCGTAACAGAAGACTGGGGGGAATTGGGTCCCTAGCACCCGTGGCAGGCGGGGTCATCAGGCTAAAAATGGGTGAGCATTGGGGAAAAGTCATGGATGGGGAGGGGGCCAACTGCAAAGGTGAAAAGTAAGGATGGTGGTGGGAGGGTGAAAAAAAGGGGGAGGAGTAAGAAGAGCAAGTAGACGGAGTGAATGGGAGATAGATAAGAGCTGAGGAGGCCACAGAAGCAGAAGGGTAAACTGGGGAGGCAACCCCAGACCTCCAGGAAGCCTGGCCCCAGGAAAGGCCAGCAACAGATGCAACCTGGGCAGCAGAGTGAAAGTGGGTAGGTGGAACCATAGTTGGAAACCAGGTCACCTGTGGAGTAGCAGAGGGAATAAAATTGCCAGGGGCACCTGACAGGGGAAACTGCAGCCAATGGGCAGCTGATGTGGCAAAATTTAAAGTAGATGTGAGTGAGTCCTGTTCCCCGAGAACCTGACCCAACCGAACTTCAGGATCCGGGGCGAGAACCGAATCTTGTTCAGGTTTTCCCACCAGACTCGGCTCTCAAAACGAGGCAAAACATCATCCTCCCACTGTTGGATTCTCACGGGGTTTTGGATCCTATAAAGGTGCCCGCACTCGCCTCCATTTTCATTCCGGCTGTGCAGAGTGACGAGGAAGCTAGGGAGGGCTGTGCTGTTGTTGTCCATAGTGGCTATTCTGTTGCTGTACATAGAGGCTGGCTGCTGTTGTCATAGGGGCTGGCTGCTGTTGTCCATAAGGGCTGGCTGGGCTGTGCTGTGCTGTTGTCCATAAAGGCTGTGTTGTTGTCTATAGGAGCTGTGCTGCAGACAGAAGAAGAGGTGGCTTCAGTGGCTCCTGTGTCGCTGCAGTCCATAAAAGGGTGCTGCTGTGTTGTCCAGGGGGTGCTCTGTCCATCAGGGGTGCTCTCCACCCCAAGTGTGAAAAAAATTAAAATAAGAAAGTGGTTTCTTTTCTGTGTGTGTGTGCATTAGCCACACTTATCAACAATGTAGCTGCGCCAAGCGTGCTGCCTGTGTCATTAATCAAGGGGCTTCTGCTTTGATCAGGGGTGCTCTCCCCCCCAAGTGCAAAAAAAAAATAATATGTGTTTTTTGTTTCTGTGTGTGTGCGCATTAGCCACACTTATCAGCAACATAGCTGCACAGAGGTGCTGCCTGTGTTGTTTATCAAGGGGCTGCTGCCTCATTCAGGTGAACTTTCCCCCACCGAGTGTAAAAAAGAATTAATAAAAGTGTTTTTTTCTGTGTGTACACATTAGCCACACTTATCAGCAATGTAGCTGCGCTGAACATGCTGCCTGTGTCATTAATCAAGGGGCTGCTTCCTCATTCATCAGGGGTGCTCTCCCTACAGTGTAAAAAAAATAAATATTAAGTGTTCTTGTTTTCTGTGTGTGAGTGCACATTAGCCACACTTATCAGCAATGTAGCTGTGCCAGGGGTGCTGCCTATGTCATTTATCAAGGGGCTGCTGCCTCGTTCAGGGCCCCCACAAGTGCAAAAAAAAAATATTAATAAGTGTTTTTTTCTGTGTGTGTGTGCATGTTAGCTACAACTTAACTGCACTATAATTGCTTTGTGACACTGCTGCAAGACCGCATTGAGTATGGAGGACAGTCACATGACAGGAGAGCAGGAACCACATACCAGTCTTGTAGCTGATGGCAGCAGTCATGATGATGATGCAATGCCGTCATCATCATCTATGAAAGCCGATGCCCCAGGGCTTAAGTCAGGCCATGTAAAATCAACTTTTACCTTGTTAAAGAAAAAAAAATCTAAAGCTAAGTTAGAAACAAAAATTGTCAATATGCCATTCACTACACGAAGTGGCAAGGAAAGGATAAGGCCTTGGCCTTTATTTATGACTGGTAGTTCTAGTTGTGATAATTTAAGCCATTCTGCTTGCAGTAGCCTTATAAAAAAATTTAAAATTGTTAAGACGAGTAAGACACTGGAACCAACTGTGTGCTCCGAAAAATCACAAATCCTTGAGGAGAGTGCAATTGTGTCCGCGGTTGCCATGTGTGTGCCTGACCTTTCAAATAGTGTACATAAAGAGGATCCTACTTCCAACATTTGTGTGCCCTCTGTAAGGGGAAGTGCAGTCAACATATTGCTGATGTAGTAATAAAGGATGCTTCTGTGGAATTGCACCAGGAGGATGAGGATGATATTCCTGTAGTATTTGGCACTGCCACTAATAAGGATGATGAGGATGTTGCAGATGAGGATGTTGATGCCAAGGAGGATGTTGTTTGTGCAAATCAGGCAACAGTTGTTGTCCATGGTATGAAAAAGCCCATTGTCATGCCGGGGCAAAAGACAAAAAAATCCACCTCTCATGTGTGGAATTATTTCCACCCAAATCTGGACAACAACTGTCAAGCCATCTGTACCATTTGCAAAGCAAGAGTGAGTAGAGGTAAGGACCTAAACCATCTAGGAACCTCCTCCCTCTTGTGTCACTTGCAGCGCATTCATCAAAAGTGTTTGCAAAATGTAGACAGTTTGGCTAACAAAAATGTAACAATGAGTTGTCCAGTGTCACCTAACTGCTCCTTCCTCTCTGTTACATCCAAGTGCCTGTGATCTCCATCACCAACACTTGCATCATCAACATCCTCAATCTTCATCGGAAGTAGTCCTGTATTAAATTTCTGAAGAAGAATGACTGACTCATCTCCTTAAAGTGATTCCTCAGAAGGATCCTTGAGTGCTACGCCTGTTGCTGCTGTTGCTGTGAGTGGATCTTCATCCGAGAAGGGGACCTGGAGGAAGACTACTTGTAGTACTTTAACAATACAATTCACTGTCAAGCAATCCTTTGCAAAACTGAAGGAGGAGCTGAAATGGAGCGATTCCGCTGAGTATGTCGAACTTGTGGATCAAGCCCTTGATTCACTTTGCCAGGATCCAAGGGTCGTCAATCTCTTGAAATCAGATCACTATATTTGGCGACCATACTTGATCCTAGGTTTAAGTCATACATTGTGTCTTTTTTTTCGACTGACATAAATCTGAAAACATGCAAAGCGCTGTTGGTAAAAAAATTGGCAGTTGAAGCGGCATGTGACACGGCATCATCTCCTCCTTCAGTTTCTGAGGCTGCCAGGAAAAAAATACATTTTAGTAAGAGACCCACTGCTGATGGTGATGCAGATCATTCAGCAACACATGATGATGACATCTGGTTGGGTCTGAAAGAACTGCTTACAATTACTGACATGTCTACTGTGACTTCCTCTGATACAGTCACCATTAAGAGGATGGTTGACAACTATTTTAGGGATTATATCCAAATAGGCATGTCCGTTTCACTACTGGCAGGAAAAAGAGGCAATTTGGAAGCCATTACACAAACTGGCTTTGCTTTATTTAAGCTGCCCACCTTCCAGTGTGTACTCTGAAAGAGTTTTCAGCGCAGCTGGGAACCTTGTCATCGTTCGGTGTAGTAGGTTACTTCAACAAAATGTGGAAAAAATAATGTTAAAATTAATTACAAGTTTCACGAGGAAGACCTTCACTCAACAAAATATAGAGGCACCTGTAATGGTGGATTCCAGCAGGGACAAATTAATATTGTGTGAAGAAAAGGATGTACACACTGATGGGGATGATGATGACGATGACGACAACATCTGATCCATCTTACCTATATTGTAAAGGCATTTTATGTATGGAGATAATTGCTGCCAATGTCCACTGCGCATTGGCAGCTTGTTTTGTGGGGCCCAAACAAACCAATCATTTCAGCCACAACTGGCAGTCCCTGTCACTGAACTGATTGGTTTGTTAAATTGTGCATGTCCTGTATACTTAAGGGTTGGTGGGAGGGCCCAAGGACAATTCCATCTTGCACTGCTTTTCTTTGCATTATGTGCTGTTTGGGGCATTGCTGCCTGATATTTTTTCATTTTATAGTTTCTGTAACTGCCATCCTGTCGACCACTGCAGTGCCACTCTGTGACATGTTGAAAGCTGAACTGCCACGTGTCAGTGCCGTCCATTGCTGTTGCTTAGCTTAGTCAGCCAACTAGTTGGATGCAACCTTTTGGCCTAAATTGGATGAAATTAATATTGTGAGCTGTAAGGTGGTCAAAATTGACTGGAAATATATGTTATTGAAGTTAATATTACTGGAGGAACAAAAAGAGGTCCAAATTAAGTGATTTTAGCTGTTTTTATGATTTTTTTTAGAAAAAAAATCCAGATCCAAAACCAAAACATGCAAGGGTGGTTTTGCCACGTATCTAATTTAAAGGCAGGTTAGGCTGGCTGGCGTGGCTGGATGGCACTGGGGATGCACCATCCAAAATGGCCACCACGCACGTAATGGCCACCGGGCCTGCCACAAGAGCAGGGCTGCCAGGGCCACCACCACTGCGGTGCATGCCAGAGGGCCAGTGGACCCCGCCATGGTGCTAATTGCTGGGGAAGGGAGAGGCGGCACAGCAGAGTGACCAGCGGGAGCCGCAGAAGCAGGTGCTCCCACTGGTGCAGCAGTGGCCAGGGCACTAACAGGGAACCCGACAAGGGGAAGGCCCTGAGTGCCAGAGGAAGCCGGGGAAGGCAGGAGGGGAGGGGGGATGCCCATCTGCGTACGGCATCAGTGTGCAGCGGGCGAGCAAAATCAGACAGCCGGTGGGGGGAATGGCGGGACGGGGCATAATACAAAGATGAAGATAAGGGTAAAATAGCAAATGGGACAAATGGAAAAAAGGACCAAAAAGCCCACTAGGTGTAGCAAGTAAAGGTCTAGTGATACTCTGAAACGCTTTCAGAGATTTTGCAAAAGAGCCTGACCCAATGCAAAAACCTCCTTTAAATACTGAAAATGCAAACCACACCTACAAAATTCCTATTGGTCCAAACTAAACCCCTGACTAACTGACACCAACTAAACTACCCAGCAACAAGGCTGTCATAACTACCAATCAGCAAAAAAACAGTATTATTATTTATTCTTAAGCTTATACAGCTTTCGCCTACTAAAATAAAACATCCACTTTTGTGGACTTTCCTCACTTCATGCTATATGTGCAAATATAGCCCCTACCCAATGTGTAACCATTTGGAAGATACACGCTCTACAACAGTGTATATGGCATTTACCTTCCTGGAAATTCTTTATCTTTTGTAAGCAGTCATCCATCAGTACCTGCCCCTCACTGCTGTATCATATACCTGGTACTATATGGTTTGAACAATGGCTGTTTGCGCTGAGCAGCTGCATGGTGTCATCACTTCATGGAGAGCACTGTGCAGTCACTGCTGTTGGTGCTAACCACAGCAGAGTAGGATTAATAAAATCACTTGAGCGCTGCCTGAATCCTTCCCTTGCTCTGTTACAGCTTCAGGGACAAATTCTACAGCCAGGGCTATAGTGTGCCTTGCCGGGCTCCAGTCATTTTGTGGGTCCTGGATTATTGTAAGTAGGCATGGCCATGCCTCCTTAAAAAAAAATAGTACTTGCTGCTCAGCCAGGGGCAAATAACTTCACCCCCCCCTTCCACACATGCAAAGGAGATTGTCTCAGGGGACAGCCAGACATCGCTGGGGGGATGCTAGACACGCACCCGGAGGGATTTCCCGTGAGGCTATGCCCCCTTTTGTTAGGCCACACACCTTTTTTGAAAACACACGAGGGAGATATAAAGGGCCTGATTCAGACCCACTCGCGAGCGGCTGTCCAGTCGCAAGTGGGTCGATGTTCTGGACTGAGCATGCGCACGACGGAGGGAGCTCCGTCGTGCGCATGCGCCAGACGCGACGAGCGAAGGAAAGTCCTTCGCTCGTTGTGTCTGATCAAAGGGGGAGTGCTGTCGATGTTGACTGACAGCACGCCCCCTTTGGTAGGCGTGCCGGGGGCGTGCCTCCCTGACGGGGGCGTTCCCACGGGAACGCCTCCCGTCAGAAGCCGGCCCACTGACATCACTAGTGATGTCAGTGGGAGTGATTTTGGCTCTGATAGAGCCAAAATCACTCTGGAGCTTGCGGTTGAAAACCTCAACCGCAGGCTCCGGCTCGCAGTTTCGATGGTCGCGATGGTCAAGACCATCGCGGCCATCAAACTGCACGCTCGTATAGCCTGTGGGTGGTGACCCACAGCTATACGAGCGTCCAGGAGGACGCTCCATTTTCATGGAGGCCGGCCCTCATTCAGAGCGTGCGCTCTGCTCAGAGCGTACGGCTCTGAATGAGGGCCAAAGTGCGGTGACACCACTGGAACAGTGCCAGGTGTGTTTTGCAATTTATAGTATTGCTGTTTTAAATTTTGTAGGCAAAATTGTATATAAACTGTGCAACCAGGGCGGTAGTGTAGTATCACTGGGGGTCTACCTCCCCCCATGATTAAGGTGTGAGTTTAGAGGGTTAATTGTACATGAGCATGGATTACTTTTTAAAATTATCAACAGACAAATTTAAGGAATTTTACACACAAAGGGACTGATGTCACATTTACTGAATATGTTAGTAGGGAAATATGGACATGTACCATAAGGTCTACAAGATAGAGTAAAATTGTATTTTATATAGGTAGAGACAGCCTGTAGCATTGGGTGTTAGAGAGACGTGCCAACCCAGCACTGTCTGCTTTCGTGTAACAAAGGTGGCCAGCGACCATCACCAAGATGGCTGCTGGACTGCTTACTGTGTGACTCCAAACCCCTGCACTATTTGGATATGTGTGATGTACAGCACATGTTCCTCCGGGGTGTGAGTACATGTGTACCTCATTGCATACCGCTGTTATCACCATTGTCTCTGGTTACACTATCGCTTACTATGTACTAACTCTGACATATCACTGTTATAACTGTTACAGTTGTTACCCAAATAAACCTGCAAGACTGATTAAGGATAAACTGTGTTGCCTAAACTCCTTTTCACAATTCCGCTGGTGCCTATTGTTTTAATCCAATAGGACATAACAGCCCGCAGAACCATAACTTAGGCCCTCATTCAGAGCCACTCGCAAACAGCAGTACGCTCGTTGCGTTCCGATGTTGACTAACCACGCATGCGTCGGTGTTACACAGCGCATGTGCGTACGGCAGATTGCGAGCTTTTTTTCTGTCGTTCCTAAAATAGCGTACAGGAAGTGACATGTCAAATGTGATTGACAGAACAGGGCGTTTTTGGGTGTTGACGGGGGTGGAGATGGAAAAACGCAGGCGTGGCGAGACGTTTTTGGGGCGTACATACATTAGCAGATGCGAACGTCAAATGTGTTCGGACCGTCACATACGTCACTGGAACATCCTCTTTCCCTTCAAAATGCTCGCACAGTTTAGGGTCTGGATTACTCGACCACATTGGCGATGGCCTTCTCCTCCGTCCCGGGACTCCACGATGTTGCAGCGATTAATCGCGGGTGGTCACAAAAGCAATTAGTGTTGTATTGAAAACCGGCTTGGTATGTGTTTGGAAAGCAGTTTATTGGGATAGCACAAAACCGTACGCAGGTGGAAATCATACCTGCTAATGTCAGGATTACACAATCAATTGGCGTACATTTTTTGGGGTTTTTTTTGGCCTCAATTTGTTGTTTATGGCCTATTGTGACAATAATGTCATCATGTTTTAATTAGCTCCCCTTTTTTTTTTAATGTGCAATTTGCATCGTTATGTGATTTTTTAAACGTTCCTTCAAGAGGCCTTTTTTTTATACAAATGAAATGGTTTTTGGTGTCCTTTTTTGCCTTTAGGGCCAGGATTAAATGTAACCCATTTGTACAATAATGTCACAATACAATGTCAGATTTTTTTCATAAATTTATTGTTTAAACACAAACCAATTGGCATAATATATATATTTTTTTTTTCTGCCAAAGATACTTTTTATCAAAAATAAATAATCAATAACTGATAACATAAACGTACAAAAATAACTTAAAAACATTTCACAAGAAAGGAGAGGGAAGTTTTGACCAGAAAGGAATATGAGCCAAGCACAGAAGGAGTGTGGGAAAAGTCGCCATTGCTGTCACCGTTTTTTCGCCCGTTTGGATGGGGGAGGGTGGGCGCCAGACCGGGTCCGGGATGCCATCGGGCTGGCCTGTCCAGAGGCAGATGTTGTGGCCTCTGGACTAGGCACAGGGCTAGGCACATTTGGAGGATTGGCTGATGTTGTGCCAGAGGTGGAGGATCCTGATGTTCCGGCAGGAAGGGAGGTCGGCTCCACCATGTGCTGGCGAACGAGCTGCTCCAGGGCATCGGCGATGCGGATGTTGGCCCTGGTATTTTCCGCCAGGGCCTGACCAATGGTCACGTTGGCCGCAGCATTTTGCTCCAGGGCCTCAGCCACCCGTATCAGACTGGCGTCCATCCTCTACAGAATCTCCGTATGGAAATCCGATTTGAAATTGAGTTCTGTGAGGAGGCCCACTGCCTGCGAGGGGGCACGCCCTGGACTGGCTTCTGCAGGGTCCTCAGCCGGATGTACTGGTTCCTCCCCTGCAGAGCCAGCAGAAATTCTGCGGCCAAGGCTTCCCTCTGGAGCAGACTCATCCGCCTGTGTCTCTGTTGGAAAAATGAGAAAAGACTCACATTAGAATCTACATATTGGCACAATAGCATTTCAGAGTTGGTGACATCACAATACTTACCTGGGCCAACATGAGGAGCCGCAAAGTCTGGCATGTCCGTATCCATGTTGGACACGCCAAACACCTCCACAGGCTGCACACACCCCTGTGCCAGCTCTTCTAAATCCGTCAACTCCAATGACACAGGGGTGGGACCCCCACCTGTCCCCCTTGCATGCCTAGCCCTGTCCGCGAGTTTTTGCTTTAGGCGATATTTGAAGTCGCCCCATCTGTGGGGAAAAATGGAAGCCATTATCCTTTGGTTTAAAATGGGGTTTGTTTTTAGGGGGGGCAAGGGTTTACTTACCGCCGTTTGACATCCCGGGCTAGATGGACATAATCACCCACTCTATTGACAGCAACGGCTACCTCTTCCCACATTCTCCACTTCTGGCTTAGACTCATATTCCTGTCTGCCTGTGGCAGGATGTCCACACACTTCTGGATCAAAACCTCCATCTCCTTTCTTGTGAAATGTGGCTGCCTTTTTTTTTGGCCCGCTTTGGCCGGAATACTGGGCCCAGCAGCCTCTTCCATGTCATCCTCCTCACCTATTTGTGTAAATTTACAGAATTCACAAAATCACAACTTGCCTAATCTTATGTTTCAAATTAATCGTTGATAGAAAATGCATGAAAGACTTACCGCCTGACTCTTGTGCATTTTTTCCCTGGTCTGTCACCATGTCTGAGGTCCAAACAAGAAATACACCAGAATTTGAATGTGTTTTCGTGACGTATTTATACATGCGTCCTTATTTTGCGGCCGCATCATTGATTGTGCGGCCCTATGATCCCTCCTTAATTTGTGCAGGAAACAAAACACTATTTATGGCTTGGTGTGTCTCAAGTCGAGGTGGCGTTTTTGGATTGTTGGAGGTTATCTTGGCTGGAGTTTATTGATTGCGTAGAAAGGAGTTGGAGGTTGGAGATTCGTTTGTTGGTTAGATTTGCGTTTTTTTTTCCGTTATCTTTGTTGGTTTATATTTTTGGGACCTCGTTTGTTGATTTGGTAAGTTTTGTGAAGTCTAACTTTTGTTCAATTGTTGTTTCATTGTGGTTCGTATATTTTCTAATTTTTGGATACCTAATTTATTCTATTTTAGATTTTGTTTATTTTCGACCCCAAAGACCTTTTGATTTTGCATCTTAGATATTTGCTCTTGGTAAGTCCATTTTTTATCTTGTATTAGCGAACTAATTAGCGCATTTTTAGTAGTTACTCTTGTGACTTGTATTAGCGAACTAATTAGCGCATTTTTAGTAGTTACTCTTGTGACTTGTATTAGCGAACTAATTAGCGCATTTTTAGTAGTTACTCTTGTGACTTGTATTAGCGAACTAATTAGCACATTTTTAGTAGTTACTCTTGTGACTTGTATTAGCGAACTAATTAGCGCATTTTTAGTAGTTACTCTTGTGACTTGTATTAGCGAACTAATTAGCGCATTTTTAGTAGTTACTCTTGTGACTTGTATTAGCGAACTAATTAGCGCATTTTTAGTAGTTACTCTTGTGACTTGTATTAGCGAACTAATTAGCGCATTTTTAGTAGTTACTCTTGTGACTTGTATTAGCGAACTAATTAGCGCATTTTTAGTAGTTACTCTTGTGACTTGTATTAGCGAACTAATTAGCGCATTTTTAGTAGTTACTCTTGTGACTTGTATTAGCGAACTAATTAGCGCATTTTTGGTAGTTACTCTTGTGACTTGTATTAGCGAACTAATTAGCACATTTTTAGTAGTTACTCTTGTGACTTGTATTAGCGAACTAATTAGCGCATTTTAAACAGCTTAATAATCATTCTAACTTTTTGATGGTTTAGCTTTCGCTTTTTGAGCCAACATTTCGACCCGTTTTGATGTACTGTGTTAAATGTCGCTTTGCGGTTTTGCTAAATGGGTGTTTGGCATATTTGAACTTTGGTCTAGCACAAAATGTATCCACAAAAATGCACAGAGTGAAATGTGTCAAGTAATTTTGTTGTTTATTTTCAGTTTGGACGTATCATGACAATACCCCGGCATGTAAGCAGCAATGGATGGTATCATCAAGCTAAGTTGTTTTAATATAGTTTTGGGGTGGGTCAAAAGCCTTACTTTGAAATTTTGGAATTTCAGGTTGATCTGGGGAGGATTGTTCTGGCCATGCTCCCGGAAGCCGACCAACCTCAATCTCATCCCAGGCATAGGCATCGTAGGCATGCAAGGCCCCAGATATTTCGAACACGTGTCACCCTTTTTGGAATGCCCGATGATGAGGTTTTAAGACGCTACCGTCTACCTCCCAAAATCATCATAGACACTCTCTCATTAATAGAAAGTGATCTTGAGCGGCAAATTGACAGTCCAACAGCAATACCACCACTGACGCAATTTATGGCGGTGTTACATTTCTGTGCCTCAGGATCGTTTCAAACAACGGTGGGAATAGTGGCGGGCATCTCCCAATCCTCCTTTTCCCGGATCCTGAGGGCAGTGATGGAGGCACTTTTCAAGCACCTCCATCATTTTATTCAAATGCCTTTGGATATGGGTGCCCTTAGTGTGGCCAAGGCCAATTTTTACCAAATAGCTGGCTTCCCACACATCATAGGGGTTGTGGATGGTACTCACATACCACTTCAGCCTCCAGCACGGCTGGAGGCAATATTTAGAAACAGGAAACACTATCACTCCCTGAATGTAATGGTGGTATGTGATGCCTCCCTCCAGATCCTGTCCCTGAATGCTAAGTTACCAGGAAGTGCACATGACTCCTTCGTCATCCGGCAATCAGGGATATGGCAGAAATTAACCAACCTACAAGCTGGTGATGCGTGGCTTCTGGGTAAGTGGAGACCTTTAGTACATAACAATGTTAAGCTTGATACACAGTGTTCCTGATGTTGTCTCTTATTTTTCACAGGAGACAGTGGATACCCTTTCATGTCCTGGCTGCTCACTCCTTATTTGGCTCCCACACCAGGCCCACAAAGTGAGTATAATTCCGCACTTACAGCCACCAGGCAAGTGGTGGAGCGCTGTATCAGCCTTTTAAAAGGCCGATTCAGATGCCTCCACCGCTCTGGTGGCGAGCTCATGTATTTGCCGGATATGGTGTCGAAAATTGTGGTCCTGTGTGGGATATTTCACAACATCGCCATAAGGAGTGGTGTCCCAATGCAGCCAGAGGATGCCTTACCTGAGGATGGCCCCCCCGAGGTTGGTCGGAGGTCAGTATGTGGGGGGGCCATACGCGATGATGTGGTGGCCAGATTTTTTAGGTAAGTTTGACCCAAACTACAGTGTTTATACCTAATGTGTTTGTGTTTGTTTGCGAACTTCTAATTTATTTATTTTTTTTCACCATCTTCTGTTTGTTCACTTAATCTTTGCCACTCCAACGCTCACTACTTCCTGCTACCCTTACCAAACCTGGATCTGGTGATTTTGTCCATATATTCTGGAACCCTTATCGCAACGCCATGTTTGTGGAATCATGTTGGCATGGTCCTTCGTCAACCAGTTCTTGATTGTTTTTTTTAATTAAATATTTTATTTGTATGTGTTGTATTTGAGATTATCACTGTTTTTTTTTTTTGGGACTGACCACTTTGATTTCTCATTTATGTTGTGAATAAATGTTTGGAGAGTGAAATGGTCTTCCTTTTTTTGGACGTTAACAGCAAGTGTAACCAGGTTAACACACCTTACAATTGACTAAGGGGTAATCCAGTACTGACACCAGTTGATGTAAACTGAAATATGTTTGCAGGTTCCCAACCCACACCAAAAGGAAGCCTGTCCAAACCTTTGGATTTTGAAGATTGGCCTAAGCAGCTTGCACACCAACTAGGAACCTGTAAAATGGCGAAATATCTAATTGACACTACACCCAAAAAGGGAAATGACATTGTTACTGTTATGTGTTTCTTGTGGCTGTTTAACATACAAATACAAAATACAATCTAACTTTTAAAAAAGGGAAATCCTTGCAGGAACAGTCTACTTATGTCAGGGAAAACTATTTGTGTTTTTGAAAAAAAGAATGAGCCAGAACGTATATTAGAACTACAAAATTTATTTACAAAACGAAAAAAAAACAAAAAAAACTACTGGCGAAGGATGCCAGACAGCCGGTCAAGGGCCACAAGAATGCCAATGACATGTTTGCGCATCTGGCCAACACAATCGTCCACCTCTTGTCGACGCCTCTGTTCCTCTGTGGGTGAGAAAAGTGTGTGGATTAATAAAACAATAGGGAATCCACATTCCAAAAACAAAAACACAACGAAATCACTCCTAAACCGAAAAAAGAAAACCAAAACAAAAAGGGGGTGCTGGCAAAAATACAAGGCCTATGTACAAATTCACACAGGTGTGATATGTGTATGTTGAAATCAGCAGGAAGAGGTAAAGGCAAACTGCTAAATCACCAAAAGTAAACCAAACAAGCACGAATAAAGGCACGACACATGATTACATACAAACAGTTTGTGGTTAAAAAAAATGAGAAAGAAAAACATACCGGGAGCCAAAACGGGAGCTCCGGAAGTCCCTCCATGTTCCTCCTCGGAGGAGCCTTCATTCCCCAAAGAACGGGGAGGGGTAATGATGGACTCCGGGGAGGGGGTAATTGGAAGAGGGGTGGGTGGAGGAGAGGGGGAAGTGGGACGGAGGGGAAGGAGGCCCGACAGTTCCGGGAGAGGGTCTGGGAAGGCTGGGGAGGAGTGGGGTATAGGGGAAATATTTGGGGTGGAGTGTTGGCTGGGGGTTGGGGATAGTGGCCGGGAACGCCGTCTGGCCGGACGGTGACGGCGTAGTCTTGGCTGTCCTCCTAAAATATGTCAAACAAATTGAGGTTAGTTTCTGGGCAAATCCGGGGCCCAAATAAAAAAAAAAAAACCAGCAACAAAAAACATGCAAAAAGGAGTAGAATGAAAAAAACAGAAATAGAGGGAAAACAAGCACACGCTGATATGAGGACAAATAATTAATAGGACAGACAGGAAAACATGCACACGCAGATATGAGGACAAATAATTAATAGGACAGACAGGAAAACATGCACACGCAGATATGAGGACAAATAATTAATAGGACAGACAGGAAAACATGCACACGCAGTTTGCCCCACAAACACAAACATGAAAACCACAATACATAACACTTACTTTCAAGGATCTGCATGCGAAAGCATGCCAGCAAGCGGGGCGTTCGCCGTTGCAGGTCTGACCACCTGCGCTCAAGCTGCCCGATGTTGCGGCGTGAACCCAACGACCGCAGGCGGGCCCGTGCCTCCGCATACGCGGAGCGCTTCTGCCGGTTGGTGATGGGTGGTGGCTGGCTGGTGATCCGCCTATCCATCACCTCCGTAAGCACCAGCAGCTCGCGCCTGGTGAATGCGGAGGCTCTCATGATGGCAATGGAGTTTTTCATACAAAACATTTTTGATAAAGTGTGGCAAAAATTTCTGATTGGCTAATGTATTTTGGAAATTAACAGGAGCAATTTTATTGGTTAGTGTATGAGTCATGTGTTCAACAGGGCCAGAAATCTCTGGAGAGTTATGATAGGCTTGATGCAGTGACATGCGTTTGCAAATTTAAATAAAGAAATGAACCCCGGAAAATATGCGGGGATCCACAGCAATAGAACAATTGTTTAATTGTGGTTCACATGTTTTTTGAACAATAAAAGCGAATGTTCCATCCGTACGTATTCTGCGGGTAAACACAAACACGAACAAGAGTAAAGTTTCTTGCATTGTGTTGAAAAAACAACAACAATTAAGCTAATTGATACATTGATTGGCATGATATGATTGAGGGAGGTAGGCAGAATAAAGGAGCAGGTAGTCGACATCTGACAAGGCCACTTCCGGTTTCACTTGTGCGTGCGTTCCCTTCAAGCCATTTCGGGGATGTACGCTCGCTATTTCGCACGCTCGTTAGTTAGAGGAGGGGTCGTCTGAGTTTAGGGAGGAATTTTAGATGCGAACGAAAATACGAGCGAGCCATTGAATTTAAATAATTTTGTACGTACGCCTAACGTACGTGCGCCCGCTTGCGAGTGGCTCTGAATGAGGGCCTTAATTCCCTTCAGCACTGGAGTTCCCCCATAAGCCTTATATCTCTGATTTCTACACTCAGAGAATGCTGATGTGAGGAGAATAATCAGGCTATATACTGTGCATTAGGTTGTTAAAGTCTGTCGTTCAGGAGCTTTCAGCCTCAAAAGAACTATGATGTATCTTGGCATAGATTTTCTTACAATTGGAATAATGTACATTGGGGGTGATTCAGCTTGGGTTAGGGTTTGCAATCCATCCTTGTAAATATGCAAATGTAACAGGAGGTGTAGGACATCCCCTGCTTCATTTGCAATCCCAAAGGACACCCCCTGCTCCATTTGCGATCCCGAGGTTGCAGGCTGGCATAACCATTGCGACCATTGGTCGTGATGGCGGATTTCGCCGGGCCACCAGCCATCTGAGTAAGCCTCAGATTACTCAGGCTGGCTGGCTTGCAAGGCCAGGAAACTGCATCTGTGGACGCAGCCCCTGGCTTTGACACTCCCGGAAAACAAGGCAGACGCCCCCGTTTCCGGGAATGCCAGCCAACACCGCCTCCGCACCGCCCCCTGAAAAAAATGCCTCTGCCTGTGAATCAGGCAGAGGCATGGAAGTGGCTGCATGCGATCATGCAGGACCTGCGCATGCGCAGATTCCCGATAATCGGGAACCTGTGTTCAGCATTGCACTTGCTGAATTAGCCCCATTGTTCTCAAGTACTGAGAGCTAAAAGAAGCAAGAATGAGTGACTCTTCTGTCATTCATGAAGATAGATACCCTTACAGAATGATACAAACTTCAGATAAATCATGGAGAACAATCATCTTCCCATTCCACAAAACTTGGAGTTCAAATTGGTTACCTCACCTATACTTGATATCAGTGTTGTCAAGGACCTCAGAATTCTGCACAACTTAAGTGTATATCATTAAGAGTCTTGAAGATATATAATACTGTAAATGTATGCTGTTTTTGTGTAGCTGCATCTGGAAGAGGTTGGAAAAGTTGATAAATCTTTAATATGACATTGCCTCCCAAGATGACAATTATTAATGAGATCAGTGTCTTAGTAAGCAGGCTTTCTTAGTTCAGCCCTTATATGCTGTGAGGTAACTGGCAGGGCCGTAACTAGGGTGCAGCAACCTGTGCCATGGCACAGGGCACTGCAGGACAGGGAGCGCTGTTCAGGCCTGTAAATTTTCTGTGTTTTTATCATTCTCAGTTGTAGCCAGTGGCGTAACTATAGAGGGTGCAGGGGGTGCACTTGCTATGGGGCCCGGTGGCTTAGGGGGCCCGCCGGCCCATCAAGCAACCCCTGCACCCAGGACCGGATTAATCACGTAATTATTTTTAGACTTCCTCAACCCCCCCCGTCCACTTCTCAGCCGCGGGCAGGCCCGGCGACAGGGGGTACAAAGGGTACACCCATCCCGGGCCCTGATGTCTAGAGGGGCCCCGAGGTTCACGTGCACCAAATGGGGCCCTGGCACCTAATAGTCATTCAGAAATTAAATGCTCCGGGCCGGCTACTCGATTCCGTAAATAAGCCGCCCAACACCCCCCCCCCCTTACCGCCGTTGATTAGTCTGGTCCGGCGGTTTTGTCCTGTGACGTCATCACGCATGATGCTGCCCCAAGCGCCGGCTCTTCCATGCAGCCGCTGCCTGAGAAGAGCTGCATGGCAGTCCACAGCCAGGGAGTCCACAGCCAGGGAGCAGGAAATTACTGCCGCCCCCGTGTACAGTGAGTTGCCATACAGCAACTGTAGCACCCCTCCACCTCTGCATCTACAAACACCCTCTTTGGCAGTCCCCACCCAGGAGCCACAATGACAGGCAACACAGCAGCATGAGCCTTCACCCCCAGAGTGCGGTATGGTATGTCAGCTTACTTTTTCTTTAATTCTGCTGCTACTTCAAACATATACTATACGAAAATTGGGTGTAATTTTTTATACATATGTGCGTGTGTCTATGTATGAATGTACGTATATATGTGTGTTTAGTGTGTGTGTATGTATGTATGTGTATATATATATATATATATATATCACACACACACAATGTATGACTTCACTCTAGGAGCAGGGTGCTGAGCAGAGGCCACATTTTAGAAGTGATGTCTCGCTACAGTAACTGTAGTGATACAAAATTAAAATATCAGCACCCTGCTCCTAGAGCGAACGCTATATATATCTATATGGATGTATGCTATTCTTGAGAATGGGGTTCTGCATAATCCCAAAATATCGATCTTTGCACCTTTACTAGATAGGTATCTTTCACAAAATCCCCGCGGTGCCGTGCCTTATTAGCATTTCTTTGAAGTGCTAGAGTGGATAATAAATATATACACACACACACTTTTTTTTTTAATGCCACCCTCTGGGGTGGGGTTGAGGGGGGAGAGGGGATGGGGGCCCCAGAGATATCGGTGTACCTGGGCCCCAAGATTTCTGTTGCCGGCCCTGGCCGCGGGGAATCAACCACCGGCATCTATTACTACGACACTGATGGCACAGAGGAAGGCATCTATACAAGAATCTATAGCCTTCCCTGCACTGCGGCGCTTACATATGCACAGTGTCTCCTCCGTGCCGTGTGCCATCACAAAGCATGACGTCTCATATGTACCGCCCCTTTACCGGTCCGCGCTGTGCTGAGAAGCAGCCTTGTCAAAACTCCAAGACCAGTGAGCTGAGCTCCGTGAAGGCCGGGTGAGTGACTGATCCTCTAGAGAGGTGTCAAGCAGGCTCAGTCCTGCTTGCTGCTGATCAGCATTCAAAAAATGTGAATAAATAAATATGCATGTCACATGTGTGCGTGTGTATATATTTATGTATGTATGTATATATATATATATGTGTGTGTGTGTGTATATACATCTGAATACAAGTAGAATTATATATATATATATATATATATGTATGTATACATAGATATGCACACACACACAGATTTGTTGCAGGCTGAAACACGATGGATCATCAAGCTAGACACCTTGTCCCCTCGTGTGTTGAATGAGACACTGGGGTTACAGTGTTTTGGTTAACCACTTAGATGGCTGTTTTTTGATCCAGTTATGTGATACACGTTGATCAATATTTATCATCTGTGATTTTTACACTCAAGATCTATATATTGAGTGTGAGCCATGCAGCATTCTTGTTCTACTAGGGGAGTATTAAGATAGCTGCACCTTTCTATGCTGCAGCTATTTGAATCCAGTCTTATTCTGGTTATTCAGATTAAATAATTTTATTGTATAAATTCTACTATTATGTCACCATAGCACTAGATGCTGTGAACTATTCGATTTGTTTCACGATTATATATGCATGCTTACAGTTTTTTTTAAATGTATGTGTTGTGTGTTTATTGTTGTATATGTATCACTATAGTAATGGAGGGGCTTGGACGTCACTTTCTGCATTGACTGTTTCCGGCACCGGATGCAGCCAGTGGCGTCGGGTTTACACAAGTCATGCTTGTTATTTAAAGCTTGGTAAGTTGTAGCATTGTTTATATTTGGCTTGACAAAAACGCTAATTTATGCGTTGAAACATTGCACTTTATGCCATATTAAGTGTTACCTTATTTACCAGTCTGGAGGGCCGCCTGTGAGATTTTGTAGTTACGTAATCGTGCTCTGAGTAATGCTGTGGAAGGCACCCGGCATAGTACCAGCATTTACCAAAGTGCCAGATCGTGGATTTGTGTGTAAATGTGTATATGTATGTATGTATATATATATATATATATATATATATATTTCTGGTTGAGACCTGAGTTGGGGGGGCCCCTTTAAAATTTTGCTATGGGGCCCACAAAGTTCTAGTTACGCCCCTGGTTGAAGCTTCCTTTTATTTTATTCCCAGCATCTCCTGGCCTCCCCTATCTCTTCCCTGGCCCTTCCCCATGTGGCCATGCCCCTTTTTCAGGTGAATTATGTCCCTACTTGAAAAATAGGGGGAGGCACCAATGATCTTTCTGCCACAAGATACCAAAAAGTCTAGTTACGGCTCTGGTAACTGGTAGAGGGTTTGCATACTGTATATTAATTGGGTTTTAAAACAACTTTTATGAGGGTCACTGCATACAGTGCATACCAGCCTGTCAGGGGCAACTGTACAAAATTAGGTGTGTGATATCACAAAAGAGAATTTGCACAATGGTTCTACACTATTGTGGTTCATAAAATATCTTTATCATCTGTTTTGCATTGTAGAGAAAGAGAGACAGAACCAGATTTAGACCTCATGGAGCCCTAGGTAAGAACCTGATTCTGTGCCCCCCCCTCCCTCAAACAGTTCATAGCACTATACATTCATTCCTAATTCATGTCACTGTACAGCACCCTGAAGAAAAACTCCATCATGGCCTTGAAATGTCAGCTATGCTTGTATAATACACTTGATTTTTGCTAGCTTTTCTGAGTTTGGCCCAACTGATTTCCCACTCTATAGCTCTCACTGCTAGTCCATTCTATAGCACACTGACTCACTGCCCTCTCGCTGCAATCACTCACTCACTCAAAATACTGACCTCCATCCCAGCTCACTTATTGCCCCCCTATAGCACATCGAGCCCCCACAGCACACACACTGACCCTGTTACTGCCCACCTCACAGCACCACATACTTCCCCTCTCAGCATCAGGTACTGCTCCCTCACAGAACCACACACTGCCCCCTTTCACTGCCTGTCTCGCAGCACAGAACCCCTTTCCCCTCTTAGAAACCCTCTCTATTTACAACACAGATCATTCTCCCCTCTCAGCACAACCCCCCCTTTACAGCACAGACCCCTCACAGCATAGAAGCCCTCTCTCCTCACAGCACAGACCCCTTTCCCTTCACAGTACCCCTATCCCCTCACAGCACATACCACCCTCTCCCTCACAGCACTGCAACCCTTTCTCCTCACAGCTCAAAACCATCTCCCCTCACTGCACAGAAGCCTTCTCTCCTCACAGCACACTCCCCACTAAGCACAGACCACTTTCCCCTCACTGTACCCCTCAAATCACAAACCACTCTCTCCCTCACAGCACAGACCCCTCTCAGCACAGAACCCCTCTCTCCTTACAGAACAGACCCCTCTCTCCTCCAGCACAGACCCCTCTCCCTACACAGCATAGACCCCTATCAGCACAGCACCCCTCTTTCCTCACAGCACAGACCACTCTCAGCACAGTACCCCTCTCTCCTCAAAGCACAGGCCCCTCTCAGCACAGAACCCCTCCCCTCACAGCACAGACCCCCTCTCCACTCACAGCACAGACCACCTCTCCACTCACAGCACAGATACCCTCTGCCCTCAGGGAACAGACTCCCTCTCCCCCCTCAGCACCCCTCTCTCCTCACAGCACAGGCCCCTCTCAGCACAGAACCCCTCCCTTCACAGCACAGACCCCTTCTCCACTCACAGCACATACCCCCTCTCCACTCACAGGACAGACACCCTCCCCTCACAGCACAGAACCCCTTTCCCCTCACAGCACTGATCCCCCTCTTCCCTCTCAGCACAGTTCCCCCCTCTGCCCTCTCAGCACAGTTCCCCCATCTGCACTCTCAGCACAGTTGCCCAATCTGCACTCTCAGCACAGACCCCCTTCTGCCCTCTCAGCACAGACCACCCCCCTCTGCCCTCTCAGCACAGACCCCCCTCTGTCATTTCAGCACAGACCCCCTCCTCTGCCCTCTCAGCACAGACCCTCCTCTGCCCTTTCAGCACTGACCCCCCCTCTGTCCTCTCAGCACTGCCCCCCCCTCTGTCCTCTCAGCATGGACACCCTCCTCTGCCCTCTCAGCACAGAACCCCTGTCTGCCCTCTAAGCACAGACACCCCCCTTCTGTCCACACAGCACAGGCCCTCCACTGTCCTCTCAGCACAAACCTCCCATCTGCCCTCTCAGCACAGACCCTTCCCTCTTTGCCCTCTCAGCACAGAGCCTACCTTCTGCCCTCACAGCACAGTTCCCCATCTGTCATTTCAGCACAGACCCCCCTCTGCCCTCTCAGCTAAGACGAGGTGTCCTCCTAGCACAGACTCCCCTACTGCCCTCCCAGCACAGCCCCCCCAATGCCCTCTTTGCACAAACCCCCCTCTGCCCTCTCAGCACAGACCCTTCCATTTGCCCTCTCAGCACAGAGCCTACCTTCTGTCCTCACAGCACAAACCTTCCCTCTGCCCTCTCAGCACAGACCCTTCCATTTGCCCTCCAAGCACAGAGCCTAACTTCTGCCCTCACAGCACAGGCCCCCCACTGCCCTCTCAGCACAGTTCTCCCATCTGTCATTTAAGCACAGACCCCCCTCTGCCCTCTCAGCAAATACACCTCCTCTGCCCTCCTAGCACAGACTCTCCTTCTGCCATCAGAGCACAGCCCCTCACTGCCCTCTCAGCACAAACCCCCCTCTGCCCTCTCAGCACAGACCTCTCCCTTTGCCCTCTCAGCACAGACCCCCTTCTGCCCTCTCAGCACAGTTCCCCATCTGTCATTTCAGCAAAGACCCACCTCAGCAGAAACACCTCCTCTGCCCGATCAGCACAGACCCCCTTCTGTCCTCACAGCTGTCCCCCAATGCCCTCTCAGCACAGACTCTTCTGCCCTCACAGCAAAGGTCCCCCACTGCCTTCTCATCACAAATCCATCTTCTGCCCTCACAGCACAGCCCCCCCACTGCTCTCTCAGCACAGGTCCCCCACTGCTCTCTCAGCACAGATCCACCATCTGCCTTCATAGCACAGATCCCCCACCATCTGCACTCACAGCACGAACCACCCTCCCATCCCCTCACAACACATTTATCTCATCTACCTGCCATACTTATCTGCCGAGACCATTTGTATTTGTGACGTGGATCTGCATGGCTCCTCAAGTAGCTCATCCTCTGCCTCCCAGTCAGTGAGTGTAATTGTGATGTGACATGATGACATCACGTCGCATAACTGAGCAGGGCCAAGCCTCCAAAAAGTGCAGGGAGAGGGGCAGGGGGATCCAAGTGAGTGATTCATGGTGCTCTACACATACCCTGCTAATGATAGAGCCAAGCTGGCCCAGGCCTGCAACTCCGACTCCTCCTCCCCCTCCCCCCTCCCTCATGCTGCTGCTACCAGACTGCCTCTGCTCCTCCTCTCCCCATCTGTTGCATTATCCATAATCTGCTGATTTCAGGGGGGCCCGGCTGTGGGCCCCTTGGGACTTAGCGGGCCCTAGACGGTGGCATAGGTTGACTAGCGGTAAATCCGCCGCTGAAGAGAGACCATCCCTATTTGATGGAGCAGCAGCAAACTATATAAAAATCTAAACTTCACAAGTACGGTTTATACATTTCTATCTGGACATTTTAAAAGTATGCAGTGAATGTTCTGTCCACAAAATAAATCTACAGTGTTCCCTCTATGTAAATATAATATAATAGTTTCTGTAATATTCTCCTTTGACATTGCTGCATAACTGCTGTAAAGTAATGCTGGGCTCCTTTATTCACTTACTAAAATTAATCTGTTTTGTTGAAATTAACTCATTACAAAGTGCCAATGAAAAATTTAGTAGTGAACATGAAAAGCCTTTTGTGTTACAAATGTGCTTAGAGAGGCATCATGTAAGCCCTTCTAACACAGGGACATGCTTTGCCTGTTTGGACAGTATATTTGGTGGCAGCATTGTCAGATTTACCAAGTCATTCCTAACCATAAGCAATGGGTAATAATTATTATAAATATTATTGACAAAATGTGAAGATAATTTTTGTTTGTGCTATGTAAAAATAAAAAAAAGTATTTATTTTTCAAATATCAATGAAATATATTAAAACCAATGTAATATATTATATGGACACACTATTAGTGACATCCTGATATATTACATTACAATGAACTACTACACTGTAAATACCCATGGCACTACTTTTGTCCCATATTATAAAAATGCTTTTTTTGCAGTAATGTTTAAACTGTATTTAAAAATCATGGTAGAGCATGAGTGGAGAACAATCTTGCATGTTACAAAATGCTGTGTTAAGTATATCGGGAACAAAGACGCATTCTCAGCTTTCATTAAAGAAGGGAAATTCATGTTGACCACTTGTAGGGTACTGCTGCATAACTCACTGCATACTGTAGCTCCACACCATCCCACAGCCTTCATTTATATGCAGTGACACAGAGATGGCTTTGCCGCAATATAACGCTAATCAGTACACATAACTGTTGTGGTGTAAAGATGCACTCTCAGATTTCCATAAAACGAGATGCATTCATGCTGACCACTTGTAGGGTATTGCTGCATAAATCACTGCATAATGTAGCTCCACAGCATCCACCAATCCTTTAATGTCTATGTAATGAAACAGATGGTTTTGTCGTTAAATAGATATTGTCGCTAGCAGGTTGGACCTTTCCGCCAGCAGCTTGCTCAATATGATGCAAATCTTTACACATACTGTATAACACAGTGTATTTTTGTCTGGTAAACTGCTACCTCAGCCAACTCATTTCTCTGTTGTAGAATGTGTAACAGGTTGCCTGCCCCTCTGCCTTAGTAAACTGACTTGGATAGGGATGGCCATCGACCATCAATGATTCATACTCATTGATGGTTTATGGCCGATGTCAAATATTTTTACCATCGATGGTTTCCCTCCATCGTTGGAAAGGCTTAACTGAATGGTTTTTTTTTCAAGGTTATGGGAGACCCTGCCCGCGGTTCTGATTGGTCCGTAGTTCATGTCCCTGAAGACGGGGGTTGTCCCCAAAACGTCGTAGGAATAAAGAACTCATTTAAACCTTACACTAGTCTGCTTAGTGCCGCCTGTGTTTCCGTCTGCATTGTGTGTTCACATATCCTAGGAAGGCAAGTTGACTGTCACAAGTCTATTGGAGTGGCAGGCATATTGTGGATATGTATGTATATATATATATATATATATATATATATATAGTCTGGTGAGTGCTCTCCTATATATTTATGTATATTTGTGAATTCAGATCAAATGGACTCTCTGAGATGTGGCACCCCAGCAGTTGTTGAAATTGGAGGCTTGGGAGTGCAGTTTTTCCATTGGACTATATTGGAGGACATGATAAGTACAGTATTCTCTAAACCTGCGCCCCCTGTTATTTTTGTGGTGGATAACATTACTCTTTGGAAAGAGGATGTGCTACTGTCATGCAGATACTATGACTGGGATTGTGACAATCCGCTACTATGCAAACACTTATTTGGTTGAATAATTATTTTTAAGTAAATCTGGTATAATATACTGATCTTCTTAGTGGTTTTATACTATGATATAACGTATATGTGTTGAGTAATTTTCTCTTTTGTGTATAATCATTTGCTCCCAAATTTGCTCCAGTGGTATTTATGAACTATAGCTCATGGGATTGCATTGTTTGATGATAATTTGTTAAGTGAGGCAGAGAACATACAAGTTAGCCTCATGGATGATGAGGTTGATAAAATTTCGTTTAATCAACTTGAGTTTGACCAGCTACCCTCTGAGACCCCTGTTGATGTATTCCATAAATTGAATAAATTAAGAAAACGTGAGATAGATTTAATTCTGCATGGACAGTTTCTGTCCGAATATTATCGTAAAAAACAGATACCATGTGGATTTAGGATCAGAAACATGCCCACCATTGGGCGCAGGAATACAAATTTCTGTGTCAAATGGTGTGGTGTGTTGAATAAGTGTTCCTTGGATCTATTAGTTTTGATCATTGGGGAAGTAGGCTTTAAGTTTCAGAAATTGAGGGCAGAACTTAAATCTTTTGACCGAGATTTCACGCTGGTTCTCCATGCAGACAAATCTGAGGACTGGATACAACTAATCCAATTGCAGGTGGATAAATATAAGGCATATTTGATATTGTTCAAGAGAAGTAAATTGTAAAGTGTAGCCCAGTATTATCAGAGACATACAGTATACCGATGGCTCTTGGGTGATGATATATCAACACGCCCGAATCAGGGTTTGAAACAAACTACGTTTTTACAGAGCAAACTGGTTTGATAACTACATATTGAATTCATCCTCTGAAACTGATACTACTGATAGCCTCCCACCCTCAAGTTCCTCTTTTTTAGGCCCTAATACAAGATCTCAGGTAGAAGGTTCAAACAGAGAACCCGAAGACTGCATCTGCGGTGGGGGGGGGGGGGTACCAAGAGGAAGACCAAGAGGATGGAGAGGGGGAAGGAGTTGATTTTCAATATATCCTCACATGTTCTGACGGATGCAAAAAATTCTCTACTCTCTAAGGGGCTATCTTTTATAGCTAATTAATTTCAGTGGTCAGTGGATTTATTTAAAATTGGTCGCAAACTTAGGGCCTGATTCAGACCCACTCGCGAGCGGCTGTACGCTCGCAAGTGGGTCGATGGTCTGCACTGAGCATGCGCACGACGGAGGGAGCTCCGTCGTGCGCATGCGCCAGACACGACGAGCGAAGGACTTTCCTTCGCTCGTTGTGTCCGATCAAAGGGGGCGTGCTGTCAATGTTGATTGACAGCACGCCCCCTTTGGTGGGCGTGCCAGGGGCGTGCCTCCCTGACGGGGGCGTTCCCACGGGAACGCCTCCCGTCAGAAGCCGGCCCACTGACATCACTAGTGATGTCAGTGGGAGTGATTTTGGCTCTGATAGAGCCAAAATCACTCCGGAGCTTGCGGTTGAAAACCTCAACCGCAGGCTCCGGCTCGCAATTTCGATGGTCGCGATGGTCACGACCATCGCGGCCATCAAAATGCACGCTCGTATAGGCTGTGGGTGGTGACCCACAGCTATACGAGCGTCCAGGAGGACGCTCCATGAAAAAGGAGCCCGGCCCTCATGCAAAGCGTGCGCTCTGCTCAGAGCGTACGGCTCTGAATGAGGGCCTTAGTTTGAGAGAATATTTCAATAATAAACAGGACTGTAAAGTGAGGAAAGAAATGTGTAATTTTAAGAATAAAAGTACCTTTGATCCTAATTCGGCCAATGCAAGTTTAAAACCTTCTTAAGGATGGTAGATACGGATTGGAACGGTAGTTCCAAACTAAATAACAAAAGGTTTGATAATTTGACTGTGTCTGAGAAACCAGCTTTGAAGAACTTACGCAGTAATACCTCTTTGGTCATAAGGAATGCTGATAAAGGGGGTGCAATAGTCCTGCAAGTCTTTGCATGACAAAGAAGTAAGGAGACAACTGTCTGACCATTTCACCTATTTGAAGGTAGACTTCAATCCAGTGGTGAGGGTTAAGAAAGAGGTTGATGACCTTATAAACCTCACAGGTGTGAATAGTTGGATTATGGAAGAGGTTGTCGCATTTTTGACGGTTGAATTTCCAATTTGCCCCATATTATATACCTTATAAAAGATCCACAAGACGTTAGTGGATCCACCTGGGAGGCCCGTAATATCGGTCAGGGCTCTGTATTGCAACCTGTGGCTCAATTTTTGGATTTTCATCTTCAACTGATCGTGAAGAATGTGACCACCTACCACCGGGATACTGATCACTTATTATCTGACTTAAGAATGTTGACTGATCTCCCATCTGAATATATGTTGGTGACACTAGAATTTTGTTCTCTATATACTGTGAGCCCACATATACAGGGTATTGAGGCAGTTGAAAGAGCACTGTGTGAAGGACCATATAGTCGACCCCCAATACAATTTATGCTGGAACTATTGAAGAAGGTATTGGAGTGTAATCATTTCCTATATCAAGGGGAATATTACATCCAAATAACCTGTAAGGCGATGGGGTCAAATTTGGCTCTGGCCTATTCAAATATCTATATGTACCAATACGAAAAAGAACATATACTGAGCAAATTTGGTGAGAAAATTTTCTACTACACTAGATTCATAGACAATGTCTTTTTAATTTGGTTAGGTGATGAGGAGTCCTTTAATACCATGGTTTTGAGCCTAAATACCCTACCTAGGCCAGTGCTCTTTACCTCTGCCTTATGTGGTAATTCCACTAATTTTCTTGATCTTTCTATATTTAAAAGTTACATTGGGTTGGAATACACACTATTCCGGAAACCTACTGATAGAAACACCCTTCTATGGGCAAGTAGTCACCATCCTAATTCACTAAAATCGAATTTATCAATCTCGCAGTTTCTACGTATTTTAAGGAACAACTCTGACCAGCAGTTGGCTGAAGTACAAATACTAGAATGTTGTGAGAGATTTGAGGCACGAGGTTATAGGGACTGAGTGATTAGAAACAGCCTTATAAAAGCAAGAAAACCCTTTGCAGAGATACAGCCCTTGCCCAAAAGTGGATTGGATGGAGATACAACACTTATTTTGAATAGTAGGTGTGATACCAACCTTAGGTATAATTAGAGAAACATTTAGGGTGCCCACCTCTCTACAGCTGAGTCGTAGCAGGCAGCTCTCCTAGGGGTCTTCCAAAACCCTAAATACGAGTAAAGACAATAAGATAAAGGATGGCACCAATTGCCTATCCCAGACCCACAAGACACGGAGCAATATAAATGTATAAAAACAATTTATTACACTAAATCAATAAAAAGATGCCAAATGAAATTAATAACAAATATAGACAGCAAATCTGCAGCTCATTCACATGTGCGATCTATGCACATAATGTTATCAGGAATAGACACAAATATAAGAAAAAGAAGCTTAAACTAAACCATCAATAGTCTAATCAGGATAATGTCTGGGGAGCACCAGCTGTGAGCTCCAATCTGATACAATGATTTTATTTCTTTTATTGTCAGTTTTTGAAGAGTTAGAATGTAACATATGCATATGACATTTGTATCACTTCTATAAGTGTATAAGATCCAAGTTGGAACAACTCACAAAATATCCTTAATAGAACTTCTAATGCTAATGGAATATTGAGAGAGTCTGATACTTAGCCACAGGTAGTCCCAGCTAGTGCAGTATGCTGACCGATCTAGCTCATATCTGTATGGCCTGCACAGTATGCACGTGCACCAGTGTAAAGTCAGGTCAAGACACCAATAGAAAGAGGACCCATACAAGGTGAGCCATCTATCTGCTCACATTTTCCGATAATAAACATCCAAGCGGGCTGTGGAGGGACTAACATAGTCGGGACTTGGTGTGTATACTCTCACACTGTACAGGCCATAGAGATAAGAGATAGTATCTTTATATACTAAATAAGAATGTCAGCCTGTATTTATTATATGTTTTTTCTATATAATGTATTAATGTTGTTTATGTGATGTATGTGCATTATTAGGACTATATAATAAGGATTGGGGGAAGGCTGATTTGCTAGTGTAATAATGGTACTTATTACCAGAGGTGTAAATAGTGCTCTAGTGATTTATTTAGTGCCTGTGTCCCACTAGCCCATGCGTTCCAGGACGTGGGCGGGACGTGTGATGCACATCCGCTCCAGATACTTCCGGTTACTTGACTTCCGGTAGCGGGACCGCTGATGGCTAACAGCCTCAGCTATGGTGTATGATAAGATCCAAATTTCTTGGTGAGATAAGAGATGAGAAAATTGACTTACCTCTAGTGCAATTGGCCCTATAGATAGTTGTCCTAGTTGAAGTAAGGCTATGGAATGGGTTCTACTTAGTATGACATCACTTTGAGTAGCTTATCACGTGAAAGGCTAAGACACATTGATCCATGGTATAAATAGTACCTATGTTGCACACACTTTTAGTTTGATGTTTGTGATGGTTGATGGGTTGTTTTGTCAGTCTTGACAAAGGCTCGTCTGGACCCGAAACGTTGACTATACATATGGAATAAATTAAATCCTTCTTGGAACTTTTCTACATAAATTGTGAGAAGTCTGGTGAGTGCTCTTCTATACACTTACTATATTTGGGAATTCAAATTAATTGGACTCTCTGAGTGGCACCCCAGCAGTTGCTGAATTCGGAGGCTGGAGAGTACGGTTTTTCCGTTGGATTATATATTATATTATATATATGTGGGTAGTCTACTATATATATATATATATATATATATATATATATATATTAGACATGTGCGCAGACCCCCATGTTTTAGTTTTGCTTTTGGCAGAACCATACACATATGTTTTGGTTTTAGATTTCTTTAAAAATTTACAAAAGCTGCTAAAATCATGTAATTTACCTATTTTTGTTTTTACAGTATTATTAACATCATTAACACTAATTTGCATTAGTTTCCAGTCAATTTTGACCTACCCACAGTATTGCTGTCACCATACAACCCTCAATAACTAATAGCCTAAAAATAAAAGCCTAGTAGAAAATATATTACCAACACACTTCTCCAAACAGCAAATCACAGGCCTCAGGACAGTAGAGGTGAATGAAGCTGGGGAAAAGTCTAGTAGAAAAACTAGATCACCATCAAACTTACTCCAAATAGCAGATCACAGACCAGAGGCCAGTAAAGGTGATTAGAGGTGTATAGGTTTGTAGAGTATTTAGTGAAAGGTAAAGCATAAAGACAATTAATTCAGAAACATGGAACAAACTATTAAAAACCAAGCTTTCAAATGTGAGTTTTCAAATGCAAACAGAATCGAAACAGAATGCAATATGATATAAATTTTCATTTATAGGATTCGGTATCAACAATGTGTTACTAGGCACAAATATACTTAAAAGAATTTATAAAAATGCCTTGCTGCTGCTCCTAACTGGAGTTACCCCTGCTACCCCAAAACAGAACAAATACAAGTGGAGGATTCCTAATATTCACAATCAATTTGCTTGATTTATAATAATTATTGTAAAAATCCAAAAGAGAACTTATGCAATAATGAAATACATTAAATACATTTTAATATATATGAACATCAATATAATAACTTACATTAAATTAAAAGCATTTAAAAACAGACCATAATACATCCACTACTATAAAAAAGAATACATGTTGTTTCAATTCAGTAGGTGCACTTCTGTGATTACTGTCTTTTAACACCTAGTCAATATAAATAGCACTATTGAACCAAAAAGACAAAATAGTAGGTGATGAATCCCAGGGCTGTAGCTAGGGGTGTATGAGCAGTGTGGGGGCACAGAGCGCAGTGCTCTGTGGGTGGCACCACCAATCACCCACAGCTTCCTCATCTGACTAGCAGGGTGCCTAGAGTGGCACCCTGTAGCCAGAATCTATGCAGCAGTGCCATCCTTAAGACGCTTCAGATGGTCACACTGCTGCCACTGAGGATGCTCTGGGTATTGCTGTAACCACCGGCGTTTGAGGCCTCGCCCCATCCACATGATGTCACGCTGAGGGGGCATGGCCTGCACTGGGAGTACTAGTTATGGCGCTGATGTATCCAATCCCTGAAAAAAAGGTATCCCAATGTTTCTTTAACAGGTCAAAAATAATATATCACTTTGGATAAATAGCCCATGCTCAGGTGGCCGATGAAAGATATATCTAGGATTATTTGCCACTGTAGTTTTGAATACTTGCAATGTCCTATATATCAATACAAGTAGTGTTTGGGCTCACTTCCCAATTTCAGTGTGCCTGTTCCTGTGAACACCAGTATAGGCATGAGCTGTTCATAGTAAGTACATTACATTACCCTCCTGAGCCAATGTTCACTGGTGTAGTTAATGATGTAGAGACAGCTTCTGTGATCCGCTGAACTGAGTGAGAACCTTTGATATTAGCAGTGTGGCTTAGCACTGAATCCCCTGCCATAGCTGGTGTCCTTAGTCAGAGTGGTAAACATTCCTGAGCAATGAATGGACTTCCAACAGACATCAAAAGTAGCAACAGGGGTAAAAAAAGGTATCTCAGCTTGTCTTTGTCAGGTCAATAAAAATGTGTAACCTTGGTTAAATAACCCGTGCTTCGATGGCTGCTGGAAGAAATATATAGGATGGTGTGCATCCAATAGACATCAAAGGTAACAACCAGGGGTTCAGTCCATTGAGTGGAATACCCTTAAACATTTCTCCATTCAGGTGTGCGGCAGTTTAATTGGATCCAAACAGCAAATCACAGACCTCAGGCCAGTAGAGGTGATTGCTCCAGAATAAAGTCTAGTAGAAAACTAAATCACCTTAAAACTTACACAGCAAATCATGGGTCAGTACGGGTAAATGGAAATAGAGTAAAGGCTAATAGTCTTTACACCAATACAGCAAAGTGAGCAAAGCCCATAATAAAAATGGTACATGATGGAATTGTCATTGGGCCCTCCCACCCTTAGTTTGTATATTAAAGAGGACATGTACAGTTTAACAAACCAAGCACTTCAGCAACAGGGACTGTCACTTTTGTGGCTGAAGTACTTGGTTTGTTGGGCCCCCACAAAAGAAAACTTTTTTGCAGTTTGGTTAAACCAAACTACCAATAGGCTTAAGTCTAGCAGTGTTACTCATCCTGAAAGTTCAAAATGTCATCATTTTCATCATCACTGTTGTTAATATCATCACTACACAATATTAACTCTTCCACACTGGAATCCATCGCTACAGTTTCTGTTTGTAATTGGGTGCAAAGGTATTTCTCTTCGAATTTGTAGTTTATTTTGATGAACATAAATTTTTCCACATTTTTTGGAAGTAGCCTCCTATGCCAATCTTTCACAAAGTTCTTGGCTATTCTAAATACTTTTTCCAAATACACACAAGAGTTTTGAGTCTTACCAGATATCACAATATTTCTCTCTGGTGTATTGAGTTGACTCATCATCACCAGTGGTTTTCTTGACAATGGTCAGTTTTTTTCTTGGCCATAGCATTTACAGGAGAAACTGAGCAGGAGATTCATGTCATGTGCCACTTGCACTGACTACTTGCTGGCAAGGAGCTTACTGTTCTGTGCAGGCTTCTTAGATGTAAAAAAATAGAAATAGTTAAAAGTTAAAAAAAAATTGTGTGAGGTTAATTTCTAAAGCCATAACCAGCCCTGGACCTCTCAGCCTGGACTGGTACTGGAAAATCAGGGGGAAAACCATTGTGTGCTCCCTCCGAATCTCCAATAACCAGCACCAGGCTGAATCATCTGGGAGGCTTACACTCTGGCAGAGAGACACACAATGTGGGTCCTCTATCCATAACATAAACCAGATCCAAACTGGTCAACCCAGGCCTGGAATTCCTCAGGAAGTTGACACTCCCCCAAAATGGAACCCACAGGCCTCTGCACCCTTGGTTGTAATAGGTGTGTGGTGTAAAAAAATAAAATAATATTGGGGTCTATGTAATGAGCCTTGGAGAGAATTAAAGTGGACAGAGAAAACAGGCTGTGTTTGATAAATTATAGTTAGGAGAAGATTAGTTGGTAGTTTATCTCCAACCACTATATCTATCTCCAAGTCTTAGTACATAGACCCCACTATTCTTTACAGCAGGACCACGGGTCCTATTTAAAATATCATACTCACCAAACTTATTTGGTCCATGTAGTAGTCCACTGGACTTCAGAAAACAAAACACGCAAATCCAAAGCACAAACAGACAATCACGATCCGGTGCAAGTGTTCCTCTCTGGAGGACAGTGAGCTGGGGGGTTCGGGTGACTAGGGAAGAGACTGTAGTTAGGTCTACTAGCTGCGGCTGAACCCAGGTTTGGCTAATACCTTCCCAGAGGCGCAGAGTCTAACTCACTTGGTGGTTTTCTCCAGTGACCCTTCCAATTGGGATTTGGTTTTCGCCTCACCATGTGAGCATTTCGCGGCCCTCTGGACAGGTACCCGGGAATGGCAGAAGACCGGAACTATATTTAATGAATTAAACGCTAGGACACTGTAGAGATCCTAATCACAGGCTTGCATGAGAATACTGGAAAATGTACTGAGAATCGCTGAGAAATCCAGGTGCTGATTTGCACAGACAAACACAGAGCAGAGTGGACACAGGCATATACTGGGAATGCTTAGAGATCCAGGTGCTGATTTGCACAGAAAAACACAGGGAAATGTGGACACAGGCATATACTGGGCATTGCTAGATGTTCCGTTGAGAGCTAATTAGTGATTAGCAGGAAACCTGATACTTCAGTAACATAGAGAAACTGCAATAGAATTAGCAGCACATTACAAGACACACAGGAATAGAAACATAAAAGACAGGAGTACTGGGAGAGAACTAAGGGGGTCATTCAGACCCGCTCGTGAGTGTCAGGATGCTCGCAAGCGGGTCGATGTTCCCCACTGCTGCATGCGCATGACAGAGGGAGCTCCGTCATGCGCATGCGCGAGACCCGGGGAGCGACGGGCTTTCCATCGCTCCGGGTCTCGCACCAAAGGGGACGTGCTGTCGATGTTGATTGACAGCACGCCCCCTTTGGTGGGCGTGCCGGGGGCGTGCCTGCCAGACGGAGGCATTCCCATGGGAACGCCTACCATCTGAAGCAGGCCCCACTGACATCACTAGTGATGTCAGTGGGAGTGATTTCGGCTCTGATAGAGCCAAAATCACTCCAGGGCTTGTGACAGGAAGACCCTACCGCAGGGTCTCCATCGCAAGTCCAATGGTCGTGATGGTCAAGACCATCGCGACCATCTTTTTGGCCGCTCGCATATGCTGTGGGTGGTCACCCACAGCTATACGAGCGGCCAGGAGGCCACTCCATTTTCATGGAGGAGGGCCCTGATTCAGAGCGAGCGCTGTGGTCAAAGCGTTCGGCTCTGAATCAGGCCCTAAGTCTCAGACTGAAAATAGCATGGAAACTAATGCAGGAATTCTAGAGAACTGTAAGTGAGCTGAAGCAACACTCTGAAGGAAAAAACATAGAGCAACACTGGTGAGAATCACAAGTCACTGGAACAGCGAAGTTGAACAGCAGTTTCCTGTTCCTTGAGTCAGACTTAAATACCCCTCGGTAGCTGATCATTGGACCAAAGGATCAGCTAAGTGACCACAGGACTACCATTGGGAGAGACTAGTCAGGTGATATGGGCCAACATGGCTGCACCCAAGCCCGGCACCCCGGAAACCAGGACACATGCACGGAAGCACTAGTGGACCCCAGGTAGAATACTCAGTCACCACTCACCTCCACTCCCAGCGTCTGGACACCTAAGCCCAAGGACGCCAGCACAGAGGTGAGTAGCGGCCGATCCCAGGTCACATCCTGATACAGACAATTCTGTACACTCAGTACAGTACTAGCTCATAATAGCAGGATATTGATGGTCACTCATTAAAATGCATGGGAGAAGGTCAGATTAGCTGAGACCTTTGGAGCTCTGCTCTTATCCAATCAGCGCTTCTACCATTCACTCCTATGACAGTGATCGGGATTGACCTGCCATTACACAATAGTACTGTTCCACATTTATTAATAAAGGACTTCCCCCTTCAGTGTTAGAGTCCTGTGGTTCTTTTAATATTTTCTTTATGGACAAACTACAGGTGCCAGCGGGCCCTTAATGTCTTGTTGTACCACAAGTGCCTGCATGCTTGGCCAGCCTTGCTGGGACCAGTAGTCTGCTTGAGAAGAACAGTATTGTTATCTATTATTTCACCATTAGCCCCCCACCAACCATCACCAGGGGTGGGCTTATTTTCCTTGGGAGGAGAGAACCCATTTCATTTTTGGGGCTCCCAATTTCTGAGGTGTTACATCCCTGGGCTGACCAGTTTTGGGATGGTTAATGTGATGGAAGGGGGACCTCACATTTATGCCTCCCTGCTATGGCATTATTCCCCCGGCTGGTTCAGCCTGATACTGGTTATAGGAAATATAACAGAGAAAAATAAGGGAACCCCACACCATCCATTCCCCCTATTTCCACATATCAGCCTAGGCTGAGAGGACTGGAGCTGGTGGGGGTGGCACACAATTTTTCTTACTTTTAACTATTTCTTTACATTTTACACCTAAGAAGCCTCATACTGATCTGTGCAGTGCTTTTCCACAACTCGGGGGTCTGTTATTTGGTTGGCTGTCAGTTTTTGGTTGGGTTTTGGTTGTTTCACTAACTGTTTTTAAGTGGTCGGTTTTCCATCAGTTTTGTCTGTAGTAAATATGTGGTTTTGAGTGGTTTGCAAAATTTTTGAAAAGGAACCAAAAACACAAATCCTTTAGAACATCTCCACTGGCAGGAGGACTGTGCATGTACATGACCCATTCTGTGCATGTGCTGTACAGATCCTGCATTAGCACACACAGTGCCCCTTAAGCTGCAACCTCATTGACATGCTAAGGCTGCTTGGGGACATGGAGGAGATGGCTCTGCCTATGTTCCCAGAAAACAAGGGTGTGAAGGACCAGTTTTCTGGGAATGCCAAGGCTAGTGTCTGTGCCTTTGGATGCTGATTTACTGGCTTAGGCTTACTCAGCTGGCCAATGCATCGCAACTAATGGTCGCGATGGTGATCTTGTCCTGCATCTTTGAATGCAAGCATCACATCTGAGATGCTGGCAGGAGGCATCTTTACCTACAGATACCTCTGCCAGGCCCAGGTTCTCCTCAGGAATCTGATTTTGTTCTTCAGCCTTAGGGCCGTATTCAATTTGAGGCAAAAACCCGTTATCGGCAATAAATTATTGCCGATGACGTCATTTTCACCTATTGTCATTATCCCGTATTCAATTACAAAGACTTTTCGCCGGTGCGAAAAGTCAATGTAAAAAAATGGTGTTAAGTTTTCTCCAGGCTTTAGCTGGCGAAAAAAAGTGCAGAATTGGGGTTTAGGGGTGCAGTAAAAGTAAAAAAAAAAAAATAAGGACACCCCAAAAAAATATTTTAAATTTTGGGGTAAAAAACAAATAAATAGGGAAAACACTTGTAAAATAGATAAATTCAATCCAGAGGGGTTCCAAAGTATGCGGCAGGTGTTTTCTTCATTGCGGGTAGTAGCGGTAGGTGCATTTTTGAAGAATTGTAAAAAATAATTTTAGGGACTTAAAAATATGCTTGCACTCATTTTCATGTACCCCAAATTTGATGGGCATAGTTACTTTCCCCCCAAAAAATAGCTAAATGCTCTTCTGCATCACCTTCTTCAAAGCCGCATTTATGCACCTGCTGCGGCTATTTAAAAACCCGACTTCCGTTCAGCAGGCAAAAACGGGGGTACCCATACTGATCCCCCATGTCTAGACATCTTTAGGAGGGGCCAAGGATGATTTCCCGAAAATTCCTGTTTTTTGTCGCCGCTTCAAGTTTCGCCGGTTCTAGTTTTCGCATCCTTTCAAATTGAATACGGGGAATATCGGGCACGTGCGCCATACTTTTCCACATGGAAAACAGGTGAAGGAGGCAAAAAGTCCAGCAAGCAAAAAGTCTGGACTTTTTGCCTCAAATTGAATACGGGCCTTATGGTGCATGCACACGGTCAGATTTGTACAATAACAATTTTAAAAATCGTTCAATCGTTCATATCTGAAAGAAAGTCTGACGTGTCACTGCAACAATGAATGATGCGCGTTCCCGTTTGTCAGATAACAATATCTGACATCTGATGGGTTTGCAGTCAGATTTGGTCGCATTTCATTCATTTTAATACTGTCAAAAATCGTTCATAGTTCATGAAATCGTTGGTAAAATTGTTTAAATCGTTCGTCATTTATCATTTGTGGTTCATTGTTTGCCATGTGTATGCACAATTAGTGTTTTTTTCGTGCACTGATTTGCCTGTTTTAGATGTGACACATCTCACAGTCAGAGCAAGAAGGTGGTGCATGCAACAGATTACAGATGATGCCTGACTGTGGGGGTCATTCAGACCCGCTCGCGAGCGCAGGACGCTCGCGAGCGGGTCGATGTTGCCCCACTGCGCATGTGCACGACGGAGCTCCATCGTGCGCATGCGCGAGACCCGGACAGCAACGGGCTCTCCGTCGCTCCGGGTCTCGCACCAAAGGGGGCGTGCTGTCGATGTTGATTGACAGCACGCCACCTTTGGTGGGCGTGCCGGGGGCATGGCTGCCAAACTGAGGCATTCCCATGGGAATGCCTACTGTCTGAAGCCGGACCCACTGACATCACTAGTGATGTCAGTGGGAGTGATTTTGGCTCTGATAGAGCCAAAATCACTCCAGGGCTTGCGGCAGCGAGACCCTACCGCAGGGTCTCCGTCGCAAGCCCGATGGTCGCGATGGTCTTGACCATCGCGACCATCATCATGGACGCTCGCTATAGCTGTGGGTGGTCACCCACAGCTATGCGAGCGTCCAGGAGGACGCTCCATTTTCATGGAGGAGGGCCCTGATTCAGAGCGAGCGCTCTGGTCAGAGCATTCGGCTCTGAATCAGGCCCTGTGTTTGGTCCTGGCTTTCTCAATAGGCATTCAAGTGTATGAAAAAACAGTAGCAGGACCACAACTCGCAAATAAAGACCATTGTTTGAGACTTGTTACTGTGTGTGTTGTATGCCATGTTGGCAATTTTATGTTTTACAGCAGTAACTTTATCCTAGTTTTCATAGTTTAAGGTGATTTTTTTTCCCCTTAAATATTGTCAAACATGTTGCCAAATGTAATAGGGTGAGCGTTTAGAAAATGTGAGAGTTTAGCAGTAAGCTCTTATATTGGTTGAGTTTAATCTTCAAAATGGGAAAACATCTGGATGAGAGTTTAAATTGTGATAGTTTTTGAGTCTAAAAACATGAGAGTTGCATGTTCTTGGACTCTATTACATTGCAGGGGCAGAACTATGGGAGACAATGGAGACACCTGCCGCTGGGCGCCAGCACTGTATAATTATTTTATATTTATTTTTATTTTTAAATTTGAGGACTTCATGAGTTCCACTATATTTACAAAGCCTATTGCCAATAACCTATTGTAGCACATGGCATTGTTATTTTATTTGCATGTATTTATGTGTACCCAGCAGGTTGTTATGGCAACCGTCGGGCAGAGTATCATTTCCGCTAGCAGCTGCGCCGGTGGAGACCACGTGGGCGCTTGGTATGCAGGGAAATTCCGGTGTGTGAGACGCACTGAGGGCCTGATGCAGAGCCGCTCGTAAACGGCCGCTCGTTCGCTCTGAGCGATGTTCGCACAACTGCACATGCGTATGGGTCGTAATGCGCATGCGCAAACCAGTTATTGCGGTCAGAAATCGTGCGCTCGCAAAACAGCGAGGGGCTGCTATTTTGAGTGACAGAATGTACCGTTTGTTGGTGGTAACAAGGGAAGGTGCTTGAAAACGGGGGAGTGGAGATCCAAACGCAGGCGTGCCTAACGCACAAAAGGGCGTTTAATGGGAGTGCATAGTTAGTAAAAGAGCGTCATCGACCACGTCACTTGGTTGTCATTTAGCCTGAACTGCTCGCAGTGATAGCGGTAAGAAAAACCTACAACAAGCACTACGAGCAGTTCAGATGCCTTTCGATGTTCCCGATTAATCTAATAAATAAAGGAGATGACGTGTGATGTGAATGGCAAAGGGGCGTCTTTACAAAATAGCGAGTGCATTTTTTGTTCGCTTGCTCAGACATAAAGGCGTCAACAAACCGCAAAGAGCGAGCGCTCAATTTAAATAGCCGGCCCCTTTTTTGGAACAACCGTCCGCAAATAGCATCCGGGTCTGAATCAGGCCCTGAATTTCCGGCTAAGCTTGCTGTCCTAATTCCGGTCTTGTCCCTGGCGCGACAAGTGGGAGGAGTGACATGCGTCCAGACTGGTGAGCTATTTAAACTCTGTTGTTTGTTCGTCATTTTGTGTCATTCTGTACTATGCATCCTGAGGAAGGGACGTATAGTCCCGAAACGTTGATGCGTTTGCATTAAAATCTCTCTCATTCATTAGGACATAATGAAAGTTCTCTGAGTGCCGCCTTTGTGTGTTGTGTATATATATATATATATATATATATAAATATTAGGGATGTGTACCGGACCATTTTTGTTGGATTTGGATTTGGTTCTAATTCGTTGTCCGGTTTTGGATTTGGATTTGCCAAACTGTGGTGACTGGCTTTGGTTTTGGATTTGGGCTTTTTTTTCTTCCTAGAGTATTATTAACCTCAATAACATTAATTTCCAGTTGCAGTGAGCTGACTGGTTACTAAGCATCAGAGCAGCGGTGCAGCGGCACAGACACCACAGTTTAAAGTACATCATTGAAACATTGACTCACAGCAGTGGCAGAAATGAAAGGTAGTGCAAGATGGTATGGTCCTTGTGCCCTCCCACCTACCCAGTGGGGTACGACCAGCAGAGTCACAGTACTTGTTTACAAAGTGGGCTACGGCCCAAGGAGTCACAGTCTTATTCACATTACACCACACATAGTGCCCCTGATTCACATTACAGCATAAAGTAGTGTCTCATTTATGTTACGACACACAGTAGTGTCCCTTTTACACAATGCCCACAGCAATAGTGCCCCTTATACAATGCCCACAGTAGTAGTGCCCCTTATACAATGCCCACAGGAATAGTGCCCCTTATACAATGCCCACAGCAATAGTGTCCCTTACACAATGCCCCCAGCAGTGGTGCTCCCGATTCAGTGCCCTCAGTAGTAGAGCCCCCTATACAATACCCCCAGTAGTAATGCCCCCAGTAGTAATGCATCTTGTAGTAGTGCCACCAATAGTAATACCCCCTGTAGTAATACACCCAGTGGTAGTGCCCATAGTAGTACCCCCAGTAGTATGCCATTAGTAGTGCCCCCAGTAGCAGTGCCCCCAGTACTAGTGTCCCTAGTAGTATGCCCAAGGTAGTATGTCCCAATTAGTAGTGTTCCCAGTAGTATGCCCCCATTAGTAGTGCCCCTTGTAGTATGCCCCCATTAGTAGTGCCCCTTGTAGTATGCCCCCAGGAGTAGTGTCCCTAGTAGTATGCCCCCAGTAGCATGCCCTTATTAGAAGTGCACCCAGGAGCATGCCCTCATTAGAAGTGCCACCAGTAGTACTGTATGCCCTGATTAGTTGTGCCCCTTGTAGTATCCCCCATGAGTAGTGCCCCCATTAAAACTTGAAGTGCCCCTAGTTGTATGCCCCCAGTAGCATCCCCTCATTAGAAGTGCCCCCAGTAGTACTGTATGCCCCCATTAGTAGTGCCCTCAGGAGCAGCACCATCCCCCCATCCCATGCAGTGCCCCCAGTAGCACCCCCTTACACAAACACACACAAAGAAGTAAAAAAAAAACTTTCCTGAATCAATGCTCCTGCCATGACCAGAGCTGTCCGCTCCTCTCTGCACCCGCAGTGGGGGGAGCCGGAAGACAGAGCTCATGACTGAGCTCCTGCGGCTTCCTCCTTTTATGCATCAGCCAATGAGAGTCTGTCTGACTCTCATTGGCTACTATAACAAACACACTGCCAGCAGCGCAGCAGTACATTTGTTACAGTGTAGGGCAGACCGCTCTAACTGCGCTCGCAAGCGGCCCGATGTTAATGAACTGCGTATGCGCCATGTCCGGCATGCTCATGTGCGAGCCCTGCTGAGCAACTGAAGTTCAGTTGCTACCAGGCTCGCAACAAGACGGGGTGGCTGTCGATGGTGATTGATAGCTCACCCCGTTTTGTGGGCGTGTAGAGTGGGGTGGCTGCACAAACGCAGGCGTTCCCTTAGGAACGCCTGGCGTTTGTAGGGCGGACTAATTGACATCACTACTGATGTCAGTAGTGGACTTCCTGCCCTATTAGAGCAGGAAGTCCGTTCGGCCTTGCGGCAGCTAGACCCTGCCACAGGGTCTCGTCGCAAGGCCAATGGTTGCGATTATCGCGATGGTCTCCTGGCCGCTCGCACAAGCTGTGGGTGGTCTCCCACAGCTTTGCGAGTGGCTGATGAAAAAAAAAAATATACACCCACATTCCCTGCAAGCGGCTGCCAGCAGCGAGCAGCTCTGAATTGGGCCCTAAGTGAACGTACAATGAGATAGGGAAATGATGGACTGTTACCTTTATCATGTGACATTTAGTAAAATTGAACACTCACCACAATGTCAAGTACATGAATTGATCCACTGTCTCTTAAATATGAGGCATTACTGGTTTGAGTGGGCACCAAAAGCATAGCTACAATAGGTGCAGAGGTTGCAGCTGTTACTGAGCCCAAGTTGTACTCAATGTCTGCCCCCCCTGCACCCAGCGTTTACCTCATGCCACAGAACAGTGGGCCTGATTCAGACCCACTCACGAGCGCATAGCACTCGCAAGCGGGTTGATGGTGGGGTACTGTGCACTCGCGGCGTGCGCCATGCGCATGTGCAAGCCCCGGAGCGGGAGTGAAATTGTTTCGCTCTGGGACTCACTACAAAAGGGGCGGCTGTCGATGTTGATCGACAGCTCGCCCCATTTTGTAGGTGGGGCGGGGGATGGCTACACAAACGGAGGCGTTGCTGAAGGAACACCTGCCATTTGTGGGAGGCACCACTGACATCACCAGTGATGTCTGTGGAGAGCTTCCTACTCTGTTAGAGCAGGAAGCTCTCTGGGGCTTGCGACGGTCAAGACCCTACCACAAGGGTCTCGTCGCAAGCCCCGATGGTCGCGACCATCGCGACCATCACCTGGTGGTCACCCACAGCTTACCGAGCGGCCAAGAGGCCGCAACGAAAAAAAAAAATGCCCCAATTCAGAGCGAGCGCTCTTAAAGAGTGTCTGGCTCTGAGTCAGGCCCAGTGTTCCCTGCCTGCTGGGAGAGACGCACTTTCCAGCATTCCCCATGCTCAGCCATCTCCCCCTACATCCAGCAACGCACTGTGGGCCTGATTCAGACCCGCTCACGAGTGCTATGCACTCACAAGTGGGTCGATGGTGGCCCAGTGTGCATGCGCACGATGGAGCCGGCTCCGTCGTGCGCATGCGCGAGACCCGGATAGCGACGGGCAAACCGTAGCTCCAGGTCTCATACCAAAAGGGGCGTGCTGTCGATGTTGAGTGACAGCATGCCCCCTTTGGTGGGCGGGCCGGGGGCGTGGCTGCCCAGACGTAGGTATTTCCATGGGAACGCCTACCATCTGGGGCCGGCCCCACTGAAATCACAAGTGATGTCAGTGGGAGTGCTTTTGGCTCTGTTAGAGCCGAAAGCACTCTAGGTCTTGCGGCAATGAGACCCTACCACAAGGGTCTCATCACAAGCCCGATGGTCACGATGGTCTTGACCATCATGACCATCTTCCTGGCCGCTCGCTATAGCTGTGGGTGGTCACCCACAGCTATATGAGCGGCCAGGAGGCCGCTCTAAAAAACAGAACGCCGGTGCTGATTCAGAGCGAGCACTCTGTCAGAGCGTCCGGCTCTGAATCAGGCCCTGTGTTCCCTGCCTGCTGGGAGGTGCAGACAACTGACTGAAAGTGATCTGTGCTTTCAGTCACTGTCTAGTGATACTGAATAACCAGTGTTTGTATGAATATAAATTTGATTAGTAGCAATAAGCACATCTCCTGGGCAGCACTGGTTAAGCCCACTCCGGTGAAGTACTGCAGAGAGAGTTGTCTCTAGAGCAATGGTGGCCCTATCAAATTTTTGATATGAGGTCCACAAGGAGGCCCAAATTTTTGATATGAGGCTGTCAAAGAATGTTGGTGTTTGTACTTCTAGGTACACAGGAGATGCAGTCATGAAGCTGATGGTCAAAATGCTGACCACCGGCTTCCCGACTGTCTAATCCGATGGGGGACTAATGACAGGCATCAAAATACCGATGTTGGGAACCCTGCATATCGAACGAAGGTAAGTTGGGCGCGGACAAGCCACGCGGGGTCTGTGGAGGGTTAGGTTTCAGGGCTCCCGGGGGGATTTAGGGTTAGGACACCCCCCCCGGGAGGATTAGGGTTAAATCTTACCTGTCGGGATCTTCTCATACCTATCCCGTACACAGGCACCAGCAGGAAATTTTCTTTTGTTCGCTTAAACAACTACCTAACTATTTATAATGTAGTGATTGGGTCATTGAAAGTTGCAGGTGGGCATCTGGTTGTTCTTATTCATAATTATTTCTCACCCCACCTCCAACATATTGTAAAAGATTTTCAGGATTATTATTTAGTACTGCCAATTAGGAAGGCCTCTCTCTGAGGGGTATATTTACTAGGGATGTGCGCCAGACCATTTTTGCCGGATTTGGTTCTAATTTGTCGTCCGGCTTTGGATTTGGATTTGGATTTGCCAAACTGCGGTGACTGGCTTTGGATTTGGATTTGGATTTTTTTACAAAAATTTACAAAAAAATCTAAAATCACATAAATTGGTCTTTTTTTCTTCCTAGAGTATTATTAACCTCAATAACATTAATTTCCAGTCAATTTAGAACACCTCACAGCTTATAATATTGTATTCAACATTATTGGCCAAAGGTTGCAGTGAGCTAACTGGTTACTAAGCGACAAAGCAGCGGCACAAAGACACAGACATCACAGTATAAAGCACATCTATGACACATTGCCACACAGCAGTGGCAGAAATGAAAAGTAGTGCACCCACCCAGTGGGGTACGGCCAGCAGAATCACAGTACTTGTTTACAAAGTGGGCTACCACCCAAGGAGTCACAGTGCACAATCTTAATCACATTACACCACACATACTGCCCCTGATTCACATTACACCATAAAGTAGTGTCTCTTATTTATGTTACGACACACAATAGTGCCCCTTTTACACAATGCCCACAGTAGTGACCCTTTTACACAATGCCCACAGTAGTGCCCCTTTTACACAATGCCCACAGTAGTGACCCTTATACACAAAGCCCACAGTAGTAATGCCCCTTATACAATGCCCATAGTAGTAGTGCTACGTATACATTGCCCACAGCAATAGTGTCCCTTAAACAATGTGCCTAGCAGTGGTGTGCCTTACACAATGCCCCCAGCAGTGGTGTCCCTTACACAATGCCCCAGCAGTGGTATCCCTTACACAATGTCCCCAGTAGTGGTGCCCCCTATGCAGTCCCCTTAGTAGTAGTAGTCGGATCCCTATGCAGTGCCCCCCAGTAGTAGTATGCCCCCCAGTAGTATGCCCTCCATTAGCAGGCCCCCAGTAGTATGACCCCATTAGCATGCCCCCAGTAGTATGCCACCCCAGTAATATACCCCCCAGTAATATGACCCCATAAGCAGGCCCCCAGTAGTATGCCCCCATTAGCAGGCCCTCCAAGTAGTATGCTCCCCATTAGCAGGCCCCCAGTAGTATGCCCCCCTATTAGAAGGCCCCCAGTAGTATCCCCCCCAGTAGTATGCCCCCAGTAGTAGGCCCCCCAGTAGTAGACCCACCCAGTAGTAGGCCCCCCAGTAGTAGTCCCCCCCAGTAGTATGTCCCCCATTAGCAGGCCCCCAGTAGTATGCCCCCCCAGTAGTATGCCCCCATAAGCAGGCCCCCAGTGGTAAGCCCCCCCAGTAGTATGCCCCCCCAGTAGTAGGCCCCCCGGTAGTAGGCCCCCCAGTAGTAGGCCCCCCCAGTAGTATGCCCCCATAAGCAGGCCCCCAGTAGTATGGCCCCCAGTAGTAGGCCCCCCCAGTAGTATGCCCCCAGTTGTAGGCCCCCCAGTAGTAGGCCCCCCAGGAGTAGGCCCACCCAATCGTAGACCCCCATAGGCAGGCCCCCATAAGCAGGCCCCCAGTAGTAGGCTCCCAGTAGTAGGCTCCCAAAGTAGTAGGCACCCCCAGTGGTAGGCCCCCCATTAGTATGCCCCCATAAGCAGGCCCCCAGTAGTATGCCCCCAGTAGTAGGCCCCCCCAGTAGCAGTGCCCCCCATTAGCAGGCCCCCAGTAGTAGGCCCCCCAGTAGTATGCCCCCCCATTAGCAGGCACCAGTATTATGCCACCCCAGTAGTATGCCCCCATAAGCAGGCCCCCAGTAGTATGCCCCCCCAGTAGTAGACCCCAGTAGTAGGCCCCCCAGTAGTATGCCCCCAGTAGTATGCCACCCAAGTAGTATGCCCCCCAGTAGTAGGCCCCCAGTAGTATGTCCCCCATTAGCAGGCCCCCAGTAGTATACCCCCCAGTAGTATGCCCCCATAAGCAGACCCCCAGTAGCAGACCCCCCAGTAGTATGCCCCCATAAGCAGGTCCCCAGTAGTATGCCCCCCAGTAGTAGGCCCCCCCAGTAGTATGCCCCCATAAGCAGGCCCCCAGTAGTCTGTCCCCCCAGTAGTATGTCCCCAGTAGTAGGCCCCCCAGTAGTAGGCCCCCCAGTAGTAGGCCCCCCATTCGCAGGTCCGCAGTAGTATGCCCCCCCAGTAGTATGCCCCCATAAGCAGGCCCCCAGTAGTAGGCCCCCCCCAGTAGTAGGCCCCCCCAGTAGTAGGCCCCCCCAGTAGTATGCCGCCCCAGTAGTAGGCCCCTCCAGTAGTATGCCCCAATAAGCTGACCCCCAGTAGTATGCCCCCCAGTAGTAGGCCCCCCAGTAGTAGGCCCCTATAAGCAGGCCCCCAGTAGTATGCTCCCCCAGTAGTAAGCCCCCCAGTAGTAGTCCCCCACAGTAGTAGGCCCCCCAGTAGTAGCCCCCCCAGTAGTAAGCCTCCCCAGTAGTATGCCGCCCATTAGCAGGCCCCCAGTAATATGCCCCCCAGTAGTATGCCCCCATAAGCAGGCCCCCATAAGCAGGCCCCCAGTAGTAGGCCCCCCCAGTAGTAGGCCCCTCCATTAGCAGGCCCCCATACATAAAAAAACAAAACTTACCTGTATCCCCACTCCAGCCACCGTCCGCTCTGCTGCCACGCAACAAGGAGGGAGCCGGAAGACGGAGCTCCTGAGTGAGCTCAAGCCGGCTCCCTCAGTGCAGCAACCAATGAGAGTCTGTGTGACTCTCATTGGCTGCTGTAACAAACACACAGCTGACGCTGGCGGCTGTGTGTTTGTTCTGTGTAGAGCAGACTGCTATCACAGCGGTCTGCCCAACACTTGAGGAGCCCTGATGTCAGATTCTCTAGCGAGAATCTGACATCAGGCGGACGCCATTCGGCCCCGAACGGGGATCCGAGTCAGGCGGGGAACACCCGAACAGGGTTCGGGTGGACTCGGATCCCCTATGTTCGGAGCGGTTCGGATTCCACAGAAATACTAACATTCTTTAAAAAAATGTGAAAGGCACAGTGAGTACAAGAGTTTTTACCAATCAATGCTTCAATGTAATTTAGAGCTAAGGTTACACTTTTCTGACTTTTGTTCACCACCAAGCTGAATTGCTTTATTTTCCACTTTGTAAAGGAAGAGGTTCTGGCAGAAAGACAACCGTCATGCCAGGTGCAAAAGCTGTGTTTACTCAGGAAGCATGACCTTTCATCCCAGTGTTTTACTATTCACAGGGAGTAACACTGTGGTGCAGGAGAGGAATTAGATCCTTGTTCTCTTCATTTTAGAAATTAAGCTGTTGGAGCCAAATGTATTAGGGTGAGAGTTTAGAAAATGTGAGAGAAAACTCTCACATTTTTAAGCTCAGCCAATGTAATAAATAGAGATGAGCGGGTCCGGTTCCTTGAGAACCAGATCCACCCGAAATTCCAGTTCCAAGGCGATAACTGAGTCCGGCTTAGGCTTTCCCGTCTGAATCGGATCTCAAAGAGAAGCAAAATGTCATCATCCCACTGTCGGATTCTCGCGGGTTTTGTATTGTATAAAAGTCCCGCCCCACTTTGATCGGCACAATTTGCTTGCTGAGTCCTGGGCTGTCAGGGCTGTGCTTCATCCAAAAGGGGCTGCTGTGTCCATCCAGGGGCTGTTGTGTCCATCAAGAGCATGGGTTTCTGTGTTCATCCAGTGTCTGTTATGTCTATCCAGGGGTTGCTGTGTATATCAAGGGCAGGGGCTTCTGTGTCCATTCAGGGTCTGCTGTGTCCATCCAGGGGTTGCTGTGTCCATCCAGGGGCAGTGGCTGCTGTGTCCATCCAGGGGCAGTGGCTGCTGTGTCCATCCAGGGACTGCTGTGTCATCCAAGGGTTGTTGTGTCCATCTAGGGCAGGGGCTGCTGTGTCTATGCTGCTGTGTCCATTCAGGGGTTGTTGTGTCCATCCAGGGGCTGCTGTGTCCATCCATGAGTTGTGTCCATCTAGGGCAAGGGCTGCTGTGTCCATCCAGGGACTGCTGTGTCCATCCAGGGGCTGCTGTGTCCATCCAGTGCTAGGGCTGTTGTGTCCATCCAGGGGTTTCTGTGTCCATCCTGGGGCAGGGGCTAATGTGTCCAACCAGGGGTTCTCTGTCCATCCAAGGGTGCCCAGTGTATAAAATAATAAAAGCTAATAATAATATAATTAATTTAAAAAATATATATTTTTTTGTGCTGTACCCCAGTGTACTATACTATTATTTTTTTTACTGTGACTCCGCCTGTCAGACAGCAGTGTAATATTCATACACGTATTGTTTGTGACATTGTAAGTGGTAGCGCAGTGTATAATAAATATTGTGACACTGTAAGTGAAAAACGCAGAGTATTCGTAAAAAATAAGTGGAAAGTGCAGTGTAATCATAGAAAAATATTGTCACACTGTAAATGGAAAACACAGTGTATTCATAAAAATTTTGTGACACTGTGTGGAAACGCAGTGTACAGTATTCACAAAAAATATTGTGACACTGTAAGAGGAAACGCAGTGTACAGTATTCATAAAAAATATTGTCATACTGTAATTGGAAAATGCAGTGTATTCGTAAAAAATATTGTCACACTGTAACTGGAAAACGCAGTGTATTTGTAAAAAAATATTGTCATACTGTAAGTGGAAATGCAGTGTATTCGTAAAAATATTGTGACACTGTAAGTAGAAAATGCAGTGTATTTGTAAAAAATATTGTCACACTGTAAGTGGTAGCGCATTGTGTTATTCTTTTCTTATTCATAAAAAAACTTGAGACACTGTAGGTCATTCATACCACAGGATAATATTTAAAATTGGTACAAATTGACATCTATGCTGTACCCCACTTCATTCGTGTTTGTTAATATGGAAAACGATCAGTTGAGAGGAGAGCATGAACCACATACTAGTGGTGGAGCGGCTGCCAGTGCCACCAGTCATGATGATACTAGTCCATCTACATAATCTACTAAAGCTGATGCCCAAGGCATACAGGGCTTAAGTCAGGGCATCTAAAATCAAGCAATGTTTAACAGCATTAAAGAAAATAAAAATAAAAGCTAAGTTAGCTGCAGAGAAAGAAAAAAATGGCAATATGCCATTTACTACATGAAGTGGCAAGGAAAGGATAAGACCTTGGTCTTTATTTATGACTGGTGGTTCTGCATCTTATGATGATGTAAGCCCTTCTCCCTGTAGAAGTGTCAAAAAAATGAAATCACTAAGGCACATGAACCAACTGTGTGCTCAGAAAAGTCAAAGATCTCTGAGGAGAGTGCAAGTGTGTCCGCAGTTGCCATGTGTGAGCCTGACCTTTCTAATATTGTACTTAAAGAGGATCCTTCTTCCACCATTTGTGTGCCCTCTGCAAATGTGGGGATGAGCAGCACAAGTCAACATGCTGACGTAGAAATCGAGGATGCTTCTGTGGAATTGCACCAGGAGGATGAGGAGGATATTTCTGTAGTTGGTGCAAACAAGGATGATGAGGATTGTATTCAGGCAACAGTTGTTGCCCATGGTAGAAAAAAGCCTATTGTTTTCATGCCGGGGCAAAAAACAAAACAATCCACTTCTCATATGTGAATTTCTACCCAAATCCAGACAACAGTTGTCAAGCCATCTGTAATGTTTGCCAAGCAGGAGTGAGTAGAGGTAAGGACCTTCACCATCTAGGAACCTCCTCCCTGTTACATCACTTGCAGCGCATTCATCATATTGAAAAGTGTTTTCCAAATTCAGAAACTTTGGCTAAAAAAATTGTAACAATCAATCCAGTGTCACCTAGCTGCTCTCTTCTCTTTGTTAGATCCAAGCGCCTGCAATCCCTACTACCAGCACTGGCATCATCATCAACATATTCAATCGTGATCAGAAGTAGTCATGCATCCAATTTCATAAGAATGATTGAAACCTCTCCTATCCATGATTCCTCAGAAGGATCCTTGAGTGTTACGCCTGTTGCTGTTGCTGTGAGTGGATCTTCATCCCAGATGGGGACCAGGAAGAATTCTATTTTTAGTAGTTTAACAAACCAATTGACTGTCGAATATATAATAGATCTAGAGTGCGCAAAAATAATTAATCGTTAGCTGCCTATGTGGCACAGAAAAAGCTTTCACCAAGCTTTAGAACAATCTACAAAACACACAAATTGTGTCACATACTGGCGCTTAGATAAAAATCAAGTCCCCACCTAAAGGGAGCACTTCCTTTTAGACTTCAAGACACAATTTCTGTAATCAGTTCACATGAAAGCATCTCTATTTTTCAACTGGTGTGGTCATGAAGTCATTTGTTCCTTCCAGATACTTAATATCTCAATACAAGAAGAGAGAAACTAATAGTGCAATATTGCCATAAAAAAACAATAACATTTATTAGCACAAATTGCACTCACATTTAAACACAAAAAAAATCAGCATATATCACCATATGGTTAACTCTTTGGTAGTTCACTGGAAACAGGGCACAGTCAGGATATCCTTCAAAAGTTGGAACAGGTGGAGTCTTCTATAGTAGGTCCTGGAAACCTGCAATGGAGCTCCTACACAGAGTGTCTAGCGTTCAGCCACTGCCAGTGATGTCTTTGTATCCTTTGCATAACATGTTTCAAACCATGAATGGTTCTTCCTCAGAAGCATTTGGATACAACAGTCCAGATCCCCTTTATATACCCCTTTGAATTACCTTAATTAGCCACAGGGCATGGGTGCAGCCGGATCTCCGGCCATCGCCATGACCGTAAGTCCCTCACCGGATGTTGTCATGCGTTCCACGTGTGGAGCGCACACCAGGAAGAGTATCACCGGATGTTGTAGAGAATCGATTATGGTGGGAGATCATCATGCTGGAGAGATACCGGATAGAAAATTTAGTCCATAAAGGTTTAAAGATACAGAAGGTTCCATCATTTAATTCTAATAGTGAGGAATTTAAATAGGAATGGGACCTGGTTTTACATCAATGTTCTTGTAAATTAATTGAGTTAATATTGAGAGAATGAAGACATGATATAAAATCCTTGAATGAGGAAAATAAGAATCTTCAGCTGTTAGTAGAACCTTTTAAGGATTTTTAGGACTCTAAAGAATCTGAAATTGAAATTTTAAGAAAATTAAATAAAGAAACGAGAGAACTTAAGGAAAAAAAACGTCAAAAATATGAGAGAAATACAAAAAATGAAAAAGAACAAACCTATAATGAAAGTCCTGTAAAGAGATAAAAATTACATGCTAGCTGGATGCAACCTTTGGGCCCTAAACTAGATGAAAAAAATCAATATTGTGAGCGGTGAGGTGGTCAAAATTGACTGAAAATTACTTGAAATAAATGTTATTGAGGTTAATAACACTGTAGGAACAGAAACAGGCCCAAATTATGTGATTTTAGCTGTTTTTATGATTGTTTTAGAAAAAATACAGATGCAAAACCAAAACCAAAACACGCAAAGGGCGGTTTTAGCAAAAAAAATACAGATCCAAAACCCAAACACGGGGGTCGGCGCACATCTCTAGTAATAAAGTCACAGAACATGCAAACTTGCATGTTTTTCAGACTCAAAAAACTATCAAGATTTAAACTCTCATCCAGGTGTTTCCTGTTTTGAAAATACAACTCGATCAATGTAGCAGTGTGAGAGTTTTACTGCTAAACTCACATTTTCTAAACTCTCAACCTATTATATTTGGCCCCTGCTTGCAGTATGTGACAGAGAAGTTAAACATAGGGCCTGATTCATACCCGCTCGCAAGTGGGTCGACTGTTAGGCAGTGCGCATGCGCGGCATGCGCGAGCCCCAAAGCGAGCGCAAAAAGCACTCGCTCCATCGCTCGCATCCAAAAGGGGTGGCTGCTGATGTTGATCGACAGCTCACCCCGTTTGGAAGGCGGGACAGGGGGGGTGGCTGGGCAAACGGAGGCATTCCTGCAGGAACACCTGCCGTTTGTGGGCAGCCCTACTGACATCACTCGTGATGTCAGTAGGTGGACTTCCTGCTCGATTAGAGCAGAAAGTCCACTGGGGCTTGCGGCAACGAGACCAAGAGGCCACAACTAAAAAACCAAACGCCCGCCCTGATTCAGAGTGAGTGCTCGTTTTTTGCGAGCGCCTCTGAATTAGGGCCATAGATATGATTACGAGTTGCACGCAATCTGACTGCAATGCAGATGTTCATGTAGTTGAGTGATTATATACAAGTGCACATGCGTGAAAAGTCCTGTTAAACCCTTTGATGCATGCATTACATAGAGTATGTGCACAAAGGTGCTGTTGAAATCAGGGTATCAGAAAGGGAGCAGAAAAGTGATGAGCAGTGGCCAGTAGTGCACACCATTATGTGTAATTCAGTGGGCATATTATGGGAGCGTTGCAGTCATGTTAATGCAAGCAGCTGCGTTTAAAGAAACACAAGCATAGGAGGCCATGGTCAGATGGAGAACCTGCACTTATCATTGGGCTGGTGTAAGCTTTGATGGTGTGACTGATGGTGGTGTATAAGTTTGCACCAATTGGTAAAAGTGGGCATCTCAGGCCTTAAACATTCAGCTGCACAGATGTACACTAGGGAAGCTGCTTGTATGCTATTTGCATAAACTCGCTGACAGGTGACCACCCATAGACACTTCTGCATTCGATTTTGCGAGTGACCTTAGTCCCATAATCTTGTCACACCCTCAAAAATAGCTTCAGTTGGTTCAATTGGTATTGTTGCTTAGGTATATAATAAAGGTAGCAAGACCCCAAATTGCAGCAGTATATAGCAAATTACATTTTCACAAAGACAAAACTTAATATTTTGTCATATTATTTAGATTAAGGGGATGATGCAGAGTAAGTACTATGCCAGTTTGTGTAGTGTAGCTTATATTTATTTGTTCTGCAATTGCCCAAAAAAGCTTCAACTTAATTTTTTTTCTCCTGGTGAAGTGCCCATGACATTGCATTGCTGGATGGAACAGATGCTGTGAAGATGAGCAGTCAGCAAAAGGTAAGTGTCTCTTCCAGGAGGGGGCCTGGAAGCACATGAGGAGAGTGGCTGGAGAGACATGGGGCTGGAGATGCAGAGATATGGGGACAGATCATGCTAAAGATATGGGGCAGGGGAATGTGCTGCAGAGACAGAGGGAAATGGAGCAGAGAGATGGGGATGTGCTGAGGGGACTGAATGGGTGGTGCTGGAAAAATGGGGATGCGCTGAAGAGACAGAGGAGGATGTGCTGGAAAGACAAAGGGTTATTGGTCTGAGAAATGGGGGATGCCCTGGAGATACATGGGGAAATGTGCTGAGAGACACAGGGGAGATGATGCTGAAAGATATAGTTAGATAATGCTGAGAGACACAGGGGGAAGAGGGACTGGAAGATAAGATACATAGGGAGATGAGCCAATGGCTTGAGATGGAGAAAAACTGGGGATGAGGCTAAAAAGACATAGGGGAGATGGTGCTAAAAACACAGAAATGGGGATGGAGAGACACAGTGGGGATGGCCATAGAGAGGCACAAAGGGGATAGTACTGGAGAGACACAGGAGAGAATGAGGCTGAAGATACACCGGTGAGAATGAGGTTGTACAGACACATGTGTGAAAAGGCTGAGAGACATATGCAGGGATGTTGCTGGAGTGACACAGCAGGAATGAGCCAATGGCTGATTGGCCTTTAACTCAGGGAGGGATGGGGTACCAAAAAACATGAGTTTTCTAGGCCTCAATATGTCTGTTGCCAGCCCTGAATGTAAGGGGAGGTAAGAAACAATGGGAGGGCCCTGCTTGTGAGCATGTATGATGGAGATACAAGAGGTTAAGGATATAGGAGGGAAGATTAAATCAGGTACAGATCCAGTAGGCATGGTTGAATAAGTAAGTTTTGAGGGATTGCTTGGAGCAATAGATAGAATGAAGGAGAGTAAACTGATGTAAACTGGGAAGGGTCTTTTGCAAGTTCCACTAGAAGTAGGGACTTTCTAAATGCCTTGCAGGGAGCATCCCTCAAGCAAATTGTGAGGGAGCCAACTCGCAAAGATGCTATACTAGACACAATGCTCACAATGGTGACAGGATATTAGATGTACATTTTGGAGTGAACCTAGGATCCAGTGACCATCAAGCAGTATGGCTTATTATAAGGCTGACATTGCAGAGATGGGGAGATGTGTAAGTGATTAATTGGCAGATTGGAGGAACTTGGAAGGAGTGCAGGAGAAGTGGGAACAATTAAAAAGTGCAATACTGAAAGCAACAGATCTTTGTGTCAAAAGGGTTAGGAAAGGCACATGGAAAAGGAAAGTATGATTCACAAAAGAAGTATCAACTAGTGTGAAAGCAATAAAGAGGGCAGTTAGGAAATATGAGCAGACTCAGAATAATGAAGACAAAGGGCCAAATGTAATAGGTAGTCAGTTTTAGTAACAGTACAAACTCGCACTTTCTCGCACTTTTAGAAAGTGCGAGTTTGTACTGAAACTCGCAAATTCAATAGCCTGCGAACTTTTCAGCTCGAGGCTACTGCATTTGTGAGTGCAGGCCAGATTAGGACTATGTAAACTGACACCTTTTAATGCGAGTAGCATTAAAAGGTGCGAGTTTTAGAGAAGCCATCACAGATCAGTGAGATCCGTGATGGCTTCTGTGTGTGTGTAAAAAAAAAAAACGTGCACCCCCTCCCCAAAAGCATAACCAGCCCCGGGCTTTATAAAGCCTGTTCTGGTCCTAAAAATACAGGGGCCAAAATGCGTAGGGGGCCCCTGTATATTAAGAACCAGCACAGGGCTTTGTTGAGCTGGTCCTGGTTCTGGAAAATCAGGGGACAAAACGAGTAGGGGTCCCCTGAAAATTCCAGAACCAGCACCGAACTCTGTCTAGCGGGGGGATAATGCCACAGCCAGGGAAAACCTTTCACCAGTTTCCCCGGCCAAAGCATTATCCCTGACCGCTAGTCAGTCCAGGCCAGGGATCCCTGGGGAGTTGGGTACCCCCCCAATAAAGGGGTACCCCTCTCCAGGGCACCCCAGGCCTAGACTGATAGCCCGGGACAATCCTCGACACCCTAGGGCGGTGGGTGCCGGGTTGATAGTGTAAAGTGTAGAGTGTAAAAATAAGTTTTCCATATTGTCTTTAGTTGTAGAACCACAAGTACCAGCAAGCCTTCCCTGCATGCTGGTATGTGGAGAACCACAAATACCAGCATGCGGGGCATTACGGGCTCGCTGGCACTTGTAGTTCCGCAACTAAAGAAATACGTAAATAAACAAACATACCCCGTGAAAGTAAAATTTTAATAAAACATACATGCACACTCACACTCACACATACTCACCTAGTATCCAAAGTAATCCATAGGGGTGTACCTGAAAAAAAAATCCTTACTCACCTCTCCTATGCGTAGATCACGTCCTCTTCTCCAAGTAGGCAATCCAGGGGTTAAAATAAAAAAAAGCAAAAAAACTCGATCCATACGGACTGAGCAAAGGTATGTGTGTACACATAACTTTGCTCCTCATAAATGACCGGGGCACACGTGTGCCCCGTCAGTGAAGGGGCCGCCAGCCAATCAGGGAGCATCTCCGTAGGAGCAGCTCCCTGATTGGCTGAATACGGCTAGCCTGTGTCTCCCATAGACGTCTATGGTGAGAAATCCCCATAGCTGTCTATGGTGGGAGCCGCTACATCGTAACCGCAAGATTAATTGAGGTTTATCTTGTGGTTACATCAATGATACAATGTTGCGACATTGTATTATTGATGTAACCACAAGATTAACCTCAATTAATCTTGCGGTTACGATGTAGCGGCTCCCACCATAGACGGCTATGGGGATTTCTCACCATAGACGTCTATGGGAGACACAGGCTGGCCGCATTCAGCCAATCAGGGAGCTGCTCCGACGGAGATGCTCCCTGATTGGCTGGCGGCCCCTTCACTGACGGGGCACACGTGTGCCCCGGTCATTTAAGCGGAGCAAAGGTATGTGTACACACATACCTTTGTTGTGTCCGGCATGGATCGGGTTTTTTTCGTTTTTTTATTTTAACCCCTGGATTGCCTACTTGGAGAAGAGGACGTGATCTACGCATAGGAGAGGTGAGTATGGATTTTTTTTTCAGGTACACCCCTATGGATTACTTTTGATAATAGGTGAGTATGTGTGAGTGTGAGTGTGAGTGTGCATGTATGTTTTATTAAAATTATACTTTCACGGTGTAAGTTTGTTTATTTACGTATTTCTTTAGTTGTGGAACTACAAGTGCCAGCGGGCCCGTAATGCCCCGCATGCTGGTATTTGTGGTTCTCCAAATACCAGCATGCAGGGGAGGCTTGCTGTTACTTGTGGTTCTACAAATAAAGACAATATGGTAAATTTAATTTTACACTTTCACTTTACACTATCAACCCGGCACCCACCGCCCTAGTGTGCTGGGGATAGCCCCGGGCTATCAGTCTAGGCCTGGGGTGCCCTGGGGAGGGGTACCCCTTTATTGGGGGGTACCCAACTCCACAGGGATCCCCGGCCTGGACTGACTAGCAGTCAGGGATAATGCTTTGGCCGGGAAAACCGGTGAAAGGTTTTCCCTGGCTGTGGCATTATCCCCCCGCTAGAAAGAGTTCGGTGCTGGTTCAGGAATTTTCAGGGGACCCCTACTCGTTTTGTCCCCTGATTTTCCAGAACCAGGACCAGCTCAACAAAGCCCTGTGCTGGTTCTTAATATACAAGGGCCCCCTACGCATTTTGGCCCCTGTATTTTTAGAACCAGAACAGGCTTTATAAAGCCCGGTGCTGGTTATGCTTTTGGGGAGGGGGTGCACGTCATTTTTTTTTATTTTATAACATTTAACATAAGTACACACAGAAACATGTACATATCTCATGGATATGTGCATGTTTCTGTGTTAATCTGACCTGCTCAGGATGTACTCGCTAGCCTGAAGCAGGTCTATTATTTGGGGACTTTTGGTAATCTTTTTTTTGCGAGTCTGAAACAGACACCCTATTACATTGGGCGAGTTGATTGTTTTCAATGTGAAAACATCTGGATGCAAGTTTGAGAATGGAGAGTTTTAGTAACTCTGAAAAATGCGAGTTCTAGTGAACAGACACCCTATTACATTGGAGAGTTGTGAAAAATTGCGAGTTTAGCACCAAACTCGCAATTTACCAAAACAGACTACCTATTACATTTGGCCCAAAGAGGTGTATTGTCAGAAGGAAGGAGGCCAAGAAGGTGATCAAATGTGCAAAGGCACAGGCTGAAGAGAAAATAGCTCAGTCAGTAGGTAATGGGGGTAAAACCTTTTTTTTTAGTATATAAGTGAAAGGAAAAAAATCAAATGTTGGAATAATAAGACGTAAGATAGACAGTGAGAGTCTGTTGGAGGAAGACAAGGACATAGTAGATCATCTAAATAATTATTTTTGCTCAGTATTCACCTCAGAAGGAGATGTGAAGGGGCTACAGTTAAGATGCAAGGATATACATAATAATGAGGTAGATATAAGTATATTTACAGAGGAAAAGGTCCTAACAGAACTTGCAAACTGAAAGTGGATAAATCAAAGGGACCAGATGGGATACATCCAATGATACGTAAAGAGATTAAAGAGGTGCTGGTGCCACCCATAACTGAATTATTCAACCAGTCACAAGCTACAGGAGTAATGCCAGAGGACAGGAAAAGAGCAAATGTAGTCCCACTGCACAAAAGTGAAAGCAAGGAAAAGGCAAGTAACTACTGACCAGTGAGCCTTACATCAGTAGTAGGGAAAATAATGGAAACACTATGAAAAGAAAGAGCTGTGGACCATCTCAAATCCAACAATTTACAGGATCCCAAATAGCATGGGTTTACTAGGGGGAGATCATGCCAAACAATTATTGACGTTTTTGACTGGGTGACCAAGTAATTGATCATGGTGGAGGGGGAAGGCATAGATATAGCTTTTCTAGACTTTATTAAGGCTTTTGGCATGGTCCCACATTACAGACATAAATAAACTTGAAAACTTTGGATTTGATTCTTGGACTGTTAAATGGATAAGAACTTGGTATTAAGAAACACACAGATGAATCTTCATGAGACCCTTATGGTTATTAAACACAGAAACATAGAATTTGATGGCAGATAAGAACCACTTGGCCCATCTAGTCTGCCCCATTTTTAAACATATTGTTACCTCAACCCTTATTGATCCTTACTTCTTCTGAAGGAAATCCTTATGTCTATCCCATGCATGTTTAAATTTCTCTTCTGTCTTAGCCTCTAGCACCTTTGATGGGAGGCTATTCCACTTGTCCACTACCCTTTCTGTGAAGTAATTTTTCCTCACATTTCCCCTGAACCTACCTCCCTCCAGTTTTAGAACATGTCCTCTTGTTCTAATACTTCTCTTTCTTTGAAGAATGTCTCCTTCCTTTACCTTGTTAAAACCCTTTATATATTTGAAAGTTTATATCATGTCCCCCCTTTCCCTTCTCTGCTCCAATCTATACATATAAAGATCTTTTAATCTTTCCTGTTACGTTTTGTGGTGTAGACCTTGCACCATTTTAGTTGTCCTTCTTTGTACAGTTTCTAATGTATTAATATCCTTCTGGAGATATGGCCTCCAGAACTGAACACAGTATTTGAGATGAGGATATACCAATGACCTATACAGTGGTATTATCACTTCTTTCTTTCTGCTACTGATTCCTCTCCCTATGCAACCAAGCATCTGACTTGCCTTCCTCATTGCTTTGTTACAATGTTTTCTTGCCTTTAAGTCACCTGAAATTGTGATTCCTAGATCTCTTTCCTCTTCGGGAGTTTCCAGTATAGTGTCATTAATAGAATATTTAGCCTTTGGATTTTTGAGAACCAAGTGCATGATCGTGCATTTTTTGGCATTAAACTGTAGTTGCCATGTTCTTGACCATTCCTCTAGTCTACCTAGATCATCAATCATTTGATTTACCCCTCCTGGTGTGTCTACCCTGTTGCATACCTTTGTGTCATCTGCAAAAAGGCATAGTTTCCCTTCAATACCATTTGCAATGTCACAAATAAAGATATTAAAAAGCACTGGTCCAAGTGAAAATCCCTGAGGTACTCCACTGGTAACATTTCCCTCTTGAGATTGCACTCCGTTTACTACAACTCTCTGTTTCCTATCCTGCAGCCATGATCTTATCCATTCAACTATCTTTGTATCCAATCCCATGCTTTCCAGTTATTTAACAGTCTGCAATGTGGAACAGTGTCAAAAGCCTTACTAAAGTCTAGATAAGCTATATCTATGGCCCCCCTTTTATCTTTTTCCTTAGTCACCCAGTCAAAAAAGTCAATAAGATTTGTTTGACATGATTTCCCCCAAGTAAATCCATGCTGTTTGGGATCCTGCAATTTTTTTTTCTTTTTTTAGCCCAGGTTAATTTGTCAGGTGTCCTCGATGTGTAGGAGGCTGAGTGCAACTATACTAGTCGTGCTTGATAGATAATGAGGACTCTAAGGCTAGCACTGAGTGTTGGCAAAAACCCAGACCAGAGGTGCAGAGTATAATTAAGGGTGATGTCCAGGTAACAGACTTGCTGTACTGAAGAGATGGCAGTATTGTCAACTCTGTTGGTAAGATGGGGAGGGTCATTTTAATTTATGTCTTTGTTTTGCTCATAAACAGCTAGAAGGTCTTGAAACAGAATAGACAGTACTGCATATAATACACTGTAGGTGGAACAAATGTCACAACTAAATTGCAGAACGGAAGTCATTGTTGAACATTTGCTGAGAAAGTTGCTGAATGTGCAGATATAGTTTAACATAAACAACAGGTGAATTACCTTGGTGTTTTATTTGCATAGATAAATAATATAGCTAATGAATTATTCTTTGGGAGTTACTACCCCCTTGTATGGATTCTATGTTTCTAACTGGGGAGAAACTGCCTCCTAATAGCTACCCTCCAATTGCATAAAATGTAGCTACAACAATTCCTGGTAGCCTCTCTTGGAACTATGATGATGGTGTTCTTTTTCACCTGGGTGTCTAAAAGAATTAGGCAACAGCCTCCCCAGAAATCATGTCTTATCTATAAAGTGCATTGAGCTAAGGATATTAAAACCTTCTGTTTTGCTTAGTAACAGCAGCGGCTCCTACCTTCTTAGATGAGGGTGGCGGCCACCTCTGAAAACTATAGGGTACATAAGAAAAAACAACAGTCACTGGCTCCTCCTGGCCGGGTCCCGGTGCCTGTGCAATTGCTCTGTCAGACACCGGGACTGGTGCATGTGCACTAGCAGCATGTCACCAGCTTCCAAAGAGCTGCATTGTCTGCAGCCCTTAGGAGCTAGTTAGGGCTGGCAGAAAGGCAGAGTAATGGCTTCCTTCTGGAAGCCACTCTCTGCTAATAGCAGCCCAGACTGGCAGTCGCAGGTGGAGGAGACACCTCCCCATGAGACTTCCTGATGTTTATGTGACTGGCAGGTAGCTCTTCCAATAGTAAGCCATTGCCAGTCACAGTGTAGCCAGGGCAGTCACGGACTTCACTGACTACACTGAGGAGGTGGATTTTACTGGGGGGGCTGCAGCCCCTAGGCAAAATCCGCCACTGCTTATTAATCCCACACCATTGTGCTGTATGTTTACTTTATTTACATGTTATTATCACTGATATTCCCATGTTATAAATATCGCTTTGGGAACAGTCATCCAAGAGGAAATACTGGACAGATAGTTTGAAATAAAAGATGAGAAGGGGAGAGGTCAGGGGAGCTGGTAGAGTTTGGTGTCATCAACATAAAGATGTTCCTGAATACCAAAAGAGTTGATAAGTTTACCAAGGACATGTAAAGTGAAAACATTAGGGAACCTAGAACTGATTCTCTGGGAGCAGGTGATGGTGAGGAGCAGATTGTGGCAGAGAAGAAATGGTTAGAGAGATATGAGGAAAACCAAGAGAGTACCGTGCCACAGAGACCAAATGAGTAAACAGACTGGAGAACAAGTAGATGAACATCTTTGCAAAGAGAAGTGACCATTGGATTTAGGGAGTTGAAGGTGGTGAATACTCACTGAGGGTTGAAGTATTGGGAGGAGGTGTTTTGCTAATGAAGTACTAAAGAAAGACTGTTTGGCTAGTACAAGGGGTAGAGAATGTGACTTCCTTCACATTTTTTAGGTTTTTAATGTTTGCATCAGCTGCAGCCCCTAGAGGCCAGGTAAGGCTGATGACAAGACAGGGGAGTGGCTTCCCACAAGAAGTAGGCTCTCTGTTAATCATGTTCCAGACTGACAATTCCTGAGGGAGAAAACATCTCCTCCTGTGACTGACTGTCCTATGTATGATTAGCAGATAGTGCTTCCCACTGGAAGTCACTGCCAGTGTAGTCATTGCACATAGACTGCAAGTGGCTTGATTAGGTGATGGATTTTACTTGGGGACTGTAGTTCTGCAGCCCCTAGGCAAAATCCACCACTGGTCATGCGGATTCCTCAGACAACAGTTGTCTGCCACTGACCCATAGACAGCATTCCAGAATGCAGTTCAAATAGATAATTGTCTATGTTTCCTGAAAGTTCAATAGGCTTCTTTAAGACTAGCCTCTTGCTGTTGATTCAGATGCTGACTGTCTTCACCTGGTCTTGTAAAACGTCTTGAAACAATAGAAAGTGATGTCCAAGATCAGTGGATATTGCAGTTTTGCGGCTATACACATATATCAAAGAAACAGAATTTGCAAGAAGGCAAAGACTGAAAAAAGACAAAGAAGTCTTTTTGGGGCACTCTTGAAAACAAATATCAATATTGGAAATATTTAAAATGTACTTTAATTAATTGCCTTAGCTAAAATAAAGTCTAATTCACAACAAACTTAATTAAAGACAAACATATACAATGAATGTGTGACACGCAAATGCACACGATAAACAAATCATAATCAGGATCGTATAGTCTGTGGTAGCATGAACATGAGGTTGCTATATCCTGTGAATAGGTAAATCGTAATTACGATCGTAGGCTCTGTAATAATATATAGGCAAGGTTAATATATCTTATTAAATTACATAACTCGTAGTCCTATGTCTACCTCTAGGTAAATAAGAGTATCAGTAACACAAATTGTTTTATTATGTACTGATAATTAGATAGGCGAAAATATAATGATTTATAGGGTCCCAATAAGTTACCCACGAGATAAATTTCTGTAGGGTACAAGTAAATTATGTCACACACAATAAATAGAAGGATGATCAATAAATCAATAAATTGTACAATGGAAATCAAAAATTACTTGTTTACCATGATCACATCTATTAGCATAACAGAAAAACTGTTAATCATGCAGCATATCCTAAGATCTAAAATTCCATAATCAATAAGTACATCTGGTTTATCTTGGTCCGATGAAAAATCCAGTGATAAGGGAAGGTAACCAGTTTACAAGTAGGTATAAAATATCATACAACAGTCAGATCATAATTAGTGCAGTATGTATCCACGATCTCAAAACAATAAAGGCATAACATTACACTTAATAATGTACTTATTCCTGAACCCAATGAAATCACAGGTAATGTCCTGGCATTGTCAATAATTCATAGAGACACCAACTTTCTATAATACTAATATTTAGTTAAACAATCAATTTTATAATCTGCACGGGGAAAAATAATCCCTTGATGGACCAGTGCAAAAGAATCAATTATAATGTAATAACATAGTAAGTATGGTCTACAAGTGATTATTAATGCACTGTTATAGTGAATTCAGAGTGATCACATTAGATGAAAGTCCAGTATCACATGGAGATTATATATCAGCCATATCCCTTGGCACATACACCAGTATAATCTCCTTGTGATACTGGACTTTCATCTAATGTGATCACTCTGCAGATTATAAAATAGATTATTTAACTAAATATTAGTATTATAGAAAGTTGGCGTCTCTATGAATTATTGACAATGCCAGGACATTACCTGTGATTTCATTGGGTTCAGGAATAAGTACATTATTAAGTGTAATGTTATGCCTTTATTGTTTTGAGATCGTGGATACATACTGCACTAATTATGATCTGACTGTTGAATGATATTTTATACCTACTTGTAAACTGGTTACCTTCCCTTATCACTGGATTTTTCATCGGACCAAGATAAACCAGATGTACTTATTGATTATGGAATTTTAGATCTTAGGATATGCTGCATGATTAACAGTTTTTCTATTATGCTAATAGATGTGATCATGGTAAACAAGTAATTTTTGATTTCCATTGTACAATTTATTGATTTATTGATCATCCTTCTATTTATTGTGTGTGACATAAATTACTTGTACCCTACAGAAATTTATCTCGTGGGTAACTTATTAGGACCCTATAAATCATTATATTTTCGCCTATCTAATTATCAGTACATAATAAAACAATTTGTGTTACTGATACTCTTATTTACCTAGAGGTAGACATAGGACTATGAGTTATGTAATTTATTAAGATATATTAACCTTGCCTATATATTATTACAGAGCCTACGATCGTAATTACGATTTACCTATTCACAGGATATAGCAACCTCATGTTCATGCTACCACAGACTATACGATCCTGATTATGATTTGTTTACCGTGTGCATTTGCGTGTCACACATTCATTGTATATGTTTGTCTTTAATTAAGTTTGTTGTGAATTAGACTTTATTTTAGCTAAGGCAATTAATTAAAGTACATTTTAAATATTTCCAATATTGATATTTGTTTTCAAGAGTGCCCCAAAAAGACTTATTTGTCTTTTTTCAGTCTTTGCCTTCTTGCAAATTCTGTTTCTTTGATATATGTGTATAGCACAAATTGTTTTGGGTGCACCACCAATAATAAGTCATCCAGAGTTAAAAATCTTCTTTAATAAATATCATTTGTTTAAACTTTGGTGATAGACTTGAATTTGGTTCTATAATTGAGATACTATTAATATCTATTTTGTGTTACACCAGTGCGGACTCTATTCCCCTTTTTTGTCTAGTTTTGCGGCTATACCTGATGCTATATTTACTCTTTTGTCTTTCACAGTAACCGGCAACAAGGCCCTCTCATATTCCCCAGTGGGAGGAGAGGGTTTCAAATTGACATTGATGCCATTGACTATCAAGAAGGGCATCCATATTGGTAGCATTCTTGGAATTATTGCCAGGGCTTTTGACATTAGTTGTAGTGCTATGAACCATGAGTTTGGACATAGTGGTCTATTGCCTAGATCTCCACCATTCATCCTGGAGAGTTCACCTCCAGTTGCAGATAATTGTTTTCAAGATTGTTGTTATTTCTGATAACTGGGAGAAGGTCAGTTTTTCCTTAGTGAACCACCAGTTGTGTAAAGGCTGGTCCCTGCCTGATCCAGGAATGCCAATGGGGGACAACATTTTGGCCATAACCCAGTAGTAAATGATGGCCTGCTCTTCTTCTAGGTCAACATAGGCTTGCTGGGTCTCACCAGTCAGTAAGGTGCCAACTATTCTGCCCAAATATCTGTCAGCCAACTCACTCCAAGGACAGTTTGTTCAAAAGCCAGTAGGTGGTCTGATGGTCTGGGGTAGGAAGTTTGTTCTCGTCACTTCTACCATGGCAAGTTATTCTAACAACAGTCTAGTGTGCAACTCCTTTGTCTCAACAAAGTACTACCCATCTACAACATTTATGAGAACTTGTAGCAGATCTTCCATCTTGTTTTGTTGAGGTGTAGGAAGGTTGTAACTAGCTTTCATAAGCATCCCACTTCTAACACCACTTGTAACACAGGCACCTCTCAGAGGTGCTGATTGCCAGCCACTTGCCATGAGGTGAAGATTGGAAATTGGCCATGTGAGGCACAGATAGGGAAGGACGCAGAGGCACACACTGTGAAGGGATAGAGGTGCATGTAATGAAGGGGGCAGTGGAACATAAAATTAAGAGGGCAGATGCACTGTGTGTGAGGGAGCTTATTTACTCTTTCTCCATTGATCCACACTCGGTCCACACATTTATGACATTTTTCCAAATAACAAATACCATTAAAACAAATAAAAATTACATAAAAAATATATAACAAATTATAGAACACAATAAAGAAGGATAAAATCACAAAGTGGGTTTGATACTGAGTTACACACAAAAGTGCACGCAGCAGCATCTATTAGCAGTTGCCCATCTATGAATTTATGCAAAAGTCCTGCAAACTCCTTCTGTACTTCCTTGCAGCCAAATGTGCAAGGACTGAGATGCCCACTGTAGCACCTGAGCATACTGTAATACCGATGGTGCATCCATATACATCATCAGTCACACCATTAAAAATAGCACCAGCCTTATGGCAGGTGCAGTTTCGCCATCTGACTATGGCTTCCTATGCTTGCAGCTGTGCTTCTGTGAATGTAGTTGCTTGAAATTGATGTCTGTGACACTCCCATAATACTCTCACTGAACGGTCCATTTTTACGTGCACTAGTAGTCACCGCTCTTAAACACCCATTAAGTGTTGATGGTGCATGCAATGGTGTGCCGATGGTGGCATGTCAAGAATCAACAGCAGTGTTGCAGTGTGTAGAGATGTTGAAAGTGGCAATTCAGGGCTTGCTCATTTAGATTCAGTGTCATGACCGGCTGTATGGAATCCCCTGCTGAGGGGTGCAAGCTGAGGTTCAGGGCTAGAGGAAGTCTAAGACATGGAGCCTATACACAAGGTCTCCTCATCCACAAGTACCAGTCATTGACAAGACCTGACCAAAGGTGCGTAGTCTAACCAGCCGGGAGGTGTTCTCCAGTGACCCCTCCAAGCGGGATATGGGTTTAGCTGCACCCTGCTGGTAGGTCACGGTCCTTTGGTCAGGTAACTGGTACTCGCGGGAATAGAGAGCCTTACACTGGAGGATCTAGGAAGCACTGAGGATTGGAAACTGTAGTGACAGTGATACTGTGGCTGGACGTTGTAGTGACAACGGTACTTAGGTTGGGTGCTGTAGTGACAGCGGTACTGAGGCTTGATGCTGTGGTGACAGCGGTACTGAGGCTGGATGCTGTAGTGACAGTGGTACAGAGACTGGATGCTGTGGTGACAGCGGTACTGAGGCTGGGTGCTGTAGTGACAGTGGTACCGAGACTGGATGCTGTGGTGACAGCGGTACTGAGGATTGCTCTGAACATGGGTGAGATGTCTAGGATGCACTTCTGCTCAATGAGGTAGCAAATGATCCACAGACAGGCAAGGTATAGTGGATGCACTTCTGCACAATGAAGTGGGAAATGACACGCAGAAAGGCGAGGTGTAGTGGACGCACTTCTGCACAATAGTCGGCACTGGTAAACACAGGGAAAGCACGAGGTAGGACCTGGAACGAGATCTTCAGTAGACACTGGAAATTTACAAAATTGCTCATGCAACTTTCTGTGGTCTGCAGTCTGGCTTTATCCCCTGCAGTAGCAGATCATTGGTGAACAGCGTCAGCTGACCACCATCATGCTACCATTGTGTATGGAGTCATCAGGTGATGCAAACTGTCATGGCCGCGTCCATGATGGCAACCACAGAAATCAGGCACGGCACAGTCCAAGGCAGTACACTTGACACCCGACGTATGGCCCCACAGGAGATCAGGGGAAGCCGGCCAAAGGTGAGTAATGGCCAATCCTAGGCCATAACCTGACATCCAGGATACTACACCAGAGGAAGGCTGATACTAGCATTTGTATTTTTATCACAGCGGCAACTTTGTCAGCAGATGCAAGAGCAGACACAGCAGCGTCCACCTCTGATTAGACCCACAGTGATATGCAAATTGAAAGAAACACACACCAGTCCAATACTTACCTTACAAAACTATATGAAAAATGCCTCCAATGTTTGTTTGTTTTTAGTCAACATCAGACCACAGCACAGCTTTGCAGAGAACTAAGCACATGAAGAGCTCCTTTAAAAGCCATTAGCTCCTCCCAACCTGCAGCCTCTGCATGGTTACGCACATTTGTACATGTGCATGAATGCAAATGCGTGTTTAAATAACCATTATGCCCACAACCACACATCCCATTTGCAAGGATGTCTCAGCATGCTCACATTGTAGCTGTGCTACAGTGTGCTGAGGCAAGAGCAGCAGGTAATTATGAAGCTCAGGAGGCAACTCATAATGTTCCTCCAGCATTCACTCCAGATGACTAAACTACAACATTAGGTAATCAAGGGACCAGTGCTACATTGGAGTAAAATGATAAGGAGTCTCCTGGACAAAACCATCTGGGCACTCCTTAACCACATAGGGCCCGTGCCAAAAAGAGACAGCAGCATTTCAAAATCAAGAGGTTTGACATAATTGTGACACTTGCACATAAACTCCCTCTTTCCGGGAGGGAGCTGATTGTCGGCTAACAGCAGGGGGCATGTCCGGACAGTTATAACACATTGAGGGCAGAGCCAGTAGTGGAGCTATGCAATCGCGTCTTCCTGGCCCCACCCCCTCTTCACAATATCATTATTTTTCAGCGTGAATCACGGCACTGGCCCCCCCGCTGCAGGGATTTCTAGTTTATTCTGGGGGGGAGGTCGGGAGGGTTGGTGGATGCCGGGAGGCTTGTCTGCCTTTCTGGGGGGCCGGGAGCGGCACCCAATATTTGGGAGGCTCCCTGCCAAATCGGGAGGGTAGGCAAGCCTGACTTGCTGTAGCAAGGCTACATAATACACCCAGGAAATTGATGGCTTCAGCAAGAGAATGGGTTTGGGAAGACATCACTTTTGAAGTTAACTACAAGGCACCAATAATACTTACACACATAGAAGTGAAAAAGCGGTAAGACATCATCAGATTTATATGCACAGTACAATGGTTTACATGTTATTTGAAAAGGAAAACTCCCAAAAATTACAGGATTCCAAAGGTACAAAATGGAGTGTGTGACCATGAACATCACACGACTATTGTGGAACAACATAGTGTATTTTGACCTCTACAGGACAGTTGCCAGTGTGCCATATCTGAGTTGTGTTTTGGGGATTTTGATAAACAAATGGTTGTCACACCAGTGTTATAAATCTACTTGTTTGATTATAATATGTTTAAATAGATAAATATGTGCATAATTGACAAAGATAAAAATATTTTGCAGGTCCCAAGGCTAACTAATGTGACCTATATATTTTGCTGTCCACAAGACTAACTAATGTGACCAAAATGTTTAGAAATTAATAAAAAAATCCTGTTTTTTAACATGGTCCATTATATTTTATGTTTTTCTAATTATGGATATACAGTTGGCAAACTTCAAATGGCTAAAGGAGAAAATGAAGGACTGACAGCACAACAGCAGGAGGGCAGATGGAGGGCCAACCCCTCAAACTTTGTAATATAGCTCACTTAAAGAACTTGAGGTGTTAGGCGTCAGCTTGATCGACTCAGAGGCGCCTATCATAATTCCTCCGGATGCAGTGTTGGGTAATTAATAATTATTAGCAAAGTTTTGTTGGCATGTATTGTTTACATTTAAACATTTTAATTTTTTTATTTTTCCATTGTCTTTAGCTTATGAGTCTGTCCCTCCCGGGGCTCATTTAGAGGAAGTAAGGGATCATTTGCCAGCACCATCTTCCACATGCCCATGTTCCTCCTGTGACTAGAGATGTGTGCCGACCCCGTGTTTTGGTTTTGGATCTGTATTTACTTCAAGGTTTTGGATCTTGATCAGGTTTTACAAAACCACCCTTGCATGTTTTGGTTTTGGATCTGTATTTTTTTTCCAAAAAATTATATATAACAGCTAAAACCACATAAATTGGGCCTGTTTTTGTTCCTACAGTAATATTAACCTTAATAACAATAATTTTCAGGCATTTCCAGGCATTATTAACTACCTCACAGCTCACAATATTGATTTAACTATTTTTCACAAATATAGGCCAAAGCTGGCTGGCTAAAGTAAGCGACAGAGCAATAGCACAAATGCAAGGGAGTTTAAAAAAATATAGGACATCTATGAAACATTGCTGCACAGCAGTGGCAGAGAGGATGTCAGTTTAATAAACTATAATAATGTCAGTTGGCAATGCTCCAAATTGTGCAAAATGTAAAGAAAAGAAGTGCAAGATGGAACTCTCCTTGGGCCCACCCACCCACTCTTATGTGGAATATTAAAAAGGACATGCCATAGTTTAACAAACCAAGCAATTTAGCACAAGGACTCACAATTTTGTGGGTGAAGTCCTTGGTTTGTTTGGACCCCCACAAAACATTTTTTGGAAGGAATACCTTCAATTATTAAGGAGGAGGTTGATGATGAGGGTGTTAGTGGTGGAGATTGCATGTGCTGGTCCAAACTGCTGGTAGCTGAAACTGGACTGCTTGTTATTAATTTAAAAATTATAATTTTGTTAAGCAAATTCATGAATTCGCTGCAAATGATGCAACAGGGAAGAGGTGCCAAGATGTTTAATGTCCATTCCTCTGCTAACTTTACAAATGGAACAGATGCCTTTACAACTGTTGTCAGAATTTAGATTAAAATAATTCCACACCCAAGATGTGGCTTTTCTGGCTTTCTTTTTATCACGAGCAAGAACTGCTGCCACTGGTGGCTGATTTACACAAACAACATCCTCATCATCAACATCCTCATTAGCATCAAATTTTCCTCTCTTCCTCCTTTTACATTTCACCATCTAATACTAGCACAGCTGTCATGGTATCAGTGATCCACTGTGCAACTGGGTGACAGCTGTTTTACTTACATTCTCTATCAAAGGATTGTTTAATAGTCAATTGTTTTTTAAAATTACTACTAGTAGTAATCTTCCTGGTCCCTTTCTGGGATGAAGATCTACCCCCAGCATCAGCAGCATCAGCAGCAACAGGCGTAGCACTCAAGGATGCTTCTAACGAATCATGGATAGGAGAGGAGTTAGTCATGCTTATGAAATTGGATGCAGCAGGACTACTTCCGATCACGATTGAGGATGTTGATGATGTAAGTGTTGGTGGTGGAGATTGCAGACGCTTGGATCTAACAGAGAGAAGGGAGCAGCTTGGTAAAGCTGGACTGATAATTACGTTTTTAGCCTGTTTCTGAATTTTGCAAACACTTTGGAATTTGATGAATGTGCTGCAAGTGACGTAACAGGGAGGAGGTTCCTAGATGGTTAAGGTCCTTACCTCTACTCACTCTTGCTTGGCAAACGTTACAGATGGCTTGACAACTGTTGTCCGGATTTGAGTGGAAATAATTCCACACATGAGAAGTGGATTTTTTTGTCTTTTGCCCCAGCATGACAATGGGCTTTTTCATACCGTGAGCAACAACTGTTGTCTGATTAACACAAACAACATCCTCATCATCCTTGTTAGCACCAACTACAGAAATATCCTCCTCATCCTCCTGGTGCAATTCCTTAGAAGCATCCTCGATTTCTATGTCAGCATGGTGACTTGTGCTGATCATCCCCACATTTGCAGAGGGCACATAAATGGTGGAAGGAGGATCCTCTTCAAGTACAGTATTAGAAAGGTCAGGCTCACACATGGCAACTGCGGACACATTTGGACTGTCCTCGGGGATCTGTGACTTTTTTGATCACACAGTTGGTTCATGTGCCTTAGCGATTTAAATTTTTTTAAACTTCTACAGGGAGAAGGGCTTACATCATCATAAGAAGCAGAATTACCAGTCATAAATAAGGCCTTATCTTTTCCTTACCACTTCATGTAGTAAATGGAATATTGCCATTTTTTTGTTTCTCTGCAGCTAAGTTAGCTTTTTTTTATTTAACACTGTAAAACATTGCTTGTTTGATTTTGACTTTAGCCCTTGGGCATCGGCCTTCATAGATGACGTTGATGGCCTTGCATCGCCATTATGACTGCTGGCAGCAGCTGCAAGACTGGTATGTGGTTCCTGCTCTCCTCTCATTTGATTGTTCTCCATATCAACAAACTTACTCTGTGGTCCGACTGGCAGTGTCGCCAAACAATTTTTTATTACACTGGGGAAGAGCACCCTTGAATGAGGCAGCAGCTCCTTGATGAACAACACAGATAGCACCCCTTTTTTATGGACAAGCACCCCTGCCGAGTGCGGACAGACCACCTGCAGAGCCACAAATATGTGGATGATAAACTGTTGCATTGTCACCATACAATAATAGCGCAGCTAAGTTGCTAATGCACACACAAAAAAAAATATTCTTTTTTTTAGGGGGGATTGATATTGATATTATTCATTTAATTTCACTTTTAATTTTTTTACACTGGGGAATAGCACCCCTAAATGAGGCAGCAGCCTCTTGAGGAACAACACAGACAGCACCCCTTTTTGATGGACAACAAAGCACCCCTTGCCGAGTGCTGACAGACCACCTGCAGAGTCACAAATACGTGGATGATAAACTGAATCACCAAGCAATAATAGCGCAGCTAAGTTGCTAACACACACACCCAAAAAAAACACTTTTATTTTTCTTTAAACTGGGGAAGAGCACCCCTTATTTACAGAGCACCCCCCCTGGACAACAAAACTTCTCTTTATGGTCAGCAGCCCTAGCTTGATGGACAGGACAAAATTACAGCAGCAGCCACAGTTAATTGACAGGACAAGGGACACAGCAGCTGCAGCACCCACTGAAGGAAGCCCCCTTTATATACTGCAGCCTAAACCCCTTTATGGACAACACAGCAGCTGCCTTCAGGCCAAGACCCTGACTGGACACACACAATGAGTAACTGACAGTGACTAGTTTCTCTCTCTACAGTCATGGTTAAAATGGAACCGATCGCTGAGACTTTTATATAATCCAGAACCCGCGAGAATCCGACAGCAGGAGGATTATGTTTTGCCTTGTTTTAAGATCCAAGTCACGCAGGAAACCTCCATCTGGAAGTTCGGGTGGTTCCGGTTCTCAGAGAACCGGACCCGCTCATCTCTATCTATGACATGCCCACAGTCTGAACTTCTTACATGCACCCACTAGGCACACGCCCAGTGCACTACCACATTCCCCCTCACAATGTGTGCGCTTGATTTCCAAGACAGAGACCAGTGTTTCTGTGAGCAGTCCTGATATTTCCCGAATGTGCATGTCGCCTTCTTTCGCTGTGGCGCATGTGTACTATGGGCCTGATTCTGTAAGGATCGTAATTACAAAGCTGCAGTCAGGCAGCTTTGCAATTGCGATCCTTTGCAGATATGGTAATACAGTAGGAGGCATCACACCCCCTGTGCATTACTTAACTGAGTTGTGTTGTCCACCGTAGCATTGGTTCATCTGCATACCCCATAGGGTCCTGCAGCCAGCCGCCACAGTTTAGAGGAAGAGGCCAGGAAATTTCCATCACCCGACAGAAATCCTGGCCTCTTCCCTCCCCCCCAATGGCAGCGATAATGCGCCTACCTTTCGGGTAGTGGAGGCTGTCGCCGCCCCCTCCCCACCCTGAAATGGCAGCAGACTGTTAATCACTGACAGTCTGCTGCCAGTTTGCAAGCTAACTCGCAGACCCCTTCTGCACATGCGCAGAATGGGTCTAGCGCCTGCGCAGATTCCCAAACCTCGGGAATCTGCGTTCGGCAGTGCACGCTGAATCAGGCCCTAGGCTGACAATTGCTATTAACATGCACGCAAATTGCGTGCAGCTGAAAATCGCGTCCTATATAATTTGTATATTTTTGCCAGTTATCATTTTTTTTTATCAGTCAAAATTGTTACAATTTATTGTTTGTGCTTATGATAATTTTATTAGCATTATTAGTCAGATTATATTATATGTTATGTATTGTTAAATATTAATATGTGAACTTTATATCACACTGTGTGGCACCATTAAACTGTTCATGTGTTTGCTTTTATAGTAAGGCCAAAGAGTGCTTATAGTCATTGTGTTTTCACTGAAAATATTATGGGTGGATAACTTCTGACAAGTCCAATAATAATATATAGGAAGAAATGTTTTCATGGACTTACAGTGAGACTGGGCCTTTCTTGAAATTCTGAATGGCCCAAAAAGAATATACATTTCTCAGTCATAACAATCTTTTTTTTTTTTTCAGCTTGCTGTCCACTGCTGTAAGACTTACACATTATAGCCATTTGCTTCAAGGTCTTGTTTTAGTTTACAGATGTAGCTGAAATCTGTCCAAGAAAAAGGGAGAGGCTGCTCTCAGCCCACATGCTGAAGTACTGTATTTCCCCAGTGCTGGGCAAAAATTCCAATGTGTCAACATTCACTTAACAGCACTTTCGGGACTCTTTACTTTTTAAGTAGAAACGCCCAAGACATTGCATTTTTCAGTGACATCGATGTTATATGATATGTGTGTGTAACACATGCACATATGTGTATGTGTACTTGTGCCTGATAGAGTTCCTGTGGTTTTTGAATGGCAAGTAACAGTACAATACCACATCTCTTATCTCCACTGTTTACCATTTGCTCCATGTATACAGTATAAGTTATTAGTACCCGCACCATCATTTATAAAAGGCATTTCCATTGACATTCGGGGGATCTGGACAGAGTTTCAGTAATCATTTCCTAGCACCTTTATCATGGAACAAGCATGGAATGCTGTGTACTTCAAATTCTGAAGTTCTGAGTGCCAAGTGCTTTTGCAAGTTGCCATTTTCTGACCTCACTATATATCTGTCATTTACGGTGTGAGTGCAATATGGCTGAGATGTGGTATAAAATATACTTTGGTCTAATGATGCAGTTAGGTTTATGCAATTGTACTTAAATTTCCAACAAAGTGAATAAATTTGTGTAGCAACATGGTAGCAATTTGGACCAATGATCCTAGGTGGTCCTGAAGACATTGGGCCTGAATCAGCAAGGATCGCTATTCTGCTTATAAACATGCACCGCAGTTGCTAATATCAGCGGTGCTATTTAAATATTTGCATTCACATTGCAATCACAAGACATAAGAACGCCCACTTCCTAGAGATGAGCGGGTTCGGATTTCTGAAATCTGAACCCCCCTGAGCCCACCCGATCCAAGCCGGATCCGAGTCAGGTTCGAGTTTTCCCGCCTGACTCTGATCTGAAATCGAGGCAAAACATCATCATCCCGCTGTCGGATTCTTGCGGGTTTTGGATTCATAAAAGGTCCCCGCTTCGGCGCCATTTTTCACTTCGGCTGTGAACAGTGAAACAGGAGGGTGGGAGTTGTGCTGCTGTTGTCGTCCATAGGGGCTGTGTCCACTTCAAAGTGCATAGGGGCTGGCTGGGCTGTGTTGTGCAGTCTGTTGTCCATAGGGGCTGTGGGCCTGATTCAGACCTGGACGCTATTTGCGGACGCTCGTTCTTAAAAAGGGGCCGGATATTTAAATTGAGCGCTCGCTCTTTGCGGTGTGTTGACGCATCTATGTCTGAGCGAACGTCCGAAAAATGCGCTCGCTATTTTGTAAAGACGCCCCTTTGCCGTTTGCATCATACGTCATCTCCGTTATTTATTAGATTCATCAGGAACATCGAAAGGCATCTGAACTGCTCGCAGTGCTTGTGGTAGGATTTACTTCCCGCTATCACTGCGAGCAGTTCAGGCTAAAAGACAACCAAGTGATGTGGTCGATGACGCTCCTTTACTAATTATGCACTCTCATTAAACGCCGTTTTGACCGTTAGGTACGCCTGCGTTCAGATCTCCACTCGCCTGTTTTCAAGCACCTTTCCCTGTTACCACCCATAAACGTTACATTCTGTCAATCAAATTAGCAGCCCCTTGTTGTTTTACGAGCACACGATTTCTGACCGCAATGACTGGTTTGCGCATGCGCATTGTGCGAACATCTCTCAGAGTGAACAAGCGGCCGCTTACGAGCGGCTCTGAATCAGGCCCTATGTCCACTCCAAAGTCCATAGGGGCTGGCTGGGTTGTGTTGTGCAGTGTCCCATAAAGGATGTAGTCATAAAGGGGTGCTGTAGTGTTGTCCAGGTGGTGCTCTGTCTATCAGGGGTGCTCCCCCAAGTGCAAAAAGAATATATTTTTCTGTTTGTGTGCGCTGTAGCCACATGTGCATCAACAAAGTTGCACCAAGCTTGCGCCTGTGTCATAAGTCAAGGGCCGGCTGGCTCATCTGTTGAAGGGTAGTATAACCCCCAAAGCGCGCTCAAAATTTTTTTAAAAAAAACTTTTTCTGTGTTTGTGAATTGTGTGCGCTGTAGCCGCACGTGCATCAACAAAGTAGCGCCAAGCTTGCCCAAGTGTCATAAGTAAAGGGCTGGCTGGCTCATCTCTTGAATGGTGGTATAACCCCAAAGTGCCTGAAAAAAACATAAAAAAATGTTTTTCTGTGTTTGTGTGCGCCTTAGCCGCACGTGCATCAATATCACATAAATGGAGGACAAAAATTTGTCCAATAAAAATAAAATAGGGAAAGATCAAGAACCACTTCCTCCTAGTGCTGAAGCTGCTGCCACTAGTCATGATATAGATGATGAAATGCCATCAACGTTGTCTGCCAAGGCCGATGCCCAATGTCATAATAGAGGTCATATAAAATCCTAAATGGCAAAGTTCAGGAAAATTACCTTAAAAAATAAATTTAAATCATCTGAGGAGAAACGTAAACTTGCCAATATGCCATTTACGACACGGAGTGACAAGAAACGGCTAAGGTCCTCCCCTATGTTCATGACTAGTGGTTCAGCTTCACATTACGATGGAAGCCCTCCTCCTGCTACAAAAATCAAATGAGGTAAGCTGGCAAAAGCACAGCAAAGAACTGTGCCTTCTAATTCTAAGAAATTATCACAAATCCCTAATGGATAGTCCAAGTGTGGTGACGGTTGCGATGCCTGACCTTCCCAACACTGGACGGGAAGAGGTGGCTCCTTCCACCATTTGCACACCCGTTGCAAGTGCTGGAAGGAGCACCCACAGCCCACTTGCTGATATTCAAATTGAAGATGTCACTGTTGAAGCACAACAGGATGAGGATATTGGTGTAACTGGCGCTGAGGAGGAAGTTGACGAGGAGGATTCTGATGGTGAGGTGGTTTGTTTAAATCAGGCACCAGGGGAGAAAGTTGTTGTCTGTGGGATGAAAAAGCCCATCACAGTCATGCCTGGGCAGAAGACAAAACATTCTACCTCTTTGGTATGGAAATATTTCTATCCAGGTCCAGACAACAACTGTCTCGCCATATGTACCATATGTAAAGGTAGAATAAGTAGGGGTAGGGATGTTAACCAGCTAGGAACATCCTCCCTTATATGTCACCTGTAGCGTGTTCATAAAAAGTTACTGCCAAGTTCAGAAACTGTGGCTAAGACCGTAAGCAGTCCAGGGACACCTAAATCCCTTTGTCCTGTTGTATCCAAGCACCTCCAAACCACACCATCAACTCCCTCCTCGTCAATTTCCTCCTCAGTCAGGATCGGAAGTAGTCCTGCAGACCATGTCACTGGCATGTCTGACTCTCCTATCCAAGATTCCTTGGGAGGATCCTGCATTGTTTCGCCAACTGCTGCCACTGCTGCTGTTGCTGCTGGGAGTTGTTCATCATCCCAGAGAGGAAGTAGGAACACCACTACTTAATTTACTAAGCAATTGACGCTCCAAAAGTCCTTTGCGAGGAGGATGAAGTACGACAGCTGTCATCCTGAAGCAAAGCAGATAACTGAGGCCTTGACAGCTATGTTGGTGTTAGACATGCATCCGGTATCCGCAATTGGTGCAGTGGGATTTAGACAATTGATGGAGGTAGTGTGTCCCCGGTACCAAATCCCATCTAGATTCCACTTCACTAGGCAGGTGATACCATTAATGTACAGAGACGTCAGAAAAAGTGTCCTCAGTGTTCTAAAAAATGCGGTTGTACCCAATGTCCACTTAACCACGGACATGTGGACAAGTGGAACAGGGCAGACTAAGGACTATATGACTGTGACAGCCCACTGTGTAGATGTATCGCCTTATGCAGCAGCAAAAACAGCAGCATCGCCAGGTCGTTCCAAGGAAGGCTACGCTGTGTATCACTGGTTTCAGTAAGAGGCACACCGCCGACATCCTCTTAGAGAAACTGAGGGAAATCATCGCCCAATGGCTTACCCCACTTAGACTCTCCTGGGGATTTGTGATATCTGACAACGCCACCAATATTGTGCGGGCATTACATCTGGGTAAATTCCAGCATGTCCCATGTTTTGCTCACACAATAAATTTGGTGGTGCAGAATTTTCTGAAAAACGACAGGGGCATGCAGGAGACACTTTGGGTGGCCCGAAAAATTTCTGGGTACTTTTGCCATTCAGCGACTGCGTGCTGAAGACTGGAGCACCAGCAAACACTCTTGAACCTGCCCTGCCATCACCTGAAGCAAAAGGTTGTGATGCAGTGGAACTCAATCCCTCTATATGCTTCAGAGGATGGAGGAGCAACAAAAGGCCATTCAAGCCTATGCATCCACCTATGACATAGGCAAAGGAGGGGGTATGCACCTGACTCAAGTGCAGTGGAGAATGATTTCCGTGTTGTGCAAGGCTCTCCAGCCCTTCAAACTTGCCACATGTGAAGTCAGTTCAGACACTGCCAGCTTCTGGATGAAGCCCTTCATTAGCTTTGCCAGGATTCGAGGGTGGTCAATCTGTTGAAATCAGATTATTTTGGCCACCGTGCTCAATCCTAGGTTTAAAACCTATGTGGTTTCTCTCTTTCCAGGCCGACACAAGCCTGCAGAGGTGCAAAGACCTGCTGGTGAAAACACTGTCAGCTGAAGCAGAACATGACACGTCAACAGCTCGTTCTTCATTTTCTCCCGCAACTGGGGATGCCAGGAAACAACTTAGGTATCCTAAGTAACCCGCTGGCGGTGATGCAGGGCAACCTAAGCGGCCGCCTAGGGCCCGGCGGGTACCAAGGGGTCCGTGACCAGGCTGGGCCCCCCAACAACTGTCCCTGGGGAGAACCTGCAGCGCTGTTTATAACATGCTGCTACTAGCAACAGCCAAGAGACAGGACACACATTCCGGCAGTGTAGAAGCAGCACGTCGGAGGCCCGGCTGCTACTAAGCTAAGGGAGGAGGAGGCGGAGTTGAGGACGGGGCTGGCCGGCCCTAAGCAGGAAGGGGCAGGCTCGAGGATGCTGCTGCTGAATGGAGTGCCAGCCACGCTGAGGAGGATGCCGCTGCGCCCACCCGCAGACAGACAGTGATTCACTGTCTCACTCCCTCGCTGTGCCGCTGTTAAGGCTTGAGCTACTTCAAGAGTCGAGCTTTGTGAGTAAATAATTGACTTTCTACTGAATGGTGAGTTCCCAATTCTGTTTGTTTTCTTTCTTTCTTTCTTTCTTTCTTTCTTTCTTTCTTTCTTTCTTTCTTTCTCTGTCTCTCTCTCTCTCTCTCTCTCTCTCAAAGAATAGGCAGCATTGTTTGTCTTCAATGAAACATGTATTGATCACCGATGGATTTTATTAAATACATAGTCGACGTTTCAAGGTCCTAAGACCTTTTCGTCAGGATTCAAGGTTGCCGCCTAGTCCCTTCCACAGATCGGACAGGTTTCCTTTGGAGAAATAAAACTGTGTGTGTATATATATATATATATATATAAATGATGCATGTATATAATATGATGTGTGTGTCTTGCTCCAGTGACACCTACTGTAATATATGCACAGGATTGTTTGAGGGAGGGGGACCCTAAACAATGGCTTGCCTAGGGCCCGTGAGGTCTAAATCCGGCTCTGGCAGACAGGACCAAGTTTGGACATCTGGTCTGGACTGAAGGACCTGGCAACAATTTCTGACATGTCTACTGTCACTGCATATGATACTGTGACCATTGACAGAATGGTGGAGGGTTACATCGGTGACAGCATCCAAGTAGGCATGTCAGACAGTCTGTACCTGTACTGGCAGGAAAAAGAGGCAATGTGTGCATGCCCTGTTTATACAACATTTACCATCTTGCACCTATTTTTTTTCTTTGCATTATGTACTGTTTGGTGCCTAGTTTTTCAACCTACCATCCTGTCTGCCACTGCAGTGTCACTCCTAGATGGGCCACGTGTTTGTGCCGCCCACTTGTGTCTCTTAGCATAGTCATCCAGCTACCTCGGTGCAACCTTTTGGCCTAAAAACAATATTGTGAGGTGTTCAGAATAGACTGGAAATGAGTGGAAATGAATGTTATTGAGGTTAATAAAAGCATAGGAACAGAAAACTCTGTGATTTTAGCTGTTTTTATGCTTTTTTCCAATAAAATACAGATCCAAAACACAAAACACAGAACCCAAAACACGGAAGGGTGGTTTTGGTAAAACCAAATCAGATCCAAAACATGAGGAAAGATCCAGATCCAAAAAAAAACCACAAAAAGTGGCCGGTGCACACCACTACCACTTCCCCTTACTCAGATCTGTATACTAAGGGAACATAGCAAAACCTTTGGTAACATCGAGAAACATCGGACCCATATGTACACTTGCGCAAGCCTTGACCTTACTCTGAAATTGCTAACATCCACGCACGCTGTCAGTGCTTTGGCTGCTTATAATCACACGGTGGCTAATTTATGCACGCCCCTGCACCAGTGTTGAATTGCACCAGCAACCCTGCATTCACCTGACCACCCCCGTTGCCACCCAAAAGCAGCACTTCCTGTCAATAACTCTACTCTGGGTCTGCGTAGCCTCTGCAACACAGTTTCCATCGCAGTTGCAAAATAATCGACCGATTGTATGCGTATTAGCAACTGCGTTCCTTGCTGAATCAAACCCATTGTCACAAGATGGAAGTGTATTTAGATTTGCAGAGTTGTAGTAAAACTGATAAAGTATAAATGTCACATAATAATAATAATAATAATAATAATAATAATAATAATAATAATAATAATAATAATAATACTACAGGTTGAGTCTCCCATATCCAAAATGGGGTATTTTGGATATTGGAATATTCCGTATTTTGGAATAATTGCATATTATAATGAAATGTCTTGGAAATGGGACCCAAATATACACACAGAATGCATTTATGTGTTATATACACCTTATACACACAGCCTGCAGGTAATTTTAGACAATATTTTTTATAATTTTGTGCATCAAGAAAAGTTTGTGTACATACATGAAATTCATTTATGTTTCATATACACCTTATACATACAGCCTGAAGGTTATTTTATACAATCCTTTTAATAATTTGTGCCTTAGACAAAGTTTATGTACATTAAACCATCAAAAATCAAAGGTTTCATTATCTCAGTCATGCTGAAAATATTCCGTATTTCGGGATATTCCGTATTTCGGAATATTTGGATATGGGAGACTCAACCTGTACTACTACTACTTCTACTAATAATAATAATAATACTACTAATAATAATAATAATAATAATAATAATAATAATAATAATAATAAAAAATCACTGCTATTTTCCCTTTTAAATACAGCTCGGTTTTTCCTTTATTTACAACTGAGATTAATCATGAGTGAAGGGATTTTCTTTATTACATGTGGCACAGATCTTTTTTTGAAATACTACTCACAGTGCATTATGTGTTCGTCATCCCGGCGGTCTGGATACCAATGATTACCTTACTGGCGCCAGAATACCGACGCCGGCATCCCGATCGCCAGGATGCCGAAGTTAAGTAGCGGGGTGGGGGGGGAGGGTTAGGTTAGGGGTTAGGGTTAGGCACTATGGGGAGGGTTAGGGTTAGGCATTATGGGGGGAGGGTTAGGTTTAGGGTGCAGGGAGGAGGAGGTTAGGTTTAGGTACTAGGGGGGAGGTTAGGTTCAGGCACCATGGAGGGATGGTTAGTGTTAGGGTAGGGAGAGGGTTAGCATACCGACCAACTGTCGGGATCCATGCATGTCAGTCAGTAAGTTAAACCTGTCGGGATCCATGCATCAGGATTTTGACCGCCTGGATCCCATGTGTCGGTATTACATACCGATTCCACTAGTGCAACTGGAAGATGAAAAATATAATAGGATGGTAAAAAAGTAATAGCGTAAGAAGTCTTGGGGGCTCTGTCCCACCATCCCACCAACGGACATTAATACAAGATAAAAACTGTATTAATAAATTCCCTTAGTCAGAATGACGAAAGAGCATTGATTGTTGCAGGATGAGATGATCCAGGGAAGTACATCATAATGTTACTGTTAATGAGTATCTTCAGCTTGACATCAAATCCATTTATGGAATGAAATTTTGTAAGTGCCATATACTGTAAGTTCAATTATGAAATGTTGTGTTTATTTCTACTAAGGAATAAAATACCAATTTAAGCTCCCACTATGAATTCTCTATGCCACTTGCTAGGCCCCCCACTCTCATTGTGACACTAGCCCAAACCCTCTTCAATAAGCTACAAACACCTCCTGCATCACATGTATCTACTGACGATAATGCTTTTCCACCACAGCAAGGTAACAAGCAGGTATTCATGCTTACCACCAACAAATAAGAAACACACTTCAAGGAAGAAAAAATTTTTCCATCAAAAACACCAAAGTGTCCCACTAATACTTATCCAACTGGTCGGTCCTGGGGTGACTAACAAGTTTCAATACCGATGACTAACAAGTTTCAATGCCAATAAAAAAAAAAGCATAATAATTACAGCAAGTGATCACCTGGATAGATGCAACCAAACAACCAACTTCGGCTGCACAGGTTACCAGAAGGGATGAGCGGGTTCGGATTTCTGAAATCCGAACCACCCGAGCCCCCCCCTATCTGAGCTGGGAACCGGCAAAACATCATCATCCCGCTGTCGGATTCTCATTGATTTTGGATTCTATAAAGATCCCGTGATCGCTGCCATTTTTAATTCCGGCTGTGGATTGTGCAGAGTTAGGGAGCTGGGAGCTCAGTGTTGTGTGTTAGACTGCTAGACATAGTTAAAAACATAAAAAATAATAAAGTTCTGCTGGCTGGCTACAGTGAAGAGGGACGTAGGGAGCTTGGAGCTGTTGCTGATGCTGACCATAGGGACTGGCTGGCTACTGTTGTCCATATACAATACATAGGGGCTGGCTGGCTACTGTTGTCCTTGTCCATATAGGGGCTGGCTGTTGTCCTGTCCATAGGGGCTGGCTGGCTGTAGTGATGTGTTGTCCAGGGGCTGCTCTGTCCTTCAGGGGTGCTCTCTTCACCGTACGGGGTGTGAAAAGCTGGGCTGGCTGGCTACTGTTGTCCATATACATAGGGGATGGCTAGCTACTGTTGTCCTTGTCCATATATTGGCTGGCTGTTGTTCTGTCTATAGGAGCTGGCTGGCTGTAGTGCTGTGTTGTCCAGGGGGTTCCCTGTCTGCTGTAGGGGTATGCTCATACAAATAATTTTTACAGGGGGTGCCCTGTCTGCTGTAGGGGTACGACTCATACAAATCATTTTTACAGGAGGTGCCCTATCTGCTGTAGGGGTACGCTCATACAAATAATTTTTACAGGATGTGCCCTATCTGCTGTAGGGGTACGCTCATACAAATAATTTTTTAGGTCAACATTTCACCGACTGCTGTCCTTTGATTAATGATTTGGGCAGATATTTGGAATTAGATTGCTCATATTGTGTAAGCACTAAGGTGGATCAAATATCTATGCACAATACAGATAGTGAATGTGTGGGTGGAACCAACATTCAGCACATCCATTCACTAGGAACTGGTGAGGCCCTTTCAGCTCACATATAGTATGCCTTTAATGCGTGTAGTTGTAGATTTAATATAAATATAACTTTTCATCATTTGCTGGAGAATAGGACATGTGCTGTTTTTCTAAAAGAGGATATATTTTTCTCTTTACATTAAGTTTTTTATTAAAAAGTATTTTCTTGCATTGAATAATTAAAAAAAACAGAAAAACCTTGTTTATACCCCCCACAATGTGAGCCATAAAAAAATAAATGTGAAAATATAACCATTTGCCCATAATACTAGAATAACATTTTGCAGCTTTATTCTCTGGTCCTTTAGAGGACACCTAACAGCTCAAGGAAAGGATTTTTTTTTGCGTAAAAGTAAAAGAAGAGAGACTTCTGGCCAAACAGAGATCCAGAAAAAAGTAGGCGTGACCGTGACAGATTAGTGGTGAGATCAATGCCACCTAGGCTCTTTTCTCTGGTTTGGACTCCAGCCATCAGTGCCATGATAGTGTTCCTCCTGACCTCCTCTGTAGTATGCGTCTCTGCTTCTGTGGTAACTCTCCTTTTGATAAGGATGAGAGCTGTGGCTTCTACTGGATCGGTGGCTGGAAGAGCAATCATATCTGTGTGGGGGAGAATGATCGGATCCGTGACTGTACCGACTTTGGTGAGGCGGATAATGTGATGGCGAGTAACTTTTGTTGGGCCATCATTGCTGTGATGGATCCATGAGGGGTTTCCGACCTATAGAAGTTATTCATCATTGGTTGTCTTTGAAGTCCGGAGAAGAGTAAGATTTCTGATGTTTGGAACAGGAGGTGATAGTTCAGAGTACTTTGTGAACTCCCCATTGCGGTTATGTGTTGATGGACTGTTTCCAGTAAAACTGCCATTAAGCAAATTGTTTCAACTTTCCGTCCTTGTCCTTTGGAATTTCAACATTAATTGCAGGACCATCCTGCAGAAACAGCTCAAACAGGATCTCCTCGGTGGCCCTGGGATCTAAGTTCCCCATGAACAGCGTCCTATCAGCCTTGGCGGCGCCCATCTCTCTCCTGAGTCCCGTCTTGTGTACCCAGCAGCAGCAGTCAATGGGTGATGCGATAAGTCACCGTGCAGCGCATTCTGGGGCCTAGTTTTTCAAACTGCCATCCTGTCTGCCACTGCAGTGCCCCTCCTAGATGGGCCATGTGTTTGTGCCGCCCACTTGTGTCTCTTAACATAGTCATAAAACTACCTCGGTGCAACCTTTTGGTCTAAAAACAATATTGTGAGGTGTGAGGTGTTCACAATAGACTGGAAATGAGTGGAAATGAATGTTATTGAGGTTAATAATAGTGTAGGAACAAAAAAACCCAAATTCTGTGATTTTAGCAGTTTTTATGTTTTTTTTCCCAAAAAATACAGAACCAAAACACAAAACAGAAAACCCGGAAGGGTGGTTTTGGCAAAACCAATCCAGATCCAAAACACGAAGAAAGATACAGATCCAAAACCAAAACATAAAACACGAAAAGTGGCTGATGCACACCCTGTCACGACCAGAGTTTCTTGGCATGGTGGTCGACAGGTATTACCTGCGAGGTCAATATGGCGGGGGCATCTGGCGGTGGTGCTGGTGTTTGGTGAGGGGCATTGGCTGTGTGTGGTTCTGTGCGGGCATGTTGTCATTTTGGGCTGGTGAGGCCTGGTTGTGCTTCCGTTCCGCTTTGGCATGGGAATGCTATCTTGCCTCAGGTCATGTGACCTAATTGCCTAATCCTGGTTTGTCACATGCTCTCTCTGGCCAGTCACAGCACAGCACTTGGTATTTAGGGAGGTTCAGAGCCTCACTTCATTGCCAGTGCAACGTGTTTCTCAGCTTAGCTGAGAGATAGTTCACTGTGCGGACCACCTCTTTTCCTGTGATACGCTACCTGCCTGTCTGCTTGTCTGCTCCAACCACGCTGGACTACAATGCACCCTCCATTACCTTCCACTTGCCTGAGAACCTGTGTCAGCTGTACCCTGCACCCTGCCTCCACTCACATTTCCTCTGGACATTATTCACCTCAGTCTGCAATTCACCTCAGCCTTCAATTCACCTCAGCCTGCAATTTACCTCAGCCTGCAATTCACCTCAGCCTGTAATTCATTTCAGCCTCACTACACCTGCATACTGGACTGTTCCTACCTGTCACTAACTGGACATTCTCCCATTTGCTTCACTACAGATCCCAAGTGCACTTCAGTGCTATACCTAGACTTTTTCTTTTGCCATATCCATGTCTACTAAAGCACTCATTAAAAGTTCCACATTTTCATTTAAATCTGCTTCTGTGTCTGCTCCTATCACCGCCCGGGTCCACAACAAAACCAGAACCTCACACACCTCTAGTTACCACCAGATCTGAAATTATTGGGTACAATACTGTTAACTCGCGAAACCTATATCAGTCAAGTAGCACTTAAAATCTACACAAAATTAGTATGTTGTCAATGGAGAAACATATTTTTGTATCATCCAATGTTGCCAGCCAGATGTTGAAGGGACAGGAAAGCACTACTGGACAAACAAGGTGGCATGCATGAGGTTTCAGAGAAACCCACTGGCCCATTTCTAGCAGATCAAGAGTAATGTATCTTACAATGTATCAATTTTATTGGCTATCCAAAACACGTGATAGCTGATAGCCAATAAGATGCTGTTTTTTAGATCTGAACATATCCGAGTAACACTGAGTAAAACCGAACCTGCACATCTCTAGTTTTAAGTGAGACCCTTTTTATTTTAGTTTTATGTTTTATTTTTATGGTTTTCCTTTGTGCCATTTATTTAAACTCGGAGGGTGAGAGATGGAAGAGAAAATCTTTATTTTAAGGCAAAAATGTTGGGACACCATGCAGAACACATTGTACACCCCCCTAATGACTAATTAGGCAATTGGGGGTTTCCAATTAGCTTAATTAGTCCAATAATTACATGTCTTTATTTGGGGTTAAAGAAAAGGCATCAAATCACCCTAAAATCAACTTTTTCATCAGTTTAGGCACGCCAAATTTAATTACAGTATTTTTTAATAGAAAAATCATTTATTTTTTAAAATTTTGAAGGTTTTTTGAATTTTTTTTAAAGTGTCCTCAAATTACCCTAAAATCACCTTTTCCCTACTTTTTTTTTAATTACAGTATTTTTTAATTAGGGTTAAAAAATGGCCTCAACTTACCCGAAAATCAACGTTTTCGTGAGTTTAGGCACCCCAATATTAATTACAGTATTTTTTATTTGAATAATTGCTTTTTTTCATTCTTTACAGGGATTTTTTTACCTTTTTTAAAATGCCCTCAAAGTACCCCAAAATCACCTTTTTCCCTACTTTGTTTTTGCATTTTTCATTTAATTCATTTGCGATAAAAAATTATTGCATTTTTTTTTAAAAAGCAACAAATCAGCCATTTGACACCATTTAAAAACCTACAGTACTTTCCTTGCCCACAATCAGCCTTCTATATGGTCCTGCTAATGAAATTATCAATTTTGGTGGGTCCAGGATAGTCTCCCCACTTTTTCATGCACTTTTCCCACAACGCCATTGGCAGTGAATTCGCAAATGCTCACTGTGAGTACCGCGAAGAGGCTTTCTTAATTGTAATAGAGAATTCTCGGTGCGCGCATTCGTGTGAAGTCTGCGTGTTTCATGAAACAAACTCATCATTCGCAATTCACACCTAATTGAAATGACCCTTTAGAGTGTTACAATATGTCCTAGATGCAGAGCCGTTACTAGACTTTTTGGTGCCCTGTGCCAGAAAATGCATTGGCACCCCACTCATTTTTCAAAGGGACATAATGCACCCAAAAAAGGGGAATTGCCTCATGGGGAAGGGCCATGGGAGGAGATAAGGGAGGCCAGGAGATGCTGGGGATGAAATAAGAGGAAGCTACAAGTGAGAATGATAATAAACAGCACCCCCTGACCTGTGGTGCCCTGTGCGATGGCACCGTCCGCACTACCCTAGCTGTGGTGGTTTACAGTTTCTTATTCAAAACAATCAATTACAAAGGCAGATTGCATGTTTAATAGTGTTTTAGTGTCTGGGAAATAAAAAAACAGACTTAAAGGACAGCTATCATAAAAATAATTAAGAAAATAGTTAACACATTTTAAAAATATGTATATCAAGATCTGTCATAAAAATCATTAAAGATTTTTCATTTGCAATGTTAAAGTAATATTGAAGAAGCTTAAAATAATTTTTATGCATAATAATTTTAAGTGAATCTATAGGCAAATATTCAATTTCTCATATAAATCATTTTTCTGTGTGGCTTTATATTTGTTTGACAGCTATTAATAAAATCAATAACAGCACACACAACTTTACATTACTTCCATGAGTCACCATGTGTGATATTTGGCTTATGTTGTTATGAGGAACTGATGGAGATACAATATATGGTTACCATAGCAAATTTTCAGCTGTGGTTCATTCAGGGACACCATCCATTTCTAGTGAGTGATAAATTACTTTAATTTTATTAAAGCCACAAAATATCATGGAATTAAATGTATCAGTATTTTGTGACACTTTCATCAGGAAGTTCCTGTTGCAAATAATCACGAGGCAGAAAGCAAAACCGCTTGAAAAGGGCAAGAGTAAAACCATTTTTATTGCTGTACTTGAATGATTTTAATATATTGAAGAAGCAAATTAGTTACTACCAAGGACTGAAAACAATATGATTTACAAAACCAATAATTTAAAATACACATTAATTATCACTGTCAGAATTTAAATTTAGTCCGACCTTTATTTGATCTTGAGACAAAACCCAATTAAAATGAATGCAGCAGAGGCTTTCTGTCACCAGGGTCAAAGACTCATGTAACAAACCGCACTCCTCTCTGCAGCCGGAGGGTTACTTACCTGGTACCCCACTCCATGCTCCACGCAATGGCAGTCTTCCTCCAAATGCAGCAGCTTCCTTACACCACTGCAGTCTCCAGCGGTGTCCCCAGCCTCCACGTGTGGCATCCCTGCTGGTGACAGTTGCTGGGTGCCGCCATTACACTAGGAATCAGGTGTCCCACATTCCACCAACAGGAGACCAGTATACTCTCATCTGTTGCCTGCAGCCAATTCAAACTCTCCCAGGGGTATAAAACGACTTCTTTTGCACACAGCACTTGCCAGTGCGATGTTGTTCACAGCCTAGCTGTGTGCTATCTAGTGAGCTCCTGCAATCTTCTCTCAAATATGCCTAGAGACTCCTAGTGCGCTTACCACCTTGCTGCACCACTGGCTCCATTATTCCTGTCCCATTCCAGTGTTCTGGCATTCCAGTACTATTCCATTGTTCCAGCATTCTGGTCCCATTCCAGTGCTCCATTCTGGTGTTCCAGCATTCTGGCCCCATTTTGGTTATCCAGCATTCCGATTCCATTCTGGTTAATCAGCATTCTGGTAGAGAGCTACTCCTGCTTCCACGTGATTCAGTATCCTACTGCTTCTAGCCTGGTTGATGTACCGAAGCTTTTCCTATTTCTAGCTACATGCACCTGTGTACATAAAGCCCCTTTCCATTGGTTCCCATCAAGAATCTGGCTGCTTCACCAGTGCCTTCAGTCACCAGCAGTCATATCTTACCGATCAGTAAACACAGTGCAATCCTATATCCTTGTGTATCTTTGTTCTAGTACATGAGCAGGAACTATATTAGGCCTCCCAGCTTTCAGTCACTTGCCCCAGATTCCACTCCAGCCAAAGACTCCAGTCCAGTTCAAAAGACAAATACAAATGTGACAACTCATCTAGGTTCCTTCTCTGTAGTTAATAGCCACACTCTTCCTATTTGACCACCAAACAATGCGTGATTACCATATAATACAGAGAGCATCAGTGACCTCAATATAATATAAAAGATATATCAGTGTCAGTCATATAATGCATAGAACATCACAGTGATTGCCATATAATACAGAGAGCATCAGTGGCCATCATATAATGCAGAGAGAATCAGTGACCACCATATAATACAGTGCACATCAATGACTGCCATACTATAAAGAAATCATCAGTGACTGCCATTAATGCAAGGAGCATCAGTGACCACTTTATAATACAGAGAGCTCCGGTGACTGCCATATTATACAGAAAGCATCAGTGACTGCCATTAATACACAGAACATCAGTGACCACCATATAATACAGAGAGCATCAGTTACTGCCATATTGTTATTAACTACTTCATCTTCATACTAACATCCCCATTTTATATAATAAATATAATTAAAATCTTTATGTCACAGACCTCTGGCCGCTTTCTCCAGATACGCCAGTCTGAGAATCGCTGCCCGTGACTTTTACAAGTTAACTGAGCACACGTGGTTAAATAAACCTGATAGCTGCCACCAGCAAAAGGAACTTTAATTCTTCAGCATAAGGTGAGCTTTTGCTCTCACCTGCATACACACTTATCAACACTTAGAAAAATAGGTAACATGGGCCAAGTTAGGCCTTGGGTAATAAAAACACAGTTCCAGAACTAGAATGAATGTTTTAATTCAAGAATACCTTCAAAGCTTAGTTACAAAAAGTTACAAGATTATAATAATATTAAATAAAATGTTGCACAGAAATTACTCACAATTTCAGAAATAAAATAAAAGGGAAGAAACAAACCACACCGTTGTCTTAAGTGATTTGGGGGACGAGGCAGTCCCTAATGACAAACTCCGATTCAATCTGTACCTCACGATAGCCCCTCAGAAATGAACACCAAACTATAGGTGAATCACATATTTATATCTGCCTTTCATTTAATTTACCTGGACATCCTTCTTATGGGCTATATACAAGTTGACATAATTATGGCTGGCAGGGAAACAAACTTCCTATAACCTTTGGTTAAACCTTTCTGTCCATCTTCAAAGGTTTGTCATTTCCTTTACACAAAACATCACATATACATTTACAAGGGAAATTTACGGTTTGCTGATGCAATCATGTGCAGTTATGCCCATGCAGATGCAAAATCTGATTCTTCGCTACACTTTACATTAATAAACTTCATACTCCTCATTATTTCATCATCAAATAATTACATTTATGTAAATTAAACCTCTAATTACATCCCTCATCCTAATTAAGCTCATTAAATCATAAACACTTTACCCCACTTATTCTTAGTATTACCTACCAAAATCTATATATAACCACCCTACCTCATACCCTAACTTACCTGTTGGAAATATCATCTATTGCAGACACACAATGTTCAGTGAAACAGGAAGCAGGCAGGTCCCGTTGAGGCTGCTATCAATGAGTAGGAGAAGGGGTCATGGAGATAAAGACAAGGATACAGGGGCCTTGAATCCTATTCCAGCAAAGCACTATCCCTTTGAGGGGATAATTGTATGCTATAATTCCATTATGGTCAGTGTTCACGGCCTGAAAAATTGGACTAAGAATAAGCAAAGAACAAGTACAACTTTGTAACTTTATTCATAGCCTTCCCAGAGGAACAGCTAAAAACTATGTGTAGTATATTTATTTATTTATTCATCTATTCATATAGTACAATTCAAAAAGTGTAATTTTGAGCATATCAAAGTCTATATCTAATATATGTCACCTTTCTATGTTGAAGACAGAAAAAAACAAGTTCACAGCTCAGACCATGCATAAATCGCTATACTTAGCTACAATAATTACCCATTTGATTATTAAAATCCAGCACTGATGGGCTGTTTCCAGTGGTATCATTTTTAAAACAAACAATTCTGTATCTCCTGCAGTAACAGGAGCTTGTATTATTGAGATCTCCTGAGTCAAAATTAAAAGTAATGTATTACAGGATACTTCCTAAACCATATTATTTTCATCCAATCTCTTCTATAGCCCTAACATTCACCAAAGCCCTACATGAATAATAAAAAATGTAAATACACTTTTTTATTATTATTATTATTATTATTATTATTATTATTATTATTATTATTATTTTACTTACTAGAAATTGTTTTCAGACCATGAAATATACTTCTATTTTAACTATACAAGTTGGTCATTTATAGAGATACCAAATAAATGTAATGTGCTTAAGGGTTTGTCTATTATGAGCTTAAAAAAGTTCACAGTACACAAACAATTCTGTTTGTTCTCATTTTGGAATGTCATAAAGTAACAACATATTAGAACGTAAAAAACAAGCAAAACTGTGATGTGACAAATATTATTCTTTTGTCTCAGGGGTACATTTACGTAGATTCATGTTTATCCCGAGTTTGTTCGAGATCAAACACGTTGGACATCTCAGGGACATGGGAGAGTTTTGAAAATTAAAACTCGTAAATTTACTAAGAATCGAGTTTGGCTGAATCGAGTTTTTTGATGGTGAGAATTCTCCCGCTCGTGAGAGAATTCTCCCGCCCGTGTCTGAAAGTTATCAATCGCACCTGAGTCCGCAGAAATGAATGCAGACACACCTTCCTAGCGTGTTTTGATTGGGTGAAAAAGTCACATGTAATGGTGTGTTTGAAAGCCCACAAACGGACGAATCTGAAGGGTTTGTGTGAGGAGTTTTCAGAGAGGGACAGTTAGGTGTATTTTGGATAGGAGATTTTTCGATTGTTACTTGTTGTGTGAAACTAGTCTTGTGTATATTTGTTGTCTAGTCAGTTTTCTGTTAGTGTCTATTTTCTGTATTTATTGTGTTTTTTATTTGGTCCTGTCAGTGTTTATTTGTGTGTCTGTGTTGTGTTTTGTGTGTGTGTCTGTGCATGTGTGTGTTGATAGTGGAGGTTTGTGTTTGTTTGTCATTCTCTTTCTGTGTTCAGTGTTTGTGTTGGGAGAGGAGGATGTCAATGGCAGGTAGAGAGTGAGGCAGAGGAGGTGGCTGCTAATCAGCCCCTTGTCAGTTCTGCTGAGGAAAATGAAGATGATGTACCCCAGAGGGGCATGACAAAAACTGGGCGCAATGTGAAGTTCACAAAATCTTGCATTGGTGACTGAGCTGATGAAGCACCACCAGCTTCTTTTTGGATGGAAGGCTGCCAGCACCTCTGCTTGATACAAGAATGCCATTTGAGCTGGGGTGGTCCAGGCCGTAAATGCAGAGGGTCCTACTAGGAGGGATGCCGACTATATCCCAGATAAAACATAGTGTTCACAATTGTTAATAAATAATTGAACTAATACATTTGTAGTGTTACTGAAACATGCTATTTTTCCTTAAGCACTATTTTTGTGCAAATGTACCTCTTCAAAATAACCCAGAAACACACTAGATACTGGTAGTGTGTTTGCTGAATTATCCAAGGTGTTCGTAATACTCACAGTTCATATATGTTTGTTTGGATTTCACATACTTGAAACTTACACATCTTCCCTATAATAACTGAATTTTTAGTGGGACTATATTTATAAAGGATGATTTGAAGCAAAACAAAACTCAGGATACTTACACATGTGGGACAATATAAAAAAACCTTTCCATGTTAGGTTTAATTACAATGTCAAGGGTTTGATGAAATATGACAAAATGTGAGAAACATTTTAACCACATAAAAACAGTATATATGTTGAGTTGCTATAGGCTGAAAATAATATTTTTTAAAAAAAAATATGCAGATAGGAAACGAGAGTTTTAGCCCCTGAAATACACCAATACTTTATCATGTTTATGCCATATTTTTTTTTTTTGATTATTAAAAGAGTTTAAAAAAAATATTTTAGCCAATTTAGCCATAAATGTGTTAAGGCCAAAGAATTTGAACATTGTTCTTTGCCTAAACAGTAGTGCCAAATTTGTAATAGTGGATGATTGATTCATTTGGTCAGAGAAAAACATCACATTTTTGAGTAACAGTTCCCATTTTTTAATGGCACTCTTCTCCACTTTGTCACTTTACCACTATTTCTAATGTTTATGACCTACAAGGAAGGCTAATTAAATATTAGGGTCAAAATGGTTTGCCAAAAAACAGAAGCAGGTGCAACTGAAAACACATTTCTAATTTTAATAAGGATACTTACATAAAAAATGTTCTCTGATGAGCTGCTGCCACACCTGCCTCCCATTTTCTGTGGTCACACTGTCGCATGATGCAACAAATTTTCCAGTCTGCTCACTGTCTAGGGAACGGGAGGCCAACCAGTCAGAGGCAAACAGCATAAAAATATCTGTAGATATGTCAAAGAGCCGAGATCATGCACTTGCTGAAGTTTCACATGCAAAAATGGGCGTAGCCTTGTGCCAGCTAGGCCACGCCCCTGGTATGATGTTTGTAAGAGCATGTAAAAGCGCATACACACAATCATAGTGAAGGTAACTTTTAAAGGGACAGAAAAAGCCAGAACAATATAAAAAACACTGAAAAAATCAGATCCACATACACTGAAACAAGCCAGATCCGCATAAAATACACTAAAAAAGTCACATCCACAAATATTACACTGAAATATCCACATCCACATAAAATACACTGAAAAAGTAACATCCACAAAAAATACATTGGAAAAAAAAATCACATAATACAATACAGCACCCCATGTGTCACTCCAGCACCCCATGTGTCACTTCAGCATCCTCTCATGTGTCACTGCAGCCCCCCATTTGTCACTTCAGCAGCCCCTCATGTGTCACTCCAGCCCCCCATTTGTCACTTCAGCAGACCCTCATGTGTCACAACAGCAGACTCTTATGTGCCACTTCAGGCCCTCCTCTTTCCTGGGCCACTCCAGTCCAGCCACCTTTCCCCACTCTTCCTCCCACTTGACGGGCCACTCCATCCCCCCACATGTCACAAATAAAATGAAAAAACAAATAAACAAACCCCACAGCTCTTACCTAGTAGTGGATTGTCTGTGTCATGTAGGTAGGTGTCTGTCACTGCGTCCTCCTTGTGGCTGCAGGTTCAGTCACACATTGAGCTCCGCCTCCTGTTTGTGGCATGACATCACCTATACATGTCTCCGGAGTGGAGCAGACTGCTGCAACAAAGGACAAGCCTCCTCTGAACAGCTGTGTGCCTATCAGAGGAGGCAGTCAGTGTCAGCCAGGGGAGCCGCATCAGAACTACAGAAGAGCTGCATGTGGCTCAAGAGCCACAGGTTTGTCATCGCTGGTCTAGGGCATAATCAGCTGGTAGAGGCTTCTGCAAACACATATTATGCAAAAGACAGCAGCTGAGCACAATGTTTGATATTTTTAAAGGAGACTTCAACAAAATACCACTAGACATATCAAGACAATGGAACCTAGTTGTTAATAGCCCAAAAGTACTTTCTATCACTGATCTGGTGGACTTATGTGCGTAATTATTCTTGTGCACTCTGCTGTAGAATTCAGAAGCGACAGCAAAGTCAGTAGCCAGGAGCAACAGCCATAGCCAGAGTCATCTGATGGGGTGTAAATAATACAGCATTAACTAACATATAGGAATGTGTTTACCTTGGGGTGGGAAAAAATACTTCCCCAACAGCCAACACTCAGGCATTTGACCAGCCTCAAATTTCTCTTGGAGGGATGACTGGCTGAGGACAAAGGCATTGTGACATGAGCCAGGTTAGCCCACTACAACACTCATGATTTTGAGTTTTGCATCACTAACCACCTGCACATTGGTAGAGTGGGCATTGTGCCGATTGAAATAAACATGCACCCTGGCCCTAGGGGTCTCAGTCCAATGTGTGTGCAGTCTATAGCACCCAGAACATTAGGCATGCCTGCAATGCTATAAAAAGCTACATTGACTGCATGCCACTGTGATTCCTGGCTAGGAAAACAGATTGAGGTATTGATCAGAGGCTCAAATTCTGCCATGACCTGAGTGAGGTATCGGAAGAAGGTTGACTGGGATATGCCGAGAACTCTGCCAGTTACAGATTGAAAGTTACCAGTATCAAAAAAGTGTAACACACTCAGAAGCTTATGCAGACCTGAGACAGCATGTGAGGATCCTGTCTCTGGGTCTATGTCCAGTTTGACTTGGTCATACAGATGGAATATGTTGGAACGATTGATTCAAAACATATGTATGACCCCACCATCATCTAATTTGTTGAGGTTTAAACACCCCCTAAAAAAATGTGGCCTGCACAGCCTCTGTTGTACCTGCATAACCTCTTGAGTCTGTTCAGTTTTTTGCTCCTGGGTCCTTCCAGCCTGGTGAGAGCCTCTGGTATCCCAGCCATGTGCATGCCACAGCAGTGCTCACAAAGTCTGCCAGTATTACTAACACAAAATAATGTAGCTGATTTCTACCTTTTCTAGGCATCATGAGAGTGGGCTAATTATCCCCAACTTCAAACACATGCAAAATATTTCAAACGTGTTTGTAATTTCAGGAGAGCATAAAAACTCACCCAAGTTTACTGCCTTCTGCAGAACACGCATCTCAGAGGTAGGTCTATTTACTGTATTTCGAGAATTTACTTCCAAGTTTGCTCTGTTCTTGGGAGAGTTTGAAAACTTGAATCTTGGTAAATTCCCGGATTGTATATTTTCAACAGAGAGTATTTATGAGTTTGGCCGATGGTGCATTGAATCTCTCTCAAGATTGTCAGCCTCAATCATGAGTTCTCTCCAGTGTTTTGCATTAGTAAATTTCTGAGTTTGTCAAAATGGCTAAACTCACTAGAGATTTCATGCTCAGCCACAATTTGGAGTAAATTTACCCCTCAATGTCACTGGAAGCTTAGTTTACTTTTATTTAAAAGGTGTGTTCTAATAATTTATTAACAGTTATTTATGTTCATTGAAATCATCGGTTTCATTTCTCCATTCTTTAAGATCTAACCTTTCTGATGACGTTCCAAATAACCCATGGTTGTTATACACATGGGCGACATGAAAATATATAAGAAAATTACAGGGTCTTAATAGAAAATATACTTTATTTATTCAACTACTAAATTATCCAGCATTTCAAAAAGATGAGGCTGCTTATCCATTTCATAAATGGATTGAATATTGTATTACACACATACAGCAGTAAGTAGATGTGATAACTGGTAAATCTATGAAAATTAATGATATTTTGAAGATCATAAATTACCTACTACATACATATCTACATTAAATCAAGTTCTAGATTATACCCAATGCATGTTAAGTAGGTTATTACCAATTGATCTAATCAATGAGCTGGATAATGTACTACTGTATGTTGACCTCTGATAGCTAAACATGAAATAACCATACATTAAAATTGACTTAGAAAGGAAGTAGATTTCTGTATAGTAAAGGTAGGAATATCAATATGGCATGGTAATTGTTCTGCTATACAGTATCAATAAAAATACTATTTAAAACAAGCTTATTAAGCTAAAAGTTATGCAAGTAGTATCATATAGAGAAATGCTTTTAAATGTTTATCACAGGGGATATTTATAACCCAAAGGAGATCTATAATGGGATTGACAAATTCAGATGCATGTTTAAAATGTGGGGAACAGAGGGCCTCTCTTTATCACTGTCTATGGGAATGTCCTGTAATAAAACATTTCTGGTACAAACATTTACACATACCTATTTGGTGGAGTAATCTCCCCTATCAGCAGAATGGGCAATCTTGATTTTTTTTGACCCTTCATTAAGGTTTTCCAAGGGTAGAAGAAATATACTTACAATTGTACCAGCACTAGTCAAGGGCGTATTAAGAGAGGAGGGGGCTCTTGTGCATTCCCCATCCGAGGCCCCTTCCTCTCTCCCCGGTGGCCGCCAGCAGACTTAAGGCTGACCACCGGTAGCTGCAGCATCAGTAGACTATGGGTACTAGTCTGTGCCCAGAGTCTACTGCGCATGCACAAAATGCCAGGAAAATGGCCAAGGCAGTCATTTTCTGGCATTTTGTGCAGGACTGAGACACCCGACGCCGGAGATTGGAGGTGTAAGTTTTAGAAAATATGGGTGCAGGGTGTGCGGTGTGGGCCCCCCTGGACCCAGGGGCCCATGTGCACCGCACACCCTGCACCCACTTTAGACAAGCCCCTGGCAGTAGCTAAAAAATGTATATCGCAGTATTTGACTAATCCTAAACCTCCACTGTTGTTGTTATGTTTTAAGAAATATTTTTTTGTATTTCGAATGGAGTGGTTGGAATCTTCGACACTTAAAGAACGATATGCAGAAAGATTGTTTGGAATGTGGGAAGGATTTATTAACTCTCTACCCTTATCATTGAAGACACAGATACATAGTTGTTTTCAGAAAACAGGGTGCTATGAGAAAATATTCGATAGAAAAATTAAATCTATGTGAATTTAAATATTTAGATAAATGTACAGTATGTTTACAATATATAGTAGAAACGTATTATTTGTTGTTGAGATGATATATACGAATTTGTACACGTGATAATATTTTTGTATGTGAATTTTATTTTATTCCCATAAAAAAGTTTAATAGGAGAACAGTTACAGTATGTAGCACTCATTTTCTCTATCACGTGGAAATACATACACATTAGGGTTCATTGTTTATCAAAAGCCAATTTACCTACCAGTACAGTATGTTTTTAGAGTGTGGGAGGAACCTGGAGTGCCCAGTGCTGCTTCTAATAAGCATTTTAATGATTACACTTTCAAAATGTGATATTACAGATGTGGCCTTATACCCAATTGTTCAAGTTGTGGCAAATAGCCCCTCCCAGTGCACCAGGTCTTTGTGCGACTGAGTGTAAATCTGTGTAGGAAGGGCTCCGATGCAGCGACTGCAGCTTTTTCTCATGCCATGTTCCATTGTGCTTCATCTGTGACTTTGTAAATGTTTGAAACTAATACCTTTTAAATTTACAACCCAGTATACTGAGTGGTATATCGCTGTGTGCGTTACGAATAAAATGCAAAAAATACAGTACGCTATTCTTCTTGGAGCAATCTCAGTTACGCTGGGCATCGCTCGCAATATGGCATATATACGCTAGGCTATGAGACCACTTCTGTTTAGGCAATGTCTGAGTTACAATGATAATAACATAAAGTAATAGATACTAAAGCTGGCCACACATCTAAAGATTATCTGTCCAACCATCCAACTAGTTGATTGGTTGGAATGAAAATCTTGTAATGTATGGGAGTAAATGACGATCAGTAAATTGCTCCTAAATGCCAGAAAACAGATGAAAATGGTCGTCAGACAAGTTTGTTAAATTTTTGATCTAAACAAACAGTTTTTGTCCATTTTCCAGCGTTTGGGAGCAAATTGCTGATTGTCATTTGCTTTCATACCGTACCAGATTTTCATTCCAACCAATCAACTAGTTGGCTGGTTGGACAGAAAATCTTAAGGTGTGTATGCAGCTTAAGACAAAACAAGTAATGATTGCACAATTTATATATTTCAGGGTTTTTGACGGAAACACATCTTTATTTTTCTAGCAGAACACCCTTTGCTGATTATAGTTTTGTGTACCAATGCACTATTAGTAATTCCACCATTGCCAAATGGCTGATGAGACCAGGACATTTTGCTTTGTGTACTTTTTAAGATATAAATACTTTCCCCAACTAGACTGCCCACATAACGCAATTGAATAGTGCTATCTGAGTCATGTCATGCAACTGGTAAAAATTAATCTGTACATATGTTGCTGATAGGATGGATATAGTAGATATATACTCTCAAAATACAGTTTTGATTACACTTTTGAACACATTGTCAAACACTGCAATAGAGATCGCATTTTAAAAATAATGATATTGTGCAAGCATGAGTGGTGTGTTTAATCGTAATGACATTTTTTATAAGAGAAATTTAAAGTGCTACATAAATCTTTCAAAATGAATGATACTGGATCACATAAATCAATGATTTGTTTAGATTACAAATGGACTAAATCTGAGGAATGAAAAACCCTTGCCCTTGGAAAAATTTGAAATTCAGCACTGTCGAGTCTGCTAGTGTGATTCCGTGAACTAGAGTTTACGCAGGCGCACAAAGCCCCAGCGTCCGGCGAAAGGAGCTGGACAAGGGTGGAGGGAAAGGATCCCTCTTCGCAACCTGGGAATCAGGGCCTGATTCAGACCCAGTCGCAAGCGCTGAGTGCTCGCAACCGGGTCAATGGTGGCCCAGTGTGCATGCGCACAACGGAGCAGGCTCCGTCGTGCTCATGCGTGAAACCCGGATAGCGACGAGCAAACCGTCGCTCCGGATCTCGTACCAAAGGGGGCATGCTGTCGATGTTGAGTGACAGCATGCCCCCATGGGAACGCCTACCGTCTGGGGCCTGCCCCACTGACATCACAAGTGATGTCAGTGGGAGTGCTTTCGGCTCTGTTAGAGCTGAAAGCACTCTGGGGCTTGCAGCAACGAGACCCTACCACAAGGGTCTCATTGCAAGCCCGATGGTCGCAATGGTCTTGACCATCGCGACCATCTTCCTGGCCGCTCGCTATAGCAGTGGGTGGTCACCCACAGCTATGCGAGCGGCCAGGAGGCCGCACTGAAAAACAAGAAGGCTGGCCCTGATTCAGAGCGAGCGCTCTGTCAGAGCGTCCGGCTCTGAATCAGGCCCTCATTCCCATAGGGCTTATGGGAGAAAATGCTCCCACAGTCAAGCTCCAAAAATATTGTATTTTTGGAGCTTGATAAATTTAGGTCCCTTTACTAGTATATAGGGACATCAGGAGAGCAAGGTAAGCAGGAGATATCTGTGATATCTCCAGCTTTACCTTCATGATGAATGGCCCCAAAATGTAATTTCTCCAAAAGTAGGTGAAAATGTTCATTTTCCCCTGCTTTTGTAGAAATTAATTGATAATGTTTAGACCCCAGTCCTATTAGGAGAAAAGGGCTCTGTAAATAACAAATGTATTATTCTTACTAGTATTGTGGACCTGCCATTCTCCAAGCTCTAACTCATCTCTGAACCCCCTCATCTCTTCTCTCATCTCTGTGTCTTTCTTATTTCTCTCATGTCTGGTTCAACCATCTATGTTTTTCTCACCACTATCCCTCTCCCCCTCATCTCTCTCTAAATCCTGACCCTTTGCCTCTTTCACTCTTATTTCTGTCCCCCTCTCATCGCCCTCTCCTCTATACCCCATCTGTCCCTCTCCCTCCTAGCCTCTCTCCCATCTCTGTTGTCCTCCCATCTCTGTCTCATCTCTGTTCCCTCTATCTGTATGTCTGTCACCTCTTTCATCCTCCCCCTACGTCTCTATCTATGTCTCTTTCACTCTTATCTCTGTTTCCCTCTAGTCTCTCTCTATTTTGACCCATTATGTCACCTGTGTCCCGTGGGGGCACAGGTGAGGGATGCAGCTGGCAGGAGATTTTAGACTTCCATTCCACTTTCACTGTTTCAGCCTTCTCAGTGCCTGTGAGAGAGAGTGTGGAACCTCTATCTTTCTCCTGTTCTTAGGAGCCACAAGAACTGTGAGGGAAGATGGGCCTTCCCTCTGCTCTACTGCACAACTGTTGAAACAGACATCAAAAGAGACTATTTTTCAGATGATTATTATTATTATTATTATTAATAATTAATAATAATAATAATAATAATAATAACTTTTTGTGGAGTGAGTCATAAACAAAGGCATCTTTACTTGTTAGAATTTTTTACATCATATTGGCACAAGTCTTCTTAGCTCTATCCACTGCAGATGGTGATGTTTTCGCAGACTTAGCATTGCTTCTGAAATAAATTATTCCTGCCCTGGCAAAAGTCTAGGTCTAGTTGTGCATAATATGTTGACCATTTTGTATCATGACCTTTGGCATAAAGTCACAATATAGGTGACATACTATAGCATATATTGAACTTTCAATATAAGAGCCCTTATTTGTAAAAGGAGAATAAACAAGCTTCCATGATGTTGAAGCCAAGAGTATTATGGGGGACATGTATTATCATTAGTCAACCTATAAATCCAAGCACTAGTGAGTGACTATATAAGGTCATTAATAATAGTGAATAATAAAAATAATATATGATTATTATTTAATAAAATCAGCTGCAGCACCCTGATTATGTGTTGGTGTATACTCACTAAATTACCTTTCTAACAAGAAAAGTGGACAGATATCCTAGTGTGTAAACTGTGGGCCTGATTCAGACCGGACGCTAAGTTGCGTTCACTCGCTATGGGCGACTGTAGCCCGTCTGCACATGCATCGCAGTGCGCGAGCCAGTAACTGCGATCGGGAATCGTGCGCTCGTAGCACAAAGACTGAGCGCTACTTTGAGTGACAGATAGAGCCATTTGTGGGTGGTAACAGGGGAAGGTGCTTGTGAATGGGGGAGTGGTGCTGCGAACGCAGGCGTGTCTGGGCATCCTTGTTTTCTTGCATCAAAACTGAGTTTTATGGGTGTGCATAATTAGCACGGAAGCATCATTGTACATGTCACTTGGTTGTATTTCAACCTGCAGTGTTCGCAGTGCTTGCAGTGGAGTAGGGGCTACCTCAAGCATTGTGTGCAGCTCTGATGGCTCTCGATGCTACTGATTAATCATACACTTCCTGGAGATGACGTGTGTTAAGAAAGGAATTTGGGTGTCTTTAGACACCTGCGTTCGCTCACTGCCTTCGCTCTATAAGACATAGAGGGCGTCCTTACGCCACACAGTGCGATCGCGGAATTTGCATACCCGGCCCCTTTTGGCCATGAGCGATCGCGGCTTAGTGTCTGGGTCTGAATCAGGCCCTGTGTAACAACCCCACCTAGGGAAATAAATAATCCTGATGTGAGCTCACAAACCAGTCTCGCAGCAGCAGTAGAAATCCAAACAAAAGGTGACAGGTTATTCTCTGGGTCCAGTGTACAGTACAGAGATAGTACAATAGTACCAAATGACAGATGGGAGTAGTCCTCTGACTAGTGTCACATCAATGAATGTTTTATTAACGTGTACATCATCATGTCATTTATCGCTGTGCTTAGAGACATCCTGCATCACTGATTATCACAGGAGGTCTTAGAACAGGAAAGTATTAAAAAGAGAGTCACAGGAGAGGTCTTATGGTAACTCACCCCTCCAGCGATCTCTGGGCCTGATTCAGAGTTGAACGGTATACCAAATTTAACGTAGTTGAGCGATTAGCAGTGATCTGCGCATGTGTCATAGCTGCACTGCACATGCATTGCAAACTAATTGTGATCATTGTCACTGAGAGGATTCACTTTAATTGATTGACAGAAATTGACCATATTATGGGTGGTTACGGGGAGTTCAGACCAAAATGCGGACATTTCGGGGCTATTTCCTGGGCATGTACTAGCCTGCATCTTTGATTACGCACTCAGAGAACAAAGCTCCAGAATCTCAGCTACAGTGCCCATTCAAAGTGACCTAGACTCACTCGAGGAGTCGATGTTTTCAAGATCTGCGTCCAATACTGCGTTTCTGTATGCAGTTTCGGGCATCCACGAGGGCTCTGGTGGGTGTCTCAATACAAATTGCGCAGGCTGCTGCATTAGCATATTTTAGTAATTGCGACAAAATTCACAAATGCTTTTGCATTATCCTAAAACTCTGAATCAGGCCTTCCATCCCATCGCTAGTCTGATGCGATATGTAGAGGCTACTGGGCAGATGCATTGCGCATGTGCGAGATCGCAAAAAGAGATCTCATAACATTATCTGCAGATGTGCTAGGTGCAACTAGACAAGCCACAGAAAACTGAAATTCCTGTCACTTAGTAAGTGGCTATCATACTTCACCGCTATAAAGTCATATAAATGTAACAAGAAATTTAGCTACTTCTGTTAAAGTCAAGTTACATGAAGCCAAGATATACTAAAACAGATCAAATAAATACAGCATATGGTAGTAACAGTTTAACAATAATATACCAAAACCAGGGTCTTAAACACCTGGTCTAATCAGACTTAAGTATGGAATAACAAAGCTGTTAGAAAAACATGGTTTTAAATACAGTCCAAGCTTGGGTGGAGTACAGGGTTATATAAGCATGCTGTTTCCTGTGGGTGCAGCAACCAATACCAAACCAGTTGGCCAGTGAGTGTGTTTAACTAGCATGAAGGTAGCAAGACATTGTGTTTTTTATTGTTTGGAATATTTTCTTTAACTGTCTTCTTGACAATAAAAGTAAAAAGTTTGGGTGAGTGTCATCTGAGAGGTGTCCATGTCACAAGTGGGATGCTCAGGAAAGCTAATTTTAAGTTTCCTACAACATTACAAAATGGAAGATCTGCTACAAATTTCTGTAAATATCATGGTAGGTCAGCTGGCTCACATGTTGTGCCTTGCTGAGGAACATGAGCTGCACACTGGCCTGTTGTGAGAAAAGCTGGTCTGCATGAGAAGCAACCAGGACAAACTCATTGTCCCAAATCTTCAGAAAATGTCATACTGATGCCTACCTCCTGGCTTTTGAACAAACTGCCCTGAGAGTGGGATGGCTGCTGGATGTTTGGGCTGAGAAGTTGACACCTTACCTGGAAAGTCCCAGCGAGCTTATGTCAACCAAGATGAGAGACAGGCCACTACTTACTGTGCTAGTGATTAAAAGACAAAATTTAGTCCTGCATTGGTTTTACTGGGCCAGACAGGGCCCAGCGGTTCCATGACTAGTGGTTCGCTAAGGCAAAACCAGCCTTCACACAGTTATCAGACATAGGATTTTTTTCTTTTAAAAATGGTTGCAACCAAAAGTTGACTCTTACAGATAAATGGTGGAGATCTTAGCAATAGACCACTGCAACTGAACTCTTGACTGGAGCTGGCAGAGCTGGGTACTTCACATGGACCCACAGCACTACAAGGAGTTTGTCACCTGCATCTACAGGTTCATGGCACTACAGCAAATATCCAAAGCTCTGGCAGTGGTTCCAAGACTGCTGTCACATTAGAGCCAATGTCACCAATGTCAATGTACATATGTATTCCAAGTGACTGTCTTGTTTGAGGAGATTATAGTTTTGGCCTTAGTCAGCCTGTTCTAATCAATCTTATGTAGGGAACAAGCAATCTGTTAGGAAAACATGGCTTTGATTCCAGTCAGAGCTAGGGTGGAGCTTAGGGTTACATACTGTAAGCTTGCCACTGACTAGTGAAGTGAACTACATATGTCTAGTCAGCATTACAGTACCCACATCTGAACGCCATCTTAGAGTTGCCTGTGTCACACCATCTAAAGGTTTTCCAGGAAAAATTACAGCCCTGATGTCCCTTCAATCTCATGATCAATTGGAGACATACAATAAATGAATGTTTGTCAAGCAGCATTTTAGTATAATAAATGAAAAGTTTAATGATGGGGCCTAAAGTGACAGTAGAGTGACCTTTGATGTGATATACAGTAATTACTCTTCAGCTATTTCTATATATCTCTACCTGGACCTGCATTTTTTCTAAAGGGTATTAAGGACGATTGTGCATATATGTGTAGGATGCAAACACGCCTTGAGAAGAACATCGATATTATATCATATGGCTTTAGTTATTTATGACATAGTTATATCCAAAATCTTAGGCTTTGCTTAAAAAGGCACATAGTAACTGATAATATTGATACATATAAACCATGTAAAATAGTTTCATTATGTAAGACTGTATTCACAGCTTGTGTAACTTTCTACAATATGTAATTTAAATTCTTGCCACTATTATCTAGTTTGTAGAAATGTGAGAATTGTTATAATGACTTCATCTCTAGGAATAAGGCAAACATTTAATTTAGATTCTCCTGAGAGCATTTTACAGCACATGCAGTACTAAAAGCCATGCAACAGACTCAAATTCATTCTTAGTATAAATTGCATCCATTACTTTGTGTTGGGTAAAGGGGATCGACAGTGACAATGTCACCAGACACTAAGTCAGTATTACACTAGGCTCTTGACACAGCTGATTTGCTACTTAGAGCATTTCACCCCTGTGACTTTGATAGCATTGATCATGCCAGTAACAGCATGTTTATAGTTATACTACCAACAGTGTTAAAATGCTTTAATTAGCATTTTTCCGGAGTCAACGTGATGGTGCTAGGATTATAGTGCCAACAAGATCATTATTGTCAATGTTCTTGTTGATATAACTTACCACATGCGCATTAAAGTCATTATATGGAAGAACTGCCCCAAGTTTTGATACTACTGCAGTAAGTTGAAGAGTGAAAACTAAAAGTGCCAGTAGTTTTTCAGAAAAAGGTTTTTTTCTTTTTTTAAATGCCTTTTTGTCCTGGACAGTTTTTAATTGGGACCTAAAAGCTTTGTAATTGTGATCTGAGAAGCCCTATAAAAGTCTACCCATTTAATTGATACATTTAATAGGGTTCTGAGGCACTAGGTAATAGGAGAGGAGTGTTTGAGAGTTGTTTGGCAGGGAGTACATTTGAAATTTTAATATCTGTTATCCTTACTGTTTAATGTGTCTTTTGGTGTAAGTAAGTCTTGTCAGTGTTTTTGTGTAGTGCATATTGTCTTTTTGTCTCTGCATTTCAGCTGATTTAAGGTCATCCATGGGGAAGGTGGCATAAGTCTGCCCCCATGGTCCATCATCCCATCCCCATCCAGTACAATAGGTTAAATGGTAGGGCATCCATAAACTCGGACACCCACCAGGTGGAGCAAGGATGAATACCAAATTCACAGGGGTTATTTTACTATTATTCACACACCACGCCAAATCCTGCAATGGAGGCCATTTTATGTCACCCCGTTCAATATATTTGAAAGGAAATGTGGTTAGGCGTGTATTTATTTACATAAACTCCATGGGGTATATTTACTAAAGCACAGGTTTTTAGAAGTGCAGTTGTTGCCCATAGCAACCAATCAGAGTCTAGCTATTATCTTCTAGAAGGTGCTAGATAAATAAGTAGAATCTGATTGGTTTCTTTGGGCAACATCTCCACTTCTAAAAACCCGCACTTTAGTAAATATACCCCCATGTCCCCTGACTCTCAAAATGATGGGTTCCCTTATGTTCCTAAGAAATAGGGTGCCGAACAAGCATGGTGGCTGGAGAATTTGCATACAGTAGTTTGGTGCAATTGTAGCTTCTTTGTGAAGTAAAAGACATAAACTTTTGCTAATGACCCATGTAAGGAAAATGTTACAATGATCCCATTGCAATAATATATAGTGCAGAAGACTATCTAGATTCAATCTTGACTGAAATTTAGTCTCCCAACAGAATTTGCCATTAGTTAAACTTATGATTTGTTGCTGATAATGACATTCCAGAGGAAGGTAGTCCTGCACAATTAACCCATTTACAAATTCCATTCTTATAGATGTACACATATGAATGGATTTGTGAACATAACAGACATACTGATTGCATTAAATAAACCATTACTATTCTGTTCTACTGTACAGCTCTCCAAATATTTTTCAAGAGCCATCACAAATGTTTTTTCCAGCACTGTTGGGATAACTAGCAGCATGGCCAGGATACTTGCAGAACAATCAGTTGATATTAGGAGTGGTTTATTGATATCCATTCACCTCCCTTACATAATTGTATTAAATATTTCACAGAACCACTCATTAATAAAATGGGAATTTCTGATGGTAAATACAATTTCAAGACATTTGCAAGTGTAATCCATCACTGTTCAGCCTTTTCTGGAAGGAGATGCTATAAAATATTTAAAAAAATATTCCACTACGGAATTCACCTGCTTTTATTGACAAGATTAACTTATGTTTTTTCAACAAATTTTGTCCACATTTGTTGATGAAATGTCCTTCTCCAAATATTTTACATTGGAGTTACCATACATACTGTAAAAAGAGGCATACTTAGTTGTCATATGAAATCATGACTATACATTTCCCCTAGCATTACAGCTATGTTCCAACCTATGTTTGAGGGTTTCAGGATTAAATACTGGCCAGTAAAGGACTAACTATATATACATGGTAGTTTAAAACAATATAGGACATCTATGAAACATATTGGCACAGCAGTGACAGACAGTATGGCAGTTTAATAAACTATATGACCGTACAGAATGTTTTCAGAAATCAAGAAATAATAGCTTCAAAGTAAAAGTCTAGTAGAAATATCACAGGCCTCAGGCCAGTACAGGTGATTTCTGTTGAAGTAACTTCTAGTAGAAAAGTAAGGGCCTGATTCAGCAAGGATCACTGATGCAATCGCGGCTGCAATCATGCATGCAGTTCTGCTGTGAAAGTATGCTAATAATTGCAATTGCAAAGTACTTGCATGGACAACATGCAGACACTCACTTCCCATCTCGCACATCCATAATACCTTGCAATCCAGCCAAAACATCAGTATCATCGAAGCACATCAGAACCACTCACACATTTAAGGCAGGTCTGACCCTACCACTAAATTGCTAACTTTCCTGTACACAGTGAGAGCTCGAGCTATGTATGCCATCGCAGTTGCTAATTTATGCACGCTCCTGCAACAGCATTCAAATGGCCTGGTATGCCTGCATTTCTCCAATCACCACCCCCAAATGGTACTTCCTGTCAATCACTCTGCGATGGGTCTGCATTGTCAAAGCTGGATAATTGGCTGAGACAGAATCAGTTTAAAATGAGATCTGCATGACGCCATTTTGCGAATGGCCGCCCAGCGCCATTTTAGAGAAACTCACACTTACTGTAAGTACATACGGCGATGCTATTATTAGCATCATGTGATCGCATATCTCATCATACCCCATATGCACATTACATACACACAGTTGCGCTGTTAACACGACGCACATTAGTGAATGCATAATACCCTGCATGCGAACGCTGTTTATTAGCTTCATGCGTACGCATCTTCCCTAAGTTAAAAGTCTTCACTACATAAATCTAACTAGTGTCTTTTCCCAAACCCCTAATACTTACACACTGCACACTCACATAAAAGGTTCCATAGCTTCAAAGTGTAAAATTCAAGGTTTATCCATTTATTGCTAATGTTGTGAAATAAAGACTATTTGATATCTAAGGTTTAGTACATGATAAGCAAACCATGTTTGGTGTTGTACTGATCTACTCTGTCTCAACAGCTTTCCGGTGTCATCGGTGAGAAGATCGCAACATGTGTCCGCAACTTATGAACTGTAGAGAGTTAAAACACTAAAATGTACTATGTAATGTTAGCAGCTTAGATTTGCATGCAGCAGGAAAAAGGAGACAAAAGGCTGTTGGAGGCTGACCTGTGTCCATTTGAAGTGACCTGTTAAATGTCCTGTAACAGAAGACCAAGAAACTGTTGAATGCTACTCCAATGAGATTGTGTTTGAGTGTTTGCATTTTGTACAGAGGGTATATCAATATCACCATATAATATAGAATATATTAAGACCAAAATATATTAAAAACAAATCCTTATACAACTAGAACCAAATATAAATAGGTGTGTAATCACATCCCAGAGTCAGGTCCCAGAACAAGTTTACATAGAAACCAGCATATCAATAGATGGCTAACTGAAACTACAACCTAATTAACATTTGTATACCAGTGGCCTGCTCTCACACTGTTGGGATAGGAGTTTCAAGGTGGGGGTTTGGGATGTCCTTTTATGGAAACGGCCTCACAGGTGAGGGGAGGAGTATGGCATTCACACTGGGGACACTCACAGAGAAAATAGGCTGAGAACACACATGCTGGCAGACACACTTGGAGCAGGGAACGAAGAGAGAGAGAGAGGTCTTCCTCTCACAAGACAACCAAAAATGGGACTTTGTACCCCTGGAATATGGCTAAGTATATTGTTGTTAAACTGTACAGAAGTTAGTCTGTTTGGGTCTCTGTAGCTAGTTGTGTGTTAATCTGTTATGTAGCTTATAAAGATTGTATGTAACAAGTTTGTAGTTAAAGGAATTCATAAGTCTGTGATAGTATACAGTGGATGATATAGTGTGATCTAGCCGGTAAGATCAGCATGTAGGAAAGGGATTGATTATGGAGTTTTTTGTAGTATGTGAGACAGAACTATGGTATTTGTAAGGTTGGTGCTGGTTGATATAATTGTTTGAGATCCGCTGGTGAGCTGTGTTAGGGCCTGGAACCAAGTACTTGATTCATTGCAATGGTGAATTACTAGTAGTGTGATCATGGCTATAAGACTGGCATAGGTTCGTGTTATTTCAGTGTAATGATAGAATTGTGTACTGTGAGTACTGGTATTTTGGCTACTATATGGTGGTTACTATCTGAATAAGTTTGTATAGTATCATGAATGTAATCCTAGGTTGGTATCATTGTTATATCATGGAAGTTTAATTAATAACAGCTTTGAAAGGTATAAGTAATAACCGTGTGTAATGTAGTCTGCAGTTTTGTGAAAGATGGCTGCCAGCAAGTGGGTTAGACAATGGCATTACATGTGATACCCCCCTCCACCCATTGAAACATGTGCTTGATTCATGGAAGTTGTGAATTAATATTCTTGTGATTATAGTTATAATTTTACTCAGTTTTGTTGTTGTATAGTACAAATAGGTTGTTGTAGTTATTGTAATTGTGATCATTAATGGATATATGATTTACAGAGTTACAACATAATGTGAGTTTTCACACTTTCAAAATGGAGTGTATTATGTAACAGAGCCGAAATTTCTCCCACTGACATCACATGTGATGTCAGTGGGGCCGGCCCCAAATGGTAGGCATTCACATGGGAGCACCTCCGTTTGGGCAGCCACTCCCCAGCCCGCCCACCAAAGGGGGCATGCTGTCACTCAACATTGACAGCATGCCCCCTTTGGTATGAGACCCGGAGCGACAGATTGCCCATTGCTATCCGGGTCTCGTACATGCGCACAACGGAGCCGGCTCCATCATGCGCATGCACTCTGGGCCACCATCGACCCGGTTGCAAGCACTCAGCACTTGCGACTGGGTCTGAATCAGGCCCTGAATCCAACCAGCAAATCACAAGCCTCAGGACAATATAAATTGATCATCTTAGAAAGTAGAAAGAAGAAAGTACAGATTACTTGTTTGTATGGATAGTTTTGGTCACTTTGATACTTCTTTTTAGATAACAGTAATGTTTAGTGCCGCAAAAGTTTGTTAGACGCATTACATCCTATAATGCTGCATTGTCTACCTTACCTAGCAGCAAGTTAGCAGCTACACGAATCCTGGCTAAACTTCTGCAATGTATGATTTAGTGTTTGTGGATACTAAAAAGGGATTATTATCATTGTTCCAAACTTAATGACCTGAAAATGATAGTAGCTAATGTAATTTTCTGTGATTATTAGACCTTTAATTATTTAGTCTATACATTTCCTAACATGAGAGTCCTATACAATTGGACATGTATGACACCTTGAATGTACCTTTTGAAAGAATGTAGATAGCTATACATTGTTTCTCTTATCAGTCTGTACATTTAACCAAATTATCTTTGCATTGTCACAGTACATATTAAAAATAAAAGAGTAACAATGTTAAATACACTATTCTGTTATGTTAGTTTTGTATCTTTTTGATAAGGGGAGAAAAGTTGTATTGGAATTGATGGAGATATTTTATTTAATTGTCTTCATTATTTCTAATAAAATATTCAGATACCAAAAAAGATGGTCTTGCAAGACACAGAACATCAATGCCCCAGTAAGTATAGTAATGTACACTACCTTTCAAACATACACTATCATTTCAAATCCTATAATAAAAAGTGGTGCACAATTATTTATTTATTATTTATTTATTACCAGTTATTTATATAGCGCACACATATTCCGCAGTCCTTGGGCCATTTCACCCCATTATGTTGTATATTAAAAAGAACACGCACAGTTTAACAAAGCAAGCACTTCAGCAACAGGGAGTGCCAGTTTTGTGTCTGAAGTGCTTGGTTTGTATGGATTCCCACAAAAGAAACATTTTGGTGGTTTTGTTAAACCAAGCTACCAATGGGCTTAAGGCTAACAGTGTTAATCATCCTCAACATTCAAGATGTCATCATCCTTATCAACACCCTCCTCACAGTTGTTATCTTTATCACACAATATTAGCTCTGTGTTGTAATTGTCGGCAAATGTCTTCTTCATAGAATTAGGAACTGTAGTTAATTTTAATGAACATCATATTTTCAAATTTTTTGGGAAATAACCTCTTATGGCACACAAGGCTCATAAGATGCTAAACATTGCAGAATGGGCAGCTTAAGAATACCATAGCTAGTTTGTAAAGAGACTCCAATTTGCCTTTTATATTCCCAGTGGGCCTGATTCAGACCCATTCACTATCTGCATACGCTCGCTGGATGTATATGCAAATTTGTCATGGTGACCCCACGGGAAGCAATCGCTCGCCAAGGCATAGGCACATCCACCATGTCTTAGTGAGCGGCCACTTTGTGTATGCATATGCCCAATCACACAGGCAGAGCCGCCCACCAGCACCACATCATCTCCAGGAAGTGTTTTAAAACATTGGTACATCGAGCACCATCAGATGTGAATGCAGTGCTTGAGGTAGCTTTACCCTACCACAAGCATTGTGAGGAAATCAATGTAAAAAAAAGGCGTGACATGTACTATGATGCTGCCTATTAGTTATGCATGCCTCTAAAACGGCATTGAAACAGTCTGGCATGCCTGAATTCACATCTCCAACCCCCCCTTATTAGTGTCCTGCCACTGTTACCACCCACAAATGGCCTCTCCTGTCACTAATTACACTGGGCTATCTTTGCAGGGTGAGCGAGCAGTATGTGATCGCAGTAAGTAGTTCGCGCACGTGCAGAACATTTTGTCGCTTGTGAGCGCATGCATATAGCAAACGAGTCTGAATCAGGCCCTATATTCATAAGGACTGTGTAACATGCTTATTTGTACATTATCATTAAATTAATCCTCCATCATTCTATTGATGCTTACTTTAGCAGAAAAAAATGTAGTGGTATCAATTTATGTGGGAAAATCTTTTAAACCTGACCAGATGTCATAATGTTTCACTCTAGTGCGCTGAGTTGACTCAACATCATTACTAGTGGGTCTCTTTGAAAAGGTCAATTTTTCCTGGCAACAGAATTTGCAGGAGAACTGAAACAAGAGACGTTGTCATGTTATAAGCCACTTGAGCTGAGATCTTGCTCACCTCAAGCTTTTTGTATCTCTTAAGATCTGTGTCAGTTGGAAAGAAAGACAATATATAGGAATTAAACCTAGGATCATGCATGGTTGCCAAAAAGTTGTGATCCAATTGCAAGATGTTGCAACAACCCCTTGAGTCCTGACAAAGTGAATAAAGAACTTGATCTACAAGTCCAACATACTTAGCTGAATCATTTAGTTTCTTCTCCTCCTTCAGCTTCTCTAGCTGGTTTTCCAGTAGTTTAATTAAGGGTATGACCTGACTCAGGATAGCATTGTCTGGTTACAATTTCAAATGGTTTCAGTAGCTTGCATAAAACTGAACATATTTTCCAGTGTGCTGCAATTAGGTTATAACTTGTCTCCCATCTCCCTTTGTCATGTTTTGATATGTTCATTTGGATGGCCTTTTGCTGTTCCTGCAGTTGCTAAAGCACATAAAGGGTGGAATTCCATCTAGTTACTTCCTCTTGCTTCACTTGGTGGCATGAAAAATAATACTGTTCATGCAACTGCTGTAATCTTTTACATGCAGTCTCTGAATGGCAAAAATGCCTAGAAAACTTAATGGTCACACTGTCCTGTATGCACCTGTAATATTTTATGAAATTCTGTACCAAGTTTATTGTGGGCAAAAAACATGGTACATTTTCAAATTGACCCAGTTGTACTGCTTGTACAATTTTACTTGCGTTAACGGAAATGATAAATCCTGATAAGATTTATTGTGTGAATGTTTACACACACTCTGGTCCTTAACTGGTTACTAAAATACCTGCTGCAAGTGATTTGATAGACTTGCTGGATCTGTGACATTGAATAAACTGAAAATACACATTATATCACTGCGGTAGTGAAGAATAATATTAAATATGTATAAATATATCACTTGGTGTCATAAAATACACTGATAATTTATATAATTAAATTGAATAAAATCATAAACATAAAAATATTTACCAAACACAATAAATGCAATTAAAAATAACAATAATTGTTTCATGAAAAATAATTAAAGGGGTATATTTACTAAAGTGTGGGTTTGTAGAAGTGGAGATGTTGCCCATAGCAACCAATCATATTCTAGATATTATCTTCTAGAAGGTGCTAGATAAATGTTAAGTAGAATCTGATGGGTTGCTATGGGCAACATTCCCAGTTCTAAAAAGCAGCACTTTTGTAAATATACCTCACAGTATATATATAAAATAATTAACTACTACATTTAATTCTGCATGGATTAGCATGGAAGACCCAAAATATAATACTTACCGAGATTCTCGCAGTTTGATGGAAAAATAATTGTTAGTGGCATCTGAAACAATCTAGGACAGGAATATGCAACCCTCCGGCTTTTGTTGAACTATAAATCCCAGCATACCTTTCAACAATTTAAGCATGGCCATCCAATATTCGTGAGTAAGTACTTGGCCGGATCAGACTTCCATATGTGAAGGATCAATGCAACATTAAAGACTGTGTGCTACATATACAGATAGCAAATGAGATGGTCATAGTTAACATGTTTCATTTTGTAAACCCAAAATGTTTTCATGACTCTTGAAAAAGATTTGGGTTTACAAAACAAAATGCATTGATCTATGAGAGGTCACTTGGAAGCTTTGTTCTGTATATACAGACTGCACCCTATCACCCCTGCTCCCTCCCACACACAAACTTGTGTGTTCATGGATATACTCAGTGTATGCAGGCAGGAACAATGAGCTAGTGGATGCGTGCATTTCCATTCATGACTCTCACTGAGGGCAGCCATATACCCACTTTGCTAAGGTGGTTGCTTCTTAAAAAAATACTGTGGAGCATCTGATTATGTCCATGTGCTGGGCATGATGTGGGTAACAATGACACATGACTCCATTGACAAACGTGGTGCTGATTAAATAAACCATCAGCACCAGAACCAAAGTAATGAGGGAAGGGGAGGGAGGTACACATTCCTCTGACCCCTTCTTTCAGTTGTGCTCTTTAAGCGAGTATATGCAGTTACACTGTCTGTGCCTTTATGCATTCCTGAATTAAGATTTGTTATTCTATAAACTGAACCTTTAGCTATGGGACATGTTGCTCAGGTATTCAGTTTAGTTAAGGGGCATACAGAGCACATGCATATCCTTATAACATAGAACACATCCACTTCAACCCTGCACCTGTGTGTAACCCCTAATGGTTAGCAAGTGACACAATTCCAAATAGAAATCTGGGGGGTACACAATGGAAGATATGAAGCAGGGTTAGCAAACATATAAGGGATGGGGAGACTCATAGAAAGAAGAGGAAAGCAGAGATAGCCATTAGAGAGACAGGAGGGAGTGCGAACACACAGAGATGAGAGAGGGGACAGATGAGTAGAAGTGATCACTGATGATTAACTGCCAGGGTGACATGTGATGCAGGAGGTGGAGGTCTGCTCTGTGGCCGTAACAACCAAAACAAATGAAGCACATACCCCTCCAGTCCGGAGTCTCTGGATCCTTGTGAATAAGCTGCTTGTAACTCTGTATCTGACCTCACAACTACCAGAGTGGGTGGGAACTATCAGTCACTGAGTAAGTAACAAGCATCTTAGTCTCTGTGAAGTGAAGTGAGTCGTGGAGCAGTACCAGTAGCACCATTTTACTGATCTGCCCCTGTGGCTGCCAGTGCTTCCGTAGTACTTCTTGGTATGAAACACGGATTTTACTGGATGACCCACCCATTTCTCTATCTGCTAAAGGCTGATGTGGGATCTTTTTCTCTTTGGTTCCCCTTTCACTTTTTTATTTATTTTATTGAAAAAAAAATTCACTCAGGGAGATGTGCCTACCATGATCAGATTGCTCTACATACAGAAATGTTATTTTTTTCTCTTGTCTTTTGATGGAAATTTTTTTCTGATTAATACACTGTTTTACTTTTATCTATATATACCCTTAATGGGCTTTTTAAACTATATATAGTACAGGCCACACAGTCAACAGATAATATATACAATAAATGCTGTGGTACAGGTCAACACATGACGAATCTCAAACTTCTTGTCCAAACGTAGGTGCTTAAAAGTTTTGGCTTACACCAAGTATCTAGAGGTCATACAATTGTGACAACAATAACAACCCGGTGGCTTCACATATACATTAACTAGATGAGGTAAACCTCTCCCAGTAATATCCGTAATCATGAGCTGATCTCTTAAATTCTGGCCCCTCCGGAAAGCAGCTACTGGATGTACATTTTTAAAGGAAGGTAGTTCTGGGTCAGATGACACAATGGGCCAAAGTGCCTTGCAAGTCCAGTGATCAGACATGCGACTAATACATGTATATGTGAAGCCACCAGGTTTATTGTTGTTACAATTGTATGACCTGTAGATACTTGGTGCAAGCCAAATCTTTTAAGCACCTACATTTGGACAAGAAGTTTGCAATTCATCATGTGTTGACCTGTACCACAGCATTTGTTGTATATATTATCTGATGTCCGTGTGGCCTGTACTATGTAGGCCACACCACATGGAAATTCCATGATGGAATGGCATTGCATAGATCTGCCATTAACCTGGTGGTCACAGGTAGAGATATTCACCAGCCAGTGGCCAAGCACTTCAAGAATAGTGGACACCCTCTCTCTGTTCTCAAATATTTGATGATTGATCATGTCCCCGAATCCCCAAGAGGAGGAGATAGAGCTAAGGCACACCTGACTTTGGAAGTTTGCTGGATTTTTAGGCTAGATCCTGTATCTCCTAAAGGTCTTAATGAGAAGATCAGTTGGAATAGCTTAATGTACTGTAGCTATTTACTTTGTCATTGTGCTTATGTAGTGACGTATCCTTAAGTGGTGATGTACATTTTTTGTGGATATTTTTATCTAGTTAGGTCATTGATATATGTATTGTTATTGTTATGGATTCATTGTATTTGATTGTTTTTTGTTATGTGATTGGCTGTCCTTACCAGTGATACGCCCGGGAGAGTTGGGAGATCAGCTGGTGCGCGCACTGAGTGGTTTGCTGGCAGTGTGGTTGCTTAGCACCACAGGCAGGTGGGACCCGACACTCCGTGAAGCATAAATATTGTGGTTGCTTAGCACCGCAGGCTAGCCGGACCCTGAAGTGCGGCTCAGACAGGTGCACCTTCTCTTGTGGCTGACGCTGATGGTGGGGACAGTTTGGACAATGGGTATTTATTGGGGATAAGTGTTGTGTCTGTGCTGTTTGTCATTGCAAGTGTGTCCTGACGAAAGGACGGGTGCCCTGAAACGTTGACAAGGTTCTTCAATACACTTGAATATATTTGCATATAATACAGTGCTTCTTTTTATGTATAATTTTATAAAAATGTTAAATAGCACACAGGCACCCCCTTATGCACTACCAACAGCACAGCAGCACACACAACCCCTTCTCATTCACTACAAACACAGCAGCAGCACTCAGATATACCGCCCCCATTCACTACCAACACCCTTGTAGCACTCGGACACCTTCCCCTCACTCACCATCAGGATTCCAAAAGTACCCCCTAAACCATTAACCACCAACACCTACACTCTAAAACCACCAGCAATACCTATGCCCACCCCCAAGCTGAAAGAGCTCAGAATTGCATTTAGAAAAACATAATAGAAATATGTCCCTTTTCTTCCAGCATCAGCATCTATTAGTGTTGCTGATCAAGATTCAGAGACAGCTGTGTGCTTCTCACAGCCAGAGTTTCATGGTCTTCCCACAGCCAGAGATCCATGGTGTTCCTCAGCCAGAGTCCAGAACAGATTAGGAAGCGAATCCTGCTTCATGTGTCAGGGGTAGGACCTGACAGAGGAGGTAGGGGCCAGGCTTGCACTCCTGTCTGTGCACCAGCTGCTTATATGAGCAGTGCAGTACAGTGGCAGCATGACTTACCTTTTCAACTGGGTGATTCACCTATACGCTTCAGAAAAGTGGGGAATGTGCTACAAACACAGTAGTCCACCACCTAGTATAACTAGTAAAACCTGAGTACTTAGCTTGTTGGTTTGTTAAATATTGGTCTGCTGCTGGTCTGTTAGGTTGTGCCAAGTGTGAGGGAAAGACTCTGGGTTCCAGTCATAGAAGAAACAAGGAAAAAGAAAAAGTGTTAAAAGATTACATATAATATGGGAAATTGCAAACTTCTGACCATGGAATGAAATAAATTGTGCATCTGGATAGTGGGTTTGGTGTTGGTTTGGTGTGGGTGAAAAGGATTGCTAGTGAATATTATGGTGATGTTGAGTATGTAAGGAGGGTAGGCAGGAATCGATTGTAATGGGTAAGAGAACAAATTGTTGAACACATAGGGAATACATGTTATGGTATAAGGTTCTGAGAGTATAAATAAATTGCAGAAATTATGAAATTTGCATGGGGACACGGGGATTACAAGAGGACTTGGCAGTAGGTATAAGTCAAAATAATATTGTTGTCAAGATTTATGGATTATTTGTGATATAAGAGCATAAAAGGTAAAATAGTAATATTCACTTTCACATAAATGAGTATATCTTTTTGAATCATCATTTTCACAGAATGAAAAGACAACTATCAAAATTGCTATTTTAGATTTGTGTCTGTAGATATGATTATATGATTTTCTGCATGATCCTATGCTATCCCAGAGAGGACGTTTGTGCTAATAAAAATGCAGTTTTGCAAAGGTTTAATTCTTTTTAAAGTGAAATAATTGGCAATAATGAACACATTATATTTCTACAAAATATTTTAAATGAGACCTTTAGCACATGTCCATTAATGGATCTGTGTAAACTGCACTGTTTTAAAAGCAAGCAATGAAACTTTTTTTAAACTGCTGAACAAATCAAACTTTGTGCCAATTGAGGCTTAACTGTCTTTCATATTATACCCAATAAGCAAAATGTTCAGAATAAACAGTTTGGAATCAATGGCTAAAGGTTATTTTAAAAATTAATCATGTGTGTTTAAAGTTAGGAATGGCTAAATAGGTGAAATTAAAATTTTTGAGTTTTGATATTTTTCTTTAAGAGAAAGATATCAAAACTCAAAAATGTTTTATTTTTTTAAATAATTTGACATTACCTTATAGTCACAAGTCTTGTACAAATAATATAAAAAAAATTTATCATTCTATTTTTCGTTTTGCTTTGTGTATTCCTTTAACTATCCTCAGATCCAAGTTATATGAAACTGTGATCCAATTGTTTTCATGCATACAAAATGCAGCAAAACTAAATGTCCCTGTCCAGATCATGTTTCTACCCAGAGGCTACCAGCTATGCACTGAAAAGATCCAGGGCTCTTCGCACCCCCCTGGACTGTAGAGATTGGCATACTTAACAAATTTGGGACACTTCAAGTGGCATCTTTGAAACCCAATTGTTTTAGAATACTGACAAAGACCCCAAGCCCCTCTTTACCTGCTACTAAAATTGTAGAATAAAAAAAACAAAAACTGCAAATCCAATTTGAAATTTAAAGGAATAAAAGACCCTCCAATCCAATTGTGTCTTGATCATTATAGTGGGTTACATTATTTACCTGCTCAACAATTTAAACTTTCTGTGGGATTTATGGACACCATTACTAATTGTGACATACCCTGGCAAGTATTGATTGACCCATATATGCTGAAAGATGGATGACCTTGAATCCAGCTTTGTGTGGTCCTAGGGGAATATTTATTTTAATACTAGGTAACACTAGTGTGACAGATACATATTTGACTTATTATTTTGAAAACGTCAATGGTTTGGAGAGTGTGATTATTTGATTAATATGTTGTTTATGCATTACAACCATATTAATTAAAAATTCTTGAAATAATAAATGAAGCATGTTTTATAATAACATAATGAGAAGCACATTGTAGGCAGATCTTATTGACAGTGAACTGCACTTGTTATTTGGTAAATGTCCCAGCAGTGAAGCCACCTATTGCCAAGTACTAAATTTTACTTAATATAGCTTTAAGAAAAAAATGCTAATTAAATTTTTTACAAAATTCAAATATAATATTTAATATATATAATATATGTAATAATATTAATCATGTTGAGCATAAATCAAATTTAATTTTCTAGTCATAGAGCCTCTGAACCAGGGACCTGTGGTTAGGTTAATGGATGGGGAGACACTGGCTAGTATCAGAGCCAGATTTACACACACACAAATATGAACCTGCCCCACTTTCATAGATCGCCCCCCTCACACAGATCCCCCCCCCCACAGATTACATGTAGCACAGATCCCCCTCAGACATATCTTTCACTAGCACAGAAGATCCCCCCTACGACAAAATATTTCCCCACACATACACAGATCTCCCCCTAGCAGTGGACCCTCCTCACCCTTTTCTTCTTTGTGTTTTTCCTCTGTCTGCATATGACAATTTCCTTCCCTCCTCAGTGCTGCTGCTGAGCTCCGATGCCAGAGTACTTACTGGACTGGTCACCTGATCGTCAGAGGTGTCCATCAGAGCTCAAGGCACGCCCCCTCACAGTGAAGTATGCCTCCATTAGCTCATTTTCTCTTTGTTTTATTAGCTGCTTTGTGGCCCAGCTCCAGGCAGTGTCTTAGTTATCAGAGGTGAGGCTGAGCTCTTACTGCCTCATCTCGTTTCTCATGTATTTCCAGCGAGTGCTGCAATTTTGTTGAGTTTTGCCTATAAAACCAATCAGAATAATACAAAGAAGATATTTATAAGTTATAAATATCTTCTTTGTATTATTCTCATCATGTTTACTTTATAGTCAAAACTCTGCAGTTTGACAGGAAGTATGACAAGGGAGGCTCTGCCTCTCCTGCCTACCTTGACTGCACATCCCTGCCCTGAACTGCACTCTTAAGAGTCATTCCTGATACAGAGTATGTAAGTTGGAATATAAATACGATATCTGCTTTAAGTGAATGATGTTATGATATATCTAAGTATCACTTCATTTTAGCCCCTAATATATAAGATCAATTTGAGAGAATGCAACACTGTTCAGTTTACTCAGTGTAAGATATGAAGCGATGAATCTCCCATTTCCCATTGAAATTATTGTAAATTAATGGAAATATTTTTACAAAAAACTGTCCCTCTATATTTGTATGTTTAACTAAAGTGAAAGGTAAAGATTGATCTCAGCTATGTTATCCTTAATTTGGGGTAAGAAAGGACATAAAAATATTACATTACATTACCTTGATAAGTTCAATGGTGGCCTGCGAATGTCAAATAGCAAGTACTATTTGTATATCTTACAACTGATACAGGTAACTGATAAATAGTCCTGCTAAATCCCACCTTTGTAGATTGCTTCTCAATTTACTGTAAAAAACGACTGCCATGTTCACCTGGATTTAGATTTCTAGTCTTGCTACTTTAGCTACCATACTCTTGCTCTCTTTAAAGCTTATGGATAAGATACAAGCAAAGGGGCTTTTAAGTTATTCTTTCTCAATAGTTTCAGAAGCCTTTGTTTCAACCACAACTCTTCCTCTATTTCCCTTCTTATGCTTCCAGTGGTGGACTAGCCAAGGTATTTAGAAGGATATTTAGCAAATCTCGAAGAAAATATAGTTGTTAATGTGAGATGCCCACAGAGAAGCTTCCAAAATGCTTCAATTAAATTACATATATGCTACAATCTATGGGGTAGATGTATCAAACATTGAAGAGAGATAAAGTACCAACTAATAAGCTCCTGTCACTTTACAGGAGTTTGAAAATGCAAGCTAGGAGCTGATTGGTTGGGACTTTATCTCTCTCTAATTTATCACCCCCCAAGGTTTGATACATCTCCCCCATAGATTGTAGGATATAATTATTCATCTCTTTACCATTTATAATTGTAGCAGATAAGTTGGATATATCAAATGCTTGGCAATTCACAACACTTAACATATAATTAGTTACAAATAAATTACATTTGATCATGATCAAAGCTTTTTAGTCAATACACATGAACTGTTCAAAGATAACCCTTTGGCCAATTTCATTGCTGATTGTGTTTTAGAGATCCTGGGAATGGATGTGAAAGTTGTCTAGTAACTTCAACTCTCTCACCACACTTTCAGTCTTTTCTTTTTGTTTTGCTCCTCATCATCTCTACTAGACGTTAATATGTAATAGGCGCTTTGATCAAAACAATAAGAAATTTAATGAAGGATGAACAATAGGCCTGCTCATTTGACACAGTTGTAATATCTACTATGCGAAATACATCTGGCAGCACATACACATGTCATTACACAGGCAAACCACAATACCCAGCAACCTCTATAGCTACTCAAGAGGTCAGGAGTAGGTCACATGACCAGTGTCAGGTAGGAAGGCAAGTGACAGTTGTAAGTAAGAGGCAGTTAGTTAGATAGGAGCTAAGAAGCTAAAGTTCAGAACATGGGGTAAACTAATATTTTACAAAAGATATCTCTCTCTCTCTCTATATATATATAGTGTATATAGTGTATATGTATATATATATATACACTGTATATATATCTATCTATCTATATATATATATATATATATATATATATATATATATACAGTCAGGTCCATAAATATTGGGACATTGACAGAATTTTCAGATTTTGGCCTCTATTCACCACCACAATGGTTTTGAAATGAAACAAACAAGATGTGCTTTAACTGCAGACTTTCAGATTTAATTTGAGGGTAATTACATCCAAATTGGGTGAACGGTGTAGGAATTACAACAGTTTCAATATGTGCCTCCCACTTTTTAAGGGGCCAAAAGTAATGGGACTATCAACTCAAAAGCTATTTCATGGACAGGTGTGGGCTATTTCCTCGTTATTTCATTATCAATTAAGCAGGTAAAAGGTCTGGAGTTGATTCTAGGTGTGACATTTGCATTTTGAATCAGTTGCTGTCAACTCTCAATATGAGATCCAAAGAGCTGTCACTATCAGTGAAGCAAGCCATCATTAGGCTGAAAAATCAAAACAAACCCATCAGAGAGATAGCAAAAACATTAGGTGTGGTCAAATCAACTGTTTGGAACATTCTTAAAAAGAAAGAACGCACCAGAGAGCTCAGCAACACCAAAAGACCCGGAAGATCATGGAAAACAACTGTGGTGGATGACAAAATAATTATTTCCCTGGTGAAGAAAAACCCCTTCACAACAGTTGGCCAAATCAAGAACACTCTCCAGGAGGTACATGTATATGTGTCAAAGTCAACAATCAAGAGAAGACTTCACAAGAGTGAATATAGAGGGTTCACCACAAGATGCAAACCATTGGTGAGCCACAAAAACAGGAAGACCAGATTAGAGTTTGCCAAACAACATCTAAAAAAGCCATTACAGTTCTGGAACAACATCCTATTGACAGATGAGACAAAGATCAACTTGTACCAGAGTGATGGGAAGAGAAGAGAAGGAAAGGCACTGCTCATGATCCAAAACATACCACCTCATCAGTGAAGCATGGTGGTGGTAGTGTCATGGCGTGGGCATGTATGGCTGCCAATGGAACTGGTTCCCTTGTATTTATTGATGATGTGACTGCTGACAAAAGCAGCAGAATGAATTCTGAAGTGTTTCGGGCAATATTATATGCTCATATTCAGTCAAATGCTTCAGAACTCATTGGACGGCGCTTCACAGTGCAGATGGACAATGACCCGAAGCATACTGCAAAAGCAACCAAAGAGTTTTTTAAGGCTAAAAAGTGGAATGTTATGCAATGGCCAAGTCAATCCCCTGACCTGAATCCGATTGAGCATGCATTTCACTTGATGAAGACAATACTGAAGCGAAAATGCCCCAAGAACAAACAGGAACTGAAGACATTTGCAGTAGAGGCCTGGCAGAGCATCACCAGGGATGAAACCCAGCGTCTGGTGATGTCTATGCGTTCCAGACTTCAGGCTGTAATTGCCTGCAAAGGATTTGCAACAAAGTATTAAAAAGTGAAAGTTAGATTTAGGATTGTTTAGTTTGTCCCATTACTTTTGGCCCCTTAAAAAAGGGGGACGCACATATAGAAACCGTTGTAATTCCTACACCGTCCACCTGATTTGGATGTAATTACGCTCAAATTAAATCTGAAAGTCTGCAGTTAAATCACATCTTGTTTGTTTCATTTCAAAACCATTGTGGTGGTGAATAGAGGACAAAATATGAAAATTCTGTCAATGTCCCAATATTTATGGACCTGACTGTATATATGTGTGTGTGTGTGTTTACTGTATATACACTACCATAAGACCAGCATACCAATTTAAGTAACATAAAAGGTTTATACAATATTAAACCATGTTGTCAAATAACAAAGGGCCATCAGTTCATAATAAAGAGTTACATTGGATACATGGTCTGCACAAGGAATATAGAGATCTGTAATTCATCACATCCACTGCCTTCATCATTAGGATCTTACAGGTGATTCTATTCAGCGGGAGTTTGGAAGCACAAATTTGTGACTTAAACATCACACACATTGCAAATAATTTCAATGAAGCACATTCCCGCACCTCTTGCAATTCAATTGCAAACAGCCATTTCCGGGTATTGCGGCAATATCGCATATTGGGGTAGATGTATTATAGTGGCACGTTAAGTGCCGCTATAACGTTTCCTGCTTCGCCTCTTTACCGATGTGTGAACATCTCACCGGCCGGAGAGGGGGAGCGTTAACTCCCCCCTCCGGCGCTACCCGCTACAGACCACATCGCATCAGCCTAGTGCTGATGCGATGTGTGTCAGGCCCGGCCGGCTCCACTGAGCATGCGCGGGATCTCTGCAGCCCTGGAGCCGGTAGCCGCCACAGCAGGGACAGCGCTGTCCCTGCTGTGGGGATAGGTTAGCGCCAGGCTGTAGCTGTCGACAACGACAGCTACAGCCGGCCGAACGGTCAGACGATCTGACCGTTCGTACATAGCCCAGGCTGTCGGCGCTGCTATCTTGTAGATAACAGCGCCGATAATGACAGGGGCGTACAGCGCCCCTGTCATTTACCGCCCAGACCCCGATCATACATCGGGGAGAAACGGTATCAGTGCACTTAACGTGCGCTGATACCGTTTCTGGGCTTCATACATCTACCCCATTAATTCTACAATGTGAGTCCTGGGAGAAGTGGATGAAAAAATGGGGAAATCACAGAGCAGTATTAGAATGCCATGTTTGATCTGATTTGTACCTTTTTATTAGTAATGGTGCAAAAATGGTAGGCAGCAAGTCTTTTATAGCAAATTAAAGTTTGTACAGTATTTTGAGGTACAGAAAAAAATATTTAATGTCCTTTTTCAGTGTTTTAAGACAAGTTTGCAAAGTGTTGGAAACAAACGTTTAACTCACACCTGCAGGTTAAAAAGCACTTTCCCATAAACGTGCTCCGTTTCTAGCCCACACATGTTAACACACAGTTCAGAAAACCTTCTTCAGAAACTGCCACCTGAATAAGGCTGAGAAACGCATCTGAGGTTGTAAAGTGTCCGCAGTACGGAGCGCCATGCTACTGATCAAATTGCTGGGAGTTGTGATAGTCTCTGGAACCACATTGGCTGATGCTAATAGACTGTGCATGTCATGACAGTAACTGCCTGTTAACATGTGTAGGCTAGGAAAGAAGCACGGTTACTGGGTGCACATGGTGTGCTGTACAGATATGTTAGCCGTTTGAGTCACACACTGGCCCAATAGATGGGAGGATTAGCCCGCTCTGCACATACAAAAACTGCCTGCTGTGCACATTCAATAACCGCCCACTGTGCCAACGGCTGCCCAACATTCGACGTCAGCAGCAAGACGAATCAAGCTGCTGTATTACTCCATACATGAAGACTCTGAAGGACAGGCAAATAATTTGGGATTTGACTGTGGATTGTGGTTTATTTGTTCAAACACAAACAAAATAACAACACAAATCCCTAACTGAACAGACACATACACTTTGGAAACAATAATATCGTTAGTACTACAGGCTTCTTTTATGGGATGTTATATATACGAAAGTGTCTAATTGACTGAAACATTGTAAGGTGGATGTCGTTCTAATGGGCCTCATACATCTGCGACGGATTGCCGCGATCCTGCAATGCTGCAACCCGGCATTGCAGGATCGCAGAAATCCAACATGTTGGATTTTGGCGATTTGACGATCGCAATCAAAACATGATCGTGATCGTCAAATTGGGGACATTTAACATATCAAATGTCAGCAATCCGGCGATGGATCGCTGAACATTGATGGTGGCGATCAGAAATTTCTGATTGCATCCCTGCAGCGCGACGATCCGCCGCAGATGTATGTGCACCTTAAAAAGCTGCATCGCCACTACAGAGAGATCTGCCACTTATTTTATTTTACAATAGTCTCAATATATCATACCTGTGCGCTTGGCTGATTAACATTACATAAGGTGCATATTAAACAAAATTCTGTAGCCACAGAGAGTTTCATATTAGACCAAACTGTGTGACATTTTGGGTTTATATTGGAATTTGTCTTTTATGCCAGTGGAAATAATATGTGGTTTTAAATAAATTAAGTAATATTTTTAACAGCAGTTCCAGATCAGCGCTATCATGTTTTTGTGTTTATTATTGTTCCTCTTTGGGATATATTAATAAGTCTTCAGAGCTTGTATTTTAGAAGCTGCAGATAGGACTGTGTATTAAAACCATGCAGGCCAAAAAGGTGTATTCCTCATAGTGCCCATTTTTTTATATTCTTCTACTCATTTTAACCAGTGATCTGTGCAGGGGTTACAATCCGATTACATTACAGACTCATCATACTGAATATAGCACGACCAGATCATAGAAAGTGAATTTCCTTGATGTTAAATAACACATTGCCACCTCAAAGAGATATTTTGGCTAGTATGGTGTGACCTCATCCTTGTGATTTGACTCTGCAAATTACTTATAATTATATTCTCTAAGAAGTGTTTCAAGACCAAAAGCTTTGATCAAGATTCAAACAACATTCCTACATTCTGTCACATGTTTCCTGATAACGGTGGAGTTTAAGCTAATTGAGGTGTAAAAACCTGCCTGCCATCAGTGCATTTATTGGGGTTCCTTAAAACAAAGATTATAGCATTATTATATAAAACAAACAGCAATGCTACAGTGTATTTAATAGCAAAGAAATTTAAAGTATGAACACAGTTAGTTCCATAGCTCCCAACATTAGCAGATGCACATTCGGGACAACTTTCTTGCGCCAAAGGCTCGCGCACATGAAAGGGGGAGTGGCCTCATGTTTGCAAGGTCACGTCCCCATGTGCATGATGTTTTGTGTGCGTGACAACATGTCACACCCCTTTTCTCATCATGCGGGGGGCTTGTTCAGCGCTCTGGCACCTGACGGGCAGCCCTCAGCCTCTCCAGGCAGAGTGTGGATGACACGCATATGCGTACATCATTCATTCACCATAGGAGAGCGGCATGTGACAAAGTGTTACCCAATCACCCCCCCATCCGTGGGACACTGCAGCCCATGGGTGGGACAGCGGGGACAGTGCCCAAAAAGCAGAACTGTCCCACTGAAATTGGGGCATTTCAAAGTATACAATTCTTGGTGACGTTACCTTCTACTCAGTGGAGAGCTTCCTTATAGAATGAATCTCAATTTTCTATTAATATAATTCATTTTTATATTCATTTTACTTTTGATTAAGTAAGCAGTATGTTCGTAATAAAAGGATCATATTTGTGTGCTATGCCAGATATATAGGGTAGATTACATCTCTGAGGATTGTAAAATAAACAATTACTATTGTCTATTCAATTAAAGATAAGCAGAGCTGGGATGACATAAGTATTGTAAGGTTAAGAAATAAGCATTCAACAATTGTCTGTGAATATTCTTTTTTTTTAAAATAAATAATAGCTCTTCTAGACATATCATACCACAACTTTGGAGATTTGCTCAGATTCTAAGATTGAGACATAATTTTGCTAATAAAAAGTTAGTTGAAAATGTTATGTGCACTATACTACTAACCGTTTATTTTATCAACAAATTTGTATGAAGCCTTTATGCTGATCTAAATTACCTCTAGTACCCTACTTTGCTCTGCCATGGTGAATAAAACGTCATGTACAGTAAGATATTACTGAAGTATTAAATTAACATTTACTTATACAGTATTCAGAGGTTAAAGTGGGCAGGGACTGCATTTGGGGAAGGGAACTGTGTGTTATACAGGGGTTACACTGTGCAGCATCATGAGAGGGACCTGTGTGGTACACAATGGGGGCACTGTGGGACATATTTGGGATAAACAGTGTGGCATACAGGGGAGGAACTGCAAAGCATATTGGTGGATGCATTGTGGGGCATAATTGGGGAAGGGCACTGGGCATAATGGGGTGTACCAAATGAAGGACCTGCTTTGGGTGCCAAATATGTTAGCTATGCCACTGGGTGGCACTGTGTCTTTTGGCCTGCCTTTTCAGGTACCAATGGCTCCATTTTGTGACACTCAATACGTGACGACATGATGTCACATCGCTGCAGTGTAAAGGAACAAGTACTGTACACAGAAGAGAAGACAAAGAAGGTAAGAGGGGCTGGAATAAAGTAACACAGGTGGGTGAGAAGCTGGAGGGATACAGGTGGGGTGAGAGGCTAAAAGGACACAGGTTGGGTTTGTCCTGGAAGAGAGATGCAGGAAGATGGTGCCGAAGAGATGCAGGGGGGATTATGCTGGTGAGACAAGGGAAATGATGCTGGCGAAGCACAGTAAGATCGTGCTTAAGAGAAACAAGGGGAGTTGGTTTTGGAGAGACGCATGTTGAATGACACTGGTGAGAAGCAGGATGGATGATGCGGTGGAGATATAGAGGGTGGTGCTAGTGGAGAATCCCTCCAGTGCCACTTTTAGTCCTGCTTATGTAGCGCCAGCATATTACACTAAAATTAGTTATTAAGCAATTCTGCCCTTAAAATTATGGTTTTGTGACATATCTAAGGGCAGAATTAAGGCCCTGATTCAGAGGCGCTCGTTATATGCGAGCGCTCGCTCTGAATCAGGGCGGTCATTTTTTTTTCCCCTGGCCTCCAAGCCACTTGATAAGCTGTGGGTGACCACTAATGGTAGGGAACGCCTCCGTTTGTGCAGCCACCCCCCCAACCCACCTACAAAATGGAGTGAGCTGTCGATCAGCATTGACAGCCACCCCGTTTTGCTGTGAGCCCTGAGCGAGTGAAGTTCTCACTCTCTCTGGGGCTCGCACACACCGCGCGTGCGCACTGCCCATATATTGACCCGCTTGCGAGCGGGTCTGAATCAGGCCCTAAGTGTCACTGGAATGTAACAGTACAGATAGTAGTAGATATCAGAGATAACTCCTGCTTTCTGTCTGACAGCCCCTGCAGCAGGATTGGTATGAAATACCGCCGGACCTATGTTCAAATCCCGACGCCGGAAGACTGGCAGCAGTGAGGATCCCGACAGGGGATTAAGGTATTTAACACTAACCCTATCCCCCCTAACCCTAACCCTCCCTTTGGGGTGCCTAACCCTAACCTCCCTCACTAGTGCCTAACCCTAAGCCCCCCGTAAGTGCCTAAACCTAACCCCCCGTTCCCGCAGCCTAAACCTAACCCTCCCGGGGGGGGGGTGGCTAGCCCTAACCTCCCCCTGGGGGTGTCTAACCCTAACCCCCCTTCCCCCTAGCCTGACCCTAACCCTCCTGGGGGGGGGTGCCTAACCCTAAGTACCCCCTGTGAGCCCTTAACCTAACCCTCCCCCCCGCAGCTGACCACGCTCACCACCCAGCTTACCTTCGTTCGGTATGCCGGGTGTCGGGCTCCCAGCCTAGGGATAATGACAGGCATTGGGATTTCTACACCTTTCATTAGTCCGCTGTTTGGATTGCACAGTCGGGAAGCCGGCGGTCGGCATCCCCGTGCAGCAGCCATCCCCAGAATTTTATACGGGGAAGATATTTAAGAAGATCAGCCAAGCTTTGTGGATCTTACCTGCATGTTCTAACCCTATCTTCAGATGGCATTAGTCCATTGACTGCAATGGGGCTGCCCTACTGCAGAGGAATCTTGCAATCTCTCTTCAGTGGGCTGCAGGAGGTCCTGCTGCATATCATAGCTTTTTCCACATTGCCCAAGCACAGTTGGAAAGCCACGCATGCACAGTATCCATATGCAATCACTTTACTTCTGAGTTCTGCGCATACCAACTTACATGGTGTTTTTTTTATGTAAAATTAGATTTTACTAAATATTTGATGAAGTGATTTGAATAGAGTGCATGATAAAGTTAATTAAACCATTTGTTCCATTATACCTTAACATATTTGCAATTGGGCATGTACATGCAAGAGATTTGTTTTGTAGGAGTGTCATGGCATATAACCAGACTTCCATGCTGCTGTGAGGCATGTACATGTAGAAGGAATGCCTGTTTCCGCCCATCTTTTTCACCCAGTATGAGTCCGATACTAATGATGATGTGTGCAGATGGAAAAGCACTGATTGGTGCAACTATACGCGTGAAGACATATGAATACCAACACATCAACAGATAGTAACTCTCATCACTTTGCTTCCAACTCAGAATCAGGACAAATAATTAATTCATTAATAATTAATTACAAGTGCAAAACAGAGAAAGAGTGCAGTATAAACACAGGTGCATGACTAGGAAAAGTCATTAACTTCAATGTACTGTAAGCAAACCGATGGATGCATCTGTACTGGTATTTTAAGACGTTTCAGAAGAAGCACATCTATCCATAAAGGAGTAAATGGGAGGAAAATAATAATCATACTGAAATGAGCCATGCAAGTTAAGTACAAACCATCTGTGGTGCTGATAGATTGCTGAGCTGTCCCTCCTCATTTAGCAGCAGTGCCTCTAGACAATTGGAAGAATATAGTATAAGGCTCACATGTACTTTCTTTCAAACTCAGATACTGTACAGCAACAATGTCAGTATTTAGTCATAAACCAAGACATTTACTTATACTGCAAGAGCAGACAAACCATACTGATCAATAATAAGCCAATAACAACATGACTGGCAGCTGAAAGTTTACAAACTCCCAACCCTGAAATTTATTATTCTAAAAATAATGTTACCGTTAAGGAGAAGACAAGGAATGGAAGTAGGTGTTGTTAGAGTGAATTTATATTTGAATTAAGGTACAAATGTTAAAATTGAGGGTAGTGAATACAATAATGAACCAGGGGCCTGATTCAGAGCCGCTCGTTAACAGCAGTACGCTCGTTGTGTTCCGATGTTGAGAAAGCGCGCATGCGTCGGTGTAACACTGCGCATGTGCGTACGGCATATTGCGAGTTTTTTTGTCTCGTTCGTCAAATAGCGTACAGGAAGTGACATGTCAAATGTGATTGACAGAACAGGGCGTTTTTGGGCGTTGACGGGGGTGGAGATGGAAAAACGCAGGCGTGGCGAGGCGTTTTTGGGGCGTACATACATTATCAGATGCGAACGTCAAATGTGTTCGTACCAACTCCTACGTCACTGGATGATCCTCTTTCCGTTCAAAATGCTCGCACAGCTTAAGGTCTGGATTACTCGACCACATTGGCGATGGCCTTCTCCTCCGTCCCGGCCCTCCACGATGTTGCATCGATTAATCACAGCTTGTCAGAAAAACAATTAGTGTTGTATTGAAAACCGGCTTGGAATGTGTTTTGAAATCAGTTTTTTGGGTTAGCACAAAACCGTACGCAGGTGGAAATCATAGCTGCTAATGTCAGGATTACACAATCAATTAGCGTACATTTGCTGTTTTTTTATTTGGTTGATATTTGGTATTTGGGCTATTGTAACAATAATGTCATCATGTTTGTGTGTTTTTTTGCATTTAGCTTTTGCCTGGAGAATGTGCATCCTTATGTTCATTTTAAAGTGTTCCTTAAAGAGCCCTTTTGTTTCTTTTTCGTTTAAATTTAGGGGGAGCTCGTTTTTGCCTTGTGGGCCAGGATTAAATGTAAACCATTTCTACAATAATGTCAGAATACAATGTCGAACATTTTTTAAACATTTATTGGAAAATAAAAACATTTTCATGCACATTTTTGGGCCAAACATTTTTTGCAGTGTTATTCCCAAAAAAATTTTTATTTGTGCAAACATAAAAGGTATGGAAACTTAAAGCTAAAAATTAAAAACAATTCACAAGAGAGGAGAGGGAAGTTTTGGCCAGAAAGGAATAAGGGGCAAGCACAGAAGGAGTGTGGGAAAAGTAGCCAGTGCTGTCAACGTTTTTTCCCCCGTTTGGCTGGGGGAGGGAGGGCGCCAGACCGGGTCCGGGATGTCATCGGGCTGGCCCGTCCAGAGGCAGATGTTGTGGCCTCTGGACTAGGCACAGGGCTAGGCACATTTTGAGGATTGGCTGATGTTGTGCCAGAGGTGGAGGATCCTGATGTTCCGGCAGGAAGGGAGGTCGGCTCCACCATGTGCTGGCGAACGAGCTGCTCCAGGGCATTGGCGATGCGGATGTTGGCCCTGGTATTTTCCGCCAGGGCCTGACCAATGGTCACGTTGGCCGCAGCATTTTGCTCCAGGGCCTCAGCCACCCGTACCAGACTGGCGTCCATCCTCTGCAGAATCTCTGTATGGAAATCCGATTTAAAATTGAGTTCTGTGAGGAGGGACACTGCCTGCGAGGGGGATTGCCCTGGACTGGCTTCTGCAGGGTCCTCAGCCGGATGTACTGGTTCCTCCTCTGCAGAGCCAGCAGAAATTCTGCGGCCAAGGCTCCCCTCTGGAGCAGACTCATCCGCCTGTGTCTCTGTTGGCAAAATGAGAAAAGAGTCACATTAGAATCTACATATTGGCACAATAACATTTCAGAGTTGGTGACATCACAATATTTACCTTGGACAACATGAGGTGCCGCAAAGTCTGGCATGTCCGTATCCATGTTGGACACGCCAAACACCTCCACAGCCTGCACACACCCCTGTGCCAGCTCTTCTAAATCATTCAACTCCAATGACACAGGGGTGGGTCCCCCACCTGTACCCCTTGCATGCCTAGCCCTGTCCGCCAGTTTTTGCTTCAGGCGATATTTGAAGTCGGCCCATCTGTGGGTGAAATTGGAACCATTATCCTTTTTTTTTAAATGGGTTTTGGTTTTAGGGGGGTCAAGTTTTTACTTACCGCCGTTTGACATCCCGGGCTAGACGGACATAATCACCCACCCTATTGACAGCACTGGCTACCTCCTCCCACATTCTCCACTTCTGGCTTGCACTCATATTCCTGTCTGCCTGTGGCAGGTTGTCCACACACTTCTGAACCAAAACCTCCATCTCCCTTCTTGTGAATTGTGGCTGCCTTTTCTTTTTGCCAGCTTTGGCCGGAATACTGGGCCCAGCAGCCTCTTCCATGTCATCCTCCTCACCTATTTGTTTAAATGTTGAGAAATTTAAGCTTCACAACTTGCACTATATTATGTTTCAAATTAATCATTGTTTTGAAATGCCTGAAATACTTACCGGAAGACTGTTGGCCATTGTTTCCCTGGTCTGTAGCCATGTCTTATCTCCAAACAAGAAATACACCAGAACGTTTTTTTTGGCTCGTGACGTATTTATACATGCGTCCTTATTTTTCGGCCGCATCATGCGGGAAACTAAACACTATTTATGGCTTGGGGCGTCTCGAGTCGATGTGGCGGTTGTTGGTTGTTGGAGGTTACGTTGGTCGGAGTGGATTGTTGGCGGGTTTTGGATTTGGCATTGTTGGGAGTTGTTTTTGGTTTGTCTTTTTCTTTAATTTTTTTCCGTTTGCTTTTTTCAGGTGTTTTTTTTTTTTGGCGTGTATTTATTTGGTAAGTTTTTGGCCGTCTAACGTTTGTTCAATTTGTGTCTCCTTCTTTTCGTGAATTTTGGCTCGTTAATGTTTCAAATTTTCGCCTTTGTTAGGTTTCTTTTGGCTCTGCCCCAACGACCTTTTGATCCGGAGACTTATATATTCTCTATTGGTAAGTTTTTTTTTTCACTTGTTTATTAAATGTTCATGTTTTTATTTACGCAACTTTGTTTGACCTTACACTTTTAACCTTTGGTTTTGTTAGTCAGAAATGTATGAAATAATTCGTGTTTTTATATCTGCGTATTTTTGGACTTGTATTTGCGAACTAATTAGCGCATTTTTATCTGTTTCTATTGTGACTTGTATTTGCGAACTAATTAGCGCATTTTGAACTGTTTCTATTGTGACTTGTATTTGCGAACTAATTAGCGCATTTTTATCTGTTTCTATTGTGACTTGTATTTGCGAACTAATTAGCGCATTTTTATCTGTTTCTATTGTGACTTGTATTTGTGAACTAATTAGTGCATTTTTATCTGTTTCTATTGTGACTTGTATTTGCGAACTAATTAGCGCTTTTTTATCTGTTTCTATTGTGACTTGTATTTGCGAACTAATTAGCGCATTTTTATCTGTTTCTATTGTGACTTGTATTTGCGAACTAATTAGCGCTTTTTTAAATGCTTATTTAGACCCGTGAAATTGGTTGTGTTTTCCCTTTAGCATTTGTTTAATACATTTGGGCCCAAATTGAGGTAGTCTGCGCACTGTCGTTTTGCTCTTTGGCCAAATGTGTGTTTATCCCCTTTTATGTTTTGTCTTGCACCCAATTTAGATTCATAAATGCCCACCCTAAATTGTTGCATTTTTTAATTGTGATTATTTATAGGTTTGGCCAATCATGACAATACCCCGGCATGTAAGCATCATTGGATTGTATCATCAAGCTAAGTAAAATTTCAAATTTTTTTGGGGAAAAAAACCTTACATTCAAATCTTGCCATTTCAGGTTGATCTTGGTCGGATTGTTCTGGCCATGCTCCTGGAAGCCGACCAACCTCAATCTCGTCCCAGGCATCGTAGGCATGCAAGGCCCCAGATATATCGTACACGTGTCACCCTTTTTGGAATGCCCGATGATGAGGTGTTAAGACGCTACTGTCTTCCGCCCAAAATCATCATAGACACTCTCTCATTAATAGGGAGTGATCTTGAGCGGCAAATTGACAGTCCTACAGCAATACCGCCACTTACGCAATTTATGGCGGTGTTACATTTCTGTGCCTCAGGATCGTTTCAAACAACGGTGGGAATAGTGGTGGGAATCTCCCAATCCTCCTTTTCCCGGATCCTGAGGGCAGTGATGGAGGCCCTTTTCAAGCACCTCCATCATTTTATTAAAATGCCTTTGGATATGGGTGCCCTTAGTGTGGCCAAGGCCAATTTTTACCAAATAGCTGGCTTCCCACACATCATAGGGGTTGTGGATGGTACTCACATACCACTTCAGCCTCCAGCATGGCTGGAGGCCATATTTCGCAACCGGAAACACTATCACTCCCTGAATGTAATGGTGGTATGTGATGCCTCCCTCCAGATCCTGTCCCTGAATGCAAAATTACCCGGAAGTGCACATGACTCATTCGTCAGCCGGCAATCAGGGATATGGCACAAATTAAACAACCTACAAGCTGGTGATGCGTGGCTTCTGGGTAAGTGGAGACCTTTAGTACATAACAATGTTAAGCTTGATACACAGTGATCCTGATGTTGTCACTTCTTTTTCACAGGGGACAGTGGCTACCCTTGCACGCCGTGGCTGCTCACTCCTTATTTGGCTCCCACACCAGGGCCACAAAGTAATTTTAATGCCGCACTTACAGCCACCAGGCAAGTGGTGGAGCACTGTATCGGCATTTTAAAAGGCCGATTCAGATGCCTCCACCGCTCTGGTGGTGAGCTCATGTATTTGCCGGATATGGTTTTGAAAATTGTGGTCCTGTGTGGGATATTTCACAACATCACCATAAGGAGTGGTGTCCCAATGCAGCCAGAGGATGCCTTACCTGAGGATGGCCCCCCCGAGGTTGGTCGGAGGTCAGTATGTGGGGGGGCCATACGCGATGATGTGGTGGCCAGATATTTTAGGTAATTATTGGCAACACAACAGTGTTTAGACACAATGTGGTAAGGATTTTTGGAGAACATCTAATTATTTTCTTTTTTTTCCCACATCTTCTGTTTGATTTCATAATCTTTGGGACTCCAACGATGACAACTTCCTGCTACCCTAAAAAAACCTTCATGGGGACACATTGGATATATATTCTGGAACCCATATTGCAACGCAACATTTGTGGAATCATGTTGGCATGGTCCTTCGTCAACCAGTTCTTGATTTTTCATTTCTTTTTTCAGATGTTGTTTTATGGGTTGTATTTTTGTTTATCACTGTGTGTATTGTTTGTGAGTGAACACTTTGTTATTTTAGTTATGTTGTGAATAAATGTTTTGAGAGTGTAATTTCGGTCATTTTATTGCCCATTACAAGCAAGTGTAACCAGGTTCACCCACGTTAAAATTTAATAAGGGGTAATCCTGTAAAGATGCAAGTTGAGCTAAATTTAAAGATGTTTTCTGGGTCAAAACCAACACCAAAAGGAATCCTGTACAATCAGTTGGCTTTCTAATCTCGGCCTAAGCAGGTTGCCCCCCAAATTGGAACCTGGAACCTGTAGTAAGCTATAAATTGTCAAACACAAAAAAAGGCCAATCAGATTGTTACTGTTAGGTGTTTCTTGTGCCTGTTTTCCTAGAAAATACAACACACAATCTTAGTGACAATAATTGCAAATACTTGCTGGAAGAGTCTACTTATGTCAGTGTAAACAATCTCAGATTTGGAGACAAGGAATGAGACAGAACGTTAAGATTAAATTTTTATTGAAGACAACTATTTTTTACGAAGAAAAAAAAAATTAGGGACGCAGGATGACAGACATATGGTCAAGGACCACCAGCAGCCTGATGACGTAGGCCCGCATCCGTTGTACACATCCGGCTAAGTCCGCCATACGCCTCTGCTCCTCTGTGGGTTAGAAAAGTGTGGGGCTTAATACATAAATAATGAAACCACATTAAAAAACAAGCCAAACAAAGCTAACCAAAAATGACAATATTGTGACCAAAAGCAGAATTACCCCAAAAAAACCAAGGCCCCAAAAATGGACCCCCCAAAAATTGCGAGAAAAAACATCAGATTCTGACAGGTGTGATATGTGTATGGGGAAATCAGCAGTAAAAGGTAAAGACAAACAGAAATCTACACCAAATTCTCACAAACCACACAAAAAAAGGCACAGACACAGGATTACATACAAACAGTTTTTTCTAAAAACTAAAAAATAAAAAAAACATACCATTCAAAAGAATGCCCGCTACAGAAGCCACTCCCTCATCCTCCTCGGAGGTGCCAACATTCCCCAACGAGGTTGGCGGGGTGATTTGGGATTCAGGGAAGGGGGTAGTTACGAGAGGGGTGGTTGGAGGAGAGGGGGAATTGGGATGGAGGGGAAGGTGCCCCGAAACATCGTCAACAGGGTCTGTGCAGGCTGGTGAGGAGGGGGAAATACGGAAATTTTGGGGTGTGGATGTTTGGCTTGGGGTTGGGGAGAGGGGCCGAGAGCGCCATCTTTGACGCCGATGACGCCGTAGTCTTCGCTCTGCCCCTAAAAGATGGGAAACAAATTGTGGTTATTTTCAACCCAGACCTAGTTAAACACTAATGTTTGACAACACAAATATGTAAACATGGCCATGCACATATGAGTACAATGAATAAATAGGACATACATGAAAACATGGCCATGCACATATGAGTACAAAGATAAACATGAAAACCACAGTCACAAAAACTTACTTTCCGCGATCTGCATGCAAAAGCATGCCAGCAAGCGGGGCGTCCGCCGTTGCAGGTCGGACCACCTGCGCTCCAGCTGGCTGATCTGGCGGCGTGAGCCGAAGGAACGCAGGCGGCCACGTACCTCCGCATATGCGGAACGCTTTTCTCTATTGGTGATGGGGGAGGCTGGCTGGTGATCCGCCTGTCCATGACCTCGGTTAAGACCATCAGCTCACGCCTGGTGAATGCCGAGGCTCTCATGATGGCAATGGTGTATTTTCTAAAAATCATTTTTAATAAAGACCCGAAAATAAATTTGATTGGCTAATGTATTTGGGGAATTAACAGGACCAATTCTATTGGTTAGTGTATGAGTCATGTGTTCGACAGGGCCACAAATCTATTGAGAGTTATGATAGGCTTGATGCAGTGACATGCGTAAGCAAATTTAAATAAACAAATGAACCCAGGAAAATATGCGTGGTTAAAAACAAATAAAACAAATGTTTAATTGGCTCAAACATGTATTTTGACAAAGAAAAGCGAATGTTTAAGCCGTACGTATTCTGCGGGGAAACACAAACACGGACAAGAGTAAAGTTTATTGCATTGTCCAAAAAAAGAAAAAAAGAGCAATTAAGATAATTGATATATTGATTGGCATGATACGATTGAGGGAGGTAGGCAGAATAAAGGAGCAGGTAATCGGAATCTGACAGGCCCACTTCCGGTTTGTACTTGTGCGTGCGTTCCCTTCAAGCCACATTGGGGATGTACGCTAGCTATTTGGCACGCTCGTTAGTTAGAGGAGGGGTCGGTAGAGTTTGGGGAGGATGTTTAGATGCGTTCGAAAATACGAGCGAGTGCTTGAATTGACATATGTGTGTACGTACGCCGAACGTACGAACGGCCACTTGCATCCGGGTCTGAATGAGGGCCCAGGTCATTTCCAGCTTTGTACCCATTATAATAATTACTACCTTTACTTAGTAATTATCCCCATAACTGATAAACACATATTTCTCCAGCATAGTAGTGCTTCTGATGCGGAAAGCATGATGTTGGGGACATGCAAACTCTACTCACACATTAATCAATCCTATGTAATCCAGTTACAAATGATTTATTATTTATTAATTAGCAGCTATCATATAGTGCACACAAATCTGCAGTGCTGTATACAGAGAATATTTCTGTCATTTAAACCAAGTTTGGGAATAACGGCAGAGTGTCCTGAGAAACCCACACAAGCACGGGAAGAACAGACAAACTCCACAAAGAAAGTGCCTTTGTGAGGAAATGAAGAACTCATGAGGCAGTAATGATAACCTCTACACCGACTGTGCTGGCCAGCTTCAGATAGGAAATAGGGGTACATTTACTAACCAACGGTTTTGTTTTTTTGGGGTGATTATCTGTCGGTTTTACAAACTGACTAAAACCAGCCATTTACTAAAGGCAAAACCAATGCAAAACTGACCAAAAGACTTTAGAACATCAGACCAACAATTGATGTTTTATATAGGCAACTATAGAATTCACAGATTTAGTAATGGTCGGTTTGTAAACCGAACAATAACCAACCCAAAAACATTGGAAAATCCACCAAAACAATAGAGCCCATGCATGGCGCTGCGGCCCGAGGGGCACATGGCACCTTGCCCCCCGGGCCGCAGCGCCATATGGGCCGCGGGCAGTCTGTGTCTGTGTGCACCGCACGTGTAGCGCTGACTGGACGGAGTTCGGTCAGCGTTACACAGTTACAAACACACAGCCGTCAGCTCTGGCAGCTGTGTGTTTGTTTTGAGTGGCAGCCAATGAGAGTCTGTCAGACTCTCACTGACTGCTGCTGCGCCCACTGCAGGAGCCGCTCCATCTTCCGGCTCCTGCAGTGGGTAATGGGAGAGACGTCATGACGTCATATGACGTCTCTCCCATAATGCAGAGCGGACCAGGAGGACAGATGGAGGAGTGGATGGCGGCAGCGGCGGGAGCGGGGATTCAGGTAAGTGTTTTTTTTTATTATTTAATATGTGTGTGTGTGTACTGTGCGAGAGGGGGACCACTACTGGGGGCACTACAAGGGGGAGATTACTACTGGGGACACTACAAGGGGTGAACACTACTGGGGGCACTACAAGGGGGATTATTACCGGGGCACAACAACGGGGGCTACTACTGGGGGCATTACAAGGGGGGGATTACTACTGGGGGAATTACAAGGGGGGGACTACTACTGGGGACACTACTGGGGGGGCACTACAAGGGGGGGGCTGCTGCTGGGGGCACTACAAGGGGGAGAGCACTACTGGGGGCACTACAAAGGGGGGACTACTACAGGGGGCACTACAAGGGGGGTACCACTACTGGGGGCACAAGGGGCACTGCACAGGGGGGAACTCTACTGGGGGCACTGTATAAGGGGCACTGCATAGGAGGATCACTACTGGTGGCCTGTATAAGGGGGTCCACTCCTGGGGCACAGGGGGCACTGCATATTGGCACCACTACAGGAGGCTGCCCCATATCTTTATTTTTACTTTACAATAATTCAATATGGACCCGCCTCCTCCCTGGAACACTTGAGGGGGGGACAGGGCGCCTAAGCATGCACGTGCTCCGGGCACCCTGGCTACACGCAGGGGCGGGCTGGGCCGGGGGGCAGGATGCCACCTGGCCCCCGGGCCAGTACAACGGTGCAGCATTAGGGCGGTCGGTCCTCTGCCAGGCTGCCTGTCTGGCCAGCTCACATCAGCCAGCAGGATGGCCACTACGGGGTTATGGGCATCGATGTTTGGACTGTGCCTCTGGTGGTGATGGAGGCGGCTGCAGATGTGGCGGACACTGCAATGGTGGTCTCTTTTCTCCACACACACGATGGCCCTCGAAGCATCCTCGTCCCAGTGGTCCTCTTCAGGGGCTGGCCCTTCTACTGCCTGTGGCTGTCAAGTTCTCCTTCCGGTCTCCTCAGCGGGTCTTATTCTTTACGGGTGTCCCTCTGGTCAGCAGCAGCGTGAAATCCTTTGCGATAGTGGCTCTTCCCTCCGGTCCTGGCAGCAGGCTTCTAAGTGCAAGTCTCCTGGTCCGCAGGCACTCCTCGGGGCAGCCGCCAGCCGATGGGGTCCTTCTGCTCTCCCAGCAGTTACTGGTGGCTGCAGATCAGTCTCAGCAGAGTCCAGTATACAGGCCTCCTCTTCTGGTCTCTGGCAGGCTGGCAGATGAGACACCGTGGAGAAGGTGTCAGTGTCCCAGCTCCTGATGGCAGAGGAGGGGAACTCAGGCGGCGGCACGCAGGGTCTTCTGGTGAGGTCCCTCTCCCCACGGTCCGCAGTGGGGCAGATTAGTGTCTCTCTGGTGTTAAGCCCATCTCTTTACTATGGGGTGGCAAGCCAAGCATTCACCCTCCGGCTCCATCCAGCATGTCAATTCTCTGCTGGCCCCACCAGTGTGCAGCTTCTTATACTGCAGTTCCCTCTTTAGCATGCATACAGGGTCTGGCCCGGCTCTCCTGAGTGGAACTGGGGCATTGGTGACAGACCGCCCCTGGGGTTACAACACAGGCTACCAATGGGTGAGGGCAGTCTTTCCCGGGCTAGATGGGTTGCTGGCCAAGGACAAACTTTCCCCTGGGCTGCACCTGCTCTATAGACACCAGGGAGTGAGGGAGAGCCCCTAGGGGTCAGTTAATGTTCAGCACAGCCTGCCTATAAGGTCCTGTAGGGATGCCTTTACACTGAAATAATAAAAAAAAAACAACAACTGGGGGTGGAACTGCATAAACCCCCCATTATGTCAATATATCTCTGCCAGATATATATATATTTCCATCCCTAATCTGTGTACTATTTGATGAGGCAAGGGGCCCTAATTAGTAACTAAAGAGACCCCCAAACTTAGGGGTATCACACTAGCACACATTTACCCTGTTACAGTGCCTTCCCATGAGCCCGATCCCAGTGCACCCTTTGGGCAGAGCATGGCACACCCTGTCAATGGCACATACTACCACCGACTATAATCTCCCTGAAACTAATTTTCAAAAGTAGGCAAGTATGTATAGATGTGTATACTCTATATACTTGTCCCCTCGCGGGCTCTCTTCGCTCACCACAGGATTATATTCCCACTCTATGTCCACGTGGATAGTATGGCATGATGTTGGACAGTAACTGATGACGTAAGGGTACATCTACGGAGGAGAATCAACCCGCTACTCTTGTCCCATCTGCCCCCTTGTCTTTCTCCTCCACCCACTCTTCTCTTCATCCTTCTGTCAATGTCCCTCCTTTTCCTTGCTCCTTTATTTTCCCCCTCTTACCACCCTCTTTCCATTCAATCCTATCTCTTCCCTGCCACATCTATTCCCCCACTACATACCAGCCCTCCTCCCTTACACATTTTCCACCTCCCCCTTACAAATCCCCTTCCTTCACCCCACACATGCTCCCTCCTCCCCACTACACTTTTACCCTTCTCCCCACTACAAATCCACCTTCTTCCCCCCCTACACCTCCTCTCCCATACACATCTACCCTCCTCCCCATCAGAGGAGTAACTAGACTTTTTGGTGCCCTGTGCAAGAAAGAGCATTGGCGCCCCCCTCATTTTTCAAAGAGGACATAATACACCTGAAAAAAGGGGAATGGCCTCACGGGGAAGAGCCAGGGAAGATATAGGAGAGGCCAGGAGATGCTGGGGATGAAATAAGGGGAAGCTACAAGTGAGAATGATAATAAACAGACATTTGACAGGCCCAAACAGCGTCCCCTGACCTGTGGTGCCCTGTGCGATGGCACCGGCCGCACTACCCTAGCTACGGCTCTGCTCCCCATACATATCCACTCCGCGTTCAGCACCACAAAACTGAACCTAAGGATGGGAAGTCTGTTACTAAGTGACTTATTTATCACAATCCGCATTTTTAATGTAGATGTGATAAAAATTTTACGCCCATATTCGCAATGTGTTAATTAATATTTTCATGCAAATTTACTAAAATCTTCTTGCCAGGAGATGGGCACTGATAAGAGCCTGCCCTGGGGTAGAGCTGGAAGCAGTGTGATAGCATAATGCTATCACACTGCTTTCTAGTTCAGGTCCTCGGCACACACTGTGCATGAGCGGCTCTCAAGGGCCAACAGAGAGGGATCGGGAGCACCCCTCTCCATAAGAATAGTAGCCGATAGGCTACTATAGAGTAACGCCATATGGAGATGGCGTTACTCTTTTGGGGGCCAAGCTCCACAATGTGCTTATTAAACTTGTGTTTGCCCCCCAGGCTAAAAGTTGCCAGCCAGTCCCTGAGCCCGTGGAAGGTGAGTTTTGGGAGAATCAGGCTTATTTATTTTAAACTGTAATGAAAGGGTTAATAATTTTGTGAGTTTCCCCCATCCCCAAACAAATAATCAGTCTGGCACTCTCAGCCTTGTATACAAATATAAGGGGAAAAATGGCATGGAGTTTTCCCTGTTTCCCTATAACCAACACCTGGCTGAAGCAGCGGGGGGACTAATGTCATAACAGGGTAACACACAGGGTGGGGTCCCACTTCCATCACATTAATCAGACCCAAACTGGTCAGCCCAAAGCTGGAATTTGTCGGAATGTGGGGACCCCAAAAATAAAAGTCCCCCATCCCAAGGATTATTCCCTGCACCATTTGTGGCAATGGGTGCAGGGTTAATAGTAATAAAAATGTAAATAATATTGTTCTTTACAGGTGGAGTTAAAGTCCAAGGTAGCCTACCACAGCATGCTGGCACTTTTGAAACAACAAATACCAGCATGCCCGGACATTAAGGGTCCGTTGGCACCTACAGTATAGTTCGGCTGTAAATAAAAAAATAAAATAAACACGACTCACAATCCGAAGGTGGTAATCTTTTGTTGAAATTTGCCCTTATTGCTCTCCAAACACTGCTACTTTTTTATTGTGATTTTTTTTATACTTATTTAAAATGCGAAATGATAGTTTAAAGTGGTAGAGCAGAAGAGGTACATTGTTCACTTTTTTTATTCATTTACTAAATTTATTGGGTAACCATATGAAAAAATGAGGTTTAATACCTTTCTGAATAGCTACTGGTCTCTCTAACAAGGTTGGTGCTCATGACAGATATGTAGTCTTGTCAGTCAGAGACATTTATTTGCTGATCCCTTGTTTAATGCTGCATATAAGCCATAAGCCCTGTCCGCTGAACAGTATGTGCAAGCAGTATAGGTAAGTGCAGCTCTAATTACAATACATGCTTTATTTGGCTGTGTTGCTGTGCTTATCGCTCAGTAGGTGTAATACATGAAGGGTATGTAGTCAGGAAGCCGGCCGGTCGCCATTTCCACTGTGAAATACCAATGCCTATCATCAGCCCCATGCTGAAATCCCGATGCCCGGCATACCGAACGTAGGTAAGCCAGGCGTCGGGACCTGTTAGCCGTGAGGGGGTTACCTGGGGGGGACTTAGGGTTAGGCACCCCCTGGGAGGGTTTAGTTTAGAGTGTGGAGAGGGGGGGTTAGGTTTAGGCACCCCTGTGGGGAGGTTAGTGTTAGACACTAGGGTGGGAGGTTAGGGTTAGGCACCCTAGGGGAGGGTTAGGGTTATGGGGGAGAGGGGAGGGTCAGGATACTAAACCAAGCGCCGTCGGGATCTTCTTCTGCCAGACTTCCGGCATTGGTATTTCATCTGCCGAGCTTAGTACCGGCGGTATGTCATACCGATTCCACATGAAGATATGCAGTTAGAGCAAGAATTTAGTGTCCCACATCTCTGTGAGAGAATAAATCAATAGAAAATCAGCAACCATAAATAATACTTTCCATTAGAGGTGCTTAAATCAAATACAAACCAGTTAGTTCATTCAATCTATGTAAAAAATTGAAAAACAGCTTGAAATTGTAAACTTCCGCAAGCTTAATAGATTTTATTTTCATTTTGAGCATTTTTAAGTAACTTCAAAGATGGTCAAGATGTTTAAATCCAGAATAAGACAGTTGGATGATCTTTATTATTGCTTTGACATCCATCACTAAACAAGAACCACAAGCACTCAACTAAAATGTCACATTAATGTGTTAAAGTCAGTCAAAGATCAAATTACAATCAGATAATCAATAATTTTTGTCCCTTGAAGCAGCCTAGTTTGATGGAATTTTCAACTTACTCGAACAGTTGAGACATCTCTACTTGACACAGTTGCCCCTAGCAACATAGAAATGTCTGTGCCTTCTATTCATTTATTTTCTACCCCTTCATCAGTGGAGTTTACAATGCAACTCCCTACCACAGACGCACCATGTCAGTTTTAGTGTGACACTTAACTTACCAGTACTGTATGTCTGTGGGATCCAGCATGATGCGGTTGGCGGTTCAAATCCCGACAGCGGCATCCCGGCAGCAGTGAAAATCCTGATCGTCGAAAAGGTAATCTGTAAACCGGGTGTCGGGCTCCCGGCATAGGTAAAATGACAGGCGTCGGGATTTCGACGCCTGTCATTTAACCCCTTGCAGGGAAAAGACAGTCGGGAAGCTGACGGTTGGGATTCCGTCCGACGGCTTCACGACTGCTTCCAATGTCTGTGGACTATGGAAGGAAATGAGATCACCTGAAGGAAACCCATGCAAAAAAAAGAAACTTAGCACAGAGACCTTTGCGTGAGAAGGTTTTTGTTGGGAGATACACTGGGCCAGTAAGTACACATAAATATTCTGGCCTCAGCTACAAGGTATATACAATGGGAGTAATCAAGAGGGGAGTATAAAAGGATTATAACCAACGGATGTGGACATCAGAGCACAGACTACTAATAAAATGAATTCATACACGTTAGTTCCATAGTGAATAATGTGTTAACAAAGTGGCAAAATTTTTTAATTTTTCAAGTAGAAACGTTAAAAGCAATAAACAGCAAATTCTCTTTTTATGAATTAGGGAATATCAAGTTTCCTTTTAACTTTAAAGTCATTTTTTTACAGATTCCTTGTGTTAAAGTAAAGCACATAATTAATATCTGCTGTTTGACAAGATATTTGGAATCAAGATAGTGTAACTGTAGCGTCTCTCACACTGAAGCAACAAAGCAAATGCAAGAATGCTAAATAGAAAGCCTTCAAAAATGAATCCAAGCATATCCACTCTCTGGTAATGCTGAATAGCAGTCACATTCCTGGTGTCAAAATTCAGTGAATTCAGCACTAACTGGAAAATATATCATGGGTTTAAAGTAATTGTATATTGCTATTTGTGTCATTAAAACATAATGTGGTAATCTGAAAATAGATTACAAAACCACTACTTTGCTGTTTCAGTTTCATCGGTATTAAGTTTTGAAATTGCCTAAAGTTTTAGGAATGTGTTGAATCTAGACACTTTCAGAATACTCTGGCTTATAGTAGACAGACACTAGTAGCAGCATGCCAGGTTCATTATGAGACTCAGAAATGGGAAGAAAAACCAACACATCCAATTTACAATATGTATGGAAATATATATTTTTGAAAACAAATTCATATGCCACAATAAAGAGACAATTCAAGGATGATCCACCTTGAATTGTCTCATTATTGTGGAATACATTACTAAGTATTCATAACTGTATTCAATATTACTGCTAAATAGAAGTATACTGTATCACAAGCCCTGCCTGCTTTTTGTCTAGACAGAAGTGGAGATTAAACTATTTGTAACATCCTATATTCTATACCCTGTAATGCTGGGTACATACTGGACGATATGTTGTTCAAAGTGTTGACATTCCATATGATGACATTGTTTTTTTTTGTGTAGACCATTTTCATGTCGACCTTTTGACCCTGTCAACAATGTGTACTTGTCGACCTTTTGTCCCTGTTGACCTTTTGTCCCTATCGACCTACTTACTGTCTAACATCTGGTGTCTATCTAGACATTGTCTACCTTTTTACTGTCTATCTGTTAATCCACACCTGTTGACATCCACAATGTTGACACTGACAAAATGTCAACATTTTACTTTTATATCACTACATTCAAGAGGTCTTTTTGTGCTCTTCTGCTACTCAACTGGCCAATTTATGGCATTTTCTGGCATTCTCTGTCTCATGCCACATCATAGTACTATGTTCTTGCTCTGCTGTAAATTTCTAGTTATGTACAGTATTTAAACCTAAATTCATACAGGTATAGGTTCATATAGGTACCATGGCTTAAAATACACTTATCTAAATATGCTATAGTTCCCTAACCCTAGTTTTTATATTTGCACGCAATACTATTTATACTTATTAAAAGGGGTTCTACAAGGTAGTAACAAGGCATCCAGCTACATTGACACAGGCTGATACAGGGACCCACAGGCTGAAAGAATTTATCAACTCATGGATTCCTACATGTTTTTTATGTACTTTTGGTACAGTATATATAGTAGAAGAGGTATGATTGTGAGTGCATTGACTACTTCTTTGGAGATAACTGAAGCTTCCACAGTGCATAGTCCATTTTCTTTTTTTATACTCACGGATGGTTCTTGTGGAAGGCCTTTATATGTGGCACAGTCACAGAGTTGATGAACAATCTCTTATATACTGACAAGTCCTGCACCACTATTTAACCACCTGTAATCACTATGTCATTACAGTGACTTTGATCTTGCAGAGCTATAAGTACATATGTTGTGAAATTGGGGAAAGGGTTATTTTCCCCACTTCTCAAGATGCTACTGTTGTCTCCATCATACGTGAAAATGTTTTGATGGGTACTTTTATGGTATAGGGATCTTAGTTGCAGCATTGGAAGGGTGTGCTGGTTCCTGTAGTGCTATTTGGAGGTTTCTGGGGTCCCTCCTAGGTGAGTTGGCTCTCAACTTAAATATATTTATGTATGTGCTGTTATCATGTGGCACAAAAGTACGCAATTATGACCCAGAGTGGGAGCTATTATCATGTAGCATTAGGGACGCCAGTACAGAGGAGCCCTGATGCGGTTATGTATTTGCAAATATATGCAACAAAGACCTCTGGATTTCTATTATCATGTAGTGTTCAAGCCTTTTTGCTGTTTTATTTTTTGCAGTGTGCTGGAGGAAACTTTTCTTTTTCTTTTTCTGTAGTCCAGAGTAAACCCCTCTCTTTACAATCACCTGTGAAAAACCATTAGGTTGATATGAGCAACCACTATTTTGTATTGCTTTTGTGTATGTTTGTTAGAAGTGAACTTGAAGTGAGCTATACTTATTTACAATAGTTTTTCATATATGTGCTATATTATTTTAAACTGCATTGCTCCGTCTCTTAGGTTAGCCAGCCAGCTCACTGCTGCCTTTGGCCTATATTGGAGAGAACAAGTGAGCTATGAGGTTGTCAAAATTGACTGGAAATTAATTAATTGAATGTTATTGATGTTAGTAACAAGAACAAAATCAGGTCCAATTTACATGATTTTAGCAGTTTTAACACATTTTAAAGAATTCCAGATCCAAAACCAAAAGCAAAACCAAATTCATAACACTTGAGTGTGGTTTTGGCAAAACCAAAACACGACAATTATTTAGCACCAAAACCAAAACAAGGGAGTCTGCTTACATCTCTAATTTTAAGATAGGCTATAGCATTCTATTTTCCATAGTAATGGATCAGAAAAATTGCTGGGTAAGACCCTTGCCGTGAACATGTATTACGGCAGGTGTTAAAGGAATAGAGGATAAATTAAAAGCTAAGTTTTGCTGGTTTTCGTTTGTTTCTTTAGATTTTTGGTTACCATATTGGCTTTCATTTGGAGTAGTTATTTGTGCCTGGGTGCACAACCCTAAAAGGAGCATATGTATTGTGTCAGAATTGAAATACTCATTTTCAATAACTGTAGAAATCTGGGGAGAAACCATTGTGTTAGTGGGTATGTTTCTCTGTTAGATTGTCCACCTGATAACTAACTATAGACTTAATGTTGCTGGTAATCAGACTGCACTTTGGCTAATTTGTGCTTTTTAAAGTTATTTATATTTTTGTTAAGTTTTCGATTTGTGCTTGAAGTGTACCCACTCTCACCAAATACCCAGCCAATCAGTGGTTGCATCTGATGTAAGAGATGACTCATGTTCCAGTTGAAAAACACCAAACTTTTCTTTGGCTAATTTTAGCTCACTAGTGGACTCTTCAATGACTAAAAGTATTAAGTGCATAGAGCTTTTATAAAGAATGGAAAGCTATATTATCCAATAGACACTGTATTTCTAATTCTAAAACCTCTTGGAATGTGTTTGTTCTTGGAGTACTGGAAAAGTGTGATCCTTTGATAAAGAACATCTATTTCTCGCTTATTTTTAAAACACTTTTAGTATTACAAGACAAAGTTATATCCTTGAAAACGAACAGTACATTCACAATTGTGGGGCAGGGACGGGACTGATGTGAGTGGAAAAATATTCTCTGTAAAAGCCCTGCGGAATATGTGTGCGCTATACACAAATAACTCGGGTGCGCTATATATAAATAACTCAGGGGGCGCCACCAGCAGCGGTCCAGGGCACTGGTCACTGGCCCGTGTAGTGCCATTCAGTCCACACTGCACAGTAACAAACACCGTCGCTGGGTAGTACACTCTTATTACCTGACGGCACTGTTTGTTGTGGCAGCCAATGAGCGTCAGACAGACGTCTCTCCCATAGTGCAGAGTGGGCCAGCCCGGGAGGATGGAGGACTGGCAGCGAGTGCAGGAGCAGAATCCGGGTTTAAGTTAAGTGTTTTTTCTGGGGTTTTTTGTGTTTTTGTCTGGCCCTGCAGGGGGAGGAGGGGGCACTGCATAGGGGGGCTACTACTAAAGGCACTATATAAGGGGCACTGAATAGGAAGGACTACTACTCAGGGCATTATATAATGGACACTGCATAGGGGGACCACTACTGGGGGCACTGCATAGGGGGGACTAATACTGGAGTGGGGACACTATATAAGAGGCATTGCATAGGGGGGACTACAACTGGGGGCACTGCATAGGGAGAACTACTACTGGAGTGGGGGCACTATATAACGGGCACTGCATAGCAGGGACCACTACTGGGGGCACTGCATAGGTGGGACTACTACTGGAGTGGGGGCACTATGTAAGGGGCACTGCATATGGGGGGCTACTACTGGGGGCACTATATAAGCGGCACTACTGGGGGCACTGCATAGGGGGGACTGGGGGTACTATATAAGGAGCTTTACTGGGGGCACTGAATAGGAAGGACTACTACGGGGGGACTATATAAGGGGCACTGTACAGGGTGGACCACTAATGGGGGCACTGCATAGGGGGGACTACTACTGGGGCACTGTATAGAGGGCACTTCTTAGGGGGGGACCACTACTGAAGGTACTGTATAAGGGGCACTACTGGGAGCACTGCATAGTGGGGTCCACTACTGGGGACACTGTATAAGGGGCATTACTGGGGGCACTGTATAAGTGGCACTACTGGGGGCACTGTATATGGGGCACTACTGGAGGCACTATATAGGGGCACTGCTACACAGAGCACTCCGTAAGGGGGACTGCTACTGGGCACATTGCATAAGGGGCACTACTACAGTGGGCATTGCAAGAGGGGCACTACTACTTGGGGCATTAAGGTGCATATGGAATGGAAATGAATGTTCCCAGACTGACAAGAAACGGTTGTGTGTCATGTTGCCACACCCCCATTTTCCGGTGGCCACGCCCCTTGAGGCATGTGGCCACACCCACTTTGTCAATGTGCACCTTCGGCGTGTGCACCTACTTGTGGGAAGGGGGGCTCTGTTTTTGAACTTGCCCTGGGCTCCAAATACCCTAGTTACACCACTGATTGTAGCACTTTGTATAGAGATTCAGAGACTCAGTTGCACACAGATATAGAAGTGTCACATATCAAATTAATCAGCACAGTTTGCTGGTGTGTCCTAGTCGTGACTTAGATACATTTTCAGGAGAAAAAGATGCAAAAAAGATGCCTGGTGCTAGCAGAGTCTCACGGTACCTGACACATCTGTCCTTTCTACTGTTGTTGTCAGTGTGTTTGTCCTTGGTTACATTTGCTTTTGAATCACTGTCTGTCCTGAAACTCTCTGCTGGTTATTTGCTCAATAGCTGCGAGTCTCCCTTACTCTACCTCATTCTTAGCTGTTTAACAACAATACACTACTGGGATCAAGTACAGGCAATATCCGAGTACCAGCGAACAGTGTGGTTCCTGGGAAAGGCAGCTGTTATTAATGAAATACATCCCACACCATAGGTTCCATATAGGGGTTATCAGTCATATGTGGGGTTCATAACATTGTTGAATTTGTTGAATGAAGACCAAATACATAGAATATGATCTGCAATTAGGATTTTAAAATTTGTGCTGTGTGACAAAGATTATTACACTGTAAAAAGTGGTGTGGCCTCATGGGCTGCCATCAGAAAATGTGAGGCAGACAGCACCATGTGCAAAGTGTCTGAGTGCCATGTGAGAGGTGATAGGTTTGAGTTCCGGGTTCCAATATTTTGAAATGTGTGAGTTAAATAAAAGAAGATAAGGCTGAAGGTGCTTGGGTAGGTGGCCTGTTGGAGGGGGAGTCGGTAAGGGAGATACTGGGGATAAAAGAAAAGGAAACTACAAGTGAGAATGATTATAAACAGAAAATTCATAGGCACAAGCAGCGCCTCCCTGCCCTTCGGTGCCCTGTGCCATGACACATGTCGCACCACCCTCGTTACGACCCTGTTTGTGTGACTAACAAGATTCTTGCTGTGAATCTGATAATGTTGCAAACTGTGTTTCAAGCAATAAATACCTTCTTTTAGATGACAGTAGAGTTTTGTTTGTTTGGTATATTTTTGCATTATTGAAGTCCACAGAAGATAAAATAAAAAATCAGTTACGTATAAAAGGGCTGACTTGAGGTTGGGAGCAAAGCAAGCAGTGTGACAATGTGTGGGGAGGAAATACATATTTCATATTCCTTTTTTTTAATGCATGCAGGGTAAATACTAGCTGCTTTTGCATGTAATCCGCAAATATTGGACAGCTTTATTTTCACTGCATTTTAGTGTTCAGAAAGTACACTGTAAATCTATCTTCACACTTTAAATCTGCCCTTCCTGCTCCTTAATTTTTTTTTATTATCTCCCAACTTTGAATCAGCCCCAAAATGTACAGCATATGTGTTATTTTTCTTATAAATATCACACTTCACAAAAATCATGTAGTCCTCATCTTAGGTATCATAGCTATACTAACACTTTCAGAGAGTTGGCGCTGGTTTGAGGTTTGATAACAGTTTCTGCCAGAAAACACTTGAATAAAACAGTTGTAAATGTTGTAATTAATACAGTGTGACAGTTTCACACATGCAACCATTAAATGATTATTGACATTATTACTGTTATTATTATTATTATTATTATTATTATTATTATTATTATTTCTCACTCTCATTAAAATATATATAACCAATTTCAGATGTCACATATATATTTTTTACCAATTGTAAATACTATACTATGAATTATGCAGATATACTGTACTGTAAATAACTATAATTGATTTACAAATATGCGATCCAAACATTTCACATTCATTTCAGCATTCCATTGACAATGGCTCATTTACGAATATTGCATTAAAGTGGGACATTTCCATTGAACCAAAGCGACCAGTCGGTAGCTAGCTTTTATTTGCTTTCGCAAGTAAGACAATGAAAACAAATTTCTGATTGTTTGCCAATGTAACTTGCACATTTCACACCAAATCACAATGTGAGAAAATTAGTGTTGTATTACTAGTTTATTGTGTAGAATAATTACTGTAATTGTATGTATGTTTTAAATTCAGCATATTGAGCCAAAACACAACAGATTCAGACCTCATTGTTACCAAGGTGGAAATCCTGCGAATGATTTCAATGACTGCTTGGAAAATAAGCTCCTAAAAAAGACACAAGTACCTTAAATAGTGCATGGATATTATGTCCTGCTTTTAAGAAAGGGGCATGCTTTCTCAGATGTATCACATTTCATCAGCTTCTTAATAAATACACCTACAACCTGTCATGAATGGTTATTAAACCAAAGCATGTCCTTAGAGCTAAGAAGCAATTCATGAAAAATGGTATATTAGATTACTGTCTGTAACAGATGTGTTAATTTCTTCCAGAATACAATACGGAAAGATAATCCAATCAAATTCTCTGGCTGACGTTGTCCAATGAAGCAAACGTGGAGTAATTATAATTGTACTACATTATCCAGGAGGTCTGAAATGCCACTATCTGCAAAGCAGGGCCAGCCACACAGTTTAACTAAACTATTATGCATTTAATTATATTAGGTTGGTAAGAAATCTTTTCCTGCATTGAGTAATAGAATGTCAAAGAAATCATTTTCTTATTGCATTTAGTAATGTGTGCGTGCAGATTCAAAAATAAATTCTTGTGTATCTGTGAATGCTGCTCCACAGGGCAAAGATGATTTACATAAGAGGAATGTTTCTATACCTTTGCAAGTTTCTATAGTACAACCAATGGTGGAACTTAAATACACACCAAGCTGTATTACAGCTTCTATAGATGCACAAAGTGGGTATCTCAGTCCGTGCACATTCATATGCAGGCTTGTACACCTGATACCAGCATTAGCATAAAGCTGCAGATATGACTATGGCAAAATACACTAAAGGGGCCACAGCAGAGTGCAACTCAGAATCACGCTGAAAGCTATATGAGGATCTGCTATGGAGGGAATTTCCATATTCAGCTGGGACAGCTACTAATGTGGTGAGGAAAAGCTGAGGATGACCAGCGCCATTGTTGGTGAAGATTAAACTCTTTAAGCAATTTGTAACAGCTGGCATGACATGGAAGTTTAGTCATTCTGTTGGTAATTTTCCCAGGCTGCTTGTGGTCACGTAGATGTGGCAGGTATTGGGGGGGTGAATCAGAGCTGGTTTCTCTGCCCAGGTAAGGAAAGCCACATGGATTTCTATGCAATCTTTGGACAATAATTAATTAGTCTCAGCATACAAAATACAATTGCTACATATAAAGAGAACATACAGTATACCAATTAGGTTGACAAAGGTTGTAGAGCGGTGAGGCAAAGGGTAGAGAAGGCCTTGCCCATGAGAGCTTACAATTCTTCCCTTGCTGAGAATGCACATTTTTGCAGACATCTTCACAAGCATGTATTAGATTACTTTAAACAATTAAAAAAAAATCCCAATTTTAGCATTATCTGAAATAGCACACTAACGTTGCAAACCATATGATTTGCTCATTATGGGGCTGATTCTGAGGACCTCATTCAGAGTCGGTCGTTGCGGCCGCATGTTCGTAAGGGAAAAGGGGCCGGATATGCAAATGATGCACTCGCAAGTTGCGTCTTTAAGATCGGATCGTTAGCTGGCCGACCAAGGGGAGGATGCGGCCGTAAGACAAAAAATACGGCCCCCCTCTCGTACGCATTACACGTCATCTCCGGCCATATAAGGATTAATCGAGACCATCGGTAACCATCGGAACTGGTCGTAGAGCTTAAGGTTGACCATACCCTCTCTTAAGCACTACGATCAGGTCAGTGTACAAACCACCCATGTCACGTGTGCCATGACACTACTTTGTTAATTATGCACTCCCATAAAACGCCGTTCGCATAATTAGGCACGCCTGCATTTGGATCTCCACTCCCCCGTTTTCAAGCACCGTCCCCTGTTACCACCCACAAACGCCTCATTCTGTCACTCAAACTACCGACCTGGCTGTGTTCAAGGAGAGAGAAATTTCTGATCGTAGCAGCTAGTTTGCGCACGCGCATTGCGAACTTTACGCATGCGCAGTTTAGTGAACATCGGTGGCGTACGACCGTGCGGCCGCAACGACCGACTCTGAATGAGGTCCTGAGTCTTTTGCCGCTGCCGTGCCTTACACTATAAGTCCTTCCCTGGGTTACATCTGTGCACCTGACTGTGCAAGGTCTGAGAAATCCAGGGCCTGATTCAGAGATGGATGCAATGCTGCTGATGTTCAGCGATTATTTTCTAAAGCATATGCCCAAAAATTAAAAAAATCCCAATGGAATGGCGAAGCAAAACCATGGACATGTTATGGGATTGTCGTGGCCAAGTCTACGCAACCGGCATTTTCTGATGCAGTGCCGCAGCCACAAAGAACATGTTTAGCTTGAATTGAGAAGAATACACTGAACCTGCCATAGGCTGGTGCAAGTGTCGATGGTGAACACAATGATGCATTGATGGTAGATTGTTTAGAACCAACGGCATAATTACACCACACTGTACACTGGCTTTGAAAGTGGGCAGCCCAGGGATTGCACTGTCCGGCACGTACTAGTACAGAAAAGGAATTATGAAACTAGCATTTTCATAATACCGCTGCTCAGAGTCTGTAAAAAAAAAATCACAATTGCAGCAGGTATAGCGTCCACCTCTGAATTAGACCCCCCACAGTCAGCATCCGCAGACGATGAAATACCGCTTGGCGCTTCTTTAGAGTGGTTAAGCGTGCATTAAATCTACAATGCCTTGGACTGGTATTACTTCTTATAATACTTGTGAGGGCTCCTAAAATTACAGTATTAATCTGGGAATGTGCAGAATACACTGATAGTTCCTCAGAATTGTGATGGTATTATTTTCAGTCCTGCTGACCTTTAATTACAGCGACAGCAATTCAATTATTTCAAAGAGATTCTCATACTGTATAAAATTCTCTTTCTAGACCTGTTATATACAGTATGTAGTTTCCTTCTGAGAGAGTTTAACAATCTGCTGCAAAACCATCATTTTAGAGGTTGCTACAGTAGATTTATGTTCATGTTTTTGTTTAATGTTATGGGTTTAATCCTCCAACCAAAAGACAAGACATCTGTTGTATACTTTATTTACTTAATTTCTTTTAATCTGTATTTCATCCTGCAAACTTTTAATAGGTATGAGAACGAGTTGTATCTGTTGATCTGATGCATGTTTATTAGATTTTCCTGAAGACAATTATTATTATCCTTTTTTAAAATGATGTTACAAAGGGTCCAAAGTGCCTTGTGTAATGTATAAACGGAAGCAGTGTAAATAAAACAAGAAATAAATGCAAAAGACTTGCAGTACAAAACATTAACTGGGATACAAGCTATAAAACAATTGCATGCAGATATAATACCCACAAGCAGTGCCAGCTGAGCCCAGAGGTTTGATGTCATTGTTGGCAAAGGGGAGCAGATGATAGCGTAAGTGAAGGAAGGAAAAGTACTAGAGGGAACCTGCTTGTGAGAGATATATAGAATATTCCTTTGTAAGAGTCTGATTATTGTGGGTATAAGGTACTGTTACTGTAAGTGTTGCTCTCATTTGTAATAAGACAAAATGTGCTTTGGACAGTAATTGTACTAATATCCACCAGTGCAAAGTGTGGCATTTATCATATGAAATATGATCCTACAATAAATTCATAATAAATTACAGGGGCAGATTCAGTTAGCCGTGTACTGTAAACTGCCAGATGGCCTCCAGCAGCTTTGCGCATTATGGGCCTGATTCAGTGGTGGAAGAAGTGCTGATGTTTGCACAGTTCAGTGATTATTATTCGCTATTGCACATGTGCATGGTGGAGTGTGGAATTGCATTGTCTACAAGCAGTGAAAATGGGCATCCCAGGGTTTGCACTGTCCGGCGCACGCTAGTACACAAGGGGAAAGCTGAAACTAGCATTTTCCTATTATCATCGCTGCGACACTGCAAAAAGTCGTGACTGCAATAGCGTGCCCCTCTAAACAGGCCCTATGTCATAGAGCAGTGGTTCTCAAACTCGGTCCTCAGGACCCCACACAGTTCACGTTTTGCAGGTGACCCAGCTTGTGCACAGGTGTATTCATTACTCACTGACACATTTTAAAAGATCCACAGGTGCAGCTAAGATCTCACTTGTGATTCTTTGCGGAGACCTGGAAAACTTGCACTATTTGGGGTCCTGAGGACCGCGTTTGAGAATCTGTGTCATAGAGTGCTGATTTCTTGTTTCAGACAATCTGGTTGATATATATACACAAAAAGCAAATTGCCAATATTGGATACAATCCAATATTTTACCTGGTGTTCACCTTATATTATTGTATCTATTATAAAGAAAGAACAATTTGGTATCAAAGCATGATAAGTGTGGAATTTCCAAATGTTATTCCAATAGTCGTTATAACTGAAGGATTACAGTGCAGTGGAAAATTATGCTTCATTTTCAGTTTCCAAGGGACAAAGTAGAGTTGAACCTTGAGAGATTTATGCCTTTCTAGACTACATGCTTGAATCTACAGTACGTTATAGACATGGGAGAGATTTCATATACAGATTGTTTAAACATGTGTCTCTATTTTACAGTCGTGCATGGTAAATCTTCACAAACTTGTACAGCACAGTGGTGTAATTTTTGGCCCTTGTGGTCATTTATCAACAGACATTCATCAAAACGTTTTGGAAAGAATGCGAAGCAGTTCTGTCCAAGCTTAGCTATGGAATATTATAGTACATTAGAGCTTAGGATTATATTAAAATATTAGGCTGTTTGGATGTGCACTTATTTGAGATCTAGATGCTGTAATAAAATGTACAATCGTCTTCAGACTTCATAAGTTCATTTTAATGAGTCTGGCTTTGAGAGGATTCAGTGTACAGGTCACTGAATCATTAAAAGCTCGCTTAGTTCTAATCAGAAACTAAAATGTTTCTAACACAATGTAAAAAAAGACTTCAAGATTTTTGCAATTGTGGAACATGTACTTTTTATAATCAAACTAGAAAAAATTCCGTACAATATGTTTGTTTTAACATTGTAACATGTGTATAAGTCTGCATACAGATGTGTCCTTATTCACCTAGCGTCTTTATGGCGCATGATGCTTGGTGTGACTTAGACGCCGCACCATGGACAGCCAGTTTTGTACTTTCAGATTTTAGCTTCTTTTTGCAAATGCATGATATATTTTTTGCACCGCAACCACATACCAACAGACTTGTAGTGTACTGTGGACTTGGGATTTGCAGTTCTCACAATCAATGCTGTGTAAATTAGCACAATGCTGTATAGTGCTAAATGATATTGGCCCTCGCCCCCCTCTTGTCTTTTTCTAATATTAGCATGCTTGTCACAATGCTATAGAACGCAATTCCAATAGTGGTGAAATGCCGCCTTAACATTCAACACATTTTGTAGAAATACTGAGCACTGGGACGAATGCCACAACTCAATCGCATTTTTCATTAAACGCTAAATGGAGCTATTTGGCATTTTTAAAGAAAGGTATATGTGGACACATCTGTACTTTTATCCAAAACTTGTGGCAAAAATTATTATTGTTTAAAAATATACTGCATTTATTTTAAGATTTTTTTTTTACTATAAAAACTTATTTAAATTATATATATATTGATTAATTTAATCATCTATAATAACACGTGGCAGAACATTCTGTAGATTTTTGGAATATTTTGGTTAGTCAGAAATACAAATGATTGTGTGTACCCAGTGCAACCTTCATTGTGGGGCTTTTGAATTACATTTTATTTTAAGTTTTGCCCTGGAAATGTGTTTATTAAGAAACTACCTTTGTTAGCATCCGGTGTGGAACTGAAGTATATATTGGGTACTTGTCTCATGTTAATGATGTCTCTATGAAGAATGTCAGCCATATCATAAAGCTTCAACATCTTACCAGCTCATTTCACTAAACTTTTATGTCTTGGCTCCATTCCAGTAATCATTTCTAGTGGCATTGAGTAGCTATTACCAGGTCATCTGTCTCTTACATTGTTAAAATGGAATGTTTCTTCCAAAATCTTTGGATATTCTCTATAAATCGAGCTGATCCTGGTTCTGCTGCTTTGGAATCTTATTCAGACGACATGCTGTTTCAATTGAGAGATACTGAATCATTTTTTTTTCAGGTTCTATTACAGATTGATGTATTTTCACTACACTACATAGCCAAAACAGTTTCAATTACATTTGGTTATGAGTTAGTACTCTTTGATTTCTGTGACACTTCCGATATAAAATCAGGTCTATTTATCCACATGCTAAATTCAGTTAGTGTTTTTTTTTAATTTCATTAGAATATTTACACCTATACACCTACAGTATACACTGCGTTTTTTTTTATAGTATTCAATCCTTACACAGTGATGTCACATTTTTGTATAAGTTTTAATTCTTACAACTACTGTAGTTCCAGAAACAGGAAGTAATGTGTAATATTATTTCAGAAATTAATAAAATATGTTATTGAAGAATTGTCCAGAATATGAAAGCTATTCTAAATTTTGTGCCAACTTGTAACTTTAGGTGAGCATTGGTAATTGCCTATGCAGGTTTTAATTTTTTAGCACCTTAAATGTTAATTGATGAAATAATTGTACAATATTGATGTTTTATTTTTTTTTAATGGCTCATTTCAGTTTTTACATTGGCAGGATTGAACATTGATAACATTTAATTAAACAATGTTTTTCATACAGGACAAGATGGCAATTTGTACCCCAAACATTGGTAAAGCAATACATTTATGTAGTTTCCGAAATGGCAGAAAAAATTCTCAAGACACCACTTATATAATATTAATAATCTTTATAAAATGGAATATGTCAGTACATATAATCACATTTACACTTATAAATAATCACATTTATCCAATATAGAAAGACTCAAATACACTCCTGAGAATTGAAATATATAATATATATTTCTAATAGAAATGAATCACTGGATTTTTGTTGCCTAGAGCAGTCTCTTGTCAAATTAATGACATGTGGAAAATCCAATAATAAATATGTAAAGCTCTTTCTGTATGATAGATATAAGTGCGCACTTTGTCATACCAGTCTCTCACCACATTGATATCTAGTTGCAGAGTCCCATGAACAATCCGTTGAGTTTGGACACATCTCCTATGAAGCACGCTCATGGTGGGCACTTCTGGTAAGTAGTAGTCGATGTTTCACATGTGCTGTTGATAACCAAAGTAGTTTCCAATGCACAATCCCAAGCAAATTGAGCTGTTCTGAGTCACAGCCGCTTGTATATATGTGCTGATGGAGCTTGCAGCTCCCTGCTTGAGACTTGGTCTATTAGGCATCCACAGCACAAGTTCCCAGTTTCAGTAGCGCGGCAGCAAAGCTACTGTAATATATAATCACTGGCAGGTAAATCTCTGACCGGTTTTGCTCCAATATGGTTTTTTTTATAAGTGCTATTACATAAAATGTTTGGTGCCACAATCCATAAAAGCAATATATGTGCTACAAACAATAATAAAAACAAAATTAAACAATAAAATGAACTGGCAACAAAGTTGTAATCCAAATATGCTTTCTTAATAGAATTTAAGGAACATTCCTGATTGGATGTGGCTCAGTGCAAATACATGTATGTGTATATATATATATATATATATATATATATTATATATATATATATATATATACACACACACATATATATATATATATATATTGTGACACAGTTAGGTTAGGGGGTCCCTCTCCTGGGTAGAGGACTCCTTCCTTACACACACACACAGCAGCAGGGAAGCAGCACACCAGTCTGGATGCAAGTACAAGCTGGTCGGCGCCAGTCTTTATTGTACAATGTCAGAAACAAACATAAAGAAAACATAAACATTAATCCTAGCCCTGTCGGGGCACTAACTTCACAGGTAGTTCCCTCACTACCAGAACCTGGCAGGGCCTAATGCCCTCACCAGCAACAAGGGCACAGCACAACACTTACAGTTAGGTTTTCAAGTGTCTCTGAGCAAACTCCCTGTCTGCTCTCCCAGGTGAGACAATCAGCCCTCAACACACTAGGCTTATATTGGCCACTCTCAGGTGGAAACCCTAACAAGCCTGTTACCAGGCTAAGAGAACCAAAACCTGGAGTGGCCATGGGTGGAGCCCTCCCTCTCCTCTCACCCACAACCCCCAGGTCCCAAACCGGCTTTTCAAAAAGCCGAGACTCAAGCCTGCTACACTGCAGACTTTCTCCTTGAGGTTTAAAACACATAAGACAGGAATCTGGGACAAATGTACCTGCCACAGACCACTTTACCAATGATCCTATCACATATCCCCCCCTTTTTTTCGACCTGTGGGGCGGAACAACTGAAGCCCCCAAACAATGAACGTGTGACAACGCATCAGCATTGGCCAGCTGGCTTCCTGGCCTGTGTTCCCCTGAAAATTTAAAAGTTTGTAACGCCAAGAACCATCTCGTAATTCTCACATTACTGTCTTTATTTTCGGACATCCACTTCAAAGGGGCATGGTCAGTGATCAATTTGAACTTTCTTCCAACCAAGTAGTACCTGAGAGCCTCTAACGCCCACTTTATGGCCAACGCCTCCTTCTCCACTGTGGCATAGTTTCTCTCATGTACATTCAACTTTCTGCTTAGATAGAAAATATGGTGTTCCTCACCCTCCTTGTTCTGGGACAGGACCGCTCCTATACCTACTTCTGATGCATCGGTTTGTACTATGAATTCCCTGTCAAAATTAGGAGTCATCAGGACTGGTTGGGAACACAATGCTACTTTCAACTCCTGAAAAGCTTTCTCCGCCTCAGGACTCCATTCTACCATGACTTTTTGTTTGCCTTTGGTCAGGTCAGTCAGTGGGACTGCCATGGTGGCAAAGTTGGGTATAAACCTCCTGTAGTACCCCGTAATTCCCAAGAAGGCTCTCACCTGCTTCTTATTCAGAGGCCGTGGCCAGTTTTGTATGGCATCAACTTTATTGAGCTGAGGCTTTATCAGGCCTCTGCCAATGGTGTATCCCAGATATTTTACTTCCTCCATGCCTAGACAACACTTTTTTGGGTTGGCTGTCAAACCTGCCTTATAGATGGAGTCCAAAACTGCTTGTACCCTGGGTAAGTGAGACTGCCATTCAGGACTATGAATGACCATGTCATCCAGATAAGCAGCCGCATACCATCTATGGGGCCTTAGAATCCTGTCCATCTTTCTTTGGAAGGTAGCAGGTGCCCCATGTAGCCTGAAGGGCAACATCTTGTACTGAAACAAGCTCTCTGGCGCTGAAAAAGCTGTCTTTTGTTTGGCGCTCTCGGTTAACGGTACTTGCCAATACCCTTTGGTTAGGTCAAGAGTGGTTAAATACCTTGCCGTCCCTAGTCTCTCAATCAACTCATCCACTCTTGGCATTGGGTAGGCATCGAATTTTGAAACACTGTTCAACTTTCGGAAGTCATTGCAGAAACGCACACTCCCGTCGGGCTTTGGAATCAACACAATGGGACTTGACCATTCACTATGTGATTCTTCAATAACCCCTAACTCTAGCATATTTTTAATTTCTTTCAACACCGATTCTCTTTGTGCTTCTGGCAACCTATAGGGCTTTAGATTAACTTTAACCCCTGGGTCAGTGATGATGTCATGTTTAATGACCGAGGTTTTCCCGGGTACGTCAGAGAACAGCACCCTATTTCTGATCAGAAACTCCTTGACCTCTTTTTGAATTGCCGACAGGGTTTTTGCCACTGTCACTTCGGGAACTAAGGGCCCTGGATTTACTGGAGGGGCTCGGACGGCCGACAGTGCCGTTCTATCTTTCCAGGGCTTTAACAGATTTATATGGTATATCTGTTCTGGCTTTCTTTTCCCCGGCTGGTAAACTTTGTAATTGACCTGCCCCACTCTTTCTAAGATTTCAAAGGGCCATTGCCATTTAGCCAAAAGTTTATTTTCCACAGTGGGAACCAATACTAACACTCTGTCCCCAGGAGCAAAGCTGCGTAACCAAGCATTGCGGTTGTATACTCTCTGCTGTGCCTGTTGAGCCTGTTCCAGGTGCTCTCTCACTATCGGCACTACCGCAGCAATTCTCTCCTGCATTTGAGAAACATACTCAATCACAGTTTTGTAAGGACTAGACTGCCCCTCCCATGTCTCTTTGGCAATGTCTAGTAACCCCCTTGGGTGTACCCAGCCTGCTAAAGACATGAACCAGCTCTCTGGCAATGGTCTTGGTTGACGTATTGCGCAACGGGATCGCTTCCGGGTACCTGGTAGCGTAATCCATTATGACCAGAATATACTGGTGTCCCCTGGCAGACTTCATTAAGGGTCCAACCAAATCCATCGCTATTCTTTCAAACGGCACCTCTATAATAGGCAATGGAACTAGTGGACCCTTAAAATGTGGCCTGGGAGCATGATACTGACACTCAGGGCAGGATGCGCAAAAGTCAGACACCTCTTTATGAAGCCCGGGCCAGAAAAACCTCTGCATTATTCGCTCAGTGGTTTTCTCTACCCCTAGATGTCCTGCCGTTATATGACCATGGGCCAGATCCAACACTGTTCTTCTGTAGGCTTTGGGAACTATTAGTTGTTCCACAATATCTTCTCCCTTCTTAGTCACCTGATATAACAAATCCTGACACATTGCCATGTGGGGATAGGACAAAGGACTATCAGGGTCTACGGGTTTACCATCAACTACTTTTACATTCTCCCTGGCTTTTACCAAAGTAGGGTCATTCAACTGCTCCACGGCAAAGACCTCTCTTCTGACCTCTAAATCAGGCAGACGATCACCTGGCCCAACAACACTTCCCACCTCAATGGGAGGCACATCAGTTGGCGGGTCACCGTCACGTTCTGCATTCTCTAGTTCGCCAACCATAGTAGAAAAAGGGAATAACTCTGATAGATTCCTGCTGAGCTGCTGTAGCTTGGAGCAAGGCCTTAATCATGTCCTCCATTTTGTCCTGGGGTGTAGGTTGGAAGCTGAACCTTGCCTCTCTGAGCATTGGCTGACGCCTCCTCTATGGGACTCCAAGGACACAGTGTTATTTCCACACTCACAAATTGGGTGTCTGTCCCTTTAATTTTTAAACGGAAAGTTTTCCTCTTGCTGCAACTTCAGTGTGTGTGGTTGCCCGCATTCTCCACCATATTGTGACACAGTTAGGTTAGGGGGTCCCTCTCCTGGGTAGAGGACTCCTTCCTTACACACACACACAGCAGCAGGGAAGCAGCACACCAGTCTGGATGCAAGTACAAGCTGGTCGGCGCCAGTCTTTATTGTACAATGTCAGAAACAAACATAAAGAAAACATAAACATTAATCCTAGCCCTGTCGGGGCACTAACTTCACAGGTAGTTCCCTCACTACCAGAACCTGGCAGGGCCTAATGCCCTCACCAGCAACAAGGGCACAGCACAACACTTACAGTTAGGTTTTCAAGTGTCTCTGAGCAAACTCCCTGTCTGCTCTCCCAGGTGAGACAATCAGCCCTCAACACACTAGGCTTATATTGGCCACTCTCAGGTGGAAACCCTAACAAGCCTGTTACCAGGCTAAGAGAACCAAAACCTGGAGTGGCCGTGGGTGGAGCCCTCCCTCTCCTCTCACCCACAACCCCCAGGTCCTAAACCGGCTTTTCAAAAAGCCGAGACTCAAGCCTGCTACACTGCAGACTTTCTCCTGGAGGTTTAAAACACATAAGACAGGAATCTGGGACAAATGTACCTGCCACAGACCACTTTACCAATGATCCTATCACAATATATATATATATATATATATATATATATATATAAAAATTAGGGATGTGCAGGCTCGGTTCTACTCGGTTCCGTTCGGTTCTTTTTACCGGATCTTATTGGGTTTCAGCTGTCACGAGTTTTGGATAGCCAATAAGATTCGGTTAAAAGAACCGAACGGAACCGAGTAGAACCGAGCCTGCACATCCCTTATATATATATAAAATGTGTTAACTAAGGTACAGCTGCCAATTTTAAAGTCAACAGGGAAAAAAAATAGCACAATATCTACACCAAAATTAGTCTGAGATGGTAAAAAAATATTAATGTTCTCACTTTTTTTCCTAATTTTATTGTCCAAGTATAAAAATACAAATAATTTATTTTAGCAGCTTCTCCTCCCATAACATAAAAATCAACAAACATAACACACGCCCATAAAAACAACAGTCACATAATTCTAATAATTTGATACATCACAGATGCCAAGGACCTACTATTCCCTAGGCTAACCCTTGTATGTTCAGCTAGATAACTGCATGTGGGAAAAAGCTGTTTGAGTGCCTAGCAATTTTAACCCAGCATGATCTATAATGCCTGCATGATGGAAGGTTCTGAAATAAGTCATAGCCAGGATGCGTTTCATATATATAGATATATATATTTATATATATAGAAAATCCAGAAAACCCGGCACTCATAACTTTGGGTCAGGGATACTTGCTAGGGTGCCTTTCCAAAGGTGCATGACGCTTCCTCCACATAGCATAGAAAAAACGGACGCCACTCCATAGACTTGGTTAAGAAGAATAAAATGGTCCTTTATTAAGTTGACGTTTCTTAACAGTACTGCTGTCCCTGACGAAGGGGGAACCCCGAAACGTCGACTTAATAAAGGACCATTTTATTCTTCTTAACCAAGTCTATGGAGTGCCGTCCGTTTTTCTATGCTATGCTATATATATATATATATATATATATATATATATATATATGAAATATATAGTTCTTTAATAGGAGGAAGATTGACACCAATAATTCTTTCTGCAGCCCTGATTATTCTCTCCAGTCTGTTCTTCTCTTATTTAGTTATCGATCCAAACCACCCAGTGGTCAAAGGGCCTGATTCAGAGTTGTGAATAGAGTGAGATATCTCTCTCAACTGATCATCTTGGTAAAACCATGCTGCACTCCAGGTGGGGCAGATTTAAAATGTGCAGAGAGATTTAGATTTGGGAGCAGTGTTTCCAAACTGACATCTAAATGGTAGAGTAATAATAAAGCTGTGCAGTATTTGTGGGCTACATGCAAAATCAACAGTATTTACCCCACATGCAAAATTGTTTATGTATTTACACCCCTTGCATTGCAATATGGTTTGTTCAAGTTCACAGTTGAGAGAGATATCTCTCTCTATTCCCAACTCTGAATCAGACCGAAAGTACAAAGGACAGACTGGATTATTGACGTATAGTAAAGAATTAGCAATTCCTTTGGCAAGTTATACTTCCTGAGCTGCCTCAAGAAATACAACCTTTGCTGTGACTTCTTAACAATGGTGTCTGTGTTGGACGCCCACTTCAAGTCCCTAGATATCACAGAACACAGAAACCTAAATTTTTCCACCACAGATACCACACTATCTACAATAATGATCAGGGGCGCCACAGGAGAATGCCTCCTAAAATCCGCTATCATTTCCACCGTTTTAAGCGGATTTAACTCTAAATTATTTCGACTTAATAAAATCAATAATAATTAAAACAAAATCAGAAACAATATGCGCCATTAGTTGCATAACTTACTGTAACAAACAGATGGCAGTCAATACGCTATGAAACATATTATGCATAAGTCAAATGTATAGAGTCAGTCAGGTGGTCTCTTTGTAAATGATCGCTGAATGATAGCATCTGTTGGAATAATATACTCAAAAACTGCAGAGTGCTATATTGCAGGAATGTGTCTCACTTATGAAAAAAGAATGGACCAATGGAATAGTCACTCTGCAAACAATGGATAGGTATACTGTCTACTCAAACTGTAAGCGTGTTTCCCTCTGTCTGGTATAATAGAGCCAGCACTGAGTGTATCTTGCTGGAAATACATAAAGGAGCCATTGTTGCATAAAATTAATAAAAAGAACTGCAGACTAAATAGACTTTATAAAAATGTGCTATCACATAGATCTTATCATATGCTAGAACACATATGGATCTGGAGAAAACCAGATTCTATACTAGTAATTTCAATACACACAAAACTAATGGAGAGAAATAGGTTAGCCTGGTCTCACTCTATAATAGAAGAGAAACTCACACCTCTCTCTCCAAATACTCCATTTTGGCAAAGTGCCAGACCAAAACAATATTTTACACAAATGCTCACCTTTTTCAATAATGTAATCCAACCAATCAAAATGACTGGAGGGAAAGCCATTTCACACCTCAAACAGATTTGGGGCTCTAAATTCCAATACCAAAAAAAGTATAAGAGATTGTGACATAAAGGAACAAGACAAGTGCACAAAACACATAAGAAAATACAAAAAAATTAATAAAACCTTGTGGTATTTATAGTGTTTCATTAAAGACTCTAACTGAAGCTTATATACAAATGTTAATGTAAGGTTTAAAATTTACCCCCTCTGGAAAGCGTAAAAGTCTTGACTTTTTTATTAAATTGAAAAAACTTCATACCCAATTTATATAGTAAATGCTATTTTACTCTTAAAAGACTTAATAGTAAAAGCAGTGACACCATATCCATTTTGCTTGACTCTGGTGATGAAGAAGTCCTACACATACATATTGAATGAAATACTTCAGGAAACACAGACTGTAGTACTAGTAAGCCAAAGGATCAAGTCTCCATTTTTGACATTACCAATAATACAGAGCTCATCAAAAATAGACAAGGTAGAGCAATCTACAGTTATTGCATATATACAATATCCTAATTTCCATCTGTTTGGTAAGTTATGCAGCCAACAGTGTCTATTGTTTCTAATTTTATATGAATTTATTATTATTAATGGTTTTATGAAGTGTGTGCAATAAATGTAAAAAAGAAAATTACCACCCAAGTCTCACAAACACTGTCCATCACAAAGATGCAGTAGTCATCATCACCAACAAAGAAAATGTATCAGGCCTATGAACAAGCAAGCATACACATAAGTTGAGGGGCATGGCTGACTTGCACATCCATGCTCTTACTGTACTGAAATTACATGTAAATGCCCAAGATAATCCTCTCCAAGAGCAAGGAGCCGCAGCTCTAAAATACCATCAGCTCAAAATACAGCTTTAAATTGTGTGCAGTGTAAATAATTTTATGTGAGTAACATTTTTACAATATGCAAATGTCCAACTCTAAATCAATGTTTTTCTCTCTCTGAACCTTAATGGATATTTTAAGATCGTACAGTTACCCACCAAACTACCTGTTCATAGCTTTTAAAATTAAATGTAAATTTAATAATACAATATAATGTGGTATAACCTTTGTGAACTTCCAAAGTACTACTTTTTTTGTGAAAATATGTTCTCTGGCAAGAAGAACTGCACATTGTACAAAATACTTTCGTTTATTTGTTGAATAAATAACTGTTCACTTCAAAAGCAGATAATTCATTATTTGTATAACACTCTTTTGTGATGAACCATAGCACAGGGCAAAAGGTTTAGTCATGGTTTAAGATAAATCAGGAATCTCTGTCTTGATCCCTCCCATGACTGTGCCTTGATTGATAGGGTCTGTGTGCAACAGGAAATGAAGATATTTTTTGTAACTACACAGTATAAACTGTGTATTTTTGATGAAACATTTATTTATTTTAATCCAGTTTATTAATGTATATTTTTGAGTATTGTTTTATTTTTTAGCCGATTGTAACTGACTTTTTGTTTGTACTATTATTGCATATTTTTTTCAAGAAGCGCTGTCTTTGTATGTTGAATTTTCTTCTAGTTTTACTTTTTTTGTGTATAAAATAGAGAATTGAAGAGCTACAGATGCAGATATCTTAAAACATAACTTTAAAGCTATACAACTTATATCAGTGCTGCAGAGTTTTGTGGTGCTTTACAAATAAACACTGAGAATACACAGACATAAGAATTCACAGAAAGTACTTTACAAAACCAACTGTACAATAGTTGTACAAAATAGGTTATATTGACTTTAAATATTCGCTACCAAAATATTGTTACGATTAATATTTATATCATGACTAATGAATGAGAAATAACACTTTTATGCCATTTAAGTTTTTTTTCCATTACATAATTACACCATTTGTGAAATGCAGCACAAAGCACACAAACTCAGCAGAGAACCTATTCAACTGTGTAATTACCTCTGTGACTACCTACATTGCTAAAACATTTATTTAATGGAAATTGTGGTTACATTTAAAAAAAGTATAAAAAAGTATAGTCTGCCTTCAGGGATATGAATGTGGATGGTTCTGATGTGCTTGAACAATATCATATGTAAACTTTGGCTAGGAATATTCAATTTGCCCACATTTATCTTTTACCAACTGTCAACCAACTGCAGTAAATTTACAGTGGGCTGGTGCCTCTATGTTTTATTATGTTATCTCTTATTGATGGCTGCTTGCTTCCATTAGTGCTGTCACTGAGCCACCTGGGTGGTCACATAGAGCTGATGAGTCTACAAATAGGTAACAGCTGAAACACAGTGTGCAGAACCGTGTGTAGGGTTGTGCCAGTTCACCTGTTGATGTTATAATGATGTCACCAGGAATTTTCCATGTGATGGGTGCCCCTTATAATACTTTTCCAGATCTGATCTCCTTGACCACTAAACCTATTAGACTAAGCATTTCCTAAACAGCGGAGGAACCAAATTGGAACTAACCCTTAAATTGGAACTGTTCCACAAAAATTGGGAGACTTGGGAAATTGGAGTTCCACTATATTGGGCTACAGTTGGGTAAATTGATCTCCTCTGCTTACTTTACTTTAATCTTCAGAAAATTATTAAATGAGAAATGGTATGTATAAGGAATGTACACCTCTACCTGTGCCGCTGCTTCTGCTGTCCAGTGTGGTTATGTAATCACTATGCTGATAATCACAACATCAACAGCCATAATGTCAATATGGTTAAAATATCGACAGTCAAAATGTTGACAATATAAAATGTAGGGTTATGGAAAACGGTAGGGGTGAGGGTTAGGCTAATTTTGAACATGTTGATATTGTGGTTGTTGACATTCTGAACTTATAAACATTTTGTCTGTCAACATTTTGTACCTGTCCACTTTATGGTGTCTACATAATGAATGTTGACATTATGAATGTCGATAATGTACCAAACCCCTGTGTTTGCACCAGTGTGCAGTGAACAAACAATGAGAGAGCATCTCTCACAATAAGATAGTACATAAATATAGTAAAGCGGTATCTACTGTACTGCAGGGGAAGTCACTCAATGCTTTGCCCTGATGAACCAGAACGTAGGTTAGCCAGGTGTCATACCTCCTCCAGTGAGTGTTTTTAGAAAGATACAATAACAATGCAGTATGTGATTTGGAACCAGATAAATACCTTATTTTCATCAAGCATTCAGGCCATGTTGAGAGGAATCTGTTAGGTGAGTACTGAAAGTGATTGATGGGCATTTTGCTGAGAGGCTTTTCCCACATAAGGATTAATTATTTCATTATTGTGCTTAGATTATTGGCCTAAAAGTCATTGCATGCAGACACGTTTGTTTTAATTTTGTGTTTTGCACATTCACTTCTACACATACAGTATTTTGTTGATATATTGCCTCTTATTTGTTTCTTTATTGGGATTTTCCTTTTTCACTTATGTTTGTAATGGGAAGTTAATAACATGGGAATATTAGAGAAAATAACACATGATTAAAGTAAAGACACAGCTAAATATTATAGGATCATTGAGCAAAACAAGGTTTTAATACTCTGCTTATTCAATCCATAAATGAACAGTATGTCCTGTGAATCCCATTGAATAATTCAGTTAGACACCCAGGCGAGAATTGACACCATCAGCATGGTTTCAAGAGAGGCTATGGTGTATTGTTGTTGCTTTATTATTATTATACCCTTTGGGGTTGGCGATAAGGGTTTGTTGCTCCTCAGTTATGAATATAATCAAAGAATACATACATTAGTCCTGTACTCTATTTAACTGCAGGGAACAGTAGCTCCCCAGTTATGTATATAATTAAAGAAAAATACATTAGCTCTCTCATTTAGCTTTACAAGCAAAACATCAAGGTCAATAAGAAAGCTGTTGATGCCCAAACTATTTTCTGCAAATATCAGCATATTCATCAACTTTCTGCTCAGTAACATTGCATGTCAATGCGTGATTAGCAAACATTCTACAAGGACTTTTGTAATCGACAAGTTAGTTTATATAATGTTACCAACAGTATCTTATTTTTCCATGTTTTTAGCTATTTCTCAGCAATGCAAGGATATAGGTAACAATCAGTGATGTATTTTACCTAGAGGTCATGTACCCACTGTCATTAACCTCTACTTCCCTGCAGTTGCACACACAATTGTTCTGGTAGGCATGGGACCAGTGCATGCACACAAACACCAGCAGACCAACGTACATGCCATGCTTCTAGGGACTGCATCATCTGCAATACTAGGAGCCAAGTAAGGATGACAGCATGTCAAGGGTGTAGTTGCCCACTGGAAGCATACTCTCTGTTAATCATGTTTAGGAATGGCAATCCCAGGGGGGAGAAAACACCTCCCACTGGGACTGCCTGTTCATAGTGTGATTAGCAGATAGTACTGCCCGTGGGAAGTCACTGACAGTGCACATGGACTGCAATTGGTTCACTGGAGGTTACGGATTTTACTCCTGGGGGGGCTGCTAAATAAATGAGATAATCTAAAAAAATACTGACTTCATGTTTACAAAGAAAATGGTAGAAATGAGACATTTGGACTTTACAAATTTAGGGGTACAAAGTCATGACTCAATTCTTAGAGTGAAAATCAGGCCAAGGAAAAAGCAGTTTAGCTTCAACTCTTGGATCATGAGTCTTTTTAATAATTTAATCCAATCCAGAGGTGAATCAAGTTAAACATGTTTTTTCCATAAGTGTCTGCACTCTTGGTTTTTTTATCAAATATATGAGCACTGTGAGGACGCCAATCTGCTATTGACACTTGCATGTGTAGGCAAATGATCAATCATTGATGTCATTGAACTTGAAGCTGATAGTAACACTTGTTCAAATGATAACATGGAAAAGCAAATCTTTGCACCAGTTCTTTAAATCAATTGTTCCTCTTAAAGACTGGTCTATAGATGAATTACTTTTTAAATTACTTTTGATCTTGGAATTAGACACTTCCACCAGAATACACCCCAAAAAAGCCACATACTGTGCAGTATTTTAAAATATTTATTATATATAAAATACAATCAATGTAAAATGTGATTACATAGCATGCATAATCAATGCAATATGACCCCACTTGTAATGTGATTCTACACAGCTTCCTGTGCTACCCTGCTTAGACGGTGTGAGCTTTTGACATTGGCATCACCAAGTAGAGATCATTTATGCAATATTCACCCTATGCATTTCATCTAGAAAGATACCTCCTTAGGGGTACATCTAACTGCTGTTGATAAACCATATAAATAAATGTACAGTAAGTTAGGGTCCCATTTAACAATGAGTGATACTGTATGCTTGTTATCACTTGTTACTAATCTTAAATGGTGCTCCAACTAATCAGCTCCAAAATGTCATTTTTCAAAGTACCATTTGTGCATTGAAAGCTATCAGTCCCCATTTCCCCATATCACTGGGAGTAATAATATCTTACTATTAGCTAAAAGAAAGGAAAAGGCAGAGTAACTTGCGCCCCCTAACCGCAGCTCAGTACCAACTCACAAGTGCACCATTTATTGACCAAGTATGCAATCTAAAAAACAGAGTGGTTTCTGTTAGAAATTGAATCAATAGTTTCTTTTTTTTCCCCTTGGAGTTCTTATAAAGCCATCCTATTATATCCAAGGAATCAAGAAGAGATCTTATCAATGACATGGCAGAACCAAAATTTAATGCATAAATGCAAAAGAAACCTTTGGACTCACCCAGGTAAAATAAAATGCATTCATCAAAAGGTTTCTTTATGGTATCACATTTTTTAAAATCCTGTGTTACATCACAGCCCCCACATTAGTATGACACTCACCTAATATTATTCAGGTATATTCCAGCCTAAGTGAAGTCATACCCCTAGTTAAACTATTTGAATAGAATTTAGAGAGGCTGAAGAAAGATTTAGAGAGGCTGAAGGAAGATACAGTATGATAAAAACAAGCCATTCTGCAAAGTATGTTGGCCTAATAGATCAATGTCTTCATTTCCTCTGCAATGACTCAAGAGTGTGCAATATCTTGCAAAATAATTAATATATTTTGTCTACCATACTTTATATTAGGTTTAAGTCCTATGTCATGTATTTCCCATATCTTAGGACATGTAAAGAAATTCTTGTGAGAAAGTTGATGAACCAAGTCTAGTACCATATTTTCTGCTCCAACTTCTATTAGGGCTGCAAATTTTGTGAGGGAAATTTATATTTGGAGCTGCCTGCATACATTACCTATGAAGTACTTAAGTTGTCCTCCCTCCAGAGTGTTTAACACAACATGGACCATTGTGATAGACTGACATAGGAGACTACTGTCCATAAATTTAAAGACATTGGTGTTCTTTAAAATAAATTACAAATTGTTTGAGGAACACCATAATTACATATTATTTGAGGAACACTATAGTCATTCTTCAAAAAATGAGTATGCAAATCTAAATTCCAGTAGGGATAAACTTATATTGGGGGAAGAAGATAATGATCTTCTTGTCAACAGCAATGAGGAGGATGATACCTATGACAATAATGATTAAATGGTCAATGTCAGTGACCACTGTAGATGACTATAGAGCCCTCGACCAAAATAATAATAAAAATTATAAAACGATTTCAGAATATTATTAAGGCTCACAATTAACTGATTCTCATGGTAGCCCTTATTGTGGCCTTGGATGTATTTGGGAAGATCCCCAATGTACAGATGTGTCCACATACATCTATCCTCTTTGTGTGTTAAACAACCCTTCAAGTCGTGCCATGCCGTGGAGTTACTCAGTAGTGCCGAGCACCTTCATGCGACTGTTTACCTTCAAATGCATCTTATTTGCACAGAGTTGCAAACAGAATGCACAAGCAGCTTCTACTGATTCAAATGATTTGTGGCATGCCTATGTTCTGCGTGTGACTGCGGCTGTATTTGCATGCAAAACGCTACGATACAGTGTCACAGCCACTGATTGGATAGGCTACTTTCTCAGCTACTGTACATCTATTTAGTAAAGCTATATGTTTTTAATATAGACTTTTGAGGGAGGATATATGAGGGAGGATCTTCACCATGAGTCAGTCAGTGGAGGCATGATGCAGTGGTTAACAGTTTCCTGCTCTCACAGTTTCTGATTTGACCTGTTCTCTAACTAAGTCCCATTCAGTTTTGACAGCAAGCTCCTATAATGAATTATTCCTCAATATAAACCACAGAATTTACTTGTCACCACATAGAAGTTTCACCATGGGGCTTTCTACTTCTCACAACTGTCCTAGATGTGGCCATGGGGAGGTGGATTTGTACCATTGTTTATGGGTCTGTCCGATGTTCAAGGGATTTTAGAGGCAAGTGAAGAGGGAGGCTGAAACTTATTTTGTGAATTATGTCCCATTTTACTTGGATTTGGCTATCCTGGGTATTTTTCATAGAAGGCAGGGAATAACTAAGAGCAACAATAAATTACTACAGGCCCTGTGCATGGGTGGGACAAAATCTTTTACAACAATGGATCCAAACCAGTTGATTTCCATATGGATAGGGAGGAAACATTATTTTATAAGGAGAAAAGGCTTGAGTTATTTTTTGAGAAATCAGAAATCTACATTTCCACTTTGTCCTCTATTATGCAAACCCAAATCCATAATAGCCTTCAACTGACCTTATAGTATGAACCCTGTACCCTTCCCCTTGACCCTCCAATTGTCATTCTTCCTGTGTGTGTGTGTGCCTAGGCCCTAAGGTATATATCACAAACTGTTTGCCTTAGATATGATAGCTTATTTATATTACATCTGTTGATCATTGAAGATGGCCCGACTAATATGCTGTTACCTTATGTAATATCATGCTTGTCCCTCCTGTCCTTGTTTTCACATTTGTCAGTTCATTTTTCTGTATCTGTTTAATGCTTTTACTTCAATAAAAAAAAAAACTTTAAAAAAATTTAATATATTTTTAATCTCATTGTAAAGGATGTCAGTTTTCTTTATTTAAGTACACCTTGCAGCAAAGAACAAAAACAATTGAAAAATGTAATGTTAAACTTATTTTATATTTGTTTTGTGGGGGCCCAGAAAGAAACCAAACACTGTCTATAATTAAAAAAATTTCCATCCCCGCTGCTGCAGCAGAAGTGACAAATCCAATCCATATTATTGGTAATTTTATGAGTTTGCTTGTTGGACTTTGCTGTATATAGTTTAAATTGACCATCAACTTCACAGTTATAGATTCACATTTCTTCTTTATGTGACTGTTAAATTTTAAAAATTAAATACAAAATAAATAATAAATATAAATAATAAAAAAAATAAAAAAATGAAGGCTGCATCATGTTCATGTCATGCTATCCAGTGCCCTGGCTGTCAGCACCACTCCCCTCCACGAAGGCCCCAATGGAAGGGGGTGATCCAGGTGCTAAAAAACAAGGTTCTGTAGAGGGAATCGCTATGAATTACCGCTGGACCCCTGGCCGGCGGTTCAAGCCCCGACAGCAGCTGGCCGACAGAGGAGGAAATCCCGATCGTCCCTATGTAAGTATAAACTAGCCTATTTTTCCCCCTAACCCTAACCCTCCTTTAGGGTGCCTAACCCTAACCACCCACCCCCTGTGCCAAACCCTAATCCCCCCTCTAAGTGCCTAAAACTAACTCCCCCTTCCCCGCCGCCTAAACCTAAGTCCCCGGGTGGGTGTCTAACCATAACCCTCCCTCCCCCTAGCCTAACCCTAACCTCCGAGGGGGGGTGCCTAATCCTGTCCCCTCTGGGAGCCCTAAACCTAACCCACCCCCCCCCGTGGCTGTCCGCTGCGGCTGTCCGCTGCAACGCCCGGCATCCGCTCGATCGGGATGCCGGGCACCAGTCTGCCAGTGTCGGTAAAATGACAGGCGGCTAGATTTAGATGCCTGTCATTCGTCCCTCATCAGGATTAGACTGTCTGGAAGCTGGCGGTCGGCATTCCGTCCGCCGGCTTCCTAAACGTATACCCTGTAAAGCATTGCACAAGTAGTCTGTCTTAGCACATTGTATTTGTGTTTTACAGTTGTTCCTTGACTGTTATTTTGTTCTTCACATCAGTCCTAGCACTTGAAGGGATATAAACATTTAACATACATTATACAGCCCAAAAAAAAGAAGGTTGCTGCTGGCACCAGCTGCCCTCGACCACCAATGGGTGCTCTTTAGAGGTTTTAGTTATCTTAATTCCAATTACTGGACATAATGCCAACATAAGGTGTCATTCTCTCTTTTGGCCTTGGGATCAGGAGGTTTAGCATCCCCTACAAGATTGTTAACTGCAGACACTTTATATCAAGGATGGGGAGCAGGGAAGGGAAACAAATACAGTTAAAAAATTAGAAGACTGCTGCTGATGTCAGCTGCCCTGGAGTCTGGAGCACATTTGAATCTTTCTTATCATGCCCTGGAGTCTGGATCACAAATTTACTTTACTTGTTGTGTCTGGATCACCATTTAAAACTTCTTTTTTGTCATCAAAGATGATTATTTTTTTTAAAATGTAATAATAATTAATATATATTTCTGTCTTATTAGGCATATCATTTTTGGTTATTCACATCATTCCTGGCCCTTGAGGAGAAAAACAGGCCGGGACTACCAATGGGTGCTCGTTAGATTATTTAAAATGTCCTAATTATGATTACTGACCATCGTGGCCAGGAGGTACCAATTCACTTCGCTACAGACTTTCAGACCAAATAAGCCACAGATGTCAGGGTCTCATAATAGTAATTATTTGACTATAATCAATTGCTACTGCCATATTCTTATTAATTTTTGACATTTTTGAAACAAAATTATTTGACTGACTGTATGAGACTCATCTTTCTCACCACAATACAACAACCATCATCTACCGTCATCTACAGAGGCCAGTAATTTATGCAGTCTGCTTCAAAATTAAATTATTATAATGTTTTTAATCAAATCTATTTTTTTCATCAAATTGTAAAATTGGTCTGAAGCTCTCCATGTTAAAAAAATCAATTTAATATATGACCTCTACATATTTAATATATATTCTTAATTCTTCTTTCTTGTAATGTACACTTCAATTAATAAAATCAACATTGTCAGTATCTACTTTTTACCACTAAATCTGCCACCATTTAATTTGTGTCAGTTGCACAAAAGGATGTTACTTCTATTTATTTGTATTGTATTCTATAGGTGTCTTATTTGATATTAACCTAATGTATGTTTGTGCTGCTGCTCTATCATTAAGTTAGACAGCCAGCTCCCGCCTTTGGACAATATTAATAAAAAATGAAAATATTGAAATTTTTGAAATGTTCATTTCTAAAATTGAATGTAAACAACTATACATGTAGGAACTAAAAAAATAATGTACAAATTACATGATTTTACCTGTTTGTGACCATTTTTAATTAAATCCAAATCCAAAGTCAAAACACACAAGGAATTGTGGGCAACACTAAAACAAAAGCCAAAGCCAATACCAAAACCAAAACACAATGGTCTGTGCATATCTATAGTAAATGGTATTATTTTCTGAGAATATTCTTATATTAAATTGTTGGCATTTAATCTTTAATTTAATTTCCATTTTTGGGAGGTTTAGATTACATTTAAGTGTCTTAAACTAATTTTATATAATAATTATAATTAGCATAATTACTATGCAATGGCTTTTCAAGCAGTGACTCCTGGCTTTTGGGGAAGAAAATACCCTCTTTATTTAACATATGCATACAAATAGTGGTGTAGTGGTAGTAGAGGCCCTCTTCTATCAAAATAAATATCATCTGTAGTAATTCACAACATTTTTGTTTCTATTAATAATCGTATTGCCTATTCCTTGTCTAAACTTTGACTTTTTCATATTATTTTCATTGCTTAAAATAATTTACTTGGCTAAAAATACAGCCATGTATGTAAGAGCAATATGATTAAAAATACAGCAACTAAAAAGAATCTATTGCACATGCATCTATGTGGTCACAGGGCCTGATTCAGCAAGGGTCGCAGTTGTAAAGATGAACGCAATTGGTCGATTAATTTGCAATGCGCATGCATATGCATCTCAGTGCACGTGCGCGAACTAGCAATTGCGAGGGGAAATGCGTGTGCAGAGGCTACGCAGACCCCAAGCACAGTGATTGACAGGAAGTGCCGTTTGTGGGTAGTCGGACGAACGCAGACGTGCCAGTGCGTTGGGATGGCGTTGCAGCTGCGTGCATAAATTATCCACTGCAAAACCATATGCAGCCTGAGGCCTCACAGCGTGACCAGAAGTTAGCAATTCCTGAGTGAGGTCTGACCTACCTTAACTGTGCGTATGGGTCCGATGTTATTCGATGTTACCGATTAATTCGCTATGTTGCCCAAGTATACGGATGTGTGTAAGGGGAAGTGGGCGTTCTTATGGTAAGCTGTGATCGCAATGTGATTGCAAACATTTGCATTTCACTGCGAATATTAGCAAATGCGGTACGTGCGTTATAGCAGAATAGCGATCCTTGCTGAATCAGGCCTACATAACGGGCAAACTGACAAACACAATGCTTATGGCATGTTGGGTCAAATATCTGAACATGAATTTCAAAGCAGCTAATACTATCCGTGTTTAGGTTTTAAATAATTTGCATATATAAATCAACACCTTGGCTGTCTGTGGATCTTTGAAGAATAGGTAACAGGAAACAGTTAAAATCTGAATAAAATGTGCCTGTGCTGCAAGTCAGCTTGTGTAAATATCAATTCATCAAATAAATATGTTCTTGTGAGATACATATGGTTTAAATTAAAAAGTGTAATGCATTCTTGGAAAGTTGCTAAAGGAAACCAGGACTAATTAAGAGATCTGAATATCTCATTACTTTATTAAAATCACATAAACACAAGCTTTGAGCACCCATAATGGATTGAATAAGAAGTAAAGCCCCCAGTTCTGTTATGATAGTGTACTATCAAATTTCTTCTTTTCACTACCTCCCAATAATTACAGTACCTTTCAACATCTGGTCTATATTAGACCAAAAGATTATCCAAAATTCGGTGTCAAGTTTAATCGTCCCACCCATAACCATCTGTATCTGAGGAAATCACTTGACTTTACACTGTCATATAATAGCAACTGTTTCCATTATTGGCATACTTTCTGAACATGCAGCCAATGTCATATGTAATTAAATTAAAGAGAAAAAAGAACTCACTGCTAATACATTATGAGAGTATTAATAGAGATCATTTAAGAAGTGTGAAACTCTGCTGCACAGAGCCATAGATGATTTTGCCTCTATTTGTGCTTGTGTGCCTAGATTTCCATTAAGGAATGTGACTTTATGCAATAAGGAGTCAGCATTTACAAAGAAAGAAAACTTTGCATAGGCAGTGGGAATGTGTTAAGCTGAGTGAAGGCATTCCTAGCAAAGTACAGAGTAGACACACAGATGTGCCTCATTTAGCTGAGCATTGTGGAAATGAGAGTTTCTTTTACTCGGATATATAATTGAATTAGATAAAGGAGGTAATGGTATATTTTCAGGGACATTCTTTGCTGTGTGGAGTGGCACACAGACTTTTCCATGTCGCAGCTCAGAGCTGTTGTATTCTGGTTCTTAACCTTTATCTTTCATTAATGACAGCAAGGATTTCTTTAAGTGAAAAACACACTATAAAATATCAGATGAATTAAAATCCAAGAAAGTAACTGCAGAAAAGGATTTGTAAAAGTAAGACAGTAAAACAGCGATGATTAGATTAGAATATTCTTTAATAATGGAAGCAGGGTATATTTTATCTACCATACAGTGGCCCTGATTCAGAGCCGGACGCTCTGACAGAGCATTTGCTCTGAATCAGGGCCGGCCTTCTTGTTTTTTAGAGCGGCCTCCTGGCCGCTCGCATAGCTGTGGGTGACCACCCACAGCTATAGCTAGCGGCCAGGAAGATGGTCGCGATGGTCAAGACCATCACGACCATCGGGCTTGCGACGAGACCCTTGTGGTAGGGTCTCGTTGCTTCAAGCCCCAGAGAGATTTCAGCTCTCACAGAGGGGCCGCCGCCAAACTGAGGCGTTCACATGGGAACGCCTCCGTTTGGGCAGCCACTCCCCCGGCCCGCCCACCAAAGGGGGCGTGCTGTCACTCAACATTGATAGCACGCCCCCTTTGGTACGAGACCCAGAGCGACGGTTTGCCCATCGCTATCCGGGTCTCGCGCATGCGCACGACAGAGCCGGCTCCGTCGTACGCTTGTGCACTGGGCCACCATCAACCCGCTTGCGGGCACATAGCGCTAACGAGCGGGTCTGAATCAGGCCCAGTATGTCTACAGGAGCGTATCTATAATGGGTGCAGGGTGTGCGGTGCACATAGGTCCCTGGGTCCAGGGGGGCCGACACCGCACACACTGCACCCATATATTTTAATACTTACCCCTCCGAAGTCCGGCATTGGCTGTAGCGCTGCCCAAATCACCTGGAAAATTGGTGCCGCTGACATTTCCCCTGCATTTTGCGCAAGTGCAGTAGGGAAATCGCTGAGAAAATGGCCCCCGCACCATTTTCTCGGTGATCTGTGCATGTGCAATAGACTTTGGGCACAAACTAGGGCAAAGAGTCTAAAAAAATGGTCTCTGGGGAACCTGCAGGAATGTACTCCAGGGAGCCTGCAGGGATGTACTCCAAAGTGCCTGCAGGGAGGAGCCATAATCCCATGCTCGGGTATCTGAGGCATCCAGCAGGTAGGGGTCTGGGGGCAGCCCCTTGCACCAGTCATCAGCAGCAGGAGGGACAGGGCAGCACAGGCAGGTGGTGCAATGGGTGCAGGGCTCCAGGCACACACACTGCTCCTCTGCGGTTAAAGGTAGGTGAGGTCCCCATTTGAAAGCGACACACGCCGATATGCCTTCCACCTTCTCCAACCCCCCCCTCATCAATCCTAGGACTCGTGCTTGACGTGTGTCACTGCGGATAATGACGGTGTCCTGAGTGGGCAGTGTGTGTCACATGACCGCATCGCTGATGACCACAAATTAACAGAAGCAGGACTCTTGCAAATTCAAATTAAGCCAACTAGCGGCAAATACCGCTCCTTGTTAAATACCAACACCAACATATTTCTAAGGCATATATGAAAATTAAATAGTGCTGCATTACAGCAGCACTATTTACCAGTGATGTAACTAAGGGGGGTCGAATAGGGCGTGTGCCTTGGGTGCCATAAGACCGGTGGCACGGGGGGTGCCGCCGGCCATGGTAAAGGCCTGTCCTAGTTAGCCAGTGTAGTGCCGACCGCAGTGAGTGCGGTCAGCACTACACATTCCTGTACTGCGTAACTGAGCCCCTTCCCTTCCTCTGAGTACTTACCCAATAGCTCCAAGTGGAGGGTGGGAGGTGGGCTCATGCTGTTGCATTTACACACATATCACCGCCAGCGTGGCGGCAATGTGTTTGTTAACCAGCAGCCAATGAGAGTCAGACAGACTCTCATTGGCTGCTGAACACACATCGTCATGACATCTCTCCCACAATGCAGAGCGCGCCAGCCCGGGAGGACTGATGTGCGGCGGCGGGAGCAGTGGCCATAGCCAGAGCATGGATTCAGGTAAGTGTATTTTTTTTCTTTTTTTTCTTACTTGTATTTGTCTGCACTAATCAGAGGGAGGGGGACTACTACTACTACTGGGGGCACTGCAATCGGAGGGGGGACCTCTACTGGGTGCACTACTGGGGGGGAATACTCAGGGGTTAAAGTGGGCAGGGACAGGGTGGAACTGAGTTCCGTCACCTCTAATGGTAGGTGGAACTAGTTCCACCTCCACCAAGTCCCTGCACAGAAGTCCCACAGAGAGCCACTCACTGCCCAGGTAGGCTCAGTTTCTTCAGAGGTCCCTTATTTCAGAGAAACCAACATATAGGTAAGGAGAGAATGAAGCGAAGTCAATACATAGGGGTTGCAAAAAATTGGGCATCCAAGTGACGTAGACTAGTTTATGAGGCACAACATACAGTGCCTAGATGGCCCCCAGCCATTCGTGTGTGTTTGTGTGTGTGTAAAGAACAATTTTCACACTTGTTTTGAGTTCCACCACCTCTCCAGGACCACTTTAAGCCCTGGGAATACTGCTGGGGGCACTGCATTGAGAGGGGGGACCTCTACTGGGGACTACTACTGGGGGGATTACTAATGGGGGACTATATAAGGGGCTTACTATTAGGGGCACTGCATGCGGGGTACCACTACTGGGGGCACTATATAAGGGGCACTGCATAAATGTGACCACTACTGGGGGCAATGTATAAGGGGAACTAATGGGGGGCTGCATAAAGGGGACCACTACTGGGGGCACTTTATAAGGGGAACTAATGGGGGGCTGCATAAGGGGGACCACTACTAGGGACATTGCATACTGGGGGTACTGTATAAGGGGCACTACTGAGGTTAAGGTGCATAAGGAAAGGAATGTTCAGAGTGATGAGAAAGGGGTGTGTCATGTTGACACACCCCATTTTTAAGTGACCACATGTGCCGAAGGGTGGGGGTCTCTATTTTTACATTTGCTCTGGGCTCCAAATACCCTAGTTACACCACTGCTATTTACAGTGATAAAAATGTAACATTCACAATGAGTTTAGAACAGCTGAAACTCATTAGGAAATGGAGCCCTTAATGAGAAGGTGATGGAATGAACTAATGATAAATAAGGGTGTACAGGCATGACAAAAAAATGAAGTGGCACTTAAATCTGTTAAAGAAGTAGCTGGAGTGCCCTGAAACATGTGTATTGGTTACAGTTCCTTGGGCTCAGTTAGGTCCAGGGGCTGGCTGGCAACTTTCAGGCTGGAGGGCAATCCCAAGTGAGTGGCCCCAGGTTTTCTAGAAAAAAAACACTCATTATGCCATATTGTAGTGCCCCAAAACACAATATGCCACACTGTAGTGCCCCCAATACATGATGGCAAATTGTAGTGCCCCCCCGATACACATGCCACATCATAGTGCCCACTGATACACATTGTAGTCCTCCAAGTACACATTATACCACATTGCCCTGCCCCTGATACTCATTAAGGCACATCATAGTGCCCCAATACACATTATGCCACATTTTATTGACCCTGATACATACTATGCCACGGTGAAAAGCACAAGCCATTTAACAGGGGATTTTGTCCAGCTTAGACCCTCCCACATACACACACATTAAGCTGTTGTGAAACTGCATGTCACAACTGTTCTGTAGGGCATCAACTGGAATGCCAGGATGCAGCAGCCACTGACAGTGGTGTGCGGAGAGGTGTTGGCATAGGATAAAAGTTTAAAGCTTGCCCAAGTATGTGCCCCTGAGTGTTACACATTCTTCAGTCCGAGATACAGTATGAGTGAGCTGTCGTCCTGGTTTTTGAAGTTGCCTTTATACTGTGGTGAGCCAGCTGATGCTAATTCTCTGCACAGGCAAAGTGAAACAAGCAGAGTGCCAAAGAAAGCTCACCACTGGGGAGGGAGTGAGAAGCAGATTGAAAAGGGACAAAACAGCCTTGTCTTGGCTGCTTCACAGAGTCCGGGGCAAGAGACGGGGGATACAGGAGTCTCCCATCACCACTGAATATGACAGCGGTAGATAGGGCTGTAACTAGGGTAGTGCGACCTGAGCCATGGCAGGGGGTGCTGTTTGGGCCTGTCAATTTTCCTGTTTATTATCATTCTCACTTGTAGCCTCCTCTTATTTTATCCCTAGCATCTCCTGGCCTCCACTATCTCTACCATGGCCCTTATTCAGGTGCACTATCTCATGTCCCTATTTAAAAAATGGGAGGGGGGGAGTGCCAATGCTCTCTCTGGCACAGGGCACCAAAAAGTTTTGTTACGGCTCTGGCGGTAGACAACTATTGGTCCAACAGGCTCTGTGTCAGTGTGGCCTATCGGTTGTCACCCTGCTATCACAGCATCATCCACTCTGCTCAGGGATCCGCCAGTGATTGTGCCTTACAATAACTGATAAGGGCAGAGGGAACAGGGGGACGTCATAGCAGGGCTGAAGCTGAGAGGAAATGACCGAGCCATGGTGCTGCCACTCTTCTGTGATTGGATGGGGACTGACAGCCAGATCTTATTGGCTGCAGTGCATCATTTAAATATGCACACAGATACATACAGTATATGAATATCTATAAAAATATACATACATACACATCAGTGTGCAACCCCCAATGGCTCCCACTGCGAGGGAGACAGGGCAGTCTAAGGAGAGGAAGATTGGGTGCCAGGGTTAGTATGGGAGAGGTGGGGGGAAGTGGGTGTTGGGCGGAACCGTGATGGGGTGGGGGTCGGTACACATGGCCGTGGCGGGGAAGGAGGTGGGGATGGAGGAGGAGGACAGCAGAGAGGGAGTGGGACCATCCAGACAAAAGGTGGAGCAGAGCAAGGGAGGAGTTTGGGGTTTCGGATACTGAGGTGACCAGGTGGTTAAATTATATAGGCAGATAAAGATATATATTATTATATCTATACATATAGATATTTAAATATGTAAATTATATATATATATATATCCACACACCACAGTCCACAAATATATGTATGTGCTTCAAAAATATAATTTCTATAATTACTTGCATACCAAGTTGAAGCAGTAGCCACCAAGAAATGACACCCCAATCAGCAGCACTGCAGGACTGACACTGGAGTCAGGAAGAATCAGTCATCCAGATGGTCAAGCAGCCTCCACGGAGTGGATGCTGAGCTACTGCTTGTACTTGGATGTAGGTGACATCACATGGAGACGCCAAGACGCTGTGCTGCACAGTGAGGCCTTCCATCCACTCCACTGATGTCTGAACTGCAGGTGGACAGGCGGTTGGGGGAGGGGGTTGCCACCGGTGTTTTAGTGGATGGAGCCTTGGATGGCTGCTGGGGAGGCAGGCTGCAACAGCCTGTCTCCAGCCACCGGGCATTCATGCAGTGTTTGGCTGCAAACAGCTGGCGGCCCTACAGGACTGAAATAGTACCGGCCGGGGGGGCAGATGGCACCCTGCCCCCCGGTCCAGCCCGCCACTGGTTAGGTCTGTAGGTAAAAGGACATTACCAAGTATCTGCAATTTTATCTTGCACACCAGAAGATGATCCAGCTCGCAGACAAAGTTTTTGATGGCTTACTTTGTGCAAGGAATCATATTATTACTTTAATATTGACCAGGGATAATACTGTAAGATTTTAAAAGTTCCAAACCTGCATTTCCAAAAGTCTATCAACCAGCACCTCTCTCCTGCTCTCTCTCTCAAAGTTCAAACACCTTGTTACAATCTTAGAGCCTGATTCACTACCGATCGCAACTGCGATTAAGCACACAATTGGCCAATTGTTGCGTACATGTTTATGCATCGCAGTGCGCGTGCACGAACCAGATACTGCGACCGGGTGACTAGGCATACCCTTTACAGAGTGATTGACAGGAAGTGCCATTCATGGGTGGTGACGAGGGGTGGATGGCGAAATGCGTGCGTGCCAGTGTGTTTGAACACAGTTGCAGGAGCTTGCATAAATTAGCCACTCTGATGCTGTACGCAGCCTGAGTACTTATAGTGTGTAATGAAGTTAGCAATTTCTGAGTAAAGTCAGAGCTTGTGCAAGTGTGTGTGAGGCTGCGATGGTACTTGATTGTACCGATGGTTTTGCAGTCTTGCTAAACATTGTAGATGTGTGTAAGGTAAAGTGGGCGTCCTTATGTTGTGCTGCTATGGCATAGCGATCGAAATGGATTAGCATACTATCGCAGTGAGACTGTGTGCATAATCGATATTGCAATCTGTAGTGGATCAGGCCCTTAAAATATACAGTAAGTCCTGGCAGGCAGGGTCCTCGTCCTTTATACTTTCCTCCTAGCACTATCCCTGTCACCAATGTGCATTTGTTTCTCTGTCTCCATATCTCACATCAATGACTCTGATTCTGTACCGTATGTCCTCCCAATTAGTAGTACAGGTTAATTGAGTGATGTTTGCTCAATGCTCACCCGTCTCCACACCTGTATAACCCATCATTGCTGGCTCCATAGTGAACCTCTCTATCTTAACCCACCCCTAAGTCTTCGGTTTTCTCATTGTGCTTATAGCATACTTGCCTACCCTCCCGATTCAGCCGGGAGCCTCCCGAAAATCGGGTGCCACTCCTGCCCCCGGAAAGGCAGGCAAGCCTTCCGGCAGCCGTAGCCCCTCCCCCCCTGCAATTACCTGTGAAACCCCTGTAGCGGGGGGAGTGACATTTTGGCCCTGCCCGCTGGTTGTTTTACACTAATGAGCAGTGTTTCATGAATGCAAAAATAAAAATGTGGGGGCCGATTCAATTGCAGACAAGACTCGGCTGCACACATCCACCATATATGGTACCAGAAACATTGCAAGTTTTTCTGTTTACCTCTATGGGGTGAGCAGATAAACTTGTTTCAGATGGGATGTGCCTTTCCGAATGGCAAAGCATTAACATTGCATATATTTGAATTGGACCCATATATAGTTACACCCAACGTTAGAACAAGAGAAGTGGGTGCAGTGTCAAATATATGAAATACTGAAAATTACATACAAAGCAAGAGTACTGCTGTATATGCAGATAAGGAAATCACTATATTGTTGTGTACACTGAATGTACATCCCATCAATGAGTGTACTGCTTGTAACATTATTCTTATTCTTCCTTCCTATTCTGCAACACACATGATCTCCCAATTATCTAGTCATATTTTGTATTACTGAATGATCTGAGAGTGAGATTTACATCCCCCTCATTCTCCTTAATAGATAACAGTTTCTTCTGTCCCTTTTAAAATGTTTATATAACCACCCTGCCTTCTTTTGATAGCAATGGATGATTGATTTTAAAAGACAAGAGGAAATACACTACCTTAGGGGGCAGCATATCATTATTTGTGTTAAACATTTAAGAAAACCCAAAAGTTACTTTAAAGTTTTTATGATGTGCTGTATACTGACCTTTTGGAGCAGAAAACAAAACAAAGCAAAGCAAAGTATTTATTTAGCCTTATATTGTATACAACACAAACCCAATATACCAAATACAGTACAAACCTAGTTTACCCAAAAACAAAACCCAACAAGACTGTGCTGAGTGGGAGTGATGCTGAATTTTCTTTTTCTAAACTGATTTTGATTTCAATGTTAACTTAAGGTCTGCATATGTGAATATATTTATTGCCATCTATGAACAGGGGAGTATTTGATAAACTACAAAAATATTTTTTTGTCCACCATTTTAGCTGATGAAATGTTAAAAATGTTTCTTTATATTTAGTACTGTATATTGAAAAATGTGGAGAAATCACTTATTTATGCGCCTTTTCATTTGTCTGTGCATACTGCCACAGCCCCCATAGGTTTCAATGGGAGCTGCACAAAAACAATATTTTTATAGATGAGAGCAGTGACTTACCGCCATCTCTGTGTCCAGGTTTGCATCAATTTTTAATTGTTTTCAAACAAGTCCTTTCTGTATTCAGCATATGGTAGAATGCCCTATTCTGCCTCCCCAGGCACAGGCTGGTATAAGTTTCAATATCACACAAATAGGCATGTTTGGGTATGGAATACCAACAGCAGCATCTCAGCAGTCAGAATCCAGACAGACTTAGGTAAGTATCCTAACCCTAACCTGTAACCCTCCCCCTAACTCACATTTCTCGCAGCCTAACCCTCTCCCCCCACAGTATAACCCTAACCCTCCCCTTTGCAGTGTAACCCTAATCCACCCACCCCTGCAGCCTAACCCTAACACTCCCCCTAGTGTCTAACCCTAACTCTTGACCCTAAACCTAACCCTATATTTACTGTAGGGATGTCAGCTGTCAGATTCTGGAGCCAAGATTCGGACTGCTTTCAGGATTCTGGCGCCGGTATTCTGACCAATGGAATCCCGACTGCAGGGATGCTGACTACATCCTGTTCTGAGTATATACACAGCCAAAGTCATTTATTTTACACAATGCCTACTGCTGTAGAACTTACTCTGCATTAGTCATTTGTGTCACCTGTTATGTGCATATAATGGTCCGGGAAATTATTCATAATTCACCTGTTTTAATGGTGCAGTTTTTTTTGCTTACATCAGTGGTTCCCAAAATGTACTGAATCACTGCGCCCTTGAGTATCAGTATTTTTTTCAGGTCCCCCCCAGGCTGATAGTTTCTTATTGAAAAATTCAGCAAAACTTATTATGTAAAATTTGCTTTTATGTCATCCTTAGGTTTTGCTTATCACAATGACCATAACTAATAATAATAATGATAATAATAATAATAATAATAATAATAATAATAGCAGAAAAAAAATTTGTTTCTTTATAGCTATTATATCAATATATCCTTAGATTGATGATGATGATGTTCCTATGATTACCTTTTACTTGTATTTATTATTATTGAATAATTCTTTTGTTTCTAATTAGTAAAACAGCTAGGTGATAAATATCCAGCAATCTTCAGTATTCTGAATTCCAGTAATATGCAGCTAGAGAATCATTTTGAAAAGACAGAGCTAAACAAAAATGAGTTTTGGTACAAAATTATGTATTGAACAAATGTACATAATAATACATTCTTATTTTTTTATTGTAAACTTTTTAAAAATCATTGTTATGTTTAGAGGTAATATGGGATTTGTGGACCAGATATTCGAAAAGACACATAATGGACCAATATAGTAATTTATTCCATAAGCAGAGCTGTGTGAGATTTGCTCCTCTCTATGTACAACAAACTATATATTATATATGAATATTTAGCTGTTATCTATTAAAAATGGTAAGGTTTTTCGAGGTAAAACAAGGTCTCTGGGAATATTAGTAAAACACAGCCAATAATGTTTTGTATATATGCCAAGTGCATATGAAATGTCTACATTGATATAGTGAAATTAATGTCATAAAATAAATCTGTCATCAGATATTTGAATAATATTTTTTTTGTCTGAATGTAGCTTTACGTAACTTTGGACGAATGTCTGTGTTATTTGAATTTGAGCAAATTCTGGGGTAAGGATTAAGGGAATAAAATGAGCTAAAGTAAAATTATAATTACTGTATACTAGTAAAATATACCAACATATGCTGGCAGTGCAGTACCAGGGCAATAATGCACATATAAACTTATGATGTCACAAAGAAGCAGCACAGGATGTTTCTCCGGAAGACTTCAGAATTCGATTCAGGCAACTTTTAGGCGAAATACAAGTGCCATAGGACAGTAATGGTTCTACCCACTTGGTCTTGCACCTTCGACGGCAGCACCACTTGTACACCCCTAGTTACAGCCCTGTATGCTGGATTAACTCAGCCCACCTCCATCCACTACCCAGTAACCACGGCCACAACTGTCTTCTCTCTTTTTCCTGCTCAAAATGTGCAAGTCCGCTTCAACAATAACCAGTCAACTATATTACTGTATATAGATTTTGGGCAGGATAATATTGCAGAAGATAATCTTACACAGTTCTTCAATAGCATCACTCAAAAGTACAAATAACTTTAGGTTACATTTTAGTCTGTTTTAAAAAACAGTTCAGTGGGTTCTACAAAAGTCTTAACCTTACCTAACTGGTATTGACTATCAACAATTGTCCCCCTTCCTCTTACATTTTTTGGAGTGCATAGAAGAATTTTATATTGCCAGAGCTTTGAACTCGCTGACCCATGTACTCTGTGGATTTAATTCTGGTCAGAGGATATAGTTGTACAACATATTGGAGAATGTAGTTGGGAATTGCTGTTGAATTATTGGTAATTGTAGTTGAATATCTGTTCTCAAATAGCTATAGTTAATAAGGGAGCTTACACCTCCTGTTAATGAACAGATAAAGATATGTCCAACGTGTGTGTTTTTTTTTCTGGCATTGCACAGGGGGGGGGGGAGTGTGGTTACTAGGGGGCACTGTATAGGGAGTGGCTGCTGCTGGGGGCACATTATGGGTGGGGATGGACGCTACTGGGGGTACTGTATTGTGGGGACCGCTAATGTGGGCACATTATGGGGGGGATGGCCGCTACTGGGGGCACTGTATAGGGGGGACTACTACTGGGGGCACTGTATAGAGGGGACTACTACTGGGTGCACTGCACAGGGTGGCTACTACTGGGGGCACTGCATAGAGGGGACTACTACTGGGAGAACTGCATAGAGGGGACTACTACTGGGGGCACGGCATAGGGTGGACTACTACTGGGGGCACTGCATAGAGGGGACTACTTCTGGGGGCACTGCATATGGGGAACTACTACTGGGGGCACTTCCTAAAATTATGGGGGAGGGGGGCGCCAGTCCATTACCTTGCCAGGGGTGCTCGGATCCCTAGATACACCCCTGCCCCTTGTGCCTCACTAACCTCTTCTCTTGACCTTTCCCAGTAAACAAACTTCTTGGTCATTGCTTTTTGCTGCTTTCTCCAGACTTTGTTCAGTTTCAGATTTTTGAACACTTTCCCTCCATCAGGTCTCATACTGGTATAAATTTCTATACTTGACCTAGCAGTACCATATCTTCATCACACCCTAATGATAGCCCTGAATCAAGTGACTCCAGGTGCTCTTTCTTCTCTGTATTTACCACATCTAAAAATGACACACTAAAGAAATACTCGAATACTGCCCTTAAAAATTCTCCCACCACTGTACCTTTTATGAATTTCACAAATATAGCATTATCTAACATTCCTGCAGAATTGCTTTTAGACAATACCAAATAAATATACTTCCAATTTATTTATAAATGCCTTTTAACCCAAAATAACAAATTAAAATATCTTCTCAAACACCCCACACCAAACCCGCTGGCCATAATCACTAACCATCTTCACATATACGATTGAGAAGATCAATGAGAGATGGTATCTTTTCTTAAAACAACAAGCTGTTCAATTCCTTTACTGTACTCTCTGGCACCTACTAATTTCATACCCAAATGAGGATGCAGTGTATATACTCTTCTTGATCTCCCACTGTTCTACCTGCCTACTCAACTATATACAGTACACTTATTGTGTAGCCTTAGATTAGGATTTTGTTTCAATGGGGGCTCACAGCAAAAAAGTATAGCTGTGATACTCCGAAAGGTGGTAAGCCATGGAACACCCTGAGGTTTCTAATACAGTAGGCTCAGATGCCAAAGGTACAGCTGAGTACACTAAGTGTGGAATTTTTGATAATGTGTCACAAGTTACACGTATGTGCTGGCACTCTGGGAACAGCACATAGCATGCACTGAGAGGCATGGATGTGTTGGCACTGTGGTAACAGCGCATAGTGTGCAATGAGAGGATAGGATGTTTTGGCACTATGGTAACAGCGCAAAGTATGCAATGGGGGGCATGGATGTTTTGGCACTATGGTAACAGCACATAGTGTGCAATCAGGGGCATGGATGTTTTGGCACTATGGTAACAGCACACAGTGTGCAAAGAGGGGCATGGATGTTTTGGCACTATGGTAACAGCGCAAAGTGTGCAATGAGAGGCATGGATGTTTTGGCCCTGTGGTAACAGCACATAGTTTGCAATGAGGGGCATGGAAGTTTTGGCACTATGGTAACAGCGCAATGTGTGCAAAGAGAGGCATGGATGTGTTGGCACTGTGGTAACAGCACATAGTCTGCAATGAGAGGCATGGATGTTTTGGTACTTTGGTAACAGCACATAGCGTGCAATGAGGGATATGGATGTTTTGGCACTATGGTAACAGCACATAGTGTGCAATGAGGGGCATGGATGTTTTGGCACTATGGTAACAGCGCAAAGTGTGCAATGAGAGGCATGGATGTGTTGGCACTATGGTAACATTGCATAGTGTGCAATGAGAGGCATGAATGTTTTGGCACTGTGGTAACAGCGCATAGTGTACAATGAGAGGCATGGATGTTTTGGCACTATGGTAACAGCGCAAAGTGTGCAATGAGGGGCATGGATGTTTTGGCACTATGGTAACAGCACATAGTGTGCAATGAGGGGCATGGATGTTTTGGCACTATGGTAACAGCGCAAAGTGTGCAATGAGGGGCATGGATGTTTTGGCACAATGGTAACAGCGCAAAGTGTGCAATATGAGGCATGGATGTGTTGGCACTGTGGTAACAGTGCAGAGTGTGCAATGAGAGGCATGGATGTTTTGGCACTATGGTAAAAGCACATAGTGTGCAATGAGGGGCATGGATGTTTTGGCACTATGGTAACAGCGCAAAGTGTGCAATATGAGGCATGGATGTGTTGGCACTGTGGTAACAGTGCATAGTGTGCAATGAGAGGCATGGATGTGTTGGCACTGTGGTAACAGTGCATAGTGTGCAATGAGAGGCATGGATGTGTTGGCACTATGATAACAGCACATAGTGTGCAATGAGAGGCATGGATGTTTTGGCACTGTGGTAACACCGCATAGTGTACAATGAGAGGCATGGATGTTTTGGCACTATGGTAACAGCACATAGTGTGCAATGAGGGGCATGGATGTTTTGGCACTAAGGTAACAGCACATAGTGTGCAATGAGAGGCATGGATGTTTTGGCACTATTGTAACAGCGCAAAGTGTACAATGAGGGGCATGGATGTTTTGGCACTATGGTAACAGCACATAGTGTGCAATGAGAGGCATGGATGTTTTGGCACTATGGTAACAGCACATAGTGTGGAATGAGGGGCATGGATGTTTTGGCACTATGGTAACAGCGCAAAGTGTGCAATGAGAGGCATGGATGTGTTGGCACTGTGGTAACAGCGCATAGTGTGCAATGAGAGGCATGGATGTGTTGGCACTGTGGTAACAGCGCATAGTGTGCAATGAGAGGCATGGATGTGTTGGCACTATGGTAACAGCACATAGTGTGCAATGAGGGGCATGGATGTTTTGGCACTATGGTAACAGCGCAAAGTGTGCAATGAGGGGCATGGATGTTTTGGCACTATGGTAACAGCACAAACTGTGCAATGAGGGGCATGGATGTTTTGGCACTATGGTAACAGCGCAAAGTGTGCAATGAGGGGCATGGATGTTTTGGCACTATGGTAACAGTGCAAAGTGTGACATGAGAGGCATGGATGTTTTGGTACTGTGGTAACAGCATATAGTGTGCAATGAGAGGCATGGATGTTTTGGCACTGTGGTAACATCACATAGTGTGCAATGAGGGGCATGGATGTTTTTGCACTAAGGTAACAGCGCAAAGTGTGCAATGAGAGGCATGGATGTGTTGGCACTATGGTAACAGCACATAGTGTGCAATGAGGGGCATGGATGTTTTGGCACTGTGGTAACAGCGCAAAGTGTGCAATGAGGGGCAAAGATGTTTTGGCACTTTGGTAACAGCACATAGTGTGCAATGAGGGGCATGGATGTTTTGGCACTATGGTAACTGCACATAGTGTGCAATGAGGGGCATGGATGTTTTGGCACTATGGTAACAGCACATAGTGTGCAATGAGGGGCATGGATGTTTTGGCACTTTGGTAACAGCACATAGTGTGCAATGAGAGGCATGGATGTTTTGGCACTATGGTAACAGCGCAAAGTGTGCAATGAGAGGCATGGATGTGTTGGCACTGTGGTAACAGCGCATAGTGTGCAATGAGAGGCATGGATGTGTTGGCACTATGGTAACAGCACATAGGGCCTGATTCAGAGCCGTTCGCTATTTGTGGTCGTTCGTTCAAAAACAAGGGGTGGCTATTCAAAAGATCCGTTCGCAAATTGCAGTCTGTTCACACCTCTAAGTCTGAACGAGCGAGCAAAACATACGCTAGTTTATTTGATAAAAACGCCCCCTGACCGCACGCACCATACGTCATGTCCACTATTTATTAGATTAATCGAGTACATCGTACAGCGTATGAACTGCTCGCTATTCTTGTGGTTGGTGTTTTCAACCGCTATTTTGCGAGCAGTTCTGAGTTAAAAAAAACCAAGTGACGTGGTCAATGACGCTGCTGTATTAATTATGCACTCCCTTAAAACGCCCGTTTTGACCTTTAAGCACGCCTGCGTTCGGATCTCCACTCCCAGTTTTCAAGCACCTTCCCCTGTTACCACCCACATACACCTCATTCTGTCACTCAAAATAGCAGGCCCTCGCTATATTGCGTACCAACGATTTTCGGCCGCACTGACTGGTTCGCGCATGCGTACTAAAAACCGTACGCATGCGCAGATGTGCGAACATCACTCGGAACGAGCGTACTGCCGCTAGCGAGTGGCTCTGAATGAGGGCCATAGTGTGCAATGAGGGGCATGGATGTTTTGGCACTATGGTAACAGCGCAAAGTGTGCAATGAGGGGCATGGATGTTTTGGCACTATGGTAACAGCGCAAAGTGTGCAATGAGGGGCATGGATGTTTTGGCACTATAGTAACAGCGCAAAGTGTGCAATGAGGGGCATGGATGTTTAGGCACTATGGTAACAGCACAAAGTGTGCCATGAGAGGCATGGATGTTTTGGCACTGTGGTAACAGCATATAGTGTGCAATGAGAGGCATGGATGTTTTGGCACTATGGTAACAGCACATAGTGTGCAATGAGGGGCATGGATGTTTTGGCACTTTGGTAACAGCACATAGTGTGCAATGAGGGGCATGGATGTTTTGGCACTGTGGTAACATCGCATAGTGTGCAATGAGGGCATCGATGTTTTGGCACTATGGTAACAGCGCAAAGTGTGCAATGAGAGGCATGGATGTTTTGGCACTGTGGTAACAGCGCAAAGTGTGCAATGAGGGGCATGGATGTTTTGGCACTATGGTAACTGCACATAGTGTGCAATGAGGGGCATGGATGTTTTGGCACTTTGGTAACAGCACATAGTGTGCAATGAGAGGCATGGATGTTTTGGCACTTTGGTAACAGTGCATAGTGTGCAATGAGGGGCATGGATGTTTTGGCACTGTGGTAACAGTGCATAGTGTGCAATGAGAGGAATGGATGTTTTATCATTGTGGTAACAGCACATAGGAGCTTATTCAGAGGCGGCCGTACGATCTACGACCGCACGGCCACCTCGATGTTTGTGCAGTGCACATGCGCACGAGGGAGCCGGCTCCCTCGTGCACATGCGTGAGACCCGCTACGACCGACAGCGCTGGTCGTAGCAGGTCTCTTTCCAAAGGGGGCGAGCTGTTGATGTTGATTGACAGCTCGCCCCGTTTGGAAGGCGGGCCGGGGGGGTGGCATCCCAAACGGAGGCGTTTCTATGGGAACGCCTGCCGTTTGGGGGAGGCCCCACTGACATCACTAGTGATGTCAGTGGAGAGCTTCCGGCTCTGACAGAGCCAGAAGCTCTCCGGGGCTTACGACAAGTGAGACCTACCCTAGGGTCTTGTCGTAAGCCCGATGGTCACGATGGTCTCTGACCATTGCGACCATCACCCGAGCGGTCGTTAGAGCTGTGGGTGTTAACCCACAGCCTAATGACCGCAACAGAGGCGGGCGGTCAGGATGCAAGTGGCCACCCAGTTTCTGAGCGACAGCTTGCATCCTCCGACCGCCTCTGAATGAGGCCCATAGTGTGTAATGAGGGACATGGAAGTTTTGGCATTGTGAGAAAAGCACATAGCATGAGATACTTGGGTTATATTGCAGTAACCCTGGAGCTTAAAACAGGCAGCAAGTGTAACAGAGTACACACACTGCAGATAATTGCACCAGGAATTCCCCCAAAAGGATATGGACTTTACTCAGTAAAGGCCCAGGTCACATCCCAGTGTAGTTCATTCCCACTGTGAAAACAACAGAGTACTGTACCTAACTGGTATAGGGACTCTGGCCCTGATTGAACGCTCTGAGTAGAACGCTCACTCTGAATCAGGGCCGTCCTATTTAAATGTGGAGCGGCCTTATGGACGCTCACATAGCTGTGGGTTACCACCCACAGCTTATGCAAGCGTCCATGATGATGGTCGCGATGGTCAAGACCATCGCGACCATCGGGCTTGCGATGAGACCCTTGCGGTAGGGTCTCGCTGCCGCAAGCCCAGGAGTGATTTTGGCTCTATCAGAGCCAAAGTCACTCCCACTGACATCTTTACTGATGTCAGTGGGGCCGGACTCAGACGGTAGGCGTTCACATGGGAACGCCTCCGTCTGTCCACCACGCCCCTGGCACGCCCACCAAAGGGGGCGTGCTGTCAGTCACCATTGACAGCATGCCCCCTTTGGTGCGCACGACAGAGCTCCCTCCATCGTGCGCATGCGCATTCTCATAACATCGACCCACTTGCGAGCGAACTTTGCTCGCGAGCGGGTCTGAATGACCCCCTCTGTCTGGAAATACCGCACATGCAAATGCAAGTAAGAATGTGCTGCTGTCAGGGAAACTGAACACCGGAGTTTAAACAACACTGGAAGAAAACTATACTGGCGAATATAGTTCTGGAGTGGGAGCACCTATGTACAGATGTGTCCTCCCTCATTGTTGCTCAGGTCGCATCAAACAGATTAATTTAATTTGGATAAAAAAACAAAAAAACAATTTTTGAGACACTCTTCAATTAACTTAAACGTTACAATGAGGATAAAGAAACATAAAACTTAACTTTTAATAGAAAACCCTTGCCTAAAAAGATTGGTACGTAGATACACTCTATAGCAGTGATTCCCAACCTCGGTCCTCAAGGCACACTAACAGTCCTGGTTTTGGTGATATCCAGGCTTGAGCATAGATGAATAAATCAAATTAACTGAGGTACTAATTAAGTCACCTGTGCTCCAGTATGGCTGTCCTCAAAATCTGGACTGTTAGTGTGCCTTGAGGATTGTGGTTGGGAACCCCTGCTCTATAGTTTAAAAATTGATCAGTAAATTAACAAAATCACATAATAAAACTACTTGCATGCAAATATAGTGGCAAACATTTCACAAAACCTAATTTCAGATAATATATTAGTTAATAACTTATAAGGAATTGGCTAGATACCCACCTTGTTTGTTTCAATTATATTTAATTAAGCATGAAATTATGTTGATATAACCATCTGAAACACACATTACAAAACGAACACCTTATATGTATGTATAAGCCTATTTATATAATTCACATATTTAAGTGATTATACTAAAGGTAACAGTCATGATATGAATAAATGTGAGTATCAAATGATTTAAACTATAGAGTGTATCTACTTACCACTCTTTTTATGCAAGGGTTTTCTATTAAAAGTTAAGTTTCATGTTTCTTTATCCTCATTATCATATTCAAGTTCATTGAAGATTGCCCCAAAAAGGGTTTTATTTTTCTTTTGCCTCTTAGCAAAGTAAATTCATATGTACTACACAAATTTTCTGGGAGCACCACCAACATATTGCTATCTAGGTTTCACTTATGATAGACCATAACATAAATATATTTTTTCATATCTCATACATTATTTTACTGGTGCGGACTCTACATATATATGAATACGCATCATACAGGTGTCTTAGTCGCATTATGAAAATACTGTAGATGGGCACAGTCAGACACAACTGAATTCATAGCATGCAATACACAGCTTATCCGCTGGGTGGCCATTGCTCCACTAATACAAACTACAGAACTGAACTGCTGTGGATGGTGATGGCAGTACAATATAGCAAGCCCTGACATGCGTGCCAATCACATACTGCTTGTGAACATAGCCGCTATAAATTCACAGATGTACCGTATGGCAAACTACCATAATAGCAGTGTACGGGAAGGGAGGGGGGTTCTGCATAAATGGTGCAAACTTGACTGCTATTACAGTATGTCACACATGCAGTCTTTAATAAAATGAGATGTTGTACTCTAGTTAAATGTTGACATATCCTCTAACAACTTACACTACAGTATCTTATTGCTTGCAATTATGGCACAAAGACAGTGGTTTTATTATGTAAGTGGTGTTTGTCTTGAGGAAGGAGACATGTTCTCCGAAACATCACAAACAAAACACTATTGTATAACTAGCCTTGCAGCCTCTGAGTGCTGCCTTCTACCACTTACCTGCATATTGGGTCCAGTACTTCCTAAAAAGGGCAACAGAGCAAGTACTTCTCCAGTCAGTCACAGGAGTGCTGGATTAATTTTGCTTATGTATACATTTTAACCCTGCCCCTCCTGCAGTGCAGCATGGTTTTTACCAAGGTGCAAAGTTACTTTCTCCTTTTTTTTATTTGCTCCCCACTCAGAGACAGATTCATAATCTCCTGCACTGATGATTGCAATCTCATTCTAATATGTATCTATTTATGTTGTTTCAATTGATACAGTCTGAGACTATAAAAAAGAGCATTTAGAGGTTACATCCCATTTCATCACATGGTTGGGAGCCGAGAATGGTGAATTCAATGTAAAAACGCAAGCCACATACAATGTTTCATTAATATCTGAATAGGACAACATCACTGCACTATATAAAGATATCCAATTTCCAACATTACTCAATGTATTCAGTTGCAAAGACAAGCAGGAGTTGGTGTTTTCTTTCCCCATATACATTAACTTATGCAAACAGATATCCTAGAAAGTGGCAGTTTCAAGGTGGATTGTACATGCCTGAAAGAAGCCCCATAATTGAGGATTATAAATGTAATGATGTAATGCTTGTCTATTCCTGGGATCTAGTTTTACTGTATAATGTACAGTAGATTATGAGTTGCAAAAGTCATGAGTACTAATTGAAGCATACTGTCCATATGTCAGGTTTAGCCATTGCTCACAAATATTGCTAAATCAACAAGGGTGAATTTAGGGACATGCATATCCTCATTCTTTAGAACAGGTCTGGCCAACCTGTGACTCTTCAATTGTTGTAAAACTACAAATCCCAGCATACCCTTCTACTGATTAGTTGGTCACTCTCTACCTACTTCTGCATGTTAATAATAATATTAAAAATAATCAGTGTTCACCTACAGTTTTATTATTATTACATTTTATTTATAGGGCGCCATAAGTGGTCTGCAGTGCCGTACACACGTCAACAGTAGGACATTACAGGGTACACAGAACATTACATTACAGTAACCAAGACATAAACAGAGCACAAGTAACAATTAAGACCACAATTCTACATACACAATACAGCTGGGACGGTTAAGGTTGTCATTGAAGTGCTACAGTACTTCTGAACTGAAAATTGTTCAGTTGGGGGGAAGCTTCCAACTTTCCATCTACATTGGAACTGTAATTGGCTGGTTGGATTGGTTAAATTTAACTTGTTTGATTTAACCCACAAGTTGGAATGACAATTTTCAGTATTTTCGTCGACCAGCCGATTAGCGTTTGCTACTACACATTACACAATTTTCATTCTAACCACCCAATGATATGCTTAAACATCCATGTAAGGTCAGTCACAATGTTGACGCACCTTTATTAACATAATAATAATAATAATAATAATAATAATAATAATAATAATTATTATGTATTTATTTCTAAAGCACCAACATATTACATAACACTGTACATTGAGGGGTTCATAATACAAATAAAATACAAGAACAGGATACACAAGGTGAAAGTTGCCCTGCCAAATCCAAAGCAGTGGTGGAAACAATTAACAATTAATGTTGCTGTTGGTAGGTAGAATGTGTGGCTATCAGTGGCGGATTATACCTAGTGGCTGCCATTCCCAGTAAGTGTTCACTGGCACTAGCTGTAGCTTCCTATTAGATGCACTATCTGCTAATCACAGCCAAACAGGCAGTCCCTGGTGATGTGCTTTCTTCCAATGGGAAACCATTCCTCTTCCTTGCTGTGAGCCCTATACGGCTTCTAGGGTCCCTAAAAACTAATGCTTCAAAGCATGCGCTTGTCGCGGACCTGCCAGATGCACTGTGCATGCAAAATGCAACTGGCAAGAGCAGAAGTGAATAGGAGCCAGCTCAGGTGCTGACCGGGCTGCTGCAGGGACAGTCACCCTGCCAGAAAAAGGTAGGAGCTGCCTCTGGTGGCTACTGTAAGGAAGAAACATTATTGCATGCCCCATACATTTTGCTATGGAGGCCAGAAATAGAGTGTACTGCTATTAGCACTTAAGTGACGAAATGTGTTGAAGATGCGGTGACCCCCATTATTTATGACCTACTACAACTCCCAGTTACACTATTTGAATTTTTATGTATAATAAACTGTATTTAATTACTACATTATGAGAGCATTATTCTCTCCATTCTTGTTGTGATTGCTGGAGCAATGTGTTACATTCTGAACGCAGTGGATGTACTGCTGATGAGAATCCAGGAAAAGACATAACACTACATGCATATTAATATATAGGTTAATACAGTACACATTCAATTATTGTGCGGTGTGCCATTAATTTGTTAGTAATATTACACTATAAGGCGCTTGTTCTGACCTTCTTTATTTCATAAATCTGTGGGAACTCGCAACAATGGTCCAATTGGAGAACAAAGAGCTGCCACCATGAGATTGGGATTATAGTTGAACAGACTGATTTACTTACAAATTATTCACACAGAAATCCTTAGGTTTAGCACTTTTTTCAGTACCATACTATATTATATATATGTATATATACACTACTGTTCAAAAGTTTGGGGTCACTTACAAATGTCCTTATTTTTGAAACTATATCACTGTTTTTTTCAATGAACATAACATTAAAGTAATCTGAAATACACTCTATACATTGTTAATGTGGTAAATTACTGTACTAGCTGTATTGGGCCCATTTCCAGCTACCATCCCTCCAGTGTTCTAATGGTACATTGTGTTTGCTAAGTGTGTTAGAAGACTAATGGATGATTAGAAAACCCTTGAAACCCTTGTGCAATTAACTTAGCACAGCTGAAAATGGGTTTGCTCGTTAGAGAAGCTATAAAACTGGCCTTCCTTTGAGCTAGTTGTGTATCTGAAGCATAAACATTTGTGGGTTCGATTATACTCTTCAAATGGCCAGAAAAAAGAGAACTTTCATGTGAAACTCAACAGTCTATTCTTGTTCTTAGAAATGAAGGCTATTCCATGCGAGAGACTGGCAAGAAACTGAACATTTCATACAACGGTGTGTACTACTCCCTTCAGAGACCAGCACAAACAGGCTCTAACCAGAGTAGAAAAAAAAGTGGGAGGCCCCGATGCACTACTGTGCAAAAAGACAAGTACATTAGAGTCTCTAGTTTGAGAAATAGACGCCTCACGAGTCCTCAACTGGCAGTTTCATTAAATGGTACCCGCAAAACGCCAGTGTCAACGTCTACAGTGAAGAGGCAACTCCAGGATGCTGTCCTTCTAGGCAGAGTGGCAAAGAAAAAGTCATATCTGAGACTGGCCAATAAAAGGAAAAGATTAATATGGGCAAAAGAACACAGACATTGGACAGAGGAAGATTGGAAAAAAGTGTTATAGACAGACGAATTGAAGTTTGAGGTGTTTGGATCACACAGAAGAACATTTGTGAGATGCAGAACAAGTGAAAAGATGCTGGAAGAGTGCCTGACGTCATCTATCAAGCATGGTGGAGGTAATGTGATGGTCTGGGGCTGCTTTGTTGCTAGTAAAGTAGGAGATTTGTACAAGGTAAAAGGGATTATGAATAAGGAAGGCTATCACTCCATTTTGCAACGCCATAGTGTGGCCGGAGGATGACCACACGTGTTTAAAATGTTGCCACGGCACTGAAAGGGTTAACCCCCTGTGCTGCGGCGTCATATTTAAAGAGACAAAAGACGCTTGGTGCCATATTTAAATGTATTACCGGTGCTAGGTGCCGAGTGTTTAAACATAAAAACGTATTCAAGATGGTATGTGCAGCACTGAGCCAGGACATGTTTTTAAAATGTATGATTTTAAATGTAAACTGTTTTTTTTTTAAATGTTCTTTTGTATATGACATTAGCAGCCTCTGGTGTAGGAAACTAGATGCTAATTGCCATTCCCTTAGCAGGAGGTCTGATGAAAAGAAAGACCTGTTATGGTCAGTGAACTCTGGCTGGAAACTTTCTGTATGAAGGTGTGAAGACAGTCAAATGGCCATAACTTCCTGTGAGATGGCCTGAGACTATCTCCTGTGTGTGTGCACTTCTGAGGAAAAATGTTTGTTTTTCATGATTATGGCAGGAAGACCAAAGCGAATACTATTGCTGGTTATTCTACTACATAGATATTTTGTCACTGTGTGATAAATGTGTCAAAGGATGAGAGTAAATTACCAGTTCCTGTGGAATGTGAGTTGTAATTACTTTTGGGACAGATGGTCTGATTGGGTTACAAGACCAACGGTGGGAGGATTTCACCATGCTGTAGTGTGTTTTCTGACTATATATACAGGGCCTGTGAGCCTCTGTTTGTGTGTACAACCCTGTAACTTCTGTGTGGAGGAGACCTGCTGATAAGATTCCTGTATGTGGTACATCTTTGAAAATCCTTTGTGGAGAATTGCTGTTTGATTTCTGTGTGATATTCCCATTCAGACGGAAGGGAAGGTCTTCTTTAAGACATTGAGCAAATAAACACCGTTTGCGTTTTTCAATTGACTCAATCCTGCGACCAATAGAATTGCGCCAAAACGCTATTCCGTTCTCCTGCTGTTCTGGGTAAGAGCTCCGTGTCTCCAAGTTCAAGCTCTCTGCCAAGCTACCGTGCAGACCTGGTCCATTGCGAGGGATCAGGTGGGAACAGCCGACACCAAACAGGAGGTGTGTCCGCAGTTAGTCAAATGCATACGCAGCAGAAGCGGTTCCAGGTTCCGAGGCAGGAGCCTGAGTGTACCTAATAAGTGGTTCCAAACGCTGATGGTAGAGTTTGGTGGTGGCAGCATCGTTAAACGCCCACGGCGCAGTGGGCGGAGTCAGTGACAGGCGGTCACTGACGGTGAGTGGGAGTCCAAAAGCGCTAACCTGTGACCAGGGATGGCCTAGGCGAAAGGCGTCCGGTCACACATGCCATACCCTGTGGACAGCGCTTGATTGGAGCCAATTTCCACCTCCAACAGGACAATGACCCAAAGCACACCTCCAAATTATGCAAGATCTGTTTAACAAAGAAGCAGACAGCTGGTATTCTGCCAGCGCAGTCTCCAGATCTCAACCCCATTGAGCTGTTGTGGGAGCAGCTTGACCGTATGGAACGAAAAAAGTGCCCATCAAGCCAATCCAACTTGTGGGAGGTGCTCCAGGAAGCATGGGGTGAAATTTCTTCAGATTACCTCAGCAAATGAACAGCTAGAATGCCAAAGGTCTGCAATTATGTAATTGCTGCAAAAGGAGCATTCTTTGACGAAAGCAAAGTTTGAAGGGCAAAATTATTATTTCAAATAAAAATCATTATTTCTAACCGTGCCAATGTCTTGACTATATATTCTATTCATTTCGCAATCATTTGATAAATAAAAGTCAGCTTTCATGTAAAACACGAAATTGTCTGAGTGACACCAAACTTTTGAACGGTAGTATATATATATATATATATATATATATAAAATATAATATATATATATATATATATATATGTGTGTATATACTGTGTATGTATATATATATATATATATATGTCTGTATATATACTGTATATAGTGATAGACTGGGTTATAGAACTCGGTACAGGATGCAGTGGTGCAGTGTCTAGGTGCTTAATCAGGGTCCACACAGAGCCTCTGTGGTTAAAATGGAATAAATGGAACATTACTTTTGGCTTAAAGCATGAATAGAAAACAAAAACAACATATTCATCACTCAGTGCACTTACTCAATGCTTGATCTCTATCTATAATGGACAGCTAGTCTGCATACAAAAAATCTTTAAAGTCTCAGTTCTGTCTCTCACAGGTCTGGTCACAGGCCTTTGGCCTGGTTTGGCTGCCACACAGTCACACACAGTCGTTCTTCTGGTCCTCCCTGTCTGACTGCAATTCTGGACACTGGCCTCCACTGCCTCTTGGCTCACTAGCTGGACGCTGTACACTTGGCAACACTTCTCTTGACTACCCAGTCCTCCATGGACTAACTCCACAGGGCAGCCACTAGGTGTGGTCACACCTTGTTTTTGTTCCCTGTGTAGGTGGATACAAGACTCACTATAGCCATGTTTGTTGTTATACAGTAAAATTTGACACATACACATTTGTTTAAAGGGCATTATGGAGTTGTGGAACTAAAGACATAGTTATACATCCATTACTTTACTCAGGAGTATATGAGGAAATAAGAACCTAAAAAAATATCATGGGTAGGTGTTGGTTAGCTTCCAAGACATCAGCTCAGGGCTCACTTGATCCAGTACCCAAAATGATATTTTAGATAATCGCAATAGAATCACAATAGAAATGTTAGGTCAGACATAGAAATGCAGCATACTAGGGATTACTAAATAATGCTTATGTAACATCTACACCCAGTATTTGTGTAAACCTAAAGTCTCTGGTTTTCACCTATAGCAACCCTTTTGCTCATGGAGCCCTATATACTCAACGGTTACCCCAGGACATAATGTTGGTAGTATAAGCTGATGTAGTCATATATCTAAAATATGAGACAAGGTAGCATCCAATAAGTCCACATGCAGCAGAAACAGTTTGCAAACTCACATGAATATATGCATTTTTTTCATCTCACAAAGTTACTAAAGACAAACTCGATAGAGTTTGAAGTGAGTTCTCTTTTTTCACTGTTAAAACTCATGTGAGTTTGCAAACTCGAAAAAACTCACTATCAGCCAAAAGAGGAAGTACTTTAGATGAAAAAGATGCAACTCGCAAATTTACTACGATTCGAGTTTCCAATCTTGTGTGAGATTGTAGCAAACTCACTGTGAAATAGATGTTTTAAACACTCACCTACTGAGCTACGAGTTTGGCAGAAACATACACAGATCAGTGTGATTTGTGTATGTTTCTGCCTGTATACCTAATATAAAGTGTTTTTATAAAAAAAATGACATAGGGTCCCCACCTAAAGCATAATCAGCCCCAGACTTGCCAGCTAGCCCTGGTTCCTAAAATTATGGGGAACAAAATGAATAGGGTACCACCGTAATTTAAGAACCAGCACCAGACAGCAGGGCCAGACCTGGTTTTAAATGTAGGGTTAAAAAAATTGTGTGAGGTTCACCCTATATTTAATACCAGCTCCAGACCCTTTCTAGTGGGGGACTGATGCCACAGCCAGGGAAGCCCTTTCACTGGGCCCCCCAGCCACAGCATCAGCCCTGACCGCTAGTCAGCACAGGCCAGGGATCACTGGGGAGTTGGGGACCCCTCCAATAAAGGGGTCCCCCTCTCCAGGGCACCCCTGGCCAAGGCTGATAGCCCAGGGCTATCCCCGCCACCCCTGGGCAGAGGGTGGCGGGTTGATAGTGTAGGTGCAGTGTGTAAACATTAGAATAATTCACATTGTCTTTACAGTGGAACTACAGGTCCCAGCAAGCCTCCCCCACAAGCTGGTATTTGGAGAACCACAAGTACCAGCATGCGGGGCATTAAGGGCTCAATGGTACATGTAGTTCCCCTGTAAAGAAAAGTGTAAAAAACCACAACACACCGTGAAAATAACGTTTTATTACATACATACATACGGTATACAATCGGGAAGCCGGCAGCTGGTATCCCAACAGCCAGCTTCTCGACTGTCACATCCCGGCGAGGGTGAAATGCCGGGCATCTATATCTAGATACCTGTCATTTCCCTGATGCCGGGAGACAGGCGCCCGGCATCCCAATCAAAGGGATGTTGGGTGCCGCAAGCGGACAGCTGCGGCGGGGAGGGTTAGGTTTAGGGCACCCGCGGGGGACTTAGGGTTAGGCACCCCTGGGAGGGTTAGGGTTAGGCTAGGGGGAGGGAGGGTTAGGGTTTGGCACCCCCGGGGTGGACATAGGGATAGGCACCCCCCGGGGGACTTAGGTCTAGGCAGTGGGGAAGGGGGGATTAGGTTAGGCACTTAGAGGGGGGATTAGGGTTAGGCACTTGGGGGGAGGTTAGGGTTAGGGTGTTCGGTTAGTTTAAACTTACCTTAGCCACTATCGGGATTTCTAGCGCTGTCGGGCTTTCGCTGCCGGGAACTCTGCTTTTGTCGGCCAAGTGCTGCTGGCTTCCATTAGCGGCCGCTCATTGGCTGGGACCCCCGTCGGCTTAGCCAATGAGCGGCTCTTCCACATGGGTCCCAGCCAATGAGCAACCACTAATGGAAGTCACCGCTGATTGGCTGGCACCCCAGCACTAATGAAAGCTCAGCCCGGAGCTGTCATTAGCGATACTGTAACAATATGCTGTAGCGTCTTGTTACAGTGTCTCCGGGGCCCTCTTTGGAACACTGTGGAGAACTTCATGGGACAAAAGGTGAGTACTGGATCTTTTTTTCAGGTACAACCATTGGATACTTTACATTGAGAAGGGAACATGAACATCTGGGAGCAGGTGAGTATGTATGTGTATGTATGTAATAAAACTATTTTCACAGTGTGTGTTGTGTTTTTTTACACATTTTGTTACAGTTGAACTACAAGTACCAGTGGCCCCTTAATGCCCAGCATGCTGGTACTTGTGGTTCTCTAAGTACCAGCATGTGAGGGAGGCTTGCTGGGACCTGCAGTTCTACTGTAAAATCAAAGTTGTTAATTACATTTTTAACACTACACCTACACTATCAGCCTGCCACCCACTGCCCAGGGGTGGCAGGGATAGCCCCGGGCTATCAGCCTAGGCCAGGGGAGCCATGGAGGGGGATCCCATTTATTGGAGGGGTCTCCAACTCCCCTGGGCTGACTAGCGGTCAGGGCTGATGCTGCGGCTGGGGGGCCCGGTGAAAGGGCACCCCTGGCTGTGGCATCAGCCCCCCGCTAGAAAGGGTCCAGTGCTGGTTTTAATTTTAGGGGTACCCCTACGCAAATTTTTTACCCCTATAATTAAAACCAGGACTGGCCCTGCAGCCCGGTGCTGGTACCTAATTTACGGTGGAACCCTACTCGTTTTGTTCCTCATAATTTTAGGTACCAGGACAGGCTGGCAAGTCCGGGGCTGGTTAAGCTCTAGGGGGGGGACCTTATGTCTTTTTTTTGTAAAATTATTTAACCCCTTTTTTACAGGTCTTAACACACAAGCAGCTTACACATATCTCACTGATATGTGCAGGCTGCTTGCTCGGGTAAGTTTGGAAGAGAGAAAACACTGCAATCTCTGGTGAGTAATCTCACCTAAACTCTCCTTAAACTCTCCTTAAACTCACCTCTAAACTCTCCTATAAAATTGTACTTCACAATCGAAAAACTCACTTTCAGCTAAACTCACTTCTTAGTAAATTTGTGAGTTTGATAAGGAAAAACTCACCCAAGTTTTGGTGAAGCAAAGTGAGTTTAAAAACTAAAAAACTCAACCAAACTCGAATCTTAGTAAATTTACCCCTTAGTCTGACTAGTCCTGCAGCTTCCCACTATGATGAGACAATATCACTCCATAACATCTCAAAACATTTGCAAAATGCTTTGCCCATATCTTCTCTGGATTTTGATTTTTTTTAGATTCTAGGCTCATGACAGGCTTTTAAAAGCTCTCAAAAATAAAAATGCTTAAAAATATGCATATTATCTACAAACATATGTTTTAATTGAACAGTCTAACAAATTCTGAGACATATTCTATACAAAATAGTTGTTTGACATGAGAAGCCAAAACACTATTCTGTCATATCTGTTATTTGTCTACAAATCCCTACAGATTTATCAACTTTTAGCTTCTTTATGGAAGGCATTCAAAGGATGTACTAGACATAACAGCAGAAGAGTGGGAGGAGGAAATCAATTCTGGTACTGTACAAATGTCATTCAGCATACTGAATGGTAGGGCAAAGAAACACAAAGAACTTAACAAAATGTGTATAACGAGCAATAGTTCATGCCTTTCACCTAGAATAGAGCAATCTTGTGACTCCTTAAAACAACATGAAATTATTAGTCAGGTTGGTCTTGTAAATGATGCCATCGAACAATAAGCCTGAGGAAGTGAGAGTAACTATGTATATCAACATTTAAACTTTTTAAATGATAGACAAGTATGTACAGCTGTATTATAGAAGACAGACGCTTCTCATGAAAATATCCGATGAGTCTATGCCAGAACAAGGCAGGCTAAAGCATAAATCACAATGACTGCTTCCTCTACCAGGTTAGACAGGACAAATTAAATTGTGACCAAGGTTCACTGCCAAGCTAAACCCCTTTTGATTTAAAGAGAAAAATACTAGTAATACAATTATGAGTCCAAATATGTGTTACAGTTTATCATAACTGAATAGTCATGTAGCCAGTGGATCATCTCTATTGTCTATGTACAGTATGTAAACAAAATGGGACTGTTCACTTTTGCAATTACTTCAATTAAATCAGAGCATTTAAATTTAATTTGATATGTACAGTACCCGATACCTAGTGCTGACAAAATTACTAAATTATTGCCTTAAAGCAGAATTCTAACCAAAGTGGATTTTACAGTTCTTTTTTATAATTATTTCATTAGCTCACTCTGCAAAAGAGAAAATATATTTTGACACAGTAGAAGATCTTTATCAAAATACTGTATTACTTTTTATGCTATGTGGAGGTCATGCCATCATTTGAAGGGTAATGAACCGGTTGCTAAGTCCTCACCGCCAGTATACCTCTACTTAATAGAATGATCTATTTATTCTATCTAATTGAATGATGTAGTTACTCATCTTGAGTTGCTTCATGATGTAACCATAAGTCATTTGGTTGTGCCTTTGTGCACAAGGCAGTATAATTAGAATTATATGCAAAGGAAGTGATGGTTCCTCTCCTAAGGTTTCATATAGGTACTGTACAGAGGTTAAAGGGACTGTGGATAGTATGAGTAAAAAAAGAAGAAAAAATATATCAATTATTATTCAGCATAAGCTGTAATTACATATGAATGCTATGTATCTACTGTATACAAATGTTAAAGTTTAAATTTAGCAATATACAGTTTTTGGTGAGTTACATTGGCTACATAAACAAACTATGAATAATCCATTGCTAAATGCATTTTTTTCCAATTTTTTTAACTGGAATATCCCAATATTATTTTACCCTATATGGTACTATAATAAAGGCAATTTACTTAAAATTAACTCATATATTCCCAGTAAAAATTACATTTAGAGAAAGAGTGAAAACTGATTTGGTCAAGTGGGGCATTCATAGCCCACATGGGGCACTTCAAACAAATGGCAATTCGTTTTATCTCACAATAGTCCCGCCTGGCACAATTGTCAGTAAAAGCGATGAGCAGTAGTATCAAACCTGGATCAAAGAAGAAGTAAAGGTAGCTGTGGCCAAATTGTTAACCCTTTTGATGCATTTTGCTCCTCTCTTGGAGCTTTTTCTTGATCCAGGTTTGATAGTACTGCTCGCTGCTTTAACCAACAATTGTGCCAGGCAGGACTATTGTGAGACAAGGCTTATTGGCTCTCAAAAGTACAAACAGAGAGGAGATGCCGGGTGGTGAAGTCTGCTTGACAAGAACAGCTGAGGTACGGGACTAACATCGGACCTCAGCATCGGTTGAGTGTCTGCTGCCTGGCTGTGTTTCATCCCCAATGCCTAGAAACAGGCTATTGGACCCAGTTCCAAACAAAGATTGTGGGTGATGGCGGGTTGCAACCTCAGTGCTGCCAGGATCCCACTACAGGTGGACGAGTTGTCCCCACACACAGCGCTATATCCAGATCCCACAAATAGCAGGTGAACCGGCACACTCCAAGTACCAAACCAATGCTATCAATCTTTCTTTTTGATCTTTTACTAGGTTTTGTAGTGGAAAATATATAATTTTGTCCTGCGAATGCCCAGAAAAGAGGCTTATGCAGATTTGAGTGAAATTGATGAATGTGTCTTGCACCAGTACAGGAGGAATGGGGACTGTGCACACAAATGCTATTTATAATCAGATGCAGACCAACACAGATTTATTTCATATGTTTGTGCACATCGAATCAAGCCCCGGCTCGGGTCTTCCCACCAGGCTCGGATCCTGGTGGGAAAATGAGGCAAAATGTAATCTTCCTGGCATTGGCTCTTTCATATTTTGGATTGCATATTAAAGTCCCTCGCTCATAGTCAGGTGCCATCTCACATGGGAGTCTGGAGAGAAAGGGTGTGAGACTGGACTGCAGCACAGTGAGCACTACAAAATGATTTGGAGCACTGTGTTAAAAGAGCACTGTAGGTAGAGGCACTGTGAACTGTGGGCTGCTGCACTGTGAGGCACTAAAAAATGCCATTAGTAGTGGACTGGTGCACTACTTTTAAATAAAAAAAAATGCCATTAGGAGCACTGTGTTTAACTTAAATGGGCACAGTTGTAATTTAAAACAAATGCTATTAGGAGCACTGTGTTTCACTTGAAAGGTCACTGTTTAATAAAAATAAAAAGCCAAAGAAGCACTGAGAGGTGATGTGTTATGTTCAGACACTGTTAAAATAATTTCAATAAAACTTGGTGTGTTAAAAAATATAGCATCATTCATTAGGGTGCCACCATTAGTAGGAGCACTGTGATGCACTGTGTTGTGTGTTCAGACACTGTTAAAATATTAATCTAAAACTGTTGTATGTTAAGAAATATTATGTAATTAGGGTGTCACCATTTCTAGGATCGCTGTGAGTCAATATGGATCAGTCAATAGAAGAGCAGGAGCAGCAATCCAGTACTAGTGCTGCAACTGCTGCCAGCAGTCATGATAGTACTTCAACATCTATTAAACGTGGTCCAGGGAAAATAAAGTTTAAGAAAGAGCACCTGAAATGTAAACAATATATCACATTGTTAAAGAAAACATTACTTCTAATAATAAAGGGAACATTTATTGCCAAAAAACATATAAATGCCAATATTGACACCTCCACCATGACTCAATCTGCTACCCAAAGCATCAATAGAATGGTGGAGGATTATTTTAATGACAATATACAAATTAGCATGTCAGACAGTCCTTTTAATTACAGGGAGGAATAAAAAAGCAATTTGGAGCCCCTTGTACAATTAGCTTTGGTGTACTTAAGCTGCCTACTCTCCAGTGTGCACTCAGAAAGAATGTTTAGCACAGCCAGGAACCTTGTGAGCAATCCGCATAGGATGCTACCTCCTTAAAATGTGGAAAAACTAATAGTCATAAAAATCAACTACAATTTCTATGAGGAAGACCTTTGCCACCAAATACAACAAAGTACAGATACTTTTATAATGGTGGATTCCAGGGGGGGTGAGCTAATATTGTGTGATGATAATATTAACAACACTGATGAGGGTGAGGAGGATGATAATGACATCTTCCCATTGTAGAGATGTTATCAACACTGTTAGCCGCCTTAAGCCCATTGGTAGCTTTTTTTGTGGGGGGCCCAAACAAATCAAGCACTTCAGCAACAAAAGTGGAAGTCCCTGTTGCTGAAGAGCTTGGTTCATTAAACCGTGTATGTCCTTTCAACATAACGGTGACTGGGAGGGCCCAAGGACAAGTCCATCGCGGATCACTGTTCATTTAGAATTTTTCCAAGATTGTGTGTGTTTGATAGGCAGCGTATATATTACAGTACATTACTGGGACATTGGTGTTTTGTAGCTTGCAAGACCATCTTTGTTTTTCTAATCTCTGAGTAGTTACAGTATAGTGTTTATAGTTATTTTGTGTACACATTTAGTTTTATTGTAACAAAGCAACTTTTACACATTAACGGTTAAAAGTGAGCATTTTCCTTTCCAAAAAAAAAAGTTTCGATAATATCCATTGCCAATATTTTCCTCACAGGGTCCTTCTGAAGAGAGATGTAGGGTGTCACGGCTGAGAAATCATCAGATTTTTACTTTTATTTTCAAAGTGTCTTGTGTTGCAGGGATGCCTTCACACACATCACAAGTATGCCAAAGAGAAAAAGCCATGTTTCCAAAATTCCTAACCTAGCCCTCCCCCATCCCTCCCTGCTGTCTCTGAAAACCCTCCCACTGACTAACCCTCCCCAGTTTTTTTGTAATTTTTTTAAACAATAAAAAAGGAGACCGATACATGTTGGTAAATGATAACTGTCCATGCCCATTTGGAAACAGTGTAACCTCTAAGTCCAATATACACATGAGAGAGAAAAAAACATTTGGGGAAAAAAACAAAAGGCTAGACTGCTGTAATATTACACAGGGTCTAATACTCTTCAACTTCCTCCAGTGATGGCAACCAAGAGAAATTGGGGCCCCATACACCATATAATGGCACAGTTTGTAGTTTGAATTTTAGGAGAATAATGAATTTGAGAACAAAAAAAGGTTATATATTTCAGCTGTAACTCCTGATTCACTATTTGTGAGCACTCGCTCTGAATCAGGGCAGATTTAAAATGAAAAAATCCACCTCCAGGCTGCTCACATAGCTGTGGGTGCCCACCCACAGCTTGTGCAGGCGGCCTGGCGATGGACGCGTTTATCGCGACCATCAGGCTTGCGACGAGACCCTTGTGGTAGGGTCTCATCCACCGCAAGCCCCAGTGAACTTCCTGCTCTAATAGAGCAGGAAGTTCACTACTGACATCATGTTCCTTCGGGAATGCCTCCATTTGTGCAGCCCCCCCCTGACCCGCCTACAAAACGGGGTTAGCTGTTGATCAACATCAACAGCCGCCCTGTTTTGCTGCGAGCCCCAAGCGAGTGAAGTTCTCACTCACTCCGGGGCTTGTGCATGCCTTGTGTGCGCACTGACCGGCCATCTGCCCGCTTGCGAGCGCTATGTGCTCGCGAGCGGGTCTGAATCAGGCCCTCAGTTCTCACCTCTTCTCAAAAATAACATTATAATCCATGGTATAAAGTGGATAAAGACGGAAGGGGGAAATGACCAAAACAAAGGCAGGAAAGGAGGGGAAAAAAATACAAACAAACACAACAGCATCTTCCTCCCAGGGACTAGATAAAAAAGGTAATAGGGTGAAATCCAAACAATGCAATCATCTAATCATCTTCGCCTGTAACTATTATAGAAATAATTTAGACAATTAAAATTACCACCAATTCCAATATAATTTAGGCCTTTCTCCCCTGATCAAAGAGAAATAAGTAAAACAATGTGTATTTCACATTGTATTTTTTTTATGTGCAAAGACAAAATGTAGATGCTAAGGATTAAATATTATACAGGACTCTCAGGTTTAAGAACTGGATGATCTAAAGGATTAAAGGTCTAATAAATAATCAACATGGTCACAATTTGCAGGTTACTTGCTAGAATATTACATTATCTAGAATTTTCAGGTCACTCATTTTAGATAGAACAGTGCTAATAATCCCAATTTAGTATCCACAAACACTAGATATGCCATATTCTTCTTTTGAAATTGAACTGCCATGTGTTGGTGCCACTGCTCTGTATCTTATAGCATAGTGGTATTTGTAGCAAATACCTAGTCTGTGGGATTTTGAATGAAGGAAATGTATTACTACTGAGGATGTATTGGCAATGATACATACAAATGTGTCCACATACATATTAACTCCATGTGCTACAAGTCGCATTAAACATAACTTTTGAGCACCATTCGTCTCGGTAGCACTGAACATCTTTTCATGTGACTTTTTACATTCAAAGGCGTCTTATTCACAAATTGATGTGAATAGGATGTGCAAGCAGCTTCTACTGATTAAAATGATATGCTGCATGCCTTTATTCTGTGTGTGACTGCAGGTGTATCTGCATGTGATATGCTATGTTAGAGTGTCAGTAGCTGTGACACTGTAACGTAGCATTTCATATGCAGATACACCCACAGTTGCATAAAGACTATAGCAGAATATAGCAGAAGCTGCTTGCGCATCCTATTCACATAGCCTTGTGAATAAGAAGCATTTGAAGCAAAAAAAGTCACATGAAAATATGCTCAACGCTACCGAGTCTCACTACAGCATGGCACAACTAGAAGAGCTGTTTGACGTGCCTGAAAGTAAGATGTATGTGGACACATCTGCACAGTCATGTAGTACCAGGTGCTTTGTTTCAATTTGTGGCAGAGGGCCTGTATGACATCATTAATCCAAGATGGCAGCAGTTGCAGACTCTGATTTCATATTTTATCTGTAACTTTTTTAGAGTGGTTTTATCAAAATTTTGTTAGAACTTGCTTTGTTCAGCATAAAAAAAATAAACAAAAAGGTGTCTTAGACATTTTTGATATCTCTTACTTTTTATTGTGTTTTCATGTAAATTTCCTGTTGGCAGGTACTTTTTGATCATTTCTGATATATTTATTTTTCTTTGTTTCATGATTTAGAAATTGGTATGATTTGATAAGGAAAATATGAAAATTACTGATGCGTGAACATTTAATCTATCAGTAGTATCAAACTTTCCACAATGTCGATATCTCCAAACATTGAAAGACAGTTATCCTTCCAACAGCAGCAAAAAGAAGGCGGCAGATAACAGACTTTTCTTTCAACATAGTGTAAATTATATCCAAAATGATTCTAACTCAGAATCAACCTCAATGTGTCATACTTGATTCTTTGACAGACACCTAACCCAATTTAACTTTTTTTTAAAGCATTAGGAATGCTCATAATAAATGGCACCAGTACATTGGTTTCAGCATGATAACTGTGTTAAGAATGGGTTTGTGAATTGGAACAGACGTTTCTGTTATATTAGATTATTTTGTTAACTGATAATGTTCAGTGTTCGTGCAGAGTCAAAATAGTCTCTGATAAGTCTTCCATAATTTAGGCTACAGTTACAGTATATTAGGATTATGATATCACTTCTTACACTTTATTATGTGATAAATCCCAAAGAACCTTATTTTTCTTTAATAAAACTGAGTATGGATCAGTGGTCGAAGTGGGAATTTTGAAGTGGGGGTATGGAAAATCTAATATTGTAACTATGCGCGCGGCGGTAAAGGGGGTGTGGCCACTGACAAGGGTCATGCCCATTTTAATCAGTGTAGTGTACCACACTATAGTACTCCTTATACCACAAAATAGTAGTGCCCCTTATAACACATTATGCCACACAGTAAAGCCCCTTATACATATTATGCCACACACAGTAATGCCCTTTACATTTGATGCTGCACCGTCATGCCCTTTACAAGTGATGCCACGATGCGGACAGCGCCACATTGGAAATGATGGAGGCAATGTCTCTCCATCCATGGATGTCTGCTGCTGCACCAGTAATCAGTTGGCGGCCCACCAGCAGATCTTTTGCATGATTGACAAACCTAGAGCAGCTGTCACTATAGGGGATTGGCCACTATAAGAGCAGAGTACACCAGCTAAAATAATACATACATTTTAAATGTGAGAGTAAAGAGGTTGTATTACCATAGAGAGTCATGATCTTTATAGTGACAGTGGTCAATTATGGTGATGGTATAAGTCAGCTGGCAGTATACAGCACCTTGTGCCCATTCTCTGCGCACCCCTACCCACTCTGCATGAGGGCTTGGTCTAACACAATATAGCAGGTCAGTGTCTGATTGACTGTAGTGTAGTATGTGAGTGCAATGGGGATAGAGAGCAAGGGACTGACCTGCAGCCTAATCCAGAGGTCCAGTATGGCTCCAGGATCACACACAGTCCTGTGGGGAGAGACTGGGGAGTCAGTCCTGTCTGCAAATCTTCCCTTGTTTCCCTGTCTCCTGGTGACTGGCTTCTGTCACATGGAAATTATTTTGATTTCACCAGGCTTGCAAGCTCCTGTTATGCAAAGAGCCCATCTTTAGAAAGCAGAGGCTGCACATCCCTGGGGACACCTCCTGGGACTTCCCCCACTACTGCCAGCATCACTAACAACTCACCCCCCATTACTCCCAGCATCACTGACAACCCCCCCACTACTTCTAGCCTCACTAACAATCTCCCCTTCTCCACTACCTCCAGCATCACTGACAACCCCCCACTACTCACAGCATCACTAACAACCCCCAATTACTCCCAGCATTACTAACAACCCCTCCCCCCTACTCTAAGCATCACTAACAACCCCCCACTACTCCTAGCCTCATTAACAATCTCCCCTTCTCCATTACCTCCAGCATCACTAACAACCCCCCACTACTTACAGCATCACTAACAACCCCCACTGCTCTCAGCATCACTAACAACCCCCCCCACTACTCTCAGCTTCACTAACAACCCCCCCACACACTACTCCCAGTATCACTAACAACCCCCCCACTACTGCCAGCACCACTAAAAATCTCCCCCACTACTGCCAGCACCACTAACAATCCACCCCATTACTCCCAGCAAAACTACCACCCCTCCCCATCCACTACTCCCTGCATCAATAACAACCCAACCCCACTACTTCCAGCATCACAAATAACCCACCAACAACTCCTAGCATCACTAACACTCTCCCCTTCTCCACTACCTCCAGCATCACTAACAATCCCCCACTACTCCCAGCATCGCTAACAACCCACCCCCACTACTCCCAGAATCACTAACAATCCCCCCACTACTCCCAGCACCACTAGCACCTCTTCCCATCCACTACTCCCAGCATCACTAACAACCCCCCCACTACTCCCCGCATCACTAACAAATCACCCCACTACTCCCAGCACCACAACCACCCCTCCCCATCCACTACTGCCTGCATCAATAACAACCCCACCCCACTACTCCCAGCATCACTAACAATGCCCCCACTACTCCTAGCATCACTAACAATCTCCACTTCTCCACTGCCTCCAGCATCACTAACAACCTACCACTACTCCCAGTATCACTAACATCACTAACAACCCCCCACTACTACTCCAAGCATCACTAACAACCCCCCACTAAACCCAGCTTCACTAACAACCCCCCCACCACTACTCCAAGCATCACTAACAACTAGGGATGTGCAGGCTCGGATTTACTCGGATTTACTCTGATCTCAAAATGCCATTTTATTTTCTATCGCCTATCATGTGTTTTGGATAGCCAATATAATAAATCCGAACTTGCGGTAAAGTGGCGATAAGAACCGAGTAAATCCGAGCCTGCACATCCCTACTAACAACCCCCCCTACACCCAGCATCACTAACCCCACCCCCTCTACTCTCAGCACCACTACCACCCCTCGCCCCTCCCTGCATCAAAAACAACCCCCCTCCACTACTCCCTGCATCAATAACTAGAACCCCTCCAGTCATAACAACACCCCCCTACTCCCTGCCTCAATAACAACCCCCACCACTACTACCTGCGTCGATAACAACCCCCCCAATTACTCCCTGCATCAATAACAACCCCCAACCACTCCCACTTCTCCCTGCTGTGTGTTAATGCTTCAATAAGTAATCTTGGACACTCTCAAAGCTAGGGAAGGACCTTTGAAGTGCACTTTGGCTGGCCCCAGCCCTCCAGGCTCCTCTACATACCAGGCATCAGAGCATGATGTTCATGCTCCTAGCAGGTCCATGGAACAGTGGGAGCTGAGGTGCTGTCACGCCACCGCATGCCGCCGAGCAAGACCATGGTGCTCGGTGGCCGCGGTCATTACTGCCAGACTGCGTGATGTTCATGCTCCTAGCAGGTCCCTGGAACAGTGGGAGCTGAGGTGTTGTCACGCCGCCGAGCAAGACCATGGTACTTGGTGGCCACAGTCATTACTGCCAGACTGCGTGATGTTCATGCTCCTAGCAGGTCCCTGGAACAGTTGGAGCTGAGGTGTTGTCACGCCGCTGAGCAAGACCATGGTGCTCGGTGGCCACGGTCATTACTGCCAGACTGCGTGATGTTCATGCTCCTAGCAGGTCCCTGGAACAGTAGGAACGGAGGTGCTGTAATGCTGTTGCATGCTGCCGAGCACCATGGTCTTGCCCGGTGGCATGCGACAGCACCTCCAGACTCTACAGCGTGACAGCACCTCCGCTCCTACTGTTCCTGGGACCTGCTAGGAGCATGAACATCACGCAGTCTGAACTCTTGCAGTTATGACTGCGTGCTCTACAAAGTGTGCGGGTGGTACGAGTGTACCGCACTGCTAGTTTAAAAGAAAAAGTTTAGTGCTTGAAGTGCCGGTATGCCATACCGGCACACTTTGAGCACTGGTATGGATTATATCATTGTAAAGTCAATTATGTATTAATAATGTGACATGGATTTGTTCACATAACCAGCTTTTCTAATTTGTTTTTTCATAAGAAACTCAAATGAGTAACTTATTCTAAATTGCCAAAGGTGGAAAATGAATGCTGTGTATATGGGCACCTACAGAAAAATGTATAGGGTAGGTAAAATTATATAAATTAGTGTGGAGGACATGGACACCCCCAATTGATTTTCTTCCTGATCAGCTTTGATCCATTGATACATGTCCATCTTTCACATATTTCTTCAATGTTTAAACACTTATACTATCTACTTAACCATCTAATTTATGTTGAGGACATAGTGGATTCCAATCAGTGGCAGCAAAACTTAGGTCACTTTGCTCATGTTCACAATGGTGACAAATAAATATTCTGTACATGACTCTCTGACAGGGAGTAAATCATTCAGATTAATGTTTGACCTCACTGACTAATGCCTGGGACTCTCTGTGGCTGCAGGAGCAGTGACTGACAGAGTCCCCACTATCACTGTAGCCAGAGTGAGACACAGTACAATCTAGACAGGATAAATACATAGTGACCATGGATGTCAGGGCAAACATACTACTGTAGTATTTCTGTCCCAGCATCCTCAATACCTATGTATCTGTCTTGCCTGTAGGTTTACTATATTTATGGCTGGATTTATTAAAGCTACCAAAACACGCAAGTGGAGATTCTGTCTATCATTTTCTAGGATGCAATAGAGAAATGATAGACAGAATCTGATTGGTTATTATGTGCAAACCCACCTCTTTCCATTAATAGAAGCTTTGGTAAATTTACCACTTTATAAGGAGAGCAAACATCCATGTCTGTGCAATTTCCAAGAAAGTCCCCAAATTGTGATGCATGCCCATTGTTTCACCCAACCACTCATTTATTTATTAATGTGATACTCTTTTATTTCATAAGAGAATATAATGTTGAAAAATAGTTTAAATTAAAAATAACATGCCCCTTTTGTTAAAAGCATGTTTCACATATTAAGGGAGATGTATCAAACCTTGGAGAAATATAAAGTAGAGAGAGAGATAAAGTACCAACCAATCAGCTCCTAACTGTCATTTTTCAAACACAGCCTTTAAAATTACAGAAGGCTATTGGTTAGTACTTTGTCTCTCTCCATCCAAGCCTTGCCTCCTCCATTGTCTTTTGCACTATTTTTGTGAATAAAAAGCCTGATTTTCATTATGTGAAGATAGCTGCTTAGGACAGAGCCAGATTAGGGTCCTATCCGGTATGGCAACAGTCTTCACTTGTCAAAAAAATCCTTATAAAAATAAAAACAGGTTAGACTGGTTCCCAAACTTTGTTGAATCACGGCGCCCTAGAGTATCAGCATTGTAGCCCAGGCACCCCTGGGCTACAAGTTTTTATTGAGAAATTCAGCAAAAATTAAATTAAGTAAATTGTGCTTATATGTCACCCTTAGGTTCAGTTATGTGGTAGTTGACAGGGCTGCATTTTTTTTTTGTCCACATATTTTTGATTGGCAGTCATTAGCACTGGTTTTGCCTATCACAATGACTAATAATCAGGGTTAGACACCACTAGGGGGAGGTCAGGGTTATGCACCCCTGAGAGGATTAGGTTTAGGGTGCAGGGCAGGGAGGGAGGGTTAGGTTTAGGCACCCCTGGGGGGACTTAGGGTTAGGCACCACCCCTGGAGTCTTAATATTAGGCACCACCAAGGGAGGGTTAGGGGGGGAGAGGGGAGGGATAGAATACTGGGGGGACTTAGGGTTAGGCACCACCCCTGGAGTCTTAATGTTAGGCACCACCAAGGGAGGGTTAGGGGGGGAGAGGGGAGAGATAGAATACTTACCAGCCTCCATCGGGATCTTGATGTGTCGGTATGCTAGGATTTCATACCCAACCCGGCTTGAGCCTAGGTAGACTAATGGATGATGTGGGAATTTGCATAATGTTATATGCTTTGCAAACCTCAAGCAGAATCTGGACATCTGCATACTGTAAACATTATTTGTGTTCACTCTTCTAAGTGAATAGAACCTTTAACTACATTGGTGTTATTCTGACATAAATAGAGCAAAAGAACGCTCACAGCTAAAAACTGGTTTCACACAGGAGCATCTCCATCTCCCACTCAGCTTTTATTTCCATAAAAGTACACTGGGCCTGATTCAGACCCGGACGCAAATCTGTGTTCGCCCGAAATACGTACGAGCGGGAATATGTTAAACTATGCGCTCGCACGTGTGGCCGCTTGTAAGCTAGGCTTCCGTCCCATATTCACCCAACCCCTCCTCTAGCTAGCGAGCATCCGAAATAGTGAGCACACTACTCGTCTTTTGTTAATGGTTGCGCTCGCACAAGTAATTTCCGGAAGTAGGCCTGTCATTTTTCGATTGCCTTGTTCCTCGTTGTGCAGACATACGTGAATCGATTGGTGCCAATCATTATATTAATTTACTTAATTGTTTCTCAAATGTTTTCAATCTTGTTTTTTTTTTTTGAATGTCAATAAACTTTATTGTTTGTTTTGTGTGCCATTTTTCTGCTGATTCCGTACGGTTTTAAGGACAAAGCTGTTTTTTAGTTTAAGTCCTAAGAATGTTTATTTGGTATTAATGGTTTGGTTGTTTCATTTTTTAATACAGAATATAAGGTTATTCGTTTGGGCTGAACTTTGCTTACGCACTTAAATGCATCAAGCCAATCACAACTCCCAATATATATTTTTTTGGTGTTCACATGACTCACACATTAACCAATAGAATGTATCCTGTTATTTATGAAAGTACATTAGCCAATCAGATATTTTTGGTACCTGTAATAAAACTGTTTTTTGTTAATAAAAATCATTGCCATCATGAGAGCCAGTGCATTCACACGGCGTGAATTGCTGTTCCTCATGGAAGTCATTGACCAGCGCATAACGAATAGGCTGCCCCCATCTCTAACGATGGGGTTTCACAGGACCATCGGGCAACTGGAGCGACGATGGTCGGACCTGCACCGCAGGTCACCACGCCTGCTAGAATATCTACGGCTGCGGATCAGTCGGTGTAAGTGTATATGTGAATGATTTAATGTCTATGCCAATCTTAGTTGCATAATGCACTTTGCTAATGTAAATTAGCATTAATGCGCATGCAAATGTAAATCAGCCTTAATGCGTGTGCATGTGTGCAGGATGGCCTTGTTTTGTGTTAAATGAGACCTTGTTTTTTTTTTTGTTAAAGGGATTAAAAGTATTTGAATGCTTTATTATTATGGTTATCAAACTCAAAATTATGTACTAATTTTAACTATCCATCATTTAGGGCAACAGCGGATACTGAGACACCGCAGAAGGCCGACCCAACCCCTATCCCCAACTCCCACAATGTCTTCCCCTGCCCAATCCTCCAAAATTTCACCACCCTCCCCTGACCTGGCCATCCCTATTTCCCCTCTCTCTCCTGAACCCCAATCCCAAATCACCCCTCCTTCCCCTGTCCTACCCATCCACATTTCCACTCCCTCCCCTAATCAACCCTCTCAATTCTCCACTCCCTCCCCTTTCTCCACATCCCAAATCACCCCTCCTTCTTCCCACCTACATTGGCCAATGTCCTCATCGGAGGAAGATATGGTCCACTCTGCCCCTGTTCCGGAATCTGCAGGTAATTTGTTTTTCTTTTGTTCAAGTAATTACAGTAAATGTGCCCTATATGCATACACTGTGGAATCCAGATTTAAAATCTAAGGACATTCCATAACATTTTTTCTGGTGTTGTTTTTTTTATTTTTTATTTTGTTTTCTAAAATTGGTCACATGGAGGCACTCACAATGTTTTTTTTTATTTTATTTATTTATTTATTTTTTCATTAAATATGTCCATTCATTTTTGGACTAAAATATCTTTTGGCTGTGTACATCAAAATGTCATTATTTCAAAAATCTGCAACCTTGTTTTTTTTTTTTAATTTGTTGTTTTTTCATTGTGCATATGACACAGGCCAATACACGACTCTTGTGGCTTTGTAAATTTTAATTAAAAAAAAAAAACAATATTGTAAAAACTGAGAAATGGTTAACACATTTTGCTTGGTATGTCAATTTGTTTTCTTTGTTAATCAGACTGTCCTTTTTCCAGAAATTATATTGTATTGTTTATTAATACACACATTTATCTTTCAACAGAGCCACAGATGCGGGATCATGCAATTTTGCAAGAGATGCAACGCATGCACAGCCATGTGATCAATATGCTGATTTCATTTGACCACTTGATTTCACTCATGCACCAGCATTAATTTTTTTTTTTTGTGCTTTTTGTTGTTTTCAAAAATAAATTTGTTTATTGTTTAAATAAACAAATTGCCTCATTCCTTGCCTCACACATTATAAACCAAGGGCAAACAATATGTTTTTATGTGTTGAATGGGTTTAGTTTTTTTTGGACTAAATATTTGGAAACTCCAAACAATGTTCTTCTGTTAAAAATGGTCATTTTATTAGCATTAAACTTTTGTATCTTTTTATAAAATGTGTAAACATACATTCTGGGTCATTAATCTTTGAATTTTTGGTGAAAAAAATAACAAAAACATGGTTGTATTTGTCATTACCTCCATACTGGTTCTCCATAATACCCTTATGTAGTTAATGTTTTTTTTTTAATTTTTTAAACAAATGTGTTATACCAAATACAAATATGTTTTGACAATTTTGAAAACATACGTAAAAATGATTGATTAAAAAAAAAATCAAATTTTGCTACAGTTTACACTTGGACCCAAAATGCAAAGGTAATGGCCATTTTTTTGCCATTTTATTTTGTTGGACAAATAATGTTTACAAAGAAGCTTTTAATAATGAAATTTTAATGCACACAACTCAAACAAACAGGTTTAATACACACAAAACAAAAATAGAAACTCAAGAACTGGTTGTAGATGTAGCATGCCCACATGTTATCCAAAATCAGGCCAAAGTCACATTTGTCCAGGTGTAAAGTCCAAATTTGGATCATAATTGTCACAGTCATTTATTTTCAGGTAGTATGCAGGTGGTTGATTTGTGTTGCAAAAACCAAGAAAAGAATCAAAAATTCACACTTTGGAAAGTTAACACACATAAATTACCTTCTTCTATATGTTTTTGTCAATAACACGCATCACCAGTTTGTAGGTTGTTTAATTTTTGCCAAAGCCCTGATTGCCGGATGACAAACTAATCATGTGCACTGCCGGGCAACTTAGCATTCAGGGAAAGGATCTGGAAGGAGGCATCACATACCACCATTACATTCATAGAATGAAAATGTTTTCGGTTCCTAAATATAGCCTCCAGCACTGCTGGAGGCTGAAGTGGTATGTGAGTGCCATCCACAACCCCTATGATGTGTGGGAAGCCAGCAATTTCGAAAAATTTTTGCTTAACCACAGCAAGGGACCCCATATCCAATGGCATATGAATAAAATGATGGAGGTGCTTAAATATGGCATCCATCATGGCCCTCAGGATCCTTGAAAAGGAGGACTGTGAAATTCCAGCCACTACTCAAATGTGGTCTGGAAGGATCCTGAGGCACAAAAATGTAACACCGACATAAACTGCGTTAGTGGTGGTATTGCTGTTGGATTGGTAATTTGCCTTTCAAGATCACTCTCTATTAATGAAAGAGTGTCTAGGATAATTTTTGGTGGTAGGTGATAACGCCTTAACACCACATCATCAGGCATTCCAAAAAGGGTGACACGTGTTCGAGATATCTGGGGACTTGCACGTCTACGAGGCCTATGCCTAGGAGGATGTCCAGGTTGGTCGGGGTCAGGGACCATCGCCACTATGATATGACCAACATCAATCTGAAATGTTATGTAATTTTTTTTAGGATTAAATATTTGAAAATGGAAAACATACTTATCTTCTTAAAAAAAAGTCAGAATCTTACAGGGTTGGGCAGGGACATCTTGTCGAAATCCTACATGTTTTTTATTAAAAAAAAAAAGGGATTAACAAGGCAGGCTACGCCCACAAGAACAACACTGCATGCACTACACAGATGAGGTTAAGTTATGTTGACTTGTAAATATTCTAATGTATGCTTAACCTACAGACATGAGATCGCAAAACAATTCGCCACAATTCATATTATTGCATTATAGTACGCTTAACCTACAGACATGAGATTGCCAAAACAATATGCCACAATTCCTATTATCGCATTATAGTACACTTAACCTACAGACATGAGATCGCCAAAACAATATGCCACAATTCCTATTATCGCATTCTAGTACGCTTAACCTACAGACATGAGATCGCCAAAAAAAATGCAAAATCAGTACGCACAAATTAGAAAAACACATTAATTTAAAAATTTCAACACACATTAAAAAGTATTTGCAAATACAACTTGTTTTTAGGTAAACCAATCTGCACAGGCTGATCCTAACCAAAATTTGATAAATTTTACACAAAGAAAGGTTAATTTTTGACCCAAAAGAAATCTACTTACCACACCCAGACGAAACAACAAAAACAAAAGGGGTCCAAAAATCGACTAAAAGAAAATCCAAAAACTAAATGTAAGAAAAGTTAAAACACGTATTAAAAATTTATTTTTTAAAGTATAAAAAAAAATACAAAAAAAATACCTTCAAGATAACAGAATAGTTTTGAACAAAAGAACTCCAAACAAATAAATCCAACCAACCAACTCCAACCAAGAAACACCGACCAAGAAACTCCAACCACGACTCCAACCACTACAATCAACCCACACCGAAAGGAGGATACCAATAACCCTTAAATAGGCTACACTTTTCCGCTCAAATCAATGACACACAATAGCTGTGCACAAAGCATGATGCAGCCGTATAATGCACACGTATCTATAAATACGTCACGACAGTCCAAAATTGGTCTGCTGAATTCTGTTGTGGAAACATGACCACGGAAGAGCAGCAAAGGCAAAATCCTGGCCCTCAAAGTAAGTACACAGAAACGTATATCCAAAGATTGTAAACTAAATTAAGAAAATTAATTATATAATATTTTTTTAATGAAAGGTGTTGAGGCTGAGAATGAGGAGGCTGCGGGGCCATGTACCCAGGCCAGGGCCAAAAGAAAGGCAGCCACAATTCACAAGAAAGGAGATGGAGGTTTTGGTGCAAATGTGCATTGATAATCTGGCGCAGACACCATGAAATATGGGTGCAACACAGAGATGGAAACTTTGGGAGGACATAGCCAATGCTGTCAATGGTGTGGGAAATTTTGTCCGATCTACAAAAGAGGTCAAAAGGCAGTATGTAAATAAAGTAACCTATTTCAAATGTACGTTGAAAAATTTAAAATAACAATATTCCTCCTCTTTAAAACATCAGATGGAGTGACTTCAAATACCGCCTGAAGCAAAAACTGGCAGATAGGGCTAGGCATGCAGGGAGACAGGTGGTGGGCCAACCCCTGTGTCACTTGAGCTTACCGATTTGGAGGAGCTGGCACAGGGGTGTGTGCGGGAAGAGGAGGTGTTTGGCATGTCCAACATGGACACAGACATGCCAGACTTTGCAGCTCTACATGTTGCCGCAGGTAAATGTTTTTTTTTAATTAAAACATTAAAACATAAGTTAAAAAAAACAAACAAATTTAAAATGTTTACTATTTCTTACAGGCACAGAAGAGGATGAGTCAGCTCCAGAGGTGACCTTTGGCCGCAGTAGATCTGCTGGCTCCGCAGGGGAGGAAGCAGGATATCCGCCTGGGGACCCTGTGGCGGCCAGCCCAGGGCATACCCCCTCGCAGGCAGTGGCCCTCCTCACAGATCTCAATGAGAAAACGGATAAGAACACAGAGATTCTGATGAGGATGGACGCCAATCTGCTACGGGTGGCGGACGTCCTGGAGGAAAATGCTGTGGCCAATGTGAGCATAGCAAATGCCCTGGATCAGCTCATCCGCCTGTGCATGTTGGAGCCACCCTCCCTTCCTGTTGGACCATCAGGGCCATCCACCTCTGGCGCAACATCAGCCATCCCTCCAAATGTGCCTAGCCCTATGCCTAGGCCAGAGGAATCAACATCTGCCTCTGGCCAGGCCAGCCGCAGGAGCACACGGACAAAATCTTGCTCCCTACAACACCAGGCCAAGCACCCAAAAAGGCATTGACAGCACTGGCTACATTTCCCATTATCCATCTCTGTGTTTGTCCCATATTTGTGCACCCCAAAAACCTCCATCTCCTTTCTTGTGAATTGTTTTTTTAATTTAATTTATTTTATTTATTTTTGCATTTGCCTTTTATTTGCTTTTTTACTTATAAAAAAATAGCAAATGTAAAAAAAAAAAACGAAAACAATATGGTTTTGAAAATTTATTTGCTTTGAAATAAAAAAAAAATCAATTTGTATGAAATTTTTTTGGTGACCAAAAAAAAAAAAAATGTGACCGTAAGGTAACAGGTAAGTTAAAAATAACACAAGCTAAGCAATTAGTAGGTGATTGGATTTGTGTTTAAAACAAAATTAAACCAAAATAAAAAATTATTAGGTGATTGGTGTTGTGCTTTAAAAATAATTAGCAAATCACAAAACAACATACAATCGGAAGGTATAAAATATAACAGGCACATTTCAAATAACATTATAACAGGTGATCCAATTATTAGGTGATTGGTGTTGTGCTTTAAAAATAATTAGCAAATCACAAAACAACATGCGATCGGAAGGTATAAAATATAACAGGCACATTGCAAATAACATTATAACAAGTGATCCAATTATTAGGTGATTGGTGTTGTGCTTTCAAAATAATTAGCAAATCACAAAACAACATGCGATCGGAAGGTATAAAATATAACAGGCACATTGCAAATAACATTATAACAAGTGATCCAATTATTAGGTGATTGGATTTGTACCTTTTAAAAAAAAAAAAAAAAAACATCAATTCGCTTAGGTAGCTATGAAGACACTATCGTCTTTGCAAAGATACGGCCGCACATGCGCAGTGATACATGGGCGCATGCGTGGTTGTAAAAAATCGAATGCGTACGAGCGAACGGCCGCTTGCGTCCGGGTCTGAATCAGGCCCACTGTGTCCAACTTACTACCACGCTAGATCCATCCCTTCCAATATATTTTTCCATGATATACTGATCCAATTAACCTTATTTTGGACTTCAATAAATGATAAGAATGAGATACAATATTGTGTGTCACTTTAGTTACGTGTGAAGTTTTTTCTTAATCACATTCTTTGGAGCTCACCTAGAAAACAAAAGTTCTGCACCTAAGAGCAACATGGAGGCACAAAATGGGTTTTATCAATTTTACCCAATACTAAAAATTATTCCCTCTGAACTTATTCTACTGTAAGTCCTGTTTTTAGAGGGCTTGGACAACAAAAACATAAATTATTGCTAAATTGGAAAACCATGAGTGTACAATAATGGAAACCAGTCCCTGTTACTTGTGGTACTGTATGAATAAGTGAATCCTGTATATTAAACTGGTTTCACTGGAGTAAGAAAATTTCCATTTTATGGGTCCACAAGATATATGGCAGATCCAATGATGAGGAAAAATTATCCTTAAGCTTTTGGCAATGATATTACTAAGTAAATGCAACCAGGATTTGAGTGTAATCTAATGTTGTTAGTCATATTAATTGCAAAAATACTTTTGCTGCTTGGCATTCTGTGATGAAACAAGTATATATAGATTGTTGGTGCCTTCCAGTATAGTAGAATATACAAAGGATCCTCCTGGTAGGGACTGGTTAACCCATAAGGAAGAAAAATAGGAGGCACACCATTCTTGGTGAGGAGAGAGTTGTTTCACTAGCATTTTTTCACATCTCCCGAGCAAAAGGTCAGAGGGCCTTGAAATGTCGACTTGTATGTGATGTTTAGATTGTTAATACAACTACTTTCTCCCCAAGAATGGTGTGCTGCCTATTTTTCTTCCTTATGGTTTAACCAGTCCCTACAAGGAGGATCCTTTGTGTATATATATATATATATATATATATATATATATATACTATATGGACAAAAGTATTTGTCCACAACTGTTAATTGTTGATTTGAGGTGTTTCAATCAGACCCATTGCCACAGGTGTATAAAATCAAGCACCTAGCCATGCAGTCTCCATTTGCAAACATTTGTGATACAAATGGGTTGTTCTGAGGAGCTCATTGACTTCAAGTGTCGTACTGTGATAGGATGCCACCATTGCAATAAGACAGTTCAACTGTAAGTGATATTATTAGAAAGTGAAGGCATTAAGGAACAACAGAAACAAAGCAGAAGACCACGTAAAATCACAGAATGAGGTCAATGACTGGTAAGGTGAATGGTGCATTAAAGTCGCCAACGCTCTGCTGATTCAGTGGAAACATGTTTTGTGGAGTGGCGAATCACTCTTCTCAGTTTGGCAGTCAGATGGATGAGTCTGAGTTTGGCGGATGCTAGGTGAATGTTACCTGCCTGACTGCATTGTGCCAACTGTGAAGTTTGTTGGAGGAGGGATAATGGTATCGAGCTGTTTTTCAGGGTTTGGGCTAGGTCCCTTATCTCCAGTGAAGGGCAATCTTAATGCTTCAACATACCACATTTTGGACAATTCTATGCTTCTAACTTGTGGCAACAGTTTGGGGAAGGCCCTTTTCTATTCCAACATGACTGTGCCCCAGTGCACAAAGCAAGGACAATAAAGACATGATTTGATGAGTTTGGTGTAAAAGAACTTCACTTTCCTACACAGAGCCCTGACCTCAACCCTATTGAACAACTTTGGGATGAACTGGAACGGAGATAGCAAGTCAGGCCTTCTCATCCAACATCAGTACATGTCCTCATAAATGCTCTAGAGAATGAATTGGCACAAATCTCTTCAGAAGCAATACAAAATCTTGTGAAAAGCCTTCCAAGAAGAGTGAAAGCTGTTATAGCTGCAAAAGGGGGACCAACTCCATATTAAAGTATATGTATTTGAATACAGGGCCTGATTCAGACCCGTTCGTAAGCGTCCACACGCTCGCTCTGTGCGATGGTTGCACAACTGTGCATGCGTATGGTTCGCAATGCGCATGCGCAAACTAGTCATTGCGGTTGGAAATCGCGCGCTCGTAGAACACAGAGGGGCTGCTATTTTGATTGACAGAATGTGCCGTTTGTGGGTGGTAACAGGGGAAGGTGCTTGAAAACGGGGGAGTGGTTGTGCGAACGCAGGTGTGCCCAACAGTCAAAAGGCCGATTAATGGGAGTGCACAACTAGCAAAGGAGCATCATCGATCACGTCACTTAATTGTCTTTTAGCCTGAACTGCTCGCAGTGATTGCGGGAAGTAATTCCTACCTCAAGCGCTGCGAGCAGTTCGGATGCCGTTCAATGTTCCCGATTAATCTAATAAAAACAGGAGATGACGTGATTTGCGAATGGCAAAGGGGCATCTTGAAAAAATAGTGAGCGCATTTAGCGGACACTCGCACAGACATAGAGGCGTCCTCACACCGCTAAGAGAGAGCGCTCAATTTAAAATATCTGGACTCTTTTTCAGAGCGAGCGACCGCAAATAGCGTCCGGGTCTGAATCAGGCCCACAGTGTCAATAAAGTCCCCGTTGGTGTAATGGTCTGGCGTCTGAATACTTTACTCCAAATAGTGTGTGTATATATATATATCTATATCTATATATATATATATACATATATATATATATATATATATACATATATATATATATAGACATATATTTATATACAGTATATATATATATATATATATATATATATACACACACATATATATGTATATATATATATATATATATAGAGAGAGAGAGAGAGAGAGAGAGAGAGGCTGGAGTGAAACCTGTGTGTTCTGCTTTAGCAGTGAAGGTGTAGAATTACAGGTTTTCACATTTACACCTTCTTGACCCAGCTGGAATAATCACTGGAGCACAGGAAAGGTTTAAAACTCTCACAAACCTGATGCTCATTGCTCTGATGCTGAGTAGCAGCCAGGAAGTAGGGACACAAAGTTGTAGTGCCAGGGTCCAATAGCTAATTGTGGCTGCAAGCCACTGCTGACTGATTAGCACAAGGAGTGCTGGGACTTTTATGTTTGTTTGCTTGTTAATTTTCTGTTATGTGCTTGTATGTGTGCAGGCCTAAACTCACAAACGCTAAATTGCAGTGTCTGGTGCCAATAAAAGACACTGCTTTACCAAGTACCTGCCTGTCTGGATTCCTCATTTCAATACTCTGGGGTATATTTACTAAGGTGTGGGTTTTTAGAAGTGGTTTTGTTGCCCATAGCAACCAATCAGATTCTAGCTATTACCTTCTAGAAGGTGCTAGATAAATGTTAAGTAGAATCTGATTGGTTGCTATGGCAACAAAACCACTTCTAAAAAAACCACACCTTAGTAAATATACCCCTCTGTGTTACTTATGGTGGCCCATACAGGGACCTCTGCACTGCTGTTGCAGTGCAATCGCTAGACGCCTACGACATAGTAAAGGAACTGAAAAGGCAAAACGTTTGGTATATGTGAGTATGGTTGGTGAATCAGAAAAAATGCAGTTATATTAAGGACACTGTAACTTGCTGTGCAAAACTTTGGTTTCTGTGTACTTAGAAAAAAAAGTACTTTTACTTTGTTTTTACTAAGGTGCTTGAGATATTACAAATTCTGATTAGTATCTTTACGAGCTAGTATGCTGTCTAGTTAAGTTCACCTGTTGACTGACCAAGAGCAAGACACTACAGTGCTGGAAAAGAAAAATCCATTTTTTTTCCCATGTTCTGTTTAACCCTTGCATTGCTGGCGAAAAAAAAGTGTTTTTTTGTCTGTGTTAAACGTGAATTACAATTACTTTGCTGAAAGAAAGAGATATAATTATTGTGTAAACTGGCTTGTTATCTAAAAGCACCTGCACTTGTACATACATCTCCCACTATGAAAATGGAGGAAGTTTTTTGCACTATAGTAAATTTGTTGGCCTCTCACCAAAAGACAGAGGAACAAATGTTACAGTTTTTGACCCAGGTAATGGGCACAACAGGTCCTGGGCATCTGAAGAAAATGTCTGCCTCAGATGATCCAGAAACATATTTGCTGATATTTGAGAGGGTTGCACAGTGTTTAAACTGGTCAGCAGACACTTGGACTAATAGACTTGCCCCCTTTCTCACTGGTGAGGCTCAGAAAGCCTATGCTGATTTGTCCTCTGCTGATGTGGAGAAATGTGACCTGGTCAAAAGTGCTATTCTGGCCATGTCAGGTCTCACTCCTTCTGGAAAAGTGCAGTGCTTCCATGAATGGGCCCTATTACTAGGGGTCCCTAGTCTGCTGAAGCAGGTTGCAGAACTCACCAGATAGGGGTGGAGTTGGCTCCAGCCAAAAGACCGCACTGCCACTCAGATTGTAGAGACGGTGGTTGTTGACCAGTGTATAAGAACCCTAGAGTGGAATTTGCAGTGCTGGCTCATACATGCTGATCCTCAAAATCTAGAAGAATTAAATACAGTGTTGGAGTGGTATGATACCACAGGAAATATGACATAAAAATGCCAGAAAAGAAACCAGGGAATGAGCAACCTGTTAAGATGGCACCCAATTGGCCTGTGACCCCGTCTGTCACCCATCCTCAAGGAAACAGCTGGAGACACCATTTATTTTATTTATTTATTACCAGTTATTTATATAGCGCACACATATTCTGCAGCGCTTTTACAGAGAATATTTGGCCATTCACATCAGTCCCTCCCCCAGTGGAGCTTACACTATATATTCCCTATCACATATGCACACACATACACACTACAGTTAATTTGTGTTGGGAGCCAATTTACCTACCAGTATATTTTTGGTGTGTGGGAGGAAACCGGAGTACCCAGAGGAAACCCACGCAAGCACAGGGAGAATATACAAACTCCACACAGGTAGGGCCGTGGTGGGAATCGAACCCATGACCTCAGTGCTGTGAGGGTCATTTGCTATGAGTGTGGAGAGCCAGGTCATGTAAGGCAGGACTGTCCCAGAAAAACAGAACCTATGGAGTGTGGGGTTGCTAGTTTGGGCGCTACGTACCCTTCTATTTGCACAATGATACCGCTGGATTTCAGACCCCTGTTAATGTGGGAAACTGTGTTGCTGAATGGCTGAGAACTCCTAGCTATTATAGACTCAGGGAGTGAACTAACCCTGATCTCAGATTCTGTCCTGCCCAGGGCAGTGGAAAAGGTGCCATGGTTAGCTGAAGTACTTTGCGTTCATGGATCCAAAGAAAATGTTTCCCGAGTGAGCCTCACTATTAAGGGGCACACTTATGAGGTGGTCATCACAGTTGGTCCTAAGCTCCCCTATCCTATCATATTGGGATGCAATTTCCCAGGATTTCTAGAGCTCTTTAAAGGAACCACAGAGAAAATGCCAATGTAATATCTCCAAAGCCCTACCTCTGAAAAGGGAGAAGAGTGGAAAAGCATGGCCAGTCCTCTTTGGAGAGAGAACCACTGCACAATTAATGTCAGAATAAAGAAATCCACAACACTTTACCTGGTTATGACCAGGCAAAAATATTTGCAGAGGTGTCATACCCAATACAGATGTTGCCGTGGATGTGCTAGAAACCACCACCCTTCAGGTTCCTAGGGGCTGCTTTAGTTCGCATGGTCCAACAGAAGTTCCGCTGGTGGACACCTTGTCAGCAAAACAGTGAAAAGGAGCAGAAGCCTTAGTTCGCAATAAACACCCTGTGTTTTCTTCCCTGCCTGGATATACTACCTTGGTGGAACATGACATACACCTGGAGGAGTGGGCATAAAGCAGCGACCATATCGCATTCCTAAGGCTCAGCGACAAGCAATCCGGCAAGAAGAAGATTTGGTTCCTGTACCATCCTGCTCGCATGTCACAATGGCTTTTTGAAGAATACATTGTCTGCGGGGCAGCGGAAAAGAGTAGAACCCGGTGTCCGCAAGAAAAGGATGTTTGCTCCTCTGCCAGAACACACCTTGTTCAGGGGGTATGAAGAAGACATGCCAAGGAATATGTGCACTTCCTCAAGCTTTTAAAAGTGAAAGGGGGATGTGTGGTGAGAGGGGTCTTCTCTCACCTGAATTGCCCACATTCTGGTGGAATCAGCTCCCTCCAAGAGAGGCTGGACTGAAACCTGTGCATTCTGCATTAGCAGTGGAGGTGTGAAATTCAAGATTTTCACATTTACACAGAACTAGCTGGAATAATCAGTTGAGCACAGGAAAGGTTTAAAACTCTCACACACCTGGTGCTCATTGCTCTGAGCAGCCAGGAAGTAGGGACACAAAGTTGTAGTGCCAGGGTCCATTGGCTAATTGTGGCTGCAAACCACTGCTGACTGATTAGCACAAGGAGTGCTGGGACTTTTATGTTTGTTTGGTTGTTTATTTTCTGTTATGTGCCTGTATGTGTGCAGGCCTAAACTCACGTACAGTATGCTAAAGTGCAGTGTCTGGTGCCAATAAAAGACACTGCTTTACTGAGTACCTGCCTGTCTGTATTCCTCGTTTCAATACCCAATGTTACATATATATATATATATATATATATATATATATAAAATTTGTCTATGTTTAATAATAACTTTTATATGTTTAAATACTAAAACACATGTACATAATTCATATGTGAAATTTGAATAGTGTTTTTATTTCTGTTATTTCTTTAGGTTTGTTATACCAGTGAAACACACATTAAGCTGACATACTAACATACTAAAGATTGCAATGAAAACGTAAGCAATATGTGGAAGCTGACATAACAAATAGGACAATAATGATGTTGGAGAACATATGGGAAAATTAGTTTGAAAGTGTTTAACAAAAGGAGCTGTTTTTTTTTAGTCTATGCCACCTGGAAAAACAGGTTGGAGACAGCAAACAAATTTGAAAAAATTGCTTTTGTCAAAGGATATATTTTGAAAAGTTCTGATCCCTTTTTAAATACAAACATATTTTGTATGATATCTGCCCAGTTTTTAATTTGCTATTTATAGTCCTTTCCATTCTTTGACTAAATAATACAATTTGCCTATTAAATCTATAAATCATAATACAAATTCTTTAGATCTCAATAAATATTAACTCACGTAAGTATTTCAAGGTTTTAAGAGCAAGACGCTGAGACTGTGGTACACAAAATTATTCTATTCTGTTTTCTTTGACTATCTTACCATTGATCTTTTTGTTCCTGCCATGATGTACCTCTGTGGCCACTGCACAAAAGCATTTTACATGAAAGAAAATCTTCTAAGCTTTGCAGAAATAATAATGAACCAAAAGTTTTCTTTATTGTGACAAACTAACAATGTCATATATCTATTATGTATTATATCTAACAAAACATTAAAGATGTGCGGTTCAGTTTTCCGGAAATCCGAATCCAGACAAATTTTATGAATCCAGACAGATCCGAGTCGCAATTCTGATTTCCTGAGGAGATACTGACAAATCCAAGTTGCAGTTCTGATCTTACCAGGGTACGGAATTTGTGTTTTAAATCCAAATTTCATGTTTTGGATTGCAAAAATTACATGATTTTAGCTATTTTTAAAAACTTTTTATCAATTTAAAAAAAAAACAGATCCAAAGCCTAAACACTTGGGAGTAGTTGTGCAAAATCAAAACCAAAGATAAATACAGATTCAAATCCAAAACATAACATGGGGCACATCTCCACAATTTCACTATTCAGGGAGATGGGTTTTGTTAGGACCGCTTTAAGGGGCCTATTCATTGTGCTAATTATCAGGGGCCGGGCGGCCATGATAATTAACATTCTAACTAAGGCCCTGATTCAGAGCCGGACACTCTGACAGAGCGCTCGCTCTGAATCAGGGCGTCTTTTTTTTTTTTATGGAGCGGCCTCCTGGCCGCTCGCATTGCTGTGGGTTGCCACCCACAGCAAATACGAGCAGCCAGGATGATGGTCGCGATGGTCAAGACCATCACGACCATCGGGCTTGTGATGAGACCCTTGTGGTAGGGTCTCGTGGCCACAAGCCCCAGAGAGCTTTTGGCTCAAACAGATCAGAAAGCTCTCCCACTGACATCACTTGTAATGTCAGTGGGGCCGCCCCCAAATGATAGGCATTCTCATGGGAATGCCTCCATCTGGGCAGCCACCCCCCGGCCCGCCCACCAAAGGGGGCGTGCTGTCACTCAACATCGACAGCACGCCCCCTTTGGTGTCAGACCCGGAGCGATGGATTGCCCATCGCTATCCGGCTCCGTCATGCGCATGCGCTCTGGGCCACCATCGACCCGGTTGCGAGCGCTCAGTGCTTGTGACCGGGTCTGAATCAGGCCCTAAGTTCTCTGACCTCTATTCTTGTATTTATATTAGCAGTAGACCACTTGTATCTATTATCAAAAACACCTTTATTAACCATTATAACAACTAACTTATTTCTAATAAATAAAGATATGACAACTGTATGTGACATTATACTTGGTCATTTTTTTTCTTTAGTTTAGGAACTAATTTTTTGATTTTCATTTTATTAGGATGTTTGCTGTATTGTGAATTGTTTTCTAAGGTATTATTTGTATGTACACTAGATCAGGATAAAATATACCTTTTAACTTTGTAGAGATGGTGATGTGATGTCAGTGACTTGACCTATAGCAATGATATGAAATTTAAAGAACCAGAATGGATGCCATTTATATTTTATACATCTTTATGAACATGATTATCCTGTGTCATGATCATATGCTTGTACATCTGATGACTGATGTACTACCTTATAGCTATATAATTTTGCCATTGTGACCTTCATTTTCTTTCTTTATTTTTTCAATAAAACAAAAATTGTTGAGAAAAAAAAATTGGTCATCAATTTATTGATAACATTAAGAGAAGAACAATAGTAGAAAGGAAAAGGGGACATATATAGTGAGGTAATATAACAGGCTCTGAAACCACAGTAGCCTTAATATAGATGTATGTCAAATGGGATGTAATCATCCTGCTCAATATTATCAAGTTAAAAGGTCTATAACCACCAAAACAACAAATAGGGGTCATGGAGGGGGGTGGAAACAGTAACAGCAAACAATAAAGAAAGAAAACGGGGGCATAGACCTGATTGGAGGTGAGCAACTCCTGAAAAACCTATTGGGTTAACATAGAAGCCAAAATGTGGTCCCTCATTGGGCAAAAAAGTGGTTAAACATTTCTTAATACCACCTCCAGAACCTCATACTAACTGGTGGCAGGTGACAGCAGCCTCAGGTCCCCATATGTGGGGTTCCCACGGGTGCAGTGCAAAAAAAGTAAGCATATGACAGTCCAATTTCCAAAGGCCAAACATCTGCAAAGCTCACAGAGAGAAGCCTGTTGCATATATAGAAGCAACTGCACCAAAGTGAGATGGTTAGTAGCTCAGTAAGAGCTAGCCTTTGTGGGTAAAGCAGCCAAAAAGAAAAAAAAATAGCAGAGGAGGGGCACCTGCAATGTACAGAAAAGGACTGTGTAGCCCTACACAGTAATGCAACAGGTGGCAGTAAACTACAGCCATAGATGGAGCCACCAAATAGTATACCCAATAAAAACCAGGATAAAATGCTGGCACAACTACTACAGCACCTGTGGCTCACCAACAGAGACAAACTGCTAGCTACAGTAGGTGAAGGCAAATCTGCATGCCAGTATATGCAATGTCTATGGTCTGGGTCCTGTTAAGTAATAGTGAATGCAATGCCATGCAAGCGAATCCTATGAGAAGGAAAAAACACAAGGCATTAAAGAAAACATCACTCAATAAGTGGGACAGTGTATAAATGTACAAAGGAAAGCAAAAGGAATAATCCTGGAATGGACAGTTAACTAACCAGGAAAACTGAGTCACAACTGTCCCAGTCCACCTGCATGTGACATGCCAAGTGGTGGCCAGTAGGCAAAAAACTCACTTGCAATACAAAAATGTCAAAGAGGATGGAATTATGATAAAAAATGTAGTTTAACAGAATAACACATGCATAAGGCGCTGTATGAAGAAGGTACAGTACAATTATACCTCAACCACCTGTGCAACAGCACCTCAGACCTAGGGACTAATTGTGCCAACCAAGTATAGGGACAACCAGAATAGGGTAAAGAAAGGTAGAGGGTGTGACTATGCAGCCAGCGATGGTCAATCATCAGAATTTCTCAAGGGGAATATGCAGGGATAAAGTTGATTGTATCTCAGTACCCAAACCCCAGACACCTGCAACAGACTGCAGAGTCCCTGAACTAAAACATGCAGGCAGTGGAGCAGACTATGGGAAGAGGAAATAAGGGGCAAAGTCTGCCACAGGGTACAGCAGTGCACAGTCCAAACATGTGTCCCTATTCCAAAATAGCACTGCCAATAACCCAAATTATAAAATGATAGCCACATTAAGGTTACAGAGACATGTGTAGACACCATCAGGAACAAATTTGTCTTGTAGGTTTTTAAAACTGTCATTGGCCTGGTATACATACATGGAAATAGAAATATCAACATGGTAAATGCAAACACAAACAACATTATATAACATAGAGGGAGAAAAACCAACTACTGAAACTAAACCAAACAACCCTATAATCTAAAGCAGAGGTAGGATACACTACACAGAACCCACCATCAAGGAAATAAACACTATTGAAGGAAAAGCGGACTACCCAAAGAAAACTATAAAGGGCTCAGAGAAAGGAACACATGTCCATATGGGATTATGTGCTAAAGGCATTTGCCAGATGCTCATTGACCACACTGCTGTACCGAAGAGGTACAAATTGCAAGGTCAGAGAATAGAAACTCAGATCACAATGTAAACAATTATCAACTGCTGACTGACAAGTGAGAGCCCAGAGTAGCACCAAGCAACATACAATGAGCTGGGCAATTTAAAAACTGGCAAGTTGGGGACAGAGATGTGGGCAATAAGATAAACTGTGGTAGCTGAGCAGGCAAAAAGCATGGACAGCCACTGCATCCACCTTTCCACCATGCATCACTAGTCAGTGGCCCTCAGTAAACACAATGGAATCAGTAAAATAAATAAAAGGAAAGCAAGGGTGGAGACAAACACCATGGTACCAGATGACAGCTACTGTACAGGTGCACTGGAAAAAACACAACATGCAGAGAAGTAACAGGAAGAAAAGAAGCCACACACACCCAGCAGAGGAGAAAAATGGACAACAGGAGGGAGGACTGGAAGCAGGAGCAGAAAACAGTGGAAAGAAGCAACCGAGAATAACAAAATTGATAGGGCATGGATGTTACGCCACAGCAGTCATGATACACACATATGCAACTGTAAGAGCACACTACGAAAGGAAAATGCAACACTGCAACAAAGTATGTGTACAATACTGCTCAACTAGCTCAGACAGGCAATTAAAATGCCAATAGCCTGCAGTAAATAGCAAGGACAGCCAAAATTAAACTGGAACAACCATTTCCTAAAGGCTAAAAGTGAAAGACAAAGAGATAGTACCACTGACCAGTGAGTCTGGCAATGCAGCCACGGAAGCTGTAATGACCCCCTCATCGGAATCCCATATGTCGAGTCAACACCGCCGTCGAAATCCCGACATGATTCGGGATGTCGATGTCATGATGCCAGCAGATGGCATCCCGATCGTAAGGACACAGCAGAAAGGTGAGTATCAGCCTTGGGGGACACTTAGGTTGAGGTGCCTCGGGAGGGTGTTAGTGTTAGGCTGCGGGAGGGGGAGGTTAGGGTTAAGCTCCATGCAGGGAGGGGGGGATTAGGTTCAGGCACCACCTGGGGGGTTTAGGGTTAGGCACTAAGGGAGGAGGGTTAGGTTTAGGCACTTACTGGGGGGGTTAGGGTGCAGGTTAGAGAGGGTTAGTATTAGGGTACAGAAAAGGAGGGTTAGGGGGTAAATAGGACAGGGGAACAGTACTCACTATTCCCCTGTCGGGATTTGAACCTTCGGGATGCTGCTGTCCGTGTACTGACAGCCGGCATCCCATCCATCGGTATTTCATACTGATTCCGTTTTAATATATACTGTTTAATTTTTATTTCCTTCTTTCTTTTTTTATTTCCTGTTTTCCTCCTGTTTTTCACACAGGTATTCTGCAATCATTTAGTTGCATATATGTCTAGAATTTATATTATATAGTGTGCCACAGAGAACAAGGAAGGCAGGAGCCAAGTAGGGGACCGAGTAATGAGGGCCTGCTTGTCCCTAGGCATGTAAGCCCAAAAATGCCATCTGCATGCCATCCTGGAAGTCAGAAATGGCTGCCCAGGAATCCAGTCTATGAGCACAGCAGCAGGAAGATCTACAACCCAGGTACCATGAAGGACAGTACAAGGCAGTCAGAAGATTTATTGGCCAGGCACCCAGCACCCGGCGAGTGGCTCCAGATAAGGGAGGCAGGCCTGGCATGACATGAGAGTACTGTACATGCCCTGGATCATAACATGACCAACAGCTTGGATGGCTGAAGATACAGCATACAAGCTGTATCCAGGAAGAGGGCAAAAAAGGGCTGAGCATAAATGGTCAGAAATCTGCCTATGCAATACTGGTCAATGCAAGAAACCCTGCCAGGTGTCCTATCACAAATTAGCCTGGATCTTCAGCAGTACAAATGGAACAGCAGAGGGGAAGGCAGCACAGGAAAAAAAGAGAGAGGGTCAGAAAAGTAAAATCAAGGAGGAAAAGAAACAAATGAAGAAAGAAAGAGTACACCAAAAGTAGACAGTGAGTAGTGAGTACTTCCAGACTTCAGTGAACAAAGGCCCTCATTCAGAGCCGTTCGCTATTTGCGGTCGTTCGTTTAAAAACAAGGGGTGGCTATTCAAATGATCCGTACGCACATTGCAGTCTGTTCACACCTCTAAGTCTGAACGAACGAGCAAAACATACGCTCGTTTATTTGTTAAAAACGCCCCCTGGCCGCTCGCACCATACGTCATGTCCGCTATTTATTAGATTAATCGAGTACATCGACCAGCGTATGAACTGCTCGCTATTCTTGTGGTTGGTGTTTGCTACCACAAATTTGCGAGCAGTTCTGGCTATAAAATAACCCAGTGACGTGGACAATGACGCTGCTGTTTTAAATATACACACCCATAAAACGCCCGTTTTGACCTTTAAGCACGCCTGCGTTCGGATCTCCACTCCCCATTTTCAAGCACCTTCCCCTGTTACCACCCACATACGCCTCATTCTGTCACTCAAAATAGCAGGCACTCGCAATATAGCGTACAAACGATTTTCGGCCGCACTGACTGGTTCGCGCATGCGTACTAAAAACCGTACGCATGCGCAGATGTGCAAACATCGCTCGGAACGAGCGTACTGCCGCTAACGAGCGGCTCTGAATGAGGGCCAAAGAGTCCTGAGTCCCTGCATATAGGTCACATAAAGACTACTAAGGCCCAGCTCCACCTCCCCCTAGCTGACTGATTGACTAGCCACAATTTTTATAGAAAAAAGGGAGGGTTTACCCCCTATTGTTCCTCAGCACACTGAATTATACTTGCAACAATATATGAAGACTATATGGTAATAGGAATTCAGAGATATTAGTTGCATTCATTTGCAAATACATGGGAAGCTGCTAGGCCGCATCACGGCTTCTGTGTCACTGGCAGTCCCTAACACTAAGGGGTTCACGTCCGGGGAGCAGGGCACCCCAAAAAATGTCCAGTCCTGAAAACCCCATTTAGTCCCGTCAGTATGTGTGGCAACACACATACTGATACCGGGTACGTGGATCTGGAAACCCCCTTTTTTTATTGCAAAGTCCATGGATTACTGCGGAGACCAGCACCAGGATATAGGTGAGTATGCAATCTTTTTTGCAGGGCCAGTCATTAAGGATTCTACTGGAGAAGAGGACAGAAGCATCTGGTATAGGTAAGTATGTGTGAATGGGTAGGTGTATGTAATAAAGCTTTACTAATCACAGTGTGTGTGTTTTGTCTTTCTTTAGCTATTTATTTTACAGTGGGGGTATAGGTGCTGCCCATCTTTTGGCACATGTAGTTCCACAAGTGCCAAAGGGCAGGCATGCTGGCACCTGTAGTCCCATGCTAAATACAATATTTTACTTATATTTCCCCTCTTTATTACTCCTGTACCCAATGCTCCAGGGGTGCGGGGAAGAGCCCCAGGCTTCAGACCAAGCCTGGGGTAAATGAAGAGGAGGGACCCCTTTTGTGGGGAGTTCCCACCTCCCCTGAGATCCCCGGCTTGGACTGACCGGCTTGGGCTGATAATGCTTTGGCCCTGGAGCCCCAGTGAATGGGTCTCCAGGCTGTGGCATTACAGCCCGGCTGTTTTGGGTCTAGCACTGGTTTTAAATATAGGGGGGACCCTATGCAATTTTTACCCCCTATATTTAAAACCAGAACTGGCCCTGCAGCCTGGTGTTGGTTTCTAAATTACGGTGGATCCCTACACATTTTGTTCCCCGTAATTTTAGAAACCAGGACTGGCTGGCAAGCCTGGGGCTGGTTAGTCTTTTTTTGCTATTTTGGGTCTAGCACTGGTTTTAAATATAGGAGGGACCCTATGTCATTTTTTTTCTGATATTTAATTTTTTTTCCTATATTTACAGGCAGAAACATATATGGATCACAGTGATATTTGTATGTTTCTGCCAAACTCTCAGATCACAGGCAGGTGTATTTTTTCCCATCTCATGAGAGCTTAGAAAGTCTCTGCTTGGTAAATTCCAGAATCCTACCTTCACCAGTGAAAAGGTTCTCAAGTTTTGCCAATGGTGAATTGAAAAGAGTTTGCAAACTCTTCAGTATTTTCCTGTAGCAAAGGAAAGCTCTCTCCCGAGTTTGACATTAGTAATTTGAGAGTGGGAAAAAATGCCCAAACTCTCCCAAATCTCAGCTTAGTAAATTTACCCCAAAGTGTTAGATTATAAGTGTAATTACAATTTGAATACTAAGAAAGAGTTACGCCGGAGATCTTAGTAGCCATATGCAATTACAGAGCACAGCTTGAAAAATTATTTTAGGTAAATTGTCACTACTGCTCCCATCAGATGCTGTTATATTGATTGCAAAGCACAGCTTTGTAAAATTGTTTTAGGTAAATTGTCACTACTGCTCCCATCAGATGGTGTTATATTGATTGCAAAGCACAGTTTTGAAAAATTATTTTAGGTAAATTGTCATTACTTTTATATTAGGAGCAATTTCTATAAAGGAAGTTAGGAATTTATTGTGAATCTGTGATGGTCTACTCCCTTCTCACAAATTGTTTATTTTAGACTTTATTGCATCCCGATTTAGTGTGTGTTGAGCACAGGGGGTATGGTCCCAATCAGTTAGCACACAAACACATGTTTTTAACTTTAGTCATTAGTGATCAGTTTGGCTGCAATAGTCAGTTTTAGATTCAAAGTGTTAGATTATAAATGTAATTACAATTTGATAACTAAGACGAAGTTACTCCAGAGTAAATCTGGAGGAAAACTGAGGGAAAATATCCTCAAAACCAGAACACTTTCTGAACAACATCAAGCAACATATTTATGTTAAATAATGTATTCGCCATCTGCTGCTGTATGCATATCCAGGAAACTCCTTTCTGCACTCGCTGCTTGGACATTGCGAGTACTTCCCTATCTGCGTGCTGCTCTTGTTGATTGATCTTTTTGTTCAAAGCACTTCTGACCAGATCGGCTCTGTCCATTGTAATTTTTGCCTTCATATTACAAAAAATCTTGTTTGTATTGCCTTTTTCCATGGCATCACATCTATCCACTTTAATCATTATTTTAATAACTAATTCCTTCACCCACTACTCACATACTGTACCTCTCTTTACATTTCACATTTGGAGTTGTGCTCATACATTAGCAGCACTGTTCTTTTACCTGTTTTTTTGAACATTTAACCCACACTTTCTCAACATCACACAGCCTCCACTCCAGTTTTCTTCTCGCTTATTACCTTGTCCACAGCATGAACATAATTTCTAAAAACATATTAATTGTCCACATAATTCTCTACTTTATCCATCCCTATCCTCCCCATTTTGTCTCCTCCACTTGCTGTTCCCCCTTTTTTCTTTTATCAGTCTGCTCTCCAACCCTCTGCTTCTTTTTCCTGCCTTTCCTGTTCCTCCACTCTCAACCACCTCCCTCCCTTTATGACCTTGCTACCCCCCCCCCCCACTAAGCCCTGTTCCTTCCTTTGTTCTGCCTGTCACCTCCAGGGCTGTCAAGATAAATTCTGGGCCTGGATAAAGCAACATCCTGTGGGACCACAGCATGTTGGGCATGGCTGCACCCATATGTGGGTGGGTCTAGCATAGGAGATGCTCCTACTCACAGGAGCATGGCATAGCACCCAGCAGCTGGGACAAAATTATTCAGTACTGTATTAGGATGGCAGGACAGCCCCATACAGGGTTGTCTTAACAGCAGTGTGGGCCCTGGGCAAAGCAATGCACTGGGGCCCCTACCCATCCATTCACGGGAAGAAAATGTAAATGGTCAATAAAATTAAACTCTCCTGCATGCCCATCAGACCTCCCACACATGCAGAAAGACTCTGTCTGAAGCCGGCGGATGAAGTGAAACTGGGACTGAGGTGAATACTCGTCACCAGGAAGGATGGGGTGGGGGAGGTTAGATCAGAATACAGTGCATCGGCGGCTGGCTTATAAAAATATCACAAATTTACCAACTGGCTGGGCTGCAGGGGGGCAGGTTGTTGGACCCCTACAAGCTTCGGGCCCTTGGGCAACTGCCCAACAAGCCCAATGGAAGAGATGGCCCTGGTCCCATAATAGCTGCATTTTTAGCAGGATGTATTTAGATGCTAAATTGTAACACAAAAATGTAAGTGCTACAACTTTATTTTGTACATTTCTCAAGTGAAGAACACAAAAACAAAATCTATTTACTGTCATAGAGATAGATGAATGAAGGACTTAATTTCGACATAACATCAGGTAATTTTATACACACACATTCCGCAGCACATACCCTAACCCACTGCGCCATGCTCCTTCCTAACTATCTACCCCATCTGTGTCACCCCTGTCTGTCTGCCCCTCCCCTTTAGAATGTAAGCTCCCATGAGCAGGGCCCTCATCCCTCACTTGCTTCTCCTCCCCCTACTTATAGTATAATTTACTCCGAACTCCCCAATTGGCACCTATCATTTGGTTGCTGAGGCCCTGCTGCTTGTGTTATGCAGCAATGTTTATATATTATGTCTTTGTCCTGCATTGTTTTGTATTGCTATTAACTGTTTTTCTTGTGTGCTCATTTATGTATTGTGTAAGGCGCTGCGGAAACTTTATGGCACCATATAAATAAAGGAGGATAATAATAATAATATCTGGTGAATGAATCCTGAAAAGTAATCCTCCACTGTTTAATGCTGAGCTGCTTCTTCTAATGATGACACAACATATCTTGGTATTTAAAAAAATGAGACAGCTTTATTATACATGAGTAACATAAAATACAGCCCATCAAAGGTCTCACTAAGTAAGCAGTGTAATCACCCCACTGTCTTTTACTGCATAATCCATGGGAATCGACAGTGGAAGGTAAGTACCCTAACCCTCCCCTCTCCCCACTCAAACCATAACCCTTCCTTAGGGGTGCCTAACCCTGTCTTCCCCCAGTTAGTGCCTAAACCTAACCCCCACTCCCCACACCCTAAACCTAACACTCTTAGGTGGGTGCCTAACCCTAACCTCCCCTAGTGGTGCCTAAGCCTAACACCCCCTTCCCCTGCCCTAACCCTCCTGGGTGGTGCCTCACCTTACCCTAAGTCCCATTGGGGGTCCCTAAACCTAACATTCTCCCCATGGCTAGATGCTAAGACACCCGGCATACTGAACAAAGGTATGCCGATTGTCAGGATTACGTAGTGGGGCCAATGATAGTGTCAAAGCTGGATAACTGGCTGAGAGAGAATCAGTTTAAAATTAGATTGGAACGATGCCATCTTGTGAATGGCCACAAGACACCATCTTAGAAAATGAGATCTGCACAACGCCATTTTTTGAATGGCCGCCCAGCACCATTTTAGGGAAACTCACACTTAAGTACATACAGCGATGCTATTATTAGCATCATGCGATCGCATTTTTCACCTTACCCCATACACACATTAAATACACACAATTGCGCTGTTAACATGACGCACAGTAGCGACTGCATAATATCCTGCAGGCAAACACTGTTTATTAGCTTCATGCGTATGCATCTGCCCCAAGTTAACTAGCGTCTTTCCCAAACCCCTCATACTTACACACTGCACACTCACATAGAAGGTTCCATAGCTTCAAAGTGTAATATCCAAGGTGTATTAATTTCTTACTAATGTTGTGAAATAAAGACTATTTTGATATCTAAGGTTTAGTACATGATAAGCAAACTGTGTTTGGTGTTGTACTGATCTACTTTGTCTCAACAGCTGTCTGGTGTCATTGGTGAGAAGATAGCAACATGCATTATTAACTTATGGACTGTAGAGAGTTAAAACACTAAAATGTACTTTGTAATGTTAGCAGTTTGCATGCGGCAGGAAAAAGGAGACAAAAGGCTGTTGGAGGCTGACCTGTGTCCATTTGAATCAACCTGTTAAATGCCCTGTAAGAGAAGCACCGTGACTGGGAACCAATGGAATCATGCCAAACTTACCTATTGTGTTACTTATCCCTGTAAGGGTATAAATGTGTGTACAGACTCCAATCTGGAGTCTTCTTGCTGATGCTGTTGATGGAGGTTTCTTGTAGATGCCGGTAACTGGCCCCAGAGCGCGTGCATATGTATAACTGTACCTTGGGTCTGTATGATTTGTTTGCGCTAAATTGTCTTTAGATCACAGCGTGTAACCTACTATTTTTACGTTGAATAATAACCTTTGAGCGTTGGAAACACATTTCAAGGTCTGAAGGCATTTATTTACTGTATGACTGCGTATGCAAATAGCAACAATTCTAGAAGGTATAGGCAGGAGCGTATAGAAGTTTAAATCCAGTATCCTTAATAGGCATCAAGATTCCTCCCCACACCCCAATCCTAACACTCCCTCCCTGGTGCCTAACTCAAAACCTTCCCATAATGCCTAACCCTAACCTCCCCCTAAAACCCCGATACTTATCATCAGGATGCCGGCAGTCGGGATACTGGTGCCGGGATCCTGTCCTGTCAGGATTTTGGGGCCGGTATTTAGACAGTGGGCATCCTGCACACCTGGATGCCATCTACAGCCCAAATAAACATCCTATTCCATACAGCAACACCAACTTATTTGTTTTGGCGTCTGTACTTTTCCATCAATTACTGTATATTCTGCATGATATCACTTTACCTTTTAAACACAATTCTTGCCAATATGAAGTAAGGAGTCAATATACTGTACATCAGATACACTTTGGATGGATTATTTTTATTTATTTATCTTGATCATGTACTGTACAAATACACTAATGCAGTTTCACTTTAGCATGCTTTTTTTCCCTAAACTTGTATTTAAACATGTGTAAATTTGTAATACATTGTAAAAGACGTATACCCTTATATGCACTGTCACAAACTAAAATATGGACAACACCAAAAATACACACACACACACACACACATTTCTAACACAAAAAAAAGTTTGGGTTTTTTAAATAATACCTAATTTCTGTCTATTAATATGTAAAGCATCATGCTTTCCTAACTTCTACTGAACAAAACATTAATATTTGGTAAAATAAATAAATAAATAAAAAATTCCATACTGTACACATCTTATAAAACCCTTTTTTAATTTTGTTAACTTATCTATATAATAAGCGAGAAAGTGTGTGTGTGTGTGTGGTTCTGTCATTAGCTGGACCCACCAGCCAATCACAGGCCACCCTACAGTAAGTGGACTTTGATTGGCTGAGAACCACATGGCTGTCATTCAACAGCCACGAGGGTTACAGCCAATCAGCAGCCTCTCTAAAGTTAGAGGCCACTGATTAGCTGTGACCAACATGGCTATTGGCCGACAGCCATGTGGCTTACAGCCAATCAGTGGGTGCTTACTGTAGAGCAGCCTGTGATTGGCTGGTGGGCCTGGTTAATGACAGAAACCACCCAGTCTCTGTCATTTACTGGGGTAGATATATATATATATGTGTTAGCACATATATCTCTACATTTTCGCAGGTCAGTTCAAATTTTTTTTTTTTATTTTGCCAAATCCCAGGGAGTCTACAGGAGAAGAAGAACAAAGCTAGGCCAGGAGGTAGGTGAGTGCTGGCATTTTTACAGGAATACCATGGGGATTTATACTGGAGAAGTGGACAGAACAACTGGCAGAAGGTAAGTATGTGTGAGTGTGTTATGTATGTAATAAAATCATACTTTCAATGGTGTGTGAGTTCTGTCATTATTTTACTATTCATTTTACAGTGGGGGTACAGGTGTTGGTCGCCTGCTGGCCACAAGTGCCAAAGGGAAGGTAATCTGGCACCTGAAGTTCCACTGTAAATAACAATAGTATAAATCTATTTTTCACACTATTATCCCTGCAACTACCATCCAGAGGTGCAGGAAAGAGCCCCGGGCTTCAGCCCATGCCTGGGATGCTCGGAAGAGGGGAGAACCCTTTATTGGGGGTCCCCACCTCCCTTGAGGTCCCCAGCTTGGGCTGACTAGCTTGGGGTGTTAATGCTTTGGCTGGGGTGACCCGGTGAAAGGGTCACTTGACTGTGGCATTACATCTTGGCTAGGTTTGGTGCTGATAGAGGGAACCTCATGCCATTTTTGACCCCTATTTTTAACTCCAGGACTGAATCTCAGCACCCAGTGTTGATTCCTAGAATACAAGGGAACCCTACACATTTCCCCCCCCATATTTTTAGAACCAGGACTAGGTCAGGAGCCTGGGGCTAGTTGTGTTTTGGGGGAGTAACCCCACATCATTTTATTTTAATATTAACCTTTTATTTGAAAAAATAAACCTCAGAAACTTACACAGATCACACTGATCTGTTTATGTTTCTGCTAGATACAATGCTCAGAAGGGGGTCTATTTGTAAGTTCTATTTTTACACCTTGTTTACTTTTACTACACACGTGATTATAATCAAGATATTTGGTAAATTCCCATGTTGTATTCATGTGTGTCTGTGTTCAGACAATGGTGTATTCATATCTAGTTAATCTGGTGCATTTTTACTTCTAAATTGACAATGTTCACCCCTAAATATACAGAAAATACACCCTTTCTTGACATAGTAAAATTTCCGAGTTTGTAAAAATGACAAAATACTCATGTTAATGCATATTCGGGCAATCACAGAGCTTAGTAAATTTACCCCATAGTATTTGTTTCAAAGAAACCTAATGTAACAATGTAATGATTGAGTTCTATCAATACGGCACTAGTGATAATACGCAGAATGGTTTTTATGTTGTAATATAACAAGTAAGTATATTTTCTAAAAGGATATAGAGTGACCCCAAAATGATCCCCCCTAATTATATATGTATATATTTTTTGAATTATTTATATTTCCTATCTACTCTATTGTTTATCTAAATATATTCTCTCCCTTATAGGTCTTAATATCCACTATTTATTTCACATATTTTCTACAATTTATGAATTTCCTAGATTTTATTTGCAGCTTTACTAGCAAAAAAAACCACCTCACAATCGTAATTGTACTAATTTTTGGAAATTAATTGTCATAAAGCCCATTAGGTGCTGAATTCTTCTGATTAGAGCCTGCTGGAGTCACTGTCTAGTCTAAAAACAGGCTCCTGCAATGACAATGCACTATGAAAGAACCCTGCCCAGCCTGCTGCAGTCAGAACCGGCAAGTTTGAGTACTGCAAACCTTTTTGTTTGTATGTGTCACATATCAAAAACTTAAGTAGAACCAAAAGACATTGAAAATTTAATCTGAAAAGATGTGTAATTATGTCCAATATATGACTTTTCTATAAAAGGCTCTCTATTAACAGCAAATTACCAGGCCCTACATAATCATGTGGATTTGTTTCATTTTGTCAAAATACTGCAAGACAAATCAGTCTAAGAGAAACTCCTGAAGTTTGACCCATTGCACTGCTGTCCAGAACAGCAAAAATGGAAAATCTCTGATGAAATATTAAATCAACTTGCCCTGGAAGTAATTTGTGGCTCAAAGGAGACAATCCAAAAAGTGTGAGACAGGCAGCAGTTACTAGAACAATGTTACATACCTCATCAGTGAGCGCCTGAATGAGTTTCTGTCTTGTGTTCATTTTTCAAGCTTCACACAGGACTCACGAGATACTCTTTGTAAAGATCATGTGTCTTCTGTCAGTGAATCAGCTAAAGAGAAGCAAGTGCCCTTATCTTCAAAATGTAGGGTTTTCAGAACTGTCTTGGAGAATTCCTCTAGTGATAGTGTTACAGAAGAAACTATTGCCTATAGATACTGTTTAATGGCTTACAGGTACATTACAGACCAGTCTCTCCTTGGATGCTGACAGGGTTCATCAGTCCAGCCAATGTATTATTTTTCTGAATGCTCTGCAGAAATGTGATTTATTTAGTACTACTTTATTAACCTGACTATATTTGGAGTACACTTACTGTATGTGGGCAATGATACTTTCTACCCACTGAAGCCTTTAATTGTTGAAAGCTCGAAGGATACCTTTTGGGATCATTGTCTCTCTATGATTAACTTAATGAGTTCAAAGATCCTGCACATCAATGTTGACCCCCTGGTGTTTCACTCAGATCCTTTCTGATTTTAAAGCTGAGGGTGGCCAAGAAGTCATAAAACCTGCTGGTGAAAGTGTTGGACTGGTAAACAACCAGGTCTGAATTAATTGTGAATATAATAGCATGCTTTGCTGGTGTCTTAAAAAAAGTACTGAAGATGCTATTTGACTTTACAATACAATTTCCTTTTTAAGAAAAAATAAAAATTGGTTGTCATATTGTAGTGCTTGACAGGTTTCAAACATGAATAGGTTTACACTATGCAATGTTCTGTAATTCTCTTACTAACAATGCTGTACAGAGCTATGAAAGCAAAGTGTATTTAGAACTGTTGTTTAAAGAGGTCCAGTGGGATATAATTCATTCATGCCTTGATAATCCATCAGCTGCCATTTTCTTCTCAATGCAAATGCTTTGAACATTATTAATGTGCACATTTCTACTATACTAGTGTAGTTTCAGGGGAGATGAATGAACATGTAACTATAAAGCTTCATTATCTTTTTAACACATCATCATCTAGGCAAATGCTTAATTTAGGATGTAAGGGCAATGATCTGTTTTTATATAAATTTACTGTAAAATAATCATGCTGAGCAATCACTTTATCCGGAATGTTGGTGGAAGTAAAAATTAGTTTTAACAAAAGGGTTTCTCATATTAAGGTGTCTTTTTATCTAGTGGTGATTAGCCTTAACTTGGCTATTTTCACCAAAACAAATGTTCTGCCACTGGTTCACACCATTTATGAAGAGGTTAATCCCAAAGAAAAAACTGATTCCTCTGGCAGTTACACATTATGGGGCACATCATTCTGTCCCCATAAACTTCTATGGTGATACTGAGAGCAGCCCTAGCATGAGAGAATAGTGGTGATACATCACCATGGGGTTGATGTATCAAGCAGTGAAAGAGTGGATAAGTGGATCAGTGGAGAACTTGCCCATAGCACCCAATCAGCTTTTACCTATCATAGAATGTACTTGATAAATGTACTTGATAAATGCTACCCCACTAAATGCCATGGGCAACTTCACCACTGGTCCAATTCTCCACTCTTTTCACTGCTTGATACATCAACACCTTTGTATCACTGATATTAAACCATACATGATTATAGTTATAAGAGCCTCTTTGGCACCAAAGGTAAGATACCCCAAGATAAATGAGTCATCAACAGATCAATGAGCTGAGCCATGTAACATACACTTGTCTAAGTATATATATATATTTTCTATATGTCATGGAGAGAAGCAGAAAACTGGTCACCAAAAAGTGTAATTGGACGAGTTCTCATTGAGAATGTTGCTTGTATTCCTTCATACATGTTTCAGCTAGTTCCAGAGATAACCTTTATCCAAAAGTTTTAATTCAAAGTTATCATTAGTACAGTTTCTCCTGATTCCTCTATTTTGGCATTTAGGGATGTTTTTGATCTATGTTGGATTATGACATCTTGATGGTAATAAATAATTATTTGCATCCATGTCTATGAAGAAGGATTTTGTTAATTTTAATGTATATTTCAAGTTCTAAAAAAATCAGTTTTATCCTTACCAAAAGTGGATACAAATTGGAGATTAAATTCAATGACATTCAGATAAGATAACAAGTCTTGTAGTAAACCTGTATCTCATTTCCAGATAAAAAATATATCATCGATGAACCTCTTCCAGGATTTAATGTTTTCTTTAAAAGTATTGTTATTCCAGATCTTAAAATCCTCCCAGTAACCCATTAAAAATATGCATAACTTGGCAGAGAGCATGTACCCATTGCTGTTCCCTGCATTTGAAAATAAAAATGATCAAGTACTTTAAAATAATTGTGTTCTAAATGAATTTGATATTCTTAAGAATAAAATTAATATGTGCTTTTGGTAGGCCACTTTCCTTTTTAAAGTAGTACTTTGTGGCAGCCTTGGTCATGTTATTAGAGGTATATAGGGACGTAACATCTGTAGTGTAGAGGATGAAGCCTTTTTCCCATTAATCCTTCTTATGCAATTGATTATGTGGCTCAAATCTTTTAAATAATAGGGTATTTGGGACACTGAATTTTGAAGGAAAACATCTACATACTTTGAGAGTGTGCATGTTAAAGAATCAATTTCCAAGATTATGATCTTATTTTTCCCACTTTCTTTTTAATATCATATATCCTCCATCACATACATTAATGGTGGTTTATTACATTTATACTTCCCCATCAAGTGGTTAGGACCTCATCCAATTGTCTACTACTCGTTGCTTTTTTATGACATCCATTACTCATATTGCTAAATTCAATAAACTAAGGATTTCTTGGTTATTTAAAACTTTCTTGCTCACATGCCATTCACTGCCCAAGGAAGCTATTGAGCTGTGAAACATGTTGCAAGATTCCAAATAAATGTGACTTATTCTAATTACTTTGCTTTCTTTTTAATTGATTTTTGTTTGTATTTTGTATATGACTTTTTAGTGCGAACAGCCTAGTTAATTGTATTTTTTTATTTTGTCTTGTTTTATTAAATTAGTCATTGTGTGTTATAGGAAATAATTTCTAAGACATATTTGTATTTTATATATTGCAAAATTTAGAATAAAATATATTTATTTCTCACCTAAACTTATGTAGTAGATAATTTTTCTTTTCTTGGGTGCACAGCTTCTGTACAGTGAGCAAAGCAGGCAGTTGTTCAATGGACAGACAAAGTTGTGTTCATACAGGGTATTATTTATTCTCATTTAAGGTGTTACACAAAGTTACATTTAAATACACTAAAGCCAGTGCCGGAGATTTATACTATAATAAAGCTGTCTATAATAATGGGCAAAAAAAAGACGATAGAAAAAAATTGGACACAGTTTAGTTTTACCCATTCCCCAGTTGTGAAAGCACTAAAATTCATTTTGGAATAGGACACCTATTGTAAAATTCAGCTTAATTAAGCTTTCTAAACAAGCAGCTTGTACTGGCAATCCAAACCATATAAAGCAAGAAGCAAACTTTAGAATGATGTTATAACTTTTATTGTCTCAGTATGCAACCACATAAAGTTTCAGTAATTTCCCCTTTGTCAGAAAGATCTGATGAAGCAGAGATCACTAGACAATCAAGCCTTTTTTGTAAATGATCAGTGATTTCTACAGACCTAAATTTGTGGGAACTTACTGTATGTCATTTGAAAATTCATGGGTTACTGTATCATGCATGTAACATGGTTTTAATTTGAAGAGTTAACTTTTAATAATTAATTGTACATCCTGTTCTTTGGCTCATGTTGTTTGTGCTAATGTTACTTACAGAAGCTGACTATTACAGTGATTTGATGTCTTTGCCTTCCTCCATCTTTCCTAATTTCAGACATTGTGCTCGATGGATAGCTGCACAGAGATTCCATATACCAAGGTACAATCTATTATTGGCTAAAAAGAGCACTTCTGCTTTGTAATATCAAAGGTAACGATGTCTAGTGTGTACCGACCTCGTTAGTGGTGGGATCCGGAGGGGTGCCGGCATCGGCAAGTGTGTACACACTTGCCGATGCCGGCAGTTATAAAGCGAAGGCAGGGGCAATGCTGCACTCAGATCGGACAACATATCAGCTAGTGTGTACCCGGTATGTCATTACTGTCTCCCTACATCTTTATGAATGAACTTCTCTTCAGGGTTGCTGCAAAATCATCTGTAATCTTAACTGAAAGATATTAGATTATTGCACATGCTGGACAATGTACACTACCTGGATTTTATAGTCGTAAAGAGTTTCTGACTAATATTGTAATATTTGAGTATCCCTACAGCTATCATCTAGTATCCTTAATAGGATGTGAATTTCCCCAAACCTGATTTCAAGTAAACAAAAAAATATCAATATTTTAATGTGGTACTTAGAAGAATGCCTGATACTTACTTCCTGATTAAATTATAGTTACATTTTATCCTTCCCTAAGCTACAGAATAAATACTGAATAAATATGAATGTACAATATATGGATAGTGCTATCTAATTGAAATAAGACAAATGTAACATTTGTTTTAATTGTACAGTATTATTCTCTTACTTTGTTCTGTGTTTATATCTTGTTCTCTTCCTATCCTCTCTTTCAGTGATTGTAATAACTGTTTTTTATTATTTCAGTTTATTTCACCTGTATCTTGACACTACAGTTTAAATATGTTCCCGGTTCTAATTTAACCAGTGTATATATATAGTCAGGTGCATAAATATTAAGACATTGACAGAATTTTCATATTTTGGCCTCTATTCACCACCACAATGGCTTTGAAATGAAACAAACAAGATGTGCTTTAACTGCAGACTTTCAGATTTAATTTGAGGGTAATTACATCCAAATCAGGTGAACAGTGTAGGAATTACAATGGTTTCTATATGTGCCTCCCACTTTTTAAGGGGCCAAAAGTAATGGGACTGTCAACTGAAAAGCTATTTCATGGACAGGCATGGGCTATTCCTTCATTATTTCATTATCAATTAAGCAGGTAAAAGGTCTGGAGGTCTACCTTGTGTTTTGTGCTGTGCTCAGTCTTGACATGGTATGTGACCTGTAACATAAAACGGTCTTCCACAACCTGATCTTTGTAGCAGAGAGTTTGGCTATTCCTCACCCAGTTTTATGTCTCCTACACAGCTGTTTCTGTTAATGACTGTTTCAACTTGAAGAAGTCTCTTGACCATCATCCTACGAGGGCACCACAGCCAATTGTTATTTCTGTCCATATAGGAGTGCCAGGCTCGTTCTTGTTCATGTGTATGGTCTGCTGTCTGGATATTTGGTTATACTAGGTTGCAACTCAAGCCAAGGCACCCTACACATTCCTGAAAACAAGACATTGCATATTGTTCTACTAACAGGATTTTTACATAGTCTTACTGTGTGACATTTTTTGGTCACTGTAAATTGTTTTTAACTACAACACTATCATTTTGATTGTGAGGATTATCAATGACTAATTGCCACATATGGAGAAACTTGGTACTGACATGGATCCCAATCAGACACTGGAGTTCACACAGATGGATGCTTGTGATGTATTCAGCTATTTGGAAGCTGATGCAGAATCAATTTTGTATAAGCAAGCATTAGATGATGACACTACTGCCCCTACTTCGGAAGCTCTCTTTAAACAATGGCTGAGATTTAAGCAGCGAGAGTGTGATTATTTATTATAAAAACAAGCAGCTACCCAGAGGCTTCTGGGCCAGAAACATGCCTACGATCGGAAGATACAGTTTGGCATTTTGCCTTAAATGGATTTCAATTCTAAACAAGTGTTCCATGGATTTATTACTCCTGGTAATAGAGCAATCAACTCGCGAACTTAATCTGACCAAGGATAAACAATTGGAGTTCGAGACAGTGCATAAAGACAATTTATCACAAGATACCAACAATCAAATATTGGACAAACTTAATACTCAGATGGAACAATATAAGATTGAATTAATGCAATTTAAAATGAAAAATTACACAAAGTTCAATAGGACTATGAGCAATGAAGAGTATACTCCTTGATTAATAACACCAATTATAGGGGTGATAAATTTGGCAACCATAGATATAGAACACAATGCCTGAATTTTAGGGAAGTAGATGGATCAAGCACCTCTGCAAGCAAAGCAGAACTTAAGCCTACCACCTCAGTACAACAAATTCTCCCTTTGGGGTTACAGACCCGGTCCACCACATATATCCCAACCATGAGAGGTCGCAGAGGACAAGGAGGGTGGGGCAGAAGGAGAGGCAATGCCAGAAGATGACCCCGACCATAACAGATCTAGTGTTCAATCTTTCAGCTAAACCACTTACACAGGCTGAAACAAAAGTTTTGTCCAAAGGACTATCTTTTGTGCCAACTTCTTGAATGGATCCCTTCAAGTGGAAGGTATACTTGTATAAGCTCAATAGGACCTTACATATAAAGAATTTTTCAGTAAGAATATTACAGTCCCGAGAGAGTTTCCACATCTATACCACCTCATTTGAAAAAAATCAATCCAAGGTCAATGTTTGACCCAAGTACACAGAATGCATCGATTATAACATTCTCTAGGCTAATGGAAACAGAGGGTTTACAGTCACAGCCTGTTGTTGTACACCATCAAACCTTAGCAGAGAAGAATCAGCCACATTGAATGCTTTGTCTAAAAGGACTGATATCATAATCAGGGGTGCAGACAAAGATGGGGCCATTGTAGTACAGGAACTTATTGCATACCAAAGTGATGACACTACATATGAATTATTATCATCAGATCCCACTATAAAATTGAAAACAGAATTAGAACAAATACTATTTACAGCTAAGCAGGATAATATCATCCCTCTGAGCTATATCAAGCTCTATTGGCAGATCATCCTGTGGTCCCCCTGAATTACACGGTCCCTAAAATTCACAAAAGCTTGGTGGACCCCCCATGCCGTCCGGTTATTTCGGCCAGTGGGATCCCTGTATCAGCCCATAGCGGTTTATTTGGATTCTTTGTTGAATCCATGTATACAGCACCTACATTCTAATTTAAAGGACACAACTGCCCTTTTACTTAGGCTACAGGAATTGGGGCCATTGCCCACTAATTTGGTGTTTTGTACTGCGTATGTCACCAGCTTTTATACCTGCATCCCGCATGATGAAGGTATAGAGGCTGTTAGATGCTTAATTAGCAATAATCCTCACACATAGGACAATCTATTGTTTTTTTTCTGATACTTTTGAGGTTGGTATTAACCAGAAATTACTTTCACCATGATGGCAGGTATTACATTCAGAGAGAAGGGTGTGTTATGGGGTTGGCCGTGGCCCCATCCTATGCTAATGCCTTTATGTATAGTATAGAACAAAAACTGCTGTACTCCGAGGGCATTATTAATTCTGATATATGTTTATATGTAAGATATATAGATGACCTGTTTATCTTGTGGAAAGGGTCGAATATGGTGTTAAAAGATTTGCTAGATCATCACAAACACTTTTCTAGTGTAGTGAAATTTAAATACAAAATGAGTAATGACAGCATCTAATTCTTGGGTGCATATCCAATTAGCCGTGGGGTTTACCCCGTGGCTAATTATCACGCAGGTCAGGATTCAATTAGCGGGGACTCCACGCGCAGATGTCCCCGAGACCCCGCGCGCGAGTCCCCACTGTCAGGCTTTACCTCGCACCTCATGTAGGTGCGAGGTAAAATCTGCGTGAGGCCGCCCTATTCAGCCTCGCGCGAGCATGAATAACAGACTGATTCTGCAGTTCTCGCGGAATCAGTGTGTTCTCACATGGAAGTCCTGTTTTTGGACGCGGGGAAAAAGCTTCTTTATTGAATAGCTTAACCCCATGCCGTGGGACTTTCACCACTCAATTACTCGTGGGAGACGTCCCGCGGGTAATTGGATATGCCCCTTGGATGTCAAAATTTGTTTTAACAAACATTTACTCAATACTTCATTATACAGTAAAGAAACAGATCACAACACTCTATTGCGACATGAGAGCTCTCACCATCTACCTTTATGGAGCGGTTTGCTCTAATCACAATTCTTAAGGGTACGACGCATCACTTCAGATCCTAAAGAAGTAGAGCCAGCCCTTAACAATATGCTGGAAAAGTTTGTAGCCAGGGGCTATAATCGCAAAAATCTACAGCAAGTGAAAAAAAAAGGGCTGAACACCCCACGACAAGTTACCTTAACACCAAAGAACAGTACAGGAGTAGCACAGCCAACAAATTGTATTCCTTGGCTTAATAGATTTAACCCTAATAGTTATAAGATCAATAAAAAGGTAAAAAAATGGTGGCCTATAGTTACTAGCGATGCAGATTTCCCTCACTGCATAATTCCAGACTACATCCCAGCTACACATGGGGTCACAACATTAAGGACAGAGTAGTGAAGTTGGATATTACAGGCTTGAAACAACAACTGACACATTTTCTTATCCGTAAAGCAGGCTGCTACAGATGCCTGGGCTGTGTCACTTGTCGGTCTCTCATGGTGTGTGACACATTCAGTCACTCTCACACTGGTAAACGGTATAAAATTCCCTATTCGGTCACTTGTACGACTACACATGTGATATACATGTTGAGCTGCCCCTGTGGTTTGGCCTATATTGGCAAAACACAGAGACAGTTCAAGGAACGCATGGCACTTCATCGTAGTGCCATCAGATCAGCATTAGAATCGGGCCACAGTAACCAGCCAGTGGCTAGACACTGCATTCAGGCTAAACATGGAGTGGCCTGTATTCGGGCAATTATCATAGATCGTGTCCCACTCATTAAAAGAGGTGGCAACAGGGATAAGACCCTGTTGCAGAAAGATAGCAGGTACACCCTTAATACTCTGAATCCTAATGTTTAAATGAAACATTAGGATTGCAGTGTTTTTGTGATTTAATAATAGTGTTATCTTGTACTGTTATAAGATGCACATTGTCTCTGACAACCTTTCCGAAATATTACATGGTGGAATATACTACTTAGCTGGTAGTAGGCATGTTATTCCTATTTCTGATTCCTTACAACCATGATTGCTGTAATGTAATATATTGTTTTTAACTATTTGATTTTAACTTTTTTTGTTTGTATCTTTATTTCTTCAACAGACGATTTAGTTGCCTAGCAACGGGGTCAGGCATTCTGTGTTGTCTCATGCTGGAAGTTCCTTCTGGATGATGTCAAAGCGCTGTGAGAGCTGACTCCTAACCGGCAACGTGACGCGGCGCTCGGTGGGGACGGATAGGTGAGTACAATGTGCTATTATTGTGTGTAGTTCTGTGGGTATTTAAGGATGTGTTCTTAGAGGTATTTGCTGTATATGTATCCCTGAAGATGGGGGTTGGCCCCGAAACATCAGAATAAAGGATTATTATCTTACTTGATATATAGATGCAGCACTGTATTCGGTACTCTTGGGCAGAAGATGATGCTTGGGTGCCTTCCTGACGGGTATAAACCCTCAAAATAGTGCAAACAATAAGGGACACTCCAAGACTTTCACTGGTGAATATAAATGTTGCTTTAATTAATCGACATTTCGGGGACTGCTACCGCATCATCAGGACAAACATGAATGAAAAGTGTAATACAAACATTCTTATATACTTCCATATCAGGCCGCTCACCCGCCTCCAGTCGGACGCCGTCCTCTACACACACTAGACGCCGGATATCAGTGAGTCAGCGCAAGAAGAATGAAGTGTATCCTTGGGGCTGCGTCCAAGCGGAGGCAGGAAGTCATAAGTAGCAACGGCATAACAATTACTATACAAACTACTAAAGCGTTTAAACATATAAACATGACAAAAAACATAGGGTATACGCAGTGAACATATAAGACATGATGACTCACTTCAATATATAAAAGTAATCATAACAAAAAATAATGAGTAAAGAAAAAAAATAAGTAAAGAAAAAATATAAATACACCATAACTATCACCACCTGGGTAAATAACTTATACTCTCTACTGAGTTGCTAGATCTATTAATGTATTTGCATATAATGACCATAGAGAATCACACAACAATAAATTAAATATGTTACAAAATTTACTAAACTAATTACAATGAAAAAATATTTTAATAGCAATGAAAAAAATATACAATCTGATCACCATAGTGAACCCAAAGTAATATCTACATATCCCAGAAGTTTTACTATGTATAACTGACCTAAGACGGTGACCTCGGAAGAATAGCCAAAATGAGATCATAAGAAAACAATTGAAAAAATATATATGAAAAAGTATGTATAGAAAAGCATATATAAAAGGGAGAGTCTGCATACAGCTTATGGGCAATAATCCAAAATGGTTTATACATAAAAACAAGATGTGTGCAAGGATTTATGAACAAGCGCACAACCATATCCCTTCCACATTATCATAATGTCATCAGCATACCGATAGTATCTAAAAATACATTCTTTAATTCTAGGGTCACTGAAAAAGAGACTAGTTTCAACTATATACTTGTAAGAGTTTGAGTTTGCATAAGCTGGTGCTACCCTACTACCCATGGCACAACCAACTCTTTGAATAAAGAATCTGCCTTCATATAAGTAGTTGTTATGGGTCATGGTAAAATTGAGTAATTTGAGAACAAAATCAATGTGAGGCCCTACAGACTTATCATTATCACTGATTAATTTCTTAACTGCTGCTAAGCCATCTGCATGTGGTATACACGTATATAGACTAGTAACTTCTATACTAGCCAAAAATAAATCTATGGGCACAGTATCAATTTCAGACAACATACACAAAAAGGTATTGGTATCCTTCAGATAAGTATCTGTATTCTGTATTACTGGCTGCAACAGAGAATCAAGGTAGGCTGCTATAGGTTCACACAGAGAACCCCTGGCAGAGATGATGGGTCTGCCAGGGGGTCTCTGTGTGTTTTTGTGAACCTTAGGCGTAATATAAAACAGTGGGACCACTGGACATTAAGTAAATAAACTGTCCCCGATATTAGGAGTAATGACCCCATGCTCCACTGCTTCCAGCAGAATACCATCCAACTCCAGTTGAAAGGAGTCAGTAGGATCTTTGGGGAGTGACACGTACGTGTGTTCATCCGACAAGAGCCGTGTATATTTTTCTTTATATGTATCTAAGTCCATATCCACAATGGGGCCCCTCTTGTCAGCCCCCCTTATTATAATATCTTGCCTTGCTGTTAGATTGTTCAATGTTGTTGCCTCCTCCTTAGTCAAGTTATGATGGATAAATGGGATGTGATCTGTAAGTGATCCTTCTAGCATGCGTGAAAAAGTTTTAATAGAAGGGTTAAAAGATTGTGGATCAAACTGAGAGGGAGTTTTAGAATAATGCGTGGCATTAGACAGATGCTGGCTTGTGTCTCATCATTCTAGGACTTGTTTTTACCAAAGAATTCTCTCGACCGAAGCTTTCACTGTAACTTATAATTGTCAATTTTCCACTGAAAGCTGTTGTGTACATAAGTAGGTACAAATCCTAAGTCCTTGCTAAGTACTTGATGTTCTAATGTAGTGAGTGGAGTTTTAAACAAATTGAAGATTAGGCTCTCCTGTTCTTTGGGGGTCTGCCGCCTCCTCGACCTATGCGTCTGGCCACCCCTTCTCGTTGGTCTAAATTTCCCGGTACTCTTTGTGCTATGGTCTCCAATCCTAAAGGGGTGCTTGTAAAAGAATGGCTATTGTGAGGAATCTGTTCACTGTCACTTCCCGAAGTACTGGATTGCTTGAGAGTACGTGTGCCCTGATAATGACCCCTCTGCAATCTCATTTTACCCCTACTTGGGGAGAAAGATGTATGCAACCAACTGTAGACTCTGTGTTGGGTATAGTCTTGTTGCACCTTAATGAGTTTATCCTTTTTAAATTTAAAAAGATCTTTGTAATAAGCCTCAATTTGTGTTTGCAATTTATCCATCTATTTACAAGATGGATCTGTTAACAAAGTGTTATGATGTTCGTGCTCAAAAGTGGAAAATTTTTCTTTTGCCAAATTTAGCTCTTTAGTTGACTCTTCCACCACTAATAACATCAAATCCATAGAGAACTTATTCAAAATCGAAATCCACTTTGTACAGAAAGGGGTGCTATATCTCCCAATTGTGGGGGTGTTGTGGACTCTAAAGCCTCTGGGGATTTGTTTATTACGGAAATATTCCGATAATGTCATCCCATGGTACAGGAAGTCAATCTCCCTTTATTAATTTAAATAACTCTTTAAACAAATCTTCATTGCTATTAGAGCTGCCCAGATCAAATGCTGATTCCTTATAAAGAATGGTGTTGGCTTCTGCATCTGAGAAACTGTCTGCAGTATCACATGTAAGCATCTGGTTAATAGCACCTGAAATATCAGACTCTATTGACGTCATTGTAATAGAAAACAACAACTATTTTTCAGGGTGCTAGATGGAGGATCAGTTCAAACTTAAAAAACTTGTGCAAAAAGTGTAATGTGCAATAAATGGCAGTTAGCACATGAGGGATTTTTGAGCAAACAGATTAAGTCCCGCCAAAGTGCAGTTTAGTGCATAGTGTAGCAGTGTGTGAGCCAAACAATAAATGAGCAGTCCTGGATAGTATACACAGCTGACATTAGGTGTCTTTATATGCTCACAGGTCCGTACATGGGGCCTCCCGTGAATAAATAGATACAGCACTGTATCCGGCACTCTTGGGCTGCTATTTGCCCCTGAAGATGATGCTTGGGTGCCTTCCTGATGGTATAAACCCTCCAAATAGCACATACAATAAGTGGCACTCCAAGACTTTCACTGGTGAATATAAATGTCGTTTTAATTCATCCACTTTTCGGGGACTGCTACCCCGTCATCAGGACAGACATGAATGAAAAGTGTAATACAAACATTCTTATATACTTACTTACATATCAGGCCGCTCACCTGCCTCCAGTCGGATGCTGTCCCTCTACACACGCTAGGCGCCGGATACCAGTGAGTCAGCGCAAGAAGAGTGACGTGTATCCTTGGGGCTGCATCCAAGCGGAGGCAGGAAGTCACATGTACGTTGCTATAGTAACAGCATAACAAGTACTATACAAACTGCTAAAGTGTTTAAAAATATAAACATGACAAAAAGCATCTAAAATATATATATATATATATATATATAATGTATGTTACATTTTGTTGTATTCCTCAAGAGAAATTTAGTAAAGATTGAAATGTCATATCTTTGATACATTATGGCTCAAATTGTTTTTGCATTGCAAAGTCCATGGAATGCCGCCCGATATGCTGCTTTGAATGTATATATTGTTGCCTCTCTCCAGCACCACCCAGGTAGGTGAGATCCGGTGGTCATTAGGAACTGCCAGGACTCAGCTAAGAGAGGCCTGATCTCTGACATGAGCTACTGGATATGTGCAGTGTCTTTACTCCCTAGCATCCATGAGGACAGAGCGGACCAGGAGACTCTCACCACTAAAGAGTACTACAGTGCCCTGATATATGCCCAAAAGTACCTTATACGGACTTAGAGATTAGGCTTAGGGATAAAGGGATAAATACTTATCGAAATACTGAAGCATCACAGGTCAGCGCTGGAAGTATCTGTCACATGGCCGCAGAGATTGAAAGAAAACAGTTATTAATTTCTAAATCAAGATTAATAATGCATAAAGTTTATATATAAAAAAAAAAATCTTACACAATTTACAGTAAAATTGTATGTTATGTACTAATAATAATAAACTAAGCACACAGCCAGGCATTAGTTCATATTTAGCTACAGTACTGATCTCAGGATATGGCTCAGAATTTTTAAGTCTTTCGTCAGAAAAATAGAAATTTGTATATAGTAATAGACTTGTATTACAAGCCACTGGATGTTTCACGGACAATGGGTCCTTATTGTGTTACCTGCAGACTCCAATCCTGTGCAGCATGGAAAATGAAGAGGGTTGTAACACCCTAGTACCCGACTGGTACTGCGCTCAACCTGACCAGCGGGGAGTGACTATTGATGAATCCTGAAATAAGGGGGAGACTGCAGTAAAGGGGATTATTCCTCCATGCCATTTATTCTGCTCCAGCAGTGCAAATCATAGGCAAGTTCTTGGAGAATACCCCAGGGCACACCTGATGCTCCTGTCTTGTATTCCAATTCCGGAAGGTGTACAGTGAGGTCCGTTCTTCTGGCTCACATGTTGCTGGATTCTGATGTGTGAGTGGGAGGCGTAGCGGTTGGCACTTGGATGCTTGTACAGGGGGATGTAGGGCAGGAGCTATCACCGGGTCTTTTTGAATCAGAGTCAAGCAACTGAGGTGAGCCGTGTCCTTGAGATCCTGGGACTGTAGGAAATCACCTACGCATTTTGACGTCACATGGGCGTCTTTGTCAAGGCGGGTACATTGTAATCATTTTCCACTACTTAAGTAGCATTCTTAATTTGGCCTACTATAATACAGCTTTGTTCAATTAAAATGATTGGCTTGAGTGGTTTACTTGGAAATGCTATTGAGAGACTTCAAAAGGAGAGAATGCAGTCTATTGATGTAAAATGTGCATCAATAACATTCCCAGAGGATTCATGTCTCAAAATTAATCATAAAATGACACTTTTTATTATTTTATCATTAACAGACTATTATATATCTGTCAATAAACTGAGAGATAAAATACAAATGCACATACATACAAATATATATATATATATACATATTTATTTAATTATTTTATTAGTACATCCTTCCTCAGTGTATTTCTTACTTATCGTTTCAAACTATATATATTTACAAAGGAACTTTTCCAGGATTTCTAATGTGTCAGTTTTATGTTTTCAACCCTTATCTTAGGAGGAGATGTGTATATATGTGTATGTAGACCGCATATAAAAAACAAAGATTATAATAGTGGAAGAGAAAGTAAATGAATATCGGTATCCAATTAATGAACTCTGCACTTAGAGAATAGTATTTCCATAAAGTTACTTGGTACATTAATTCAAAATTATGTACGCATCATAGTATTAGTTAGGTAGATAAAGAGAGGAAGAGTGAATATCTTTTTAGTATCTCTGTATATATCCAAAGGTAGATGAGGGGACCAAGAGCAATTATTGTGAATGTAAATTAAAAAATAAATAAATAAATAAAAATTATATTATTATTATTATTATTATTATTATTAATAATAACATTATTAGTAGTAGTATATAACATACAATATTCCTATGAATTACGTAAGATCACATGTGTGATTTTCTTTTTTATAAATAAACGTTATGCATTATTAATCTTGATTTATTGGCTTGAGTTTAGTAACTGTTATCTTTCAATCTCTGTGACTGCTTTTCTTATATATACCTATTTTCTTTATGAGGCTGATTACCTCATTCAGCCGCATTGAGACTAAAAGGATTTTATAACTCTAAAAAGCGCCTGGGCTCTTTTTTCCAAGATGCTGGAGCTACACTGCTGCCAGGAGAAGGTAAGTAAAGACTGGGCCATGAGGGACAGTTTGTTGACAGCTCATCATGTTGACATATTATCCATGTAGACCTGATGAATGTCGACATTGTCACTGTTGGCAGTTCAACCTTGTTGACAGGGGCAGAACTATGGGAGACAATGGAGGCGCCTGCCGTTGGGCTCCAGCTCTGAAGGGGCACCTCCTCCATTATCCACAACATATTCACCCCACTTAGGCCTATAACTATGTACCCGGAGTGTATCATCATGGCCGCTCAATTCATGGCACCTCAGTGACAAACGCAGGATTTCTAGGGGGGCGTTTCCAAATGCTTGATTTTAGAGTGAGTGTAGCTAGTAGATGAAGAGGGTAGAATTAGTACTCAACCAGTTTTAATATGTGTCATACAAAGTGTATTGTGTATCATAATTCGAGCATATACAGGGCCAGCGATCACAGTAAGCCATTAGATACGCAAGTAGACCATCCTTCCTGAACTGGATGTTTTTATTTTAGATGTGTGCCCCATTCCAAGACTATTGGAGCAAGTCCTGGAGCCTGGAGGAGTAGCAGAAGAACCTAGCACTGCCCTGGACATATATGTACATATTGGGCTCTATAGCATTGCATCACTAATAGTGCATGTTTTCCAGATCTCCTAGATGGTGCACAGGTTATTTATTACTGTCTGATACATGTTAAAAGATCCACAGGTGGTGCTCATTATTTCATTTGTGATACTGAGAAGAACATGCAGCACTAGAAAAATTCTATTATATTACTATTTCTACTGTGGTCATGTGTGTGCTGGGGAGGGGGGTTTCCAGGCAGATGGAAACCCCCCTGTGTTTGCCTATGCACCTCTTCCTGGCACCTGAGAAGTCACTATACAGTATACACTTGTGTAAAGCTCCATGTCAGACCGTTAGCTGCTGCCTTCATCTATCTATAGCCTGTCTGCATGCGAATTGCTACATTACAGTGTCAGTGGCTATATCATGGGGGGGGGCACACACCAAATTATAACTTGCCTCCGGGCATCTGGAACACATTTACGCCACTGCTTGTTGACATGCTGCATGTCAACAGTTTGATCATGTTGACATTCTTATGTCGACCTGATGAATGTTGACATGTTAACTGTTGACAAATCATACCACACCAGAAGTCTACTATTTGTCCTGCTTTCAAAACAAATGCCTAAAAAGCATAATTGTATCAAGTATTGCATATCAAATTGTGAGGGAAGGAAGTAGTAGAACCCTTGCAGTTGTTTTCCATGTTTCAGGGACTAATGTGATTTAGATCTGTTAAACTTAGAGAATGCCTTCAACATTGCTGCTGAAGACCACTTTATCAGGGATCTGATGAAGAATGTTTAGTCAGTGCAGTTTACGTTTCAAGTGAAATGTTGAGCAAAGGTCTGATTTATCATACACATTTTTTCTTTTGCAGGAAAGTGGACTGGAGCATATTCAAAAACAGGATGCTTTTTTTTGCAAAATGTATTTGCCTAACAAACAATGTCTTCCATTGTAGAAAAGAGACATCAAGTGTGATACAATGGCTATGTTGTGTTCTGTGAAGGATGGGGGAAGGGTGTTGGAAGGAGTGGGCTCTTGCGCTGCCTCTTTCCAGCACTTTTCAGTAGGACTAAATACCGACAATTAACATACCAAGGGTCAAAATACAGACAGGGACATACACTAGAAATGTATGTCCCTGTCTGTATTTTGACCTGCAGTATGTTAATTGTCGGTATTTAGTCCTACTGAAAAGTGGCAATTACAAAATACAGACATATCACTATACCAACATGGATAAAATACAGACAGATCACTATACCAACACGTTCAAAATCCCAGCACATCAAAATCCTAGCAGGGACAAAATTCTGACCTTTAAAATTCTGAAACATCAAAATCCTGGCCCTGAATATACACTCCATATGGGTGGCATTTGTGCAACAAAAGAAAAAAATACCTACAGATGTGTCCTCATAAACCCATATTTTAGCAGATAGCAGAAAGCGTCAATTAATTTGGGTGTGTGACTTGATAGCAGATAGCATCAATTACTGTGAATATGGGTTTATGAGGACACATCTGTCAGTATTTTTATTTCTATTGTTGCACAATTGCCACCCATATGGGACTACAAGTCTCAGCATGGAAATATCTCTTATTCTTAAACACTTTTTAGCAGATAGCATCAATTACTGTGAATATGGGTTTATGAGGAAGTATCTGTAGATTTTTTTTCTTTGGTTGCACAATTGCCACCCATATGGAGTGTAAATACATTGTAGGGATTTTGGTGATTTATGGGGATTATGAACATGTCAGGATTTTTATGTGTCAGTATTTTGTCCTTGCCAGGATTTTTATGTGTCCGGATTTTATCCTTGCCGGGATTGTGTCCTTGCCATGATTTTAACTGTGCCAGGATTTTGAACATGTTGGGATTTTCACATGTCAGTATTGTCAGTATTGTGTTTGTCGGTATGCTGCCCATGTCAGCATTATGAGTTTCGGGATTTTGATGTCGGGATTATGTCTGTCAGGATGTAGTCTGGTGGGATTTTGACTACATCCTGTCTAATTTCCTGTGTAATATGCTACCTGTTATTCTAACTGATATAAAATAAATCTGAGAACTAGTTGAGTATACCACGTGTGGACTAACCGCAAATAGCACAAACTACTGCGTTATATATTTAATCAACATCACTCACACTCAGGGCAATTATATTCTACTCTGGTGCATCAATTCATCTATAGACTTACTGCTACTAGCAAATTCTGGATTAGAACAACTTTGACAAGGACCAAACTGTAACGGCTAGATGACTGGGTAAGAGGATCTCTCAAATGGCAGGTCTTGTGGCGTGTTCCCATTATGCAGTGGTTAGTACCTACCAAAAATTATTTCAAGGAAGGATGACCAAGAGAATCATGGGTGCCCAAGTGCATCGATGCATGTGGGGAGAGAAGGCTAGCCTGTCTGGTCCTATTCCACAGAAGAGCAACTGTAGCACAGATTACTGAAAAAAATTAATGCTGGCTATGATAGAAAAGTGTCAGAATGCACAGTGTATCACAGCTTGCTGCATTTTGGGCTGTGTAATCACAATCCAGTCAGAGTACTCACGCTGACCCCTTTGCACCTCTGAAGTGCCCATGAGGGGCATGTGAGCATCAGAACTGGACCATAGAACAATGGTAGAAGGTGACCTGGTCTGATGAATCACATTTGCTTTTACATCATATGGATGGCCAGTTGCATTTGCATCATTTACCTGGAGAAGTGATGGCACTAGGATGCACTATGGGAAGAAGGCAAGCTACCAGAGGCAGTGTGATGGTCTGGGCAAAGTTCTGTTGGGAAACCTTGGGTCCTGGCATTCATGCACTTACTGAACCTAAACATTGTTGCAGACCAAGTACAGACCTTCATGGTAAAGGCCTCTCAGCAGGATAATGCTTCCTGCCACACTGCAAAAATTCAGGAATGGTTTGAGAAACATGACAATGAGTTCAATTTGTTGAATTTGACTCCAAACTCCCCTGATCTAAATCTTTTGGAAGTGCTGAAAAAACAAGCCTGAGCCATATAAGCCCAACCTCACACCTTACAGGACTTAAAGATTCTATTGCTAATGTCTTTGTGCCAGAGGACTACAGGACACCTATACAGTATTTGCTGCCTCCTTTGTTTTCTATTACTGGTAAAATCATGTTGTGTAAGACTAAGAAGTAAATGTAATTAGGAAATGTAATGCACTTTGATTTTATTAGATGTCCTTTTAAGTTAAGATGATAAATCTTGCAAGCATATTTTAGTAAAAACAATTAAAACTTAATTAAAGGTTTCAACTCTGCAAGCAAGCTTGATTTAGACATTTAGTTTGAAAAACAATGGTTAATATTGCATTTCTGTTACTTTACTATCTTATAACATAGCTCTATTGCATCAAAACCATCCCTATCAGGATTCAAATATTTAAAAAAAATCTAAGACAAGAATAAAAACATTAATCAGTGTTATCTAATGATTCAGTTTGTTAAATGAGCTGCTGAATTTTTTTCCTACCACTGATCCAATATTCTTGTGCTATGTTAGTAAAACAGGTCTGAGAAACAATTGTGCACCTGCAGGTTAATATGGATGCATCAGTCTATAGCTGGATCTAATTAGTAGCAATGCAATGAATACTTGAACATGGGAGGGGTTGGGATGCTTTGCTCATGTCATGACTTTTACACTAATAATACATTAGGGTTTGCAGTACAGAATCGCAGATGTGGGTTCTAGGTTTAAAATAACCATCAGCTTTCTACATGTCTATACTCTTTAATAAATGACTTAGCTACTTTAGAAAGTAGTGTCTTTAAAATTATTAGTAAAGGTGCATACACACACAACAATTTTTTGAACAATTATCGATAACGATATCGTTTATCGTTCAATCGTTGAAAAAAATTGTTCACTTTCTGAGTTAAAATGATGAACGATAATCGTTCATGCGTGTTCACATTTGTAGTTTGTAGTTCAGTCAGACTGACCAACTCAACGATTTTCAGTAAGGGAATATGCAAAAATCGTTTGTAGTTAAAAAAAATCGTTCATTACATTTAGTAAATGAATGATTTTGGTAAATGATTTTCGTTCATTTTTCCCTTGAAAAAATGAACGAAAATCGTTTATTAAAATCGTTCATTTACTAAATCGTTGTGTGTGTATGCAGCTTTACACTGGGTAGGTTATTATTATTATCAATATTGCTATGAATATTATCATGAATATTATTATTACTACTGTACTATGATTATTTGTCTCCTTAAGCATCATCATATTTATGTTACGGTTTACATAATTATTTAATATTATCAGTTACTTACTGTATATGGTGCCACCATATTCCGTTGCACTTTACAATTGCAACGAAATATGATGGCGCCATATATAGTAATATATAGTAATAAAACAAGACTTGGTAATAACAGACATGGAAGTACGAGGGCCTTGCTCGCAAGCTTACATTCTTTAATTGCATACATATTAAGGTATGTGACACCCATACATTAGACAAGGGCTAACATTTAAGGAGGAAAGGGACTAGAAGCTGGGGCTGTCGAGCCATTTTTGGGTGGAGTCAGAGGGTCTCATTCAGACCTGCTTGCAAGCGCCTGAGTGCTCGCAAGCAGGTCAATGATGGGCTCTGCGCACGTGCAGCGGCTGCACTGTGCGTGCGCAAGCCCTGGAGTGAGAGAGAAATTATCTCGCTCTGGGGCTCACTACAAAAGGGTCGGCTGTCGATGGTGATCGACAGCTCGCCCCGTTTTCTAGGTATGGCGGAGGGTGGCTTCACAAACGGAGGTGTTCCCAAATGAACGCCAGCCATTTGTGGGCGGCCCCACTGAGATCACCAGTGATGTCAGTGGGAGAGCTTCCGGCTCTATTAGAGCCGGAAGCTCTCTGGGGCTTGTGGAAGATGAGACCCTAGTACAAGGGTCTCGTCGCAAGCCCCGATGGTCTTGACCATTGCGACCATCAACCTGGCCGCTCGCTACAGCTGTGGGTGTTCACCCACAGCTTAGCGAGTGGCCAGGAGGCCGTCTTTTTTTACAGATGCGGCCACCCTCATTCAGAACGATTTTGGCTCCAGCTTCAAAAGGTGACAAGTACTAATAATGTTGGTATGGCAGAAGGTAGGATTACCAAGCATTGTGCATTGGTTGGTGGATAATGTATGACAGTGAAATCATGTATTTTGCTAAACAGCAGGAGTAGACACCAGAGGGTAAATTTACTAAAAGCTAATTTTGGTTCCATTTAAAATCGACCAAAATAGAATTTTGGTGCATTGGTTTCTATTTTAAGTTCTATTTGAAATTCTGAATGTGTTCTATTCACCAAAATCGACTCAAAATCGACCCAAAATGGAACCAAAATTATACAAAAGCATTCATATTGGTCAAAACATGTCCCATGCACTGTATTACCCACAAACACCTTCATCCCAGTGTTAATTTGCATATCCACAATTTTCTAAATCATTGCTATGCCTTTAAATGCCTGATTTATAGAGTAAGAGTGCCCCACATGCTTCTCTCCCATGTGTTATACCATAATTTTTCAGACAATTCTACAGTATTTAAAATGCAATAGAACTATTTCTGATGGTCGATTTTGGGCCAATTTTGGGTTGATTCTCAAATCTACTGTTAGTAAATAAACTTTTTCTACTGATGGCTATGGGGAAGTACCGATGGTCTATTTTAAGTTCTGTTTGTGTGTGGTGTCGGGGATTTTGAGTCAGTTTTGCATTTAGAAAATACCTGATTGTCAAAATCACCACCAAATCACTTCAAATATACCACAAGATAGAATGGAACTGAAATTTGACCCTTAATAAATTTACCCCCACTTCAAATTGAATATACGTATGAGGAAGCAGTGTGGGGAATACTACAAGCAGATGTTAAGCAAGTCATAAATGTCCATAACTCTGATTACCACCACAGAATGGTGAGTGCTATCTATTTATTTTTTTTACTAAATAATATACAAAAAATGATGCATCTTTTCTGCCTTTCCACCAAAAAACTGTAAGCATGGCATTAGCAACCAACATGCTTTATTTGTTGATAACTTAAAAATGTATCAAATTAATAAAATAGGGTTAGTTATATTTTTGCTCCAACCACTACATAGCAATAAAGTCATGACAGTATCAGTTTCATTAAATAAAGTCTGCGGAGGTATAGCTTCTCCTGATGAACTGCTACCTGCTCCTGTGTCCAGCACGATAATGGGTTCAAGGTGCACAGCAGCTCAAGGTACTAGATTCCTGCCATTTTTATGCCTGTCAGTGTGTTCTTCTCACTAATTACCCCACAACCCGGAGACAGAGCAGCAACACGTTTTGTCCACTTCTAACAAAGTAGATGAAATGTACCGCTGGGCTGCCAAACAGCAAGGAGAGAGGGAAACTACATAGATGCAGACAATAACATCAGGTACCACTTCTAATTATTAAAAAAAAGGGGAAGGTGGGGAAAAGGAGGGGGGGAGAGATCCAGGAAATATACCACCATACTGCTAAAGCTACTACATAAAATTTCAGAATCAAAATTCAGAAGGAAAATGGATCTAGAAGGGCTGTGTCCACAGGTGTTCCTCAGTATCAACCGATTAAGTTGTGATGGAGTTGGTGGTGATGCTACTCAGAGTAAACAACAACAGTACCTGGAAGGAGATCAAATAAATGACCAACAAGACTCTATTATGGAGCACTCTTATAGCCTGTATGAGTATTTGAAATAAAATATAACTTTTAATGTATCAAAAAAACTTATTAAAATGGATTTACAAAATAAAAATGGGAAGGTGTCTCAGGTAAAGAGATAGGGGTGTGAGGGATTAACCATGTTAGGGCGGCAAAATATGAAAAAGGTGATGCATTTTATATATAGACAAAATTTACATATACAAATACATATAACACATAGATAATATAAAATACACCCAGGAACAAAGTATTACAGGTCAAGTCTCACATATCCAAATATTCCAAAATATGGAATATTATGAAATAAAGAATTTTTTTTAGCATGACTGAGATAGTGAAACCATTGATTGCTGATGGCTTAATGTACACAAACTTTGTTTAAGGCACAAAATGTGATAAAAAAATTTAAGTATAAAATTGCATTTAGGCTATATGTAATGAATTTCACATACTGTATGTACACAAACTTTGTTTGAGCCACAAAATTAGTAAAAATATTGTATACAATTAATTGTAGGCTCTGTGTATAAGGTGTATATGAAACATAAATGCATTATGTGCTTAGATCTGGGTCCTATTCCCAAGTTATTTCATTATTGTATGCAATTATTCCAAACTACACAATATTCTGATATCCAAAATACCCCAGGTCCCAAACATTTTGGATATGAGAGACTGTACAACAATATTGTTGTTGCTATCATGAACAAAAGGAGAAATTCAATTTTATTCTCTCTCTGAGTATATACAGTATTTTGCTGCAAATACTAACATCAGTAAGCACTTCATTAATACATTAGGTGGATAAGAGTAAAAAGTAAAAGTCAGGGTGTGATCTGTATTGCACAGTTCTGCAGCTTCCCATCTTACCTAGGGCATATGGTGGGGAGTGAGAGACATGTGTTCCACAGTAACCCTTGGAAACAACAGTCATTAACGTCTCACTGTTACCGCCGTTTGTCTCTACTGTACAGTGTCTTGCACTAAGTGCATAGGACAGTGAATGAGAAATTACTCTGCTGTTGGCGGGAAATGAAAAGAGTATGATAGATAAGTGATGTGTGTTCAAGTATGAATCCTCTAATAACAGTATAAGCTTATTACATACCAGAGTAGATATTTAATGATCACCTTAATCATCAACTATACAGTTTGTTAAAGATTATTCTGAGGTAGCTGTTCTCAGATAATAAAGTGTAAGTGTGCATCGTTTATAGCACTGTTTGTACAGTGTGTCATTGGTTTCTCTAAAAAAGAACCATTAGTCCACCATCATTGCAGGGTCCCACCATCCTTGATAGCAATGCTCCTTTGAAAACATAAATAGAGGAAATATAGCACAATGAATAGAGAGGTGCAGCTAGGTTAATGCACAAGAGTATACACCCAAATATAATACTCAGTTGACATAAATAGAACAAAAGTAGTACACTCAAACCAAAAAAGCGCCCCCCACTCAACATATATAACAAATAGGACACCAATGTGTTTTCACACAAAAAATGGAGAATAATCACCAATTGTAATGGTACTTAGTAACTCCAAGTCCTGGGTCTCCACTATTAGGCCTCTATGTTGAGGTACTATTCAGTTTCCCTTGGGACAATTCCATATACATAAAGGGATATAAAAAAAGTGGAATAATAGTGCAGTAAGCCTCAAAAAACATAAGTTTTAATAACAGGTTTGCACTTACAACAACGAGATGTATAAAAAGCATATAACAATTTCCATATGCAAGACTGCACCCAGCCCCCGTCCACGTGTCGACATCAAACCCAGATGTAACAGGGAAACAGTGGGACCGCCACTCCGGATATAGAGGTCCACTAGGATGAAGTCCACCTAGGCAAGCTGTAGATGCTGCAATCAGTTCAGAGGGGGAGCCCCGCTTAACGCGTTTTGGACACCGAATGGTCCTTCGTCAGAAGTGTGGAATGCTCTGCTAGTATCTTCCTTAAATAACCTAAATACAATTAACTCACATGATTCCAATTAACGAGCGCCGGCGGCTGTGTGTAGATCCGGAAGCCGGAAGTTACTCACCCGAGTGAGTTCCACCGGACCCGGAAGACCTGTGTTCCAAAGATTCAACACACGTGGTTTCACTTGCTGCAAACATGAAAGCTGGAAGTCATAAATCCTGGTGCGTTCCACTGCACCCGGAAGTCCTGCGTTCCAAAGGCACCCGGCTTAAATCCTCCATGATAAATAGAATCAAATAAATGAAATCTTTATTATTCTTAAAAATTGCTGGTTTGTCCTCATTGATAAGTCCACACAGACATATACCACATGGAAAACAAACAAATAAACAGATAAATGTATAATCTATAACCACAATAAATATAATAGCACCACAATAAATACGTGCAAATATGCAGGTTATAGCAGTACAAAACCCGCGAGAATCTGACAGTGGGAGGATGACAGTTTGCCTCATTTTGGGATCTGAGTCAGGCAGAAAACACGAGCTGGACTCAGATACCGACCTGGATTGTGAAGTTTGGGTGGGTCAGGTTCTCAAGGAACCGGAACCTCTCTTCTCTAAATTCAAGTCCTCTCCATTGGTGGAACTGCATAAAATCATTTTACCTTTGTGTCACATTAAGTTAGGCATGCTGTAAAGAATAATTTAGTGAAAGCTCTGCATAAATAAGACCAGGCTTTCAGTTATCTGAATGAAGAGTTTCCTACCTTAAGCCAAGCAAAGCTAAAAGAAGGCATATTTGTTGACCCCTAAATATGGAAACTGCTTATGGATGAAATATTTAATGCTAAATTGACAGAAATTGAATCTGCTGCTAGATCCTCCTTCAAGGCTGCTGCATGCTGATTCTTAGAGAACAGAAAATAGGCCAACTACTGTATGTGTCCATTGTGAATGAACTATTGGACAACTACAAGAACAAAGGTTGTGGAATATCACTTAAAATTAACTTTTTTGCATTTCCAGCTAGACTTTTTTCCATGACAATCTGGGTAGTGTAAGTGATAAACAAGGGGAACGTTTTCACCAAGACATTCTGACAAAGGAGCATTGCTAGTGGTCCTTGGTCAGAAGCATGGCATGCTCACCTAGTATTTTCCTTAAATACCCTAAATACAATTAACTCACATGATTCCAATTAACGAGTGCCAGCGGCTGTGTGTAGATCTGGAAGCCAGAAGTTACTCACCCGAGTGCGTTCCACCACACCCAGAAGTCCTGCATTCCAAAGGTTCAACGCACATGGTTTCACTTGCCACAAACATGAAAGCCGGAAGTCACAAACCCTGGTGCGTTCCACTGCACCCGGAAGTCCTGCGTTCCAAAGGCACCCAGCTTAAATCCTCCATGATAAATAGAATCAAATGAGAGAAATCTTTATTATTCTTAAAAGTCGGTGGTTTGTCCTCATTGATAAGTCCACACAGACATATACCACATGGAAAACAAACATAAATAAACAGATAAATGTATAATCTATAACCACAATAATTATAATAGCACCACAATAAATACGTGCAAATATGCAGGATATAGCAGCAAATAAATGACAATAAGTGCAAGTAGAAGAAAATTTTATATAGCAGCAGAATAACAATAGGTGCAAGGATGGGGGATTTTATATAGCAGCAAGTATGTAAACTCAAGATCACTATTTGATTAAAAATATAAATAGATAAATTAGGTTAAGAAACATTTGAGTTCAAAATCTCCATTCAGCCCCTTGGGTACAAGGGTCCCTATTTGGCAAATCCACCTCATTTCGGCTTGTGAAAGCCTCTTTTCAATGTCTCTTGTTTTCCATCTGGGGAGTATCTGTTGAATACCTAAGAACTGTTTTAAATGGCACTCTTTGCTATTATGATGATTTTTAAAATGTGCGGAGACTGTGTGTGTAATTAGACCTTTACGTATATTATAGATATGTTCGGATAATCTTGTTTTGAGGTTTCTGGTGGTTTTACCTATATCCATTAGGCCACAGGAACACTCCAGGAAATATATCACGTTCCTGGAGTTACATGTAATAAATTCCCTTATAGGATAATTATTACCGTGCATCTCGAATTCTAGAACCTTCCGGTCATGAGATTTAACTGTTTTACACATTAAACAGTCGTCGCATCGATAAAAGCCCTTAGATCATACACTCTGTCTTGTTTCAGTATCTAAACTACTCCTAACAAGTTTGTCTTTAAAGGCAGGTGCCTTCCTATATATAAAATGCATCTTATCTGATATTACTGGACCTATAATTGAATCTTGCTTTAATAGTTTCCATTTTTCCTAAACACTTTCTCTATTTCTTTAAAGGATCTATTGTACTGAGTAATAAAAGCCCACTTAAATTTTTCATCAGTAATATTTTCTGTGAATTTAGTTTTTAATAGTTCTGTGCGATTAATTAAAGACGTTTTTTCTTTAGCTTGCAATAAAACTTCATTCGAATAACCCTTCATTCGAAGATGATCAGCTGTCTCATTAATTTGTTCCTCACAGATCTCAGGTTCCGTACAGTTTCTTTTGTTCCTCAAAAACTGACAATAGGGGACCCCATCTAACCAATTTGAATGGTGTTGACTCATTCTTTCTATGAAACTATTAGAATCAGTTGTTTTTCTAAAAGTTTTGGTATTAATTACACCATTCTTAATATATATACAAAGATCAAGAAAAGATACCTCTATAGTGCTACAATTAAAAATCAATTTAATATTAAAACTATTGTCATTAAGATTATTGCAAAATAATTTAAGTGAATCTTCTTTTCCACGCCATATAAATAAAATATCGTCAATAAAATGTTGCCAGGACACTACGCCAGCCCCCAGCTCACCATTGTGCCACACATGGTGATTCTCCCAGTACGCCATAAATAAATTGGCATAGCTGGGAGTGAACCTAGTGCCCATAGCAGTTCCTACTTGTTGTAGGTAAAAGGACCCATCAAAATAGAAATAATTGTTTAATAAAATGAACTTAGTACTTTCAAGAATAAAACATTTTAAAGGGTCAGTAAAATTAGTAAAATTTAAAAAATAAGCAACAGCGGCTAGGCCCTTCTCTAAATCAATAATGTTATACAAGGTACTGACATCAGCTGTGCAAATAATATCACCCTCTTCCCACTTGTAATTAGGAGGATTTCAGATTATATCTCCAGTATCTCTCAAATATGCTTTGGTAGTCTGTACGATTGGCTGCAAATAGGAATCCACCATGGCTGAAAGATTACTGGTTAGACTATTACATCCAGCAATAATTGGTTGACCTGGAGGGTGGGGGGGATCCTTATGGATTTTAGGGAGCACATAAATCGAGGGAATTGACGGATTTTGGATGTTTATAAACTCACATTCACATTTTGTGATCGCATAATTTTCCAATGCTTTCTGAGACAACTCTACTAACTCTTTACTAATTTTTAATGTGGGGTCACTTTTTAATTTTTTATATGCAGATCCATTATTAAGATGTTTATAAATTTCAGTAATATAGTCCCATCATCATTAGACAGATCTTTTTAAAGTGGGACCCCAGAACCCCCAGAAAGAATCGTTTTTAGAAAATAAGAGAAAAACTTGTATAGGTAAAAGAGCGGGGAATAAAAAGAAGCACATTAAAGTAATTAAAACAAACCCTACTAATCAGATAAGAAAGGATATTGATTTAATGGAAGTAAATGATCAAAGTAAAAATTTTAATCTCACTGATAGGATACTAACTAAAAGTGAGAAAAATGTGCTCATAAAAGGGATGAAATTTTTTCCATCAAATAAGCCTAATCCATTTAACGTGTTTGTAGATATACAAAAGTTTATACGAAAGTTAATGGTTAAACACTTTTTCCTTAGTAGGGAAAATGATGACAGCTTAATAGAAAGACCCCTTAATAAGACTAATTTTAAACCACCCTCCACCTTTTATCCTTCACAATTAAAAGGGAGTTGTATAGACTGCTTTAATAAAGTAGTCTGTCAAGAGGTAGATAAAATTACACGTAAATCCAACTCAAAAATAAAACTTAATTTAAGTAAAAAAGAATTTGAGGCAGTAAAATCTTTATGAGATGATAAGTATTTAGTGATTAAACCAGCCGACAAGGGTGGAGGGGTAGTCCTTATGAAGAGGGAGGACTATATTACTGAAATTTATAAACAACTTAATAATGGATCTACATAAAAAAAATAAAAAGTGACCCCACATTAAAAATTAGTAAAGAGTTAGTAGAGTTGTCTCAGGTAGCATTGGAAAATAATGTGATCACAAAAAGTGAATGTGAGTTTATAAACATCCAAAATCCATCAATTCCCTCAATTTACGTGCTCCCTAAAATCCATAAGGATCCCCTCCACCTTCCAGGCCAAACAAATATTGCTGGATGTAATAGTCTAACCAGTAATCTTTCAGCCATGGTGGATTCCTATTTGCAGCCAATAGTACAGACTACCAAAGCATATCTGAGAGATACTGGAGATGTACTTAAGAGAATTTCAGATTATAAGTGGGAAGAAGGTGATATTATTTGTACAGCTGATTTCAGTACATTGTATACCATTATTGAATTAGACAAGGGCCTAGCCGCTGTTGCTTATTTTTTAAATTTTACTAAATTTACTGACCTTTTAAAGTGTTTTATTCTTGAAAGTACTAAGTTCATTTTATTAAACAATTATTTCTATTTTGATGGGTCCTTTTACCTACAACAAGTAGGAACTGCTATGGGCACTAGGTTCGCTCCCAGCTATGCCAATTTATTTATGGCATACTGGGAGGATCACCATGTGTGGCACAATGGTGAGCTGGGGGCTGGCCTAGTATCCTGGCAACGTTTTATTGACAATATTTTATTTATATGGCGTGGAAAAGAAGATTCACTTAAATTATTTTGTAATGATCTTAATGACAATAGTTTTAAAATTAGATTGATTTTTAATTGTAGCACTATAGAGGTATCGTTTCTTGATCTTTGTATATATATTAAGAATGGTGTAATTAATACCAAAACTTTTAGAAAAACAACTGATTCTAATAGTTTCATAGAAAGAACGAGTCAACACCATTCAAATTGGTTAGAAGGGATCCCCTATTGTCAGTTTTTGAGGATCAAAAGAAACTGTATGGAACCTGAGATCTGTGAGGAACAAATTAATGAGACAGCTGATCATCTTCTAATGAAGGGTTATTCGAATGAAGTTTTATTGAAAGCTAAAGAAAAAACATCTTTAATTAATCGCACAGAACTATTAAAAACTAAAATCACAGAAAATAATACTGATGAAAAATTTAAGTGGGCTTTTATTACTCAGTACAGTAGATCCTTTAAAGAAATAGAGAAAATGTTTAGGAAAAATTGGAAACTATTAAAGCAAGATTCAATTATAGGTCCAGTAAAATCAGAGAAGCGGCATTTTATATATAGGAAGGCACCTGCCCTTAAAGACAAACTTGTTAGGAGTAGTTTAGATACTGAAACAAGACAGAGTATAAGATCTAAGGGCTTTTGTCGATGCGGCGCCTGTTTAATGTGTAAAACAGTTAAATCTCATGACCGGAAGGTTCTAGAATTCGAGGTGCATGGTAAGAAATATCCTATAAGGGAATTTATTATATGCAACTCCAGGAACGTGATATATTTCCTGGAGTGTTCCTGTGGCCTAATATATAAAGGTAAAAACACCAGAAACCTCAAAACGAGATTATCCGAACATATCTATAATATACGTAAAGGTCTAATTACACATACAGTCTCTGCACATTTCAAAAATCATCATAATAGCAAAGAGTGCCATTTAAAACAGTTCTTAGGTATTCAACAGATACTCCCCAGATGGAAAACAAGAGACATTGAAAAGAGGCTTTCACAAGCCGAAATGAGGTGGATTTACCTATTAGGGACCCTTGTACCCAAGGGGCTGAATGGAGATTTTGAACTCAAATGTTTCTTAACCTAATTTATCTATTTATATTTTTAATCAAATAGTGACCTTGAGTTTACATACTTGCTGCTATATAAAATCCTCCTTCCTTGCACCTATTGTTATTCTGCTACTATATAAAATTTTCTTCTTCTTGCACTTATTGTCATTTATTTGCTGCTATATCCTGCATATTTGCACGTATTTATTGTGGTGCTATTATAATTATTGTGGTTATAGATTATACATTTATCTGTTTATTTATGTTTGTTTTCCATGTGGTATATGTCTGTGTGGACTTATCAATGAGGACAAACCAGCGATTTTTAAGATTAATAATAAAGATTTCACTCATTTGATTCTATTTATCATGGAGGATTTAAGCTGGGTGCCTTTGGAACGCAGGACCTCCGGGTGCAGTGGAACGCAGCAGGGTTTGTGACTTCCGGCTTTCATGTTTGTGGCAAGTGAAACCATGTGTGTTGAACCTTTGGAATGCAGGACTTCTGGGTGTGGTGGAACGCACTCGGGTGAGTAACTTCTGGCTTTTAGATCTACACACAGCCACTGGCGCTCGTTAATTGGAATCATGTGAGTTAATTGTATTTAGTGTATTTAAGGAAAATACTAGGTGAGCATGCCACGCTTCTGACCAAGGACCACTAGCAATGCTCCTTTGTCAGAATGTCTTGGTGAAAACGTTCCCCTTGTTTATCACTTACACTACCCAGATTGTCATGGAAAAAAGTCTAGCTGGAAATGCAAAAAAGTAAATTTTAAGTGATATTCTACAACCCTTGTTCTTGTAGTTGTCCAATAGTGGACACATACAGTAGTTGGCCTATTTTCTGTTCTCTAAGAATCAGCATGCAGCAGCCTTGAATGAGGATCTAGCAGCAGATTCAATTTCTGTCAATTTAGCATTAAATATTTCATCCATAAGCAGTTTCCATATTTAGGGGTCAACAAATATGCCTTCTTTTAGGCTTAAGGTAGGAAACTCTTCATTCAGATAACTGAAAGCCTGGTCTTATTTATGCAGAGCTTTCACTAAATTATTCTTTACAGCATGCCTAACTTAATGTGACACAAAGGTAAAATGATTTTATGCAGTTCCACCAATGGAGAGGACTTGAAGTTAGAGAAGAGAGGTTCCGGTTCCTTGAGAACCTGACCCACCCAAACTTCACAATCCAGGATGGTATCTGAGTCCAGCTCGTGTTTTCTGCCTGACTCAGATCCCAAAATGAGGCAAACTGTCATCCTCCCACTGTCGGATTCTCGCGGGTTTTGTATACTATAAAATTACCCGATCATTGGTGCCATTTCACTCCAGCTTTGGAGAATGTAGTGAGCAGAGAGGTGCTTTGTCCATCCAGGGACTGCTGTGTCTGTTCTGGGCATTGGCTGCTGTGTCCTTCAGGGGTTGCTGTGTCCATCCAGGGGCAGTGGCTGCTGTATATATCCAGGGATTGCTGTGTCCATCCAGGGGCAGTGACTGCTGTGTCCATCCAGGGGTCGCTGTGTCCATCCAGGTACTGCTGTGTCCATCCAGGGCAGGGGCTGCTGTGTCAGTCCAGGGGTTGTTGTGTCTATCCAGGGGCAGTGGCTGCTGTGTCCATCCAGGAGCTGCTGTGTCTATCCAGAGCAGGAGCTGCTGTGTCCATTCAGGGGCAGGGGCTGCTGTGTCCATCCCGCAGTGCCCTGTCCATCCAAGGGTGCCCAGTATAAAAAAAGAAAAGTTAATGATATAATTAAAAAAAATTATATATTTTTTTTGTGCTATACCCCAGTGTACTATTTTATTTTAAAAAAAATACTGTGACACTGCAAGTTAGACTGCAGTGTAATATTCATACATGTATTGTGACACTATAAATCATAGTGCAGTGTAATATTCATACACGTATTGTGAAACTGTAAATGGTAACGCGGTGTATTCATAAAATAATTGTGACACTGTAAGTGGAAGAGCAGGGTATTCATAAAAAATATTGTGACACTGTAGTTGGTAGCACAGTATATTCATAAAAAATATTGTGACACTGTAAGTGGAAATGCAGTGTAATATTCATACACATACTGTGACACGGTAAGTGGTAGCGCAGTGTATTCATAAAAAATATTGCAACACTGTAAGTGGTAGCACAGTATATTCATAAAAAATATTGTGACACTGTAAGTGGAAATGCAGTGTCAAATCCAACACATATTATAAGTCACTTTAAGTGGTAGCTCAGTGTACTCATAATAAATATTGTGACACTGTAAGTGGAGACGCAGTGTTATATACAATACGTATTGTAAATGGTAGCGCAGTGTATTCATAAAAAAAATTGTGACACTGTAAGTGGAACACAGTTTAATATTCATACATGTATTGTGAAACTGTAAGTGGAAACACAGTTTAATATTCATACACATATTGTGAGTTACTGTAAGTGGTAGCACAGTGTATTCATAAAAAATATTGTGACACTAAGTGGAAACGCAGTGTATTCATTAAAATATTGTGACACTGTAAGTGGAAACACAGTGTAATATTCAACACGTATTGTGAGTTACTGTAAGTGGTAGCGCAGTGTATTCATAAAAAATATTGTGACACTAAGTGGAAACGCAGTGTATTCATTAAAATATTGTGACACTGTAAGTGGAAACACAGTGTAATAAACAACACGAAAGGTGACACTGTAAATGGAAGCAGTGTATTCATAAAAAATATTGTGACACTGTAGGTCATTGATACTGTAGCGCAATATTTAAAATTGGTACAAATTGACATGTGTGCTGTACCACACTTCGTTAGTGTTTGTTGATATGGAGAACAATCAGTTGAGAGGAGAGCAGGAGCCACATATTAGTGCAGGAGCTGCTGCCAGTGCCACAAGTTATGAAGATACTACAGCCATAGCCAAAAGTTTTGCCAATGACACAAATATTGGTTTTCACAAAGTTTGCTGCTTCAGTGTTTTTAGACCTTTTTTTCAGATGTTACTATGGTATACTGAAGTAAAATTACAAGCATTTCATAAGTGTCAAAGGCTTTTATTGACAATTACATAAAGTTTATGCAAAGATTCAATATTTGCAGTGTTGACCGTTCTTTTTCAAGACCTCTGCAATTCACCATAACATGCTGTCAATCAACTTCTGGGCCACATACTGACTGATGGCCGCCAATCCATGCTTAATCAATGCTTGGAGTTTGTCCGAATTTTGGGGGTTTTGTTTGTCCACCTGCCTCTTAAGGATTGACCACAAGTTCTCAATGGGATTAAGTTCTGGCGAGTTTCCTGGCCATGGACTCAAAATGTTAATTTTTTTCTTCCCCGAGCCTCTTTTGCATTATGGAAAGGTGCTCTATCATGCTGTAAAAGGCATTGTTTGTCACCAAGCTGTTCTTGGATGGTTGGGAGAAGTTGCTCTTGGAAGATGTTTTGGTACCAATCTTCATTCATGGCTGTGTTCTCAGGCCTCTTGATTAATGACAACATATGCTTCCTTATGTGCCATGTTGGAATATACCAAAACTGTATGTTAGATATATGATGATAAGAAATGTATAGATACCAATGTTATAATATATATATATATATATATATATATATATCTACAGATTACAATTGGATAACTGAGATGGTAAAGTTGTAAACAAATTAATGAGTCTGTATCTAAAGATGAAACTATGCTTCAAATAAAGTTTAATGTGAAAAAAAAAGGAAGTTGAACTGCCACGTGTTTGTGCCGCCCACTGCTGCTGCTTAGCTTAGTCAGCCAGCTAGCTTGGTGAAATGAATGTTATTGAGGTTAATAATACTGTAGAAGCAAAACAAAAGCCCAAATTATGTGATTTTAGCAGTTTTTATAAAAAAAAAATAAAAAAAATACAGATCCAAAACCAAAATACGCAAGGGCGGTTTTGGCAAAACCAAATCCAGATCCAAACCACGAAGGAGATACAGATCCAAAACCAGAACCAAATCACGGGGGTGCACATCCCTACTTGAAGTTTTCTCTCCAGCAACATTCAGATGTGTCCACATACATCTAGCCTTCTTGTGCGTTAAACAGTCCTTCTAGTAGTGCAATGCCGTGGTGCGACTGTATAGCACCAAGTGTCTTTGCATGAAACTTTTTCTCTTAAAATGCATCTTATTCACAAAGCGATGCAAATACTGTAGGATGCACAAACAGCTTATGCTGATTAAAATGATATATGGCATGTCATTATCCTGTGTGCGACTGCATCTGTATCTGCATGCAAAATGCTATGTTACAGTGTCCCAGCCAATTATATTGTAACGTATCATTTTGCATGCAGATATAACCACAGTCGCACACAGAATATACTGTAGGCAATCCACATATCATTTTAATCAGCATTGGCTGCTTATTTGTTCTATTTGCATCGCTTTGTGAATAAGATCCATTTTAAGGGAAAAAGTTGTACTAAAAACCGCTCGGCACTACTGAGTCACATGACACTCATGCATTATGTGTAACGCGACTTGTATCATGCAGAGAATAGATGTATGTGGACACATCTGTAGGCTTCTCTCTCTGGCCACTTCTTTGTGATTTTTAGTGTCTCTGCTGTCCCATAAACACAGAAAACAGCAGTACTTTGTGAATCCACCTTGCAAACCTATCAGCAGTGCAACTACCTTTAGGTCAAAACAAAGATTCCATTCATAATTCTTAATACTTGATCCCCGCCATCAACACAGCCATACTTTATAAGTTTCTTTTCTGTCCACTGCATAGGCCAGAGGCACTGAAGGGAGTTTGATCCCATTATGGAGTAACACAGCTTTCAGACTACTCTTTACAGAATCAATAAACAGTCGCCACTCACTAGTATTGTGCTGAACACCAAACTCAATCATTAAACTGTTCAGTACACAAACACATGTGGCCATTTTTTTAAAAGTTTCTTGTGCTAAAACTTGAAATTGTCATGCCTTGAGCCAGAAGGTTTCACTGTTGCAGCCTAGAACCCAAAAGTTTGGCTTGTTGTTTTGACAGTTTCAAGTCACAAACCAAATCATTGAATTTTTCCTGTTCTATGATTTGAGGTGATTTGTCTTGAGTTTTGGGGTGATACGCTGCTATTATTCTTGTATCTTCTGATTCACTTTCCTTTGATGTCCCTAATTCACTTGTACACACGCGAGGTATGGTAACAGGCAGCCCTTCTCCATGAGGCACAGGTTTTAGCTCTGAGGACACTTTGGGATATTTGATAGTGTGTTTAGTTCTACTAGAATGCCCAGCAATACTAGTTAGACAAAAATAACAGTCAGTACAGTGGTCCTTAGGCTCATGCCATACCACTGGGACAACAAACGGCATCATATGGTGATTTTCTTGCAACCATTCTGTTAGTTTAGTTGTGCAGGCTATGCAAGAAATATGGAGTGCCCAGATGTCACCAAGAGCACAGTCAAAGTACATTTTATAAGCCTTTTTTTATCAAGGCACTAATAGAATTTTTTCGACTTTTTGGTGTGAACTTACTGCATACATAGCAAAAGTTGTCAGGTTTACACACCCACGAATTTTAGCGAATAACATTTTTTATATGTACTTACAATACAGATAATGCAAAAAAATGACTCAAGAATATAGGAAATAAAGAACACAAGAAAGAATATACTGATTAAAGTGGATAAATGAAAACAAAGGTAAAATAACCACTTGCCAGTGGTGTAAGGGCCACATATCTTCTTATGGTGATTGACCATCAGCCAGAATGGGACACAGAGATGGAAGCTCTATCACAAAGCAGCCCACTGTGAGAACAACCCCCAATTACCGATGGTCATGGTACAGTCTGGGTAGCTTCCTGCTTATTCTCCCTCTACACATCAGTCGGGAGCTGGGACAGGAGCCAGCAAGCAACATGGCATCCAGCACTATGAGGAGTGTTCTGCCCCAGGACCAGCACATAGAGGAGAATTAGGAAGATAAGGATGGGGATTCTGATGACATAGAGGATGAGGAGTCTGGGCAGGATATGTAACGAATAGCGCAGGCAGAAGGGAGTCTTGCCAAGTTACAGTGATTAAATACTTTCATTTTTAATTTTACTTTTTCTAAATATCTCAAAAATCTTTATGATATAAAATTTCTGGTGGCATATTTGAATACTACTCACAAAATTATATGTGAATTGATATACTGTATATCATGTCAGATGCAAAATGGCTGTTGAGTAGTGTACTAAATCTTGTAGGTAATGTTGTGGGAGTTTACATTTCGATTGTTACTGTATGTTGTTAGGGGGTTATGGGTAATTATCTGCAGGGTTATGATGATATGATCTGATAGGGCTTCAGTATATTATGTCCCATTGAGACAAAAAGAACATGTATGGTATATTCCCTTCCTGCTCTTCCTCTTTCTGACAAGAAGTTCACAACATTTGCAGTTTAGTTTACCTAGAAAATGTTAATCATGGGTTAATTATTTGATACTCTCATGATCATGCTAGGAGAAGCCCCCCACAGACTGAGATGTTACCCATTGTTTGGAAAGAGCAGGTAGGCTATTAGGAGTCCAAACAGAAGGGGTTTCCAGCTAAGGTATTATAACACCCACTCAATACTAGAGATGTGTGGTTTGGTTTTCCTAAAATGCGAACACACCTGAACTTAGGAGTTCCAAGTCAAATAGAGCCCCAGTTCAGAATCACTTTAGGGAACCAAGTAGAACCGAGTTTCAGCTCAGGTCTGTTGTCAGTTCAGAACTTATTCTAAAAACTGAACTCAGGTTTTGGACTGTAAACAGATCCAAATGACATGATTTTAGTTGTTCTTATCGATTTCTTTATTGATTATTATTGATTTTTATGAAATCCAAAACCGAACCAAAATCGAAAAATGTTGATGAACTAGAACCAAAACCAAAACAAGGGGGTCCGTTCACATCTCTCCTCAATACTCTTACACACATATCCCTGTACAGAAGTTGGAAATATCTCATAGCATAAAAAACCCTTTATCCAATGTGGAAACAATATGAATATAAAAAGTGATGCCCGGGGCTCAGAAAAGTTTTCTCAAATATGACATTGAGCTTTTAACTGAACTGTCAGAATCCTGTACAGAAACATGGGAAAGTTGCCAAAATCTGACACTGATGTGATAGTATTGGCTAAAGATTATGGCTTCCACTGATCTGTCAGGAACCAGTATGGGAACGTTGGAATGTCACCATGATTAGATTCTTTGAAACTTTAACTCTGCTAAAGAAAGAAGACAGAATTGAGACTATTGCTCATCCCCCTTGTTCAGCATTTATTTCCCTTAATCTGTATTCTTGTCACAATGTCAATAGTACTGTACAAGATGTCATGACAGAATGCTGGTAAAAGAGCTGCCTTACATTTGCCTTCACACCTAGTAATGCCAGCCCTGCACTGATAAAGGCAGTAAGTCAAACTATGGGCTATTTATGCTATTTATGTCACAACTTACCAGAACACAACAGGACAGCAGGCTGTTGGGTCTGGAAAGGTCAGCTGTAGTAGTTTGGGAGGGTGGTGGATTTTTGGCAGTCGAGGACTGCTAATATTTGTGACAGGCCCACAGTTTGCCACTATAGTGACCCGGTGTGCACCTGGACACCACCAGTGATGTGGTCTTACAGCATGAGACAATTGTGCTTTACACCAGACTCTGGGTCTGATTCAAATGCAGTATGCAAACTTGATGGTTTACGTACATATCCGATGGTGGAATGTCTGCGCATATGCAGGGCCAGTTCTGTGCATGTGCAATATGGATCCTGCGATCATGGTTGCAGTGCCCCCTGAGCCACAATCCGATTGACTGGCTGTGGCCATTTGGGGGTGGGAAGGGGACGGCACTGGCTGTATTCCTGGAAACAGGAACACATTGCCCCTGTTTCCTGGAAAGTTTGAGGTTAGGGTATGATTTGTAGCATGTATATTTCCTGGCCTAACAAGTGGCTAGGAGCTGGCCAGGCTTCAGCTTACCCAGTCTGGCCAAAGCAGTAACCATCGCGACCAATGGTCATGGTGGTGATCCGAGACAGCATCTACAGATGCTGCTCTTGGATTGCAGATGCATGCAGGAGGTGTCTATTTCTATTTCATATAGACCTCCTGCTGCATTAGCATATTGGTTGAACAGATTTTCCTTGCGGCTGTGGAATACCGTCCACATCTAAATCAGGCCCTCTGTCAGTAACTTCAATTAATGGTTCCCTATATAATAAGCCCAGCCTCAGGTCTCAGTTTTTGATTATTCATCAAGCTACTGTTATCTCCACTGTCTCACCAGGGGTGTCTTTAGAGAGGAGGGGTCCCGTGTGCATTCCCCGTCCGGGGCCACCTCCTCTCTTCCCGGCGGCCAGCCACCGACTGATGTGGCTGGCCGGCCACCGGAACATTAATAGACTCTGGGCCTGATTCAGAGCCGGGCGCTCTGACAAGAGCGCTCACTCTGAATCAGGGCCCTCCTACCTAAAATTGGAGCGGCCTCCTGGCCGATCGCATAGCTGTGGGTGACCACCCACAGCTTATGTGAGCAGCCAAAAAGAAGGTCGTGATGGTCAAGACCATCGCGACCATCGGGCTTGTGACAAGACCCTGCGGTAGGGTCTCGCTGCCGCAAGCCCTGGAGTGCTTTTGGCTCTATCAGAGCCAAAAGCACTCCCACTGACATCACTAGTGATGTCAGTGGGGCTGGCCCCAGACGGTAGGCGTTCCCATGGGAACACCTCCGTCTGGGCAGCCATGCCCCCGGCACGCCCCCCAAGGGGGCGTGCTGTCCTCACCATTGACAGCACGCCCCCTTTGGTGCGAGCCCATAGCGACGGCTTGGCCATTGCTATGCATCTTGCGCATGCGCACGACAGAGCTCCCTCCGTCATGCGCATGCGCACTAGAGCACCATCGACCCGCTTGCGAGCACTCAGCGCTCACGAGTGGGTCTGAATCAGGCCCTCTGTGCACTAGAGTGTGCCCAGAGTCTGCAGTGCATGCACAAAACGTTGGAATAATGGCCCAGGCGGCCATTTTTCCGACTATTTGTACAAAACTGACACCCGGTGCGGGATCTCAGAGAGGTTAGTTTTAAATAATATGGGTGCAGGGTGTACGGTGCGGGCCCCCCATGGACCCGGGGGCCTGTGTGCACCGCAAACCCTGCACCAATTATAGATATGCCCCTGTGCCTCACCATATACAGACGTCTGCCTGTGTCCTCTGATTGTGGACTTTCCCAAATAACTCATACAGCCATTGCAATTCCCCTGTGTGCTAACACTATTACCTGCTACCAGACTTTGGAACTTTGGGTCTGATTCAGAGCCGGACGCTCTGACCAGAGCACTCGCAATGAATCAGGGCCCTCCTACATGAAAATGGAGCGGCCTCTTGGACGCTCGCATAGCTGTGGGTGACCACCCACAGCTATAGCGAGCATCCATGATGATGGTCGTGATGGTCAAGACCATCGCGACCATCGGGCTTGCGACGGAGACCCTGCAGTAGGGTCTCAGTGACCGCAAGCCCTGGAGTGATTTTGGCTCTATCAGATGTCTATCTGATGTCAGTGGGGCCGGCTTCAGACGGAAGGCGTTCCCATGGGAACGCCTCCGTCTGGCAGCCACGCCCCGACACTCCCACCAAAGGGGGAGTGCTGTCAATCAACATCGACAGCACGCCCCCTTTGGTGCGAGACCCGGAGCGACGGCTACCCCGTCGCTAGCTGGGTCTCGTGCATGCGCACAACGGAGCTCCCTCCATCGTGCGCATGCGCAGTAGGGCACTATCGACCCGCTTGCGAGCGTCCTGCGCTTGCGAGCGGGTCTGAATCAGGCCCTTTATCCACTACCACAAGGGATAAAAGGTACATGCAACAGAATTGTGACAATTTATGGTGTTGCTTGTGGTTGTATTTAATTTGAAAAATATTCATCTAATTTGACCAAAGCATTAGATTATAAAGTATGTATTGTTGTTTCTCTGTCATTTTCAATCTTGCCATTAATGGACATTGCATAACTTTATTGTTATATTTCAAGTGAATGATGTAACTATTCATAATATTGCTTGTGTGTTTTTGTAAAAATAAAATAAAAGTTGCAATGTGTAGATAGTAGCTGAATACTGCACAGCCATATGCCTCCTTTGGTAGTTTCCACTTGACTTATCTATTATACTGCATGCCTAAATTATGAATGAACAGATGTACATAGCACTTTACTCCCAACATCACAATGAATATATGGATTAGCCCTATCAAAAAGAGTATCCTGGTTGACTTGCCTACATCAAGTGTATATGTTAATTGTAGACAGACTCAATCCCAATGTTGTTATAACTAATGTAACAATTGTATGTTCTTCCTGTGACTGAATCCCATGTTTGTTTTGTCAAGAAATTATAATGTGAATGTTGTTCCTTTCTGAGAACATGGAATTTTTTTAGACGAAATGTTTGGCCCTCAAACAATTTCCCTTTTAAAATACTTGTTTAGCTAAATAATGTTTGTTTATCTACCTTTATTTTTATTTCCATGTTTCACATCTAGATGTTTGAATATTATAGGTATTATTACTGTTTGAACAACTGGTAAAGCCAGACACTTTTGTATGTTCTTGGATTTTGCTCTTTTCAATTTATTTTTAGTTATGGTTGAAGGAGCAACCTTTTCCTATTCCTATTTCCTATTTTACCTAGTCACCTTATCAAATCGTAAAGACAGACATGGCACTGTACACATATTAAATAAGAGAAATATATAGCTGCAAAAAACTATGGGTAATCAATCATATATCTCAATCAAATTATCATCAAAGTATAATTGTACATACAGTACAATTTAAAATTTAAAATTTACATATACAGTTTTGTAATAATCATCTCACAAATTTACTAAAGACATTCCTCAATACTTGTTATTTTATTTAAAATTTACATATACAGTTTTGTAATAATCATCTCGCAAATTTACTAAAGACAAACTCGGGTGAGTTTTGGTGAGAGTTCTTTAATCTCACTCATAAAACTCAGATGAGATAGCAAACTCGAATCAACTCACCATCGGGCAAACTCAGAAGTACTTTTCATGAAAAAGATGCAACGTGCAAATTTACTAAAATCGAGATTACAATCTCGGGTGAGATTACAGGAAACTCCCAGACAAATTGAAGTTTCAAACACTCCACCTCCTGAGCTGCAAGTTTGCCAGAAACATAAATAGATTTGTGTGATTTGTGTATGTTTCTGCGTGTGTACTTAATGTAAAGTGTTTATATTAAAACAAAATTATGTAGCCCCCCCCCCAAAAAAAGCCATTACCAGCCCTGGACTAGTCAGCCGATCCTGCTTCCAAAAATTAAGATGAACAAAACAAGTAGGGTTCCACCATAATTTAGGTACGAGCACCAGGCTGCAGGGCCAGTCATAATTTTAAATATAGGGGAAATAAATTGCATAGGGGTCCCCTATATTTAAAACCAGCACCGGACCCAAAACGGGTTGGCTGTAATACAACAGCCTGGAGACCCTATTACCAGGTCTCCGTGGCCAAAGCATTATCAGCCAAAGCTGGTCAAGCCAAGCCAGGGATCTCAGGGAAAGTGAGGACCCCCCAAGAAGGGGTCCTCCCCTGAAACCCCAGGCTTGGTCTGAAGCCCGGGGCTCTTCCCCACAATGTAAAATCAAATAAACCTATTGTATTTTACAGTGGAACTACAGGTGTTAGCTTAACTAATGGAATCACCTGACTTAGCCTGGCAGTCATTGAACTCATTTCAAGAGGCTGGAATTCCACCTGGTAATTAATTAATTCTTGCTTTTTTTGGTGGAATGGCAAATATAACTGTTCTTGAAGCTGATGTAATCTTTTTTATGTGGTTGCTGAATGCCAAAAATGCCCAGAAATTTAAACCAAAAAGGAACCAAAATTATACAAAAATATTCCTATTGGCCAAAGTATGTCACATGCTTTGTATTACCCACAAACACCTTCCTCCCAGTGGTAATTTGCATATCCACAATTTTTTAAAATCAATGCTATGCCATTTTATGCCTGATTTTTACAGCCAGAGTGCCCCACATGCTTCTCTTTCATTTTTTTTATCATCATACTGAGTTTTTAGACAATTGTACATGAATTAAAATCAAATAGAACTATTTTTGATGGTTCTATTGAAATTGTCAATTTTGGGTCGATTTTGGGTCTGTTTTCAAATCGACTGTTAGTAAATGAGCTTTTACTACTGTTGGCTATGGGGAAGTACTAATGATCTATTTGAAGTTCTATTTGTGAGTGAAGTCAAATTTCTGGGAGTTTTAAGGGGAATTTGAGTTTTGGTTTTGCTTTTAGTAAATACCTGATTGTCAAAATCACCACAAATACACCTCAAAATCACCACAAAATAGAATGGAACTGAAAATTAACTCTTAGTAAATTTTGCCCCATAGTGTCTCCAGACACTTTGCTGACATTGACATTAAAGATACTGATGCTATTAGAATAATAGTTGTAGAACAGGTTAAACCCACACTTACAGGGTTGGGGGGACAGGTATAGGCATCTTTGCACACAAGAAGCTTATTGGATTAATGAATTGAACTACCTCTCACCCTTTGGGTTAAATTAAATGATTGATCATAATGGAATTATCTTGTTCCCTTCTATTCTTTCTAATTTGCTATTATCAGTTTTTTCCCATTTTCTTCCTTTCTTAATAATAATAGCTCTTTATTTTTAGCTGTTTATTATGTTTTTCATAGGTTTGTATATTAAGACTATAGCATTTTTATTATCTTATTTATATGTCTAATTTTGTATTATCATCATGGGCAGCACAGACGGTGTAATGGTTAGCATTACGGTCTCACAGCACTGAGGTTGTGGGTTCAATTCCCACTACTGTCCTCACTGTAAATGTCCACACTAAAGATTGTAAACTCAACTATCAGGGTCTGATATGAATGGCTAAGTATTCTCTGTAAATTGCTGCAGAATATGTGTGTTGTATATCAATAACTAGTGAGAAATAATTATTTGGTTTAAGGAAATGTCTTATTCATTGATTTATTTAGCTTTATTATTTTTTTATTATTCATCAACTTTCTGAATTAAGATTATATACAGAATGATGATTATTCTGATTATTGGTTTCCACGATGCCTGTCAGCAATCTAAGACTGGTTTAATATGAATAACCAGATTAGTTTTGACACAGGGGGCAGAAGGACCCAAGAAATGTTGAGCTAAATAAACCTTATATGCATTAGTTATATTTTCAGGTGTGTGAAATGCCTTAGTTATGACTGTGTGAATTCATATGGAGTTTAATGCTGGTGATGGTATAAACTCACCAGCTGGTCAAAGGTGCTTTTTGATACATTGCTATAAACCAGGTTCGGATTTCTGAAATACAAACCCCCCAAGCTCGCCCGATCTGAGCCAGGAACTGAGTCTGGCTTGGGTTTTCCCACCTCGCTCGGATCTAAAATCGAGGCAAAACATCATCATCCTGCTGTCAGATTCTTGCGGGTTGTGGTTTCTATAAAATACAGTGAAGAGGGAGGGTGGGGGTTTTCTGTGCTGGTGCTACTGTTGTCCATAGGGGCTGTGTCCAAAGTCCATAGGGGCTGTCTGGGCTGTCTTGTGCAGTGCTGTTGTCTCATAAAGGCTGTGTTGTCTATAGAGGGAGGATGGGGGTTGGTGTGCTGGTGCTGCTGTTGTCCATAGGGGATGTGTCCAAAGTTCATAGGGGCTGGCTGGGCTGTGTTGTGCAGAGCTGTTGTCCCATAAAGGCTGTAGTCCTAAAGGGGTGCTGTAGTATTGCCCAGGGGGTGCTATGTTCATCAGGGGTGCTGCCCCCAAGTGCAAATTTTTTTTTTGTTTGTGTGCGCATTAGCCACACATGCATCAACAAAGTAGCAGCGCCAAGCGTGTGCCTGTGTCATAAGTCAAGGGCCAGCTGGCTCATCTGTTGAATGGTGGTGTAACCTCCAAAGTGTAGGAAAAAATTAAACTAAATTATTTTTCTGTGTTTGTGACTTGTGTGCACCTTAGGTGCATGTGCATCAACAAAGTAGCAGTGCCCAGCGTGCACCTGTGTCATAAGTCAAGGGCTGGCTGGCTCATCTGTTGAAGGGTGGTGTTATCCCCAAAGTGCTGGAAAAAATTAAAAAAAAAATATTTTTCTGTGTTTGTGACTTGTGTGTGGCATGCCTTAACCGCACGTGCATCAACAAAGTACAGTAGCAGTGCCAAGCATGCTCCTATATCATAAGTCAAGGGCTGGCTCATCTGTTGAAGGGTGGTGTAACCCCAAAAGGGCCAGAAAAAAAATATTTTTCTGTGTTTGTGTGTGCCTTAGCCAAACATATCAATATCATATAAATGGAGGACAAAAATTTGTCCAATAAAAATAAAATAGGGAAAGATCAAGAACCACTACCTCCTACTGCTGAATCTGCTGCCACTAGTCTGCCAAGGCTGATGCCCAATGTCATAGTAGAGGGCATATAAAATCCCATATGCAAAAGTTAAGGAAAATTACCATAAAAAATAAATTTAAATAATCTGAGGAGAAACGTAAACTTGCCAATATACCATTTACGACACAGAGTGGCAAGGAACAGCTAAGGTCTTTCCCTATGTTCATGACTAGTGGTTCAGCTTCACATGACAATGGAAGCCCTCCTCCTCCCGCTAGAAAAATTTAAACGAGTTAAGCTGGCAAAAGCACAGCAAAGAACTGTGCATTCTAATTCTAAGAAGATATCACAAATCCCCTAGGAGAGTCCAAGTGTGGCGACGGTTGCGATGCCTGACCTTCCCAACACTGTACAGGAAGAGGTGGCTCCTTCCACCATTTGCACGCCCTCTGCAAGTGTGGAAAGAGCACCCACAGTCCATTTGCTGATATTCAAATTGAAGACGTCACTGTTGAAGTACAACAGGATGAGGATATTGGTGTAGCTGGCGCTGAGGAGGAAGTTGACAAGGAGGATTCTGATGGTGAGGTGGTTTTTTTAAATCAGGCACCGGGGGCCAAAGTTGTTGTCTGTGGGATGAAAAAGCCCATCATGGTCATGCCTGGGTAGAAGACCAAACATTCCTCCTCTTTGGTCTGGAAATATTTCTATCCAAAGCTGGACAACAACTGTATTGCTATATGTACCGTTTGTAAAGGTGGAATAAGTAGGGGTAGGGATGTTAACCACCGAGGAACATCCTCCCTTATACATCACCTGTAGTGCGTTCATAAAAAGTTACTGTCAAGTTCAGAAACTGTGGCTAAGACCGTAATCAGTCCAGGGACACCTAAATCCCTTTATCCTGTTGTATCCAAGCGCCTGCAAACCACACTGTAAAGTCCTTCCTCATTAATTTCCTCTTCAGTCAGGATTGGAAGTAGTCCTGCAGGCTATGTCACCGGCATGACTGACTCTCCTATCCCGTATTCCTCCGGAGGATCCTGCATTGCTACGCCTATTGCTGCCGCTGCTGCTGTTGCTGCTGGGAGTTGTTCATCATCCCAGAGAGGTAAGTAGGAACATCATTAATTTTTTTACTAAGCAATTGACCCTCCAACAGTCCTTAGTGAGGAGGATGAACTACAACAGCAGTTATCCTGTTGCAAAGCAGATAACTGAGGCCTTGACAGCTATGTTGGTGTTAGACGTGCATCTGGTATCTGCCATTAGTGCAGTGGGATTTAGACAATTAATGGAGGTAGTGTGTCCCCGGTACCAAATCCCATCTAGATTCCACTTCACTAGGCAGGCGATACCGAGAATGTACAGAGACATCAGAAAAAGTGTCCTCAGTGTTCTAAAAAATGCGGTTGTACCCAATGTCCACTTAACCACAGACATGTGGACAAGTGGAACACAGCAGACTAAGGACTATATGACTGTGACAGCCCACTGGGTAGATGTATTGCCATACGTAGCAACAACAGCAGCATCACCAGTAGCAGCATCTCAGAAACGCCAGCTTGTTCCAAGGCAGGCTATGCTGTGTATCACCGGTTTCAGTAAGAGGCACACTGTCGACAACCTCTTAGAGAAACTGAGGGAAATCATCGCTCAATGGCTTACCCCTCTTAGACTCTCTTGGGGATTTGTGATATCTGACAACACCATTAATATTGTGCGGGCATTACATCTGGGCAAATTCCAGCATGTCCCATGTTTTGTTCACACAATAAATTTGGTGGTGCAGAATTATCTGAAAAACGACAAGGGCGTGCAGGAGACTCTTTGGGTGGCCCAAAAATTTTCTGGCCACTTTCACCATTCAGCGACTGCGTGCCGAAGACTGGAGCACCAGCAAACACTCTTGAGCCTGCCCTGCCATCACCTGAAGCAAGAGGTGGTGAAACTCAACCCTCTATATGCTTCAGAGGTTGGAGGAGCATCAAAAGACCATTCAAGCCTATACATCCACCTATGACATAGGCAAAGGAAGGGGTATGCACCTGACTCAAGTGCAGTGGAGAATGATTTCTGTTTTGTGCAAGGTTCTCCAGCCCTTTGAAATTGCCACACATGAAGTCAGTTCAGACACTGCCAGCTTGATTCAGGTCATTCCCCTCATCAGGCTTTTGCAGAAGCAGCTGGAGAAAGTGAAGGAGGAGCTAAGATGGAACGATTTTGCTCAGTATGTGGGACTTGTAGATGAAGCCCTTCATTCACTTTGCCAGGATTTGAGGGTGGTCAAATTGTTGAAATCAGATCACACTACATTTTGGACACCGTGCTCGAACCTAGGTTTAAAGCCTATGTGGTGTCTCTCTTTCCAGCGGACACAAGCCTGCAGAGGTGCAAAGATCTGCTGGTGAAAACACTGTTAGCTGAAGCGGAACGTGACACGTCAACAGCTCCTTCATTTTCTCCTGCAACTGGGGCTGCCAGGAAACAACTTAGGAATACTAAACAACCTGCTGATGGTGATGCAGGGTAGGCAGGACCAAATTTGGACATCTGGTCCGGACTGAAGGACCTGCCAACAATTTCTAACATGTCTACTGTCACTGCATATGATACTGTCACCATTGACAGAATGGTGGAGGATTACATCAGTGGCAGCATCCAAGTAGGCATGTCAGACAGTCTGTAGCTGTACTGGCAGGAAAAATAGGCAATTTAGAGGCCCCCGTACAAACTGGCTCTATTTTACCTAAAGTTGCCCCCCCCTCCAGTGTGTACTCCGAAAGAGTTTTTAGTGCAGCCGGTAACCTTGTCAGTGAAAGGCATAGGAGGTTACTTACACAAAATGTGGAGAAGATGATGTTCATCAAAATGAATTATCAATTCTTCCAGGAAGACTGGCCTCCAGAAAGCACAGAGGGACCTGTAGTGGTGGTTCCAGCGGGGATGAATTAATACTCTGTGAGGATGAGAATGTACACAACACTGAAGAGGGTGAGGAATTGGTGGATGAGGAGAATGAGGATGACATCTTGCCTCTGAAGAGGTAGTTCATGCAGGGACAGATTAATTGCCAGCTTGTTTTGTGGGGGCCCAAACAAATCATTTCAGCCACAGTCATGTGGCAGACCCTAGGGCTGAAATGATTGGTTTGTGAAAGTGTGCATGCCCTGTTTATTCAACATAAGGGTGGGTGGGAGGGCCCACGGACAATTCCATCTTGCATCTCTTTTTTTTTCTTTGCAGTATATACTCTTTGGGGCCTAGTTCTTCAAACTGCCATCCTGTCTGCCACTGCAGTGTCACTCTTAGATGAGCCACATGTTTGTGCCGCCCACTTGTGTCACTTAGCATAGTTATCCAGCTACCTCGGTTCAACCTTTTTGCTTAAAAACAATATTGTGAGGTGTAAGGTGTTCGGAATGGACTAGAAATTTGTGGAAATTAATGTTACTGAGGTTAATAATAGTGTAGGAACAAAAAAAATCTGTGATTTTAGCTGGTTTTATGCTTTTTTCACAAAAAATCCAGATCCAAAGCACAAAATCCAGAACCCAAAACACGGAAGGGTTGTTTTTGCAAAAACAATTCAGATCCAAAACACGAAGAAAAATCCAGATCTAAAACCAAAACACAAAACACAAAAAGTGGCCGGTGCACAACCCTACTTTAAACATAATTAGCTGCTGAACCTTGCTGGCTAATACATTGTGGACTAAGCAGGTGGCAAAGTCTTGTGTATTTTATCTCACACAGCATAGAAGTGCAGGCAAAACAAAGCCAAGTTTCCATAATAATGAAGGGACCATGACAATGACTTTCTAGTTGGATGTTCGATAAGCAGAGGGGTAGTTCTGCTATCACATCATATCTAACTGCTGCCTCATCTTAACAGTAGAAACTCTAATCCTAGTCCCCCTAGTGCAATAGAGGGAATTTATTTTATAAAAATCATGTTACCACACCAAGTCAGGTTGGCCAGAGTAAGGCTACTAGCACTAACTATGGGACATTTCAAAGTGCTGGCCACAAAAAAGGGGGATAGGGTGGGTTGAAATAAGCATATTTACTATATGTCCCTCTCTCATCAGTGCGGTTAAATGGGGAATTTTTTTTACATATCTCATACACCATAAAATATCCTATTATGGGAGTTGGGTTTGAATCCTGACCACTTGCCCATCAATTGTTAATGTCAATTCTGGGACCATTATTGCACTAGTCCTAGCACTTCAGCAGAAAATAATAAAACTTACAAACTAAAGAATAGTCATAATCTTTTTTTAGTAAGACGACATCATCATTATCATTTTAATAAATAAATAAATATTATATAAATATATTAAAACCATTCAAAACATGACAGTTATTCAAATACCGCTGCCTAATTGAATCCTAGGTAATTTTAAGTCATTTAGTATTTTACAATATTCATAACCAATAATCCTGCAATAGCAAATAATTTTAACATAATGCCAGGTCCTAATTTAGAAGAATGACCATATACACACAAGGAGAAATACAACATACTTCCATTTAAGTAAATATGCTAGTTACATAAAGGTCAGTGCAGAACAGTTAAAACAGCCTAAGGCAGTACAGTGACCTTTACATAACATGTATCTTTCCTGAACATATAATGACATCTCTAGTTATCAAGTAAAAAGGACAATTTGAATTGATCATTCATTACTGCAGCTTTTTAAAACTCAAACTTGATTTGTAAAACAAAACAAAATAGTTTTTCTTTGGCGTGACCTGAAGATGGTAATAGTGTAGACTAAGGAAGATTCAACGTACTGTAACTATAATATTTTTGGGACTAGTAAATATGGAATAAATAATGTCTTTGAGTTAAAGTGTCTGCATGATTCAAATGACCACAGTATTTTTATTTGAACATCAAATTTTGTTTCACCTAACCTCAGGCCTGATGCCGAGTCTTACGCAAATTGGTTGTATGTTGCTCCAAAACTGTGTGTATATATTTCCCTGTATGGAGAGTTGTATGCAGCTACAGATGTGTCCTGATACATCTAGCCTCCTTGCACGTTAAATATCCCTTCTAGTCACGCCATGCCGTGCGGCGACTTGGTAGCGATGAGCATCTTCTTGCGTAACTTTTTCCTTTAAAATGTGACTTATTTGCAAAGTGAAACAAATTGGATACACAAGCAGCTTTTACTGATTAAAATGATATGCAGCATTCCTATAATCTGTGTGAGACTGCGAGGGTATCTGCATGCGAAATGCTACGTTACATTGTCATGGCTGCTGACACACATTATATATATATATATATATATATATTGCAAAGAAACAAGAGCTTACTCACAGGGAATAAAAACTTCTTATTCAGACATCACGTCAGGTCAAAATGCCAGATTGAAGTTTTTGTCTACTATGTGACCTTTCTCAAGATAAGTCAACAAACAATGAAACTGTACATAATCACCACTGTGACTAGAAACTCTATATATACCACTGCCACTTACCTGAGTGTCAATCATGAGACACGCCACTGTATATGACTTAATAGCCTACACCAGTGGTAGCCAACCTTATTTGGGGTGTGAGCTACTCCAGAAAATGAAACCTCCTGAAGAGCTACTAACATTTTTGAAAAAAATATTTGGCTAATAACTGAAAAATTGAAGATCATTTAAGGAAAATTATAAAAATGTTTTATAGAAAACAACAATGCATTTAATTAATACAGTGATTTTCCTAGCAGGGCTGGGTGGGAGTCGCCCCAACTGCAGTGGACTCCTGGGATGTCCAGATGGTGAAGGTAACATTGTGCCACACTACAGTATTCACCTGATGTTTGTTCCCGTGGCTCCACTCATGACTTTGTCAGAGGTCGCTTCCTACTAGTTGAATCAGCGGTACTGGATGAGCTACCCAAATTAAAGATGCAAGCTACCAGTAGCTTGCGAGCTAAGGGTTGGAAACCACTGGCCTACACTATGTCTACGGAGCCCTAACTAAATGTAAGGGGAGGACACTGAGGACTATGCACCCCATCGGTTGTGGACCATTATGTGAGAGTGCTGCTCCTTTAATGGAATATATTAGATGATCCTTCCTTCTGACCAAGCACCCTTGTGGAATTATTTTTTAATAAAGCAAATTTGTTCATTAGACTATACCCTCTTATGGAACCAATTAAAACTGGACCCTAATTACCATACCAAACTGAGCAGCCATTATTATTTGTATTGCTTGATGACCTTTATTTTTGGTGACTTTAAGTATATTTTTTAATTTTTTCATATGTTTGTTTTTCTTTTTTGAGCATCAGGCACACAATTTAATATACATCAGGAATGATTATTGTGTGGCAAACCCCTGTGAGTGATTTACATATCATATTTAACGGGTTGCATATGAGATGCCAGTGCTCGGGATCCCAGCAGTCAAAATCCTGGTACTAACACCTGCCAGCAGGTATCCTAACCCTTCCCCTACCTATAACCCTAACCCTCCCTCCCAGAACCCTGAACCTAATGTACCCCCTAGTGCCTAAACCTAACTCACCCTGCCTAGTGCCTAACCTTAACCCTCCCCCCTAGTGCCTAACCCTAACCCCTAGTGTCTAACCCCTAACTCTAACCATCCCTGTCCCACCACTACTTACCTGCAGGATGCTTGCAGCAGGATTTTGACAGGTGGCAGGATTCTGGCACCAGTATAGCACCTGCATCCCATGTGCCGGGATTCTGACTACATCATGTATTGAACATACAAGCATGTCTCAGGGACAGAAATTTCTTGATGAAGAATTGAGAGCAGCTCAAAATATTCAAATCAGTCTCACTAATGATGATGCAGAATGGGTGTTGTTTGATATAGTAGACTTCAATAAACTACCATCTCAAACCCTCCTTGATTTGTTCCACAAACTGAGCAGGCTATATAAGAGGGATATTGATTTTGTCCTTCACAGGCAATTTCTATCAGACTACAACAGTTATAAACATTCCAAGGGGAATCAGGGTAAATAATATACCCACAATTGGAATAAGGAACTCAGTTTTACATAGTAAATGGTTCGGGGTACTGAATAAGTGCCTACTGGACCTTATTCTGTTGGTCATTGAGGAAGTAGGGTCTGAATTAAAGAAGGCAATGAGTGAGATTGAGTTATTTAACAGAGATTAAACATCCACATTAACAGCTGATAAAAGAGACATTTAGATTGACAAAATCAATTTACAAATTGACAAATATAGAGCTGATTTAGACTCTTTCAAAAGGAAAAAATTGTAGACAGCTAAACTAGACTGTCAACAACACACTGTCTACAGGTGGCTGTCAGGTGATGGCACAAGTATACACCCATTCCAGGAGCGCAGATTTAGATGCTTGCAAAGGGGCAGTGGAATTAACACAGTCTCCTCCCAGACCTTGTCGGACTCTGATTCCTCTGAGAGACTACCTCCTTCTGGTAATTTTTTAGGGACAAGCATAGGAGCACAGAGAGATCCACCAAGCATAGACACAGGAGACCTCATCCAAGGAGGGGTGGGCACAAGATGATGACCAAGGGGCAGGAGAGGGATGAGCTGATATGTAATCTCTCTGAACATCATCTAACCAAGGAGAACATTCCCACTTAAGTAAGGGCCTCACCATTATCCCAATGTGTAGATTTGACCCCTTTGAGTAGTCAATTGATCACTATATTTATATATACACATAATGTATGTTTCTATATATATATATGTCTCTGTATATATATATATATATATATATATATATCTTTGTGTATATATTCTGTCTGTCTGTATATATATATATATATATATACAGAGTCATGGATTTTCCACTATATATATAGTGAGAAGATGACACCATGGCACCATCTAGTGTAGTATGATTCTAAACTGATTCAAACAAAATACATACATTTCTCCATATTGATGTAAGCGTACTAGAAATAAATATATCACTCACTTATCTGTATATACCAGATATTTAATTGCTTGCATTAATCTTCCCCTTGGTTTCAATATGAAAAGAAAAATAACATATAGTGTATTAAAATGTATTAAAGTGTAAAGAGTAATTTGCGAGTGATCAATACGCACTAATACCCAAATAATTGATGAAGTATTACTTTCCTTAAAAATCTCTCCTTAAAATAGAAAATTCCAGACTATATCTAATACATAAAACACATAAAAAATGGAACAAACATAGCGAACAGTAATATAGTTCATATAGGTTGATTATGAATGCAGATGCACAATGAAATAAAGAAATGATATGAAGGTTTTCAGGGTATATTCCAACCCTTTAGGTAATATTCTTACTGCAATATAAATATTTGACTATGTGGAAATGGGCAACATCTCCACTTCTAAAAACACTCACTTTAGTAAATTTACCCCTAAGTGTAGGAAAGATTTATAAAGTAAAGAGCAAGTTAGTTAGAATAAAGCAAGGAACAGTATAAGGAAACAAAGAGGACATAATGATCCTTTGATATTGGTGAGCCCAGCCCTACTGTTTTAACTATAATTTTAAACTAGTATACAGTGGTGGAATCAAGGTTGTTCTGCAGACAAAAGATTTGGTAGAAAAGTGGGGACAGGTAACAGGTACATAGAAGGAAATGTTACTAGTGTTTTATTATTGCAAGTATTTTCCAGAAATTTGGACAGGTAACAAGGTTTCGCCTAACTACTAGAAAAGAAAATCAATTAATTACAGCAAACCTAGAAAAATTAAAAGTTCCTTGGATACTCTTTTATTCCTATTTCTCCCCAAATTTGAAGAGATATCAAGGAGCAGATCATAATCCCAACTCTATATGGCCAATTTTCCACTTGTGTTTGCCATGATTAGATCAGACCTATCAGCATGGAATAAACTCATCATCTCATGGTTTGGCCAAATTGCTGCTGTGAGGATTAATATTTTACCCCCCCATATCGCATGGAGAAGATGTCTTTGATTTTGAATGATACCTTAGCCAATTTCATAAGAGTCTGCAGGCCTTGGACAGATCACTTTGAGGCTATAACCCTTTATCCACCTTATAGCATTATTTCAATATATTGATTAAATAGCACTGGTGGTGTGTGCTGGCACCCTCCCTAACTTCTACTTATACCATACTTATTTCTGATTTAACTTTAATAATTCATCTATGAATACTGTAACCTTAAGAGTGATCATCTAGCATTCACTTCCATATTGTTAGGTGTCTCATCAAAGGTCTATTTATATCCATTATGTTATTTCTAATTTCTAACCTTATCCATATATGGAAATGTTTGATATGTTCTGTAATTCATTTAAAAAAAATCAATAATCAAAATTTATAAAAGTACTAATTTTGAACCCCACGGATTGTGACTGCTTGTGACATAAATGCCAATAATGATCCTTTAATATTTTTTTCAATTTTGATGTGTATTTTCTTTCTCCAATAAAAAAAATTCATTGTTGGCATATGATGGTGTTATATTAGAGCCCATTGCTGTCCTCTGCTTTTGTAAAAATAAAAATGTTGCAAAAAGGAAGTAGTTTTGGTGCAGTATGATGTACATAAGTAACATAAGATATTCTGTCTGGGGACCAGCAACAGACTATGAGAACCACTACATCACTGGTAATGAACTCTCTGTAGCATACATCAAATTGGACCTAAGGTACATTGATGATTTCTTTATGATCTGCCAAGGTGGTGAAACTAGATTGCTTTAATTTGTGGATTATTTGATTAACCTATCTGGCACTACTTGTTTTACTTTAGACTTTAGTAACAATTCAGTTTCTTTGATATTACAGTACACTTACCCACACATTTTTACTTTCAATGAGTTTTCACTCTATATCACTCAAGAGTGGTTTACCTTACTCTCAGTTACTAAAATTTTCTAGAATTACCTCTAATAAAGACCACCTGTTGCTAGTACTGGAAGAGATTGGTCAACAATTCATACATCATGGCTAAGACTGCAAGGATGTGAGAGAGGCAATAATTAAGGTCTGTGATATCAACAGCGATATATTACTGACAACTAAACTCAATGTGTTTAGTACCTTTATGACAGCTTCTATTTTCATCAAATAAGCACTCCTAAACACTGGCATATTATTGCCGATGAACCAAATATAAACAAAACCAATTTGGGAACTTCTCATTTTGCTTATGGACAAGGTCTTAATTTGAAAGATATCTTGGTAAATACTGACAACTCTAATTTACAGATTTATCCTAAACATAACTAGTTCACGCAAAATCCATGTGTTTATCACTGCTCTATTTCTATTTCCTACTCTTTTTAAAATACTACTACAAAGAAGAAATATTTTGTCAAATTCACATTGAATTGTATCAGTAAGTTTGTTGTGTGAGTGCCAGTTTTTCATTTCTGTAATTGTAGAGGGCCAACATCTAGATTGTTCTGTGCTGGGGGGTTTTAACAGTGTCACTCTCCTAAAAATTCCCACAGAACAAGCTGGCATGCTGTCACTCTGTAAGGATAAAAAGATTTTTTATTCTGATTCCAGCAATAGGACTGTCAGAAAAATATAGGCATAAACTGTCTAAAGAAGCAGGTACACAAAAAAGGAATCTGTAGTTCAGTGTAAACCCCACCCTTTACAAGCACCTGTAGTATGTCATTAAGCTGATTGAGCAACTACCATATTTTTTGCTTAAAGAAGCAGGTAGCAATTCCGCAAAACACGCAACATAGTTTATGTAGTTTAACACATGCTATACCCAGCGATCAAGACATGTTTGTATTAATACCACACTTAAATTCTCAAATACCTATTTATTTCAAAAAGTGGTACCAACTGCTCAATTGGTGGAACTTACCCCAGAAAGAACATAGTTTGCATTTGGATTCTGTTAGAGAATTTCTGGAATCTTTTTTCCTTTCAAGGCAGCAGAAACCACTAATTGTTTGAACCTAATTCTGAAAGTGGTTAGGGCACTAGAACACATATTTCCACAATAACCCTCTTGTCACATTCTCCTACAGTTCCCTTGCAATAAGTTACAATGTATTAAAAGTGACAACTTGTTGTATAAAGGGATTATTCTTAAAGTCATATGCCATTTTCATGAATAACTCATTATTACATTTAATTAAATAAATGGCTTGACAATTTATCAGACTATTTTTGTCAATTTACCAGACTATTTTCCCTGTTACAGTATTAATCAGATATGAGAACTCATCATTATTACAACATTATTGTACACATTTTGCAGTGTACATCATTATAAAAAAACGTTTTTCTTCCCCAGCCAGTTTAAAAAAATGTTTTTAGTACTGATAACTTACTGTGTACTAATCTATATCTGGGCATTGGTGCTCTTTTAAAAATAACTTGAAGCTTTTCTTGTACAATGTTTTTCATTAGGGGATCAAGTTTCAAATTATGCCTTGACAAAACCTCTTTATCTGTTTTTCTTTATTTCTATATGTAATAATAAATTAAACAAATAATTTTTTAACCCTTCCTTCAGAATGAACCTTATTTCTACATTTTAAAAAAATCCAGTGTTAAGATTTCTAGCTTCAACCATACTAACTTCCACATGTTTTTTGGACTTTTTCTCCAAGAATCTAGAACAACCTGTTGCTCAAATATATTATCATCAATGCAGTTTTTCATACCCTAGTCAACTGTGAGAAATGTACTGTAAATTCTTTTTAAAAGAATGACTTTATCAGCTAAAATGTACATGTGTTTTAGGGCCGTATTCAATTTGAGGCAAAAACCCATTATCTTCGCCTGTTTCAATTATCCCTGTATTCAATTTCAAAGAATTTTTGCCAGTGCGAAGTCTTTGTAAAAAAATGGGGATAACTTTTCTCCACACAATAGGTGGCAAAAAAGAGTGCAGAATTGGGGTGTAATGGTGCAGGCTTAAAAAAAATAGCCTGCACCTCTGGTAATGTCCCCTAAATTAATGTGTGCTAAAAAAAAGTTTTTTAAAAAAAATCGGCACATCACAAAAAATTAACTTCAATTTTGGGGTTAAAAAAATAAAAATATGGGGGACAAAATCCTAAATTAGCTAAATAATTTCCAGAGGGGTTCCCAAGTATGCGGCAGGTGTTTGTTTCATTGCGGGTGGTAGCGGCAGGTGCATTTTTGAAGAATTTTAATAAATCATTTAAGGAACTTAAAAATATGCTTACACACATTTTCATGTACCCCAAGTTTGATGGGCATAGTTATTTTGCCCCCAAAAAATAAGCTAAGTGCTATTCTTTACCCCTTCTTGAAAGCTGCATTTATGCACCTGCCGTGGCTATTTAAAAACCCTGACTCCCTTCAGCAGGCAAAAAAGGGGGTACCCATAGTGATCCCCATTGTCTGGACATCTTTAGGTGGGTGCCAGGAACATTCCCTGAAAATTCCCTGATTTTTTCTATACTTACCTTTCCTGCCGGGTCCCGATTCCGCAGCTTCTGAAATTGAATATGGTGATAAGCGGGCATGTGCCCGATACTTTATCCCCTGTCAAACCTCCGATGTGGAGGAAAAGTCCGGCATATGAAAAGTGCGGACTTTTTGCTCCAAATTGAATACCCCCATAAGTCTTGTATTTTTAGTTTCTACATCAGAGCAATTTTTTAATTAGAACTCTTATATTCTATTCCATTAATTTTCTTTTAAAAGTAAGTTGCCAAATTTAATTTTTACTGTAGCTTCTACAATTAGGTCAAAAACACTAGATTTTGTACTCGATACATATTTTCCTTAGATGATTTTCCAAGAATTTTGTTAACATTAGGCTGATATTTCCTTATCTTTATCTTCACCTTCCTCAATGTTTGCCTTTTCCTCATCATTTTCACCTTGTTGTGCCACCTGCTTTCTGTTTAGGCCCACAATTTCTGTGGAGGGGGATTTCCTGCCTTCTTTTTATGTTTAGCCAACTCCTTGTGTTCTCTAAAAAGTCTCCTCCTGGGTTTTTATCTAGTGTTATAGCAATTTTAAATGCTGCAGCTAAACTCCTGGCAATCTTCAACTTTGCAAAGCTGCCACTTAGTAAATATATGCTTAAACACAAGAGGTGTGTCAGGGCTCTGCCGGGGATCAGCGCGGCCTTACCTCCTCGCCGGTTTCCTTTGATCTCCCGGGCGGTCGGGCAGCTGGCATGGCGGCTGAGAGGACGCTGAGCATTCTCCCCGTGCATAGGGGACTGCGGGTGGTCCGGTGTCTGGACTCTGGGTTCCCGGCATGGGCGCCGCCATGTCAGTCGGCCCATGTGACTGTACTTCTGGCCTGGGATAGGTGAGCGTCAGCTGATCGCTGTGCACCTATCAAAGGGTTCTGTGGGGTATATAGCCTACTTCCACCTTTCTGCAAACTGCCTGAACAAAGGTTGTCTCCTAGTCCCTAGTTGAGTTCCGGTCCAGATTCCTGGCATTCTATTTCCTCTACAGTGTGTTCCATCTCTGCCTGTGTGCCAAGACGTTACTGTGATCCCTGTGCAACAGTGAGTTACCATCTGCCTGTGTGCTAAATGTGTCTCTAGTGAACTTCTTGCAACTGTGTATTACCATCTGCCTGTGTGCTAAACGTGTCTCTAGTGAACCTTGTGCAACAGTGAACTACCATCTGCCTGTGTGCTAAAACGTTTCTCTAGTGAACCAGGTGCAACAGTTAATTACCATCTGCCTGTGTGCTAAACGAGCCTCTAGTGAACTTCATACAACAGTGAATTACCATATCTGCCTGTGTGTTAAACGTGTCACTAGTGAACTTTATGCTACAGTATTGCCAGACTTCTTTACGTTGTTTGTGGATCACTCCACAGTGCCTTAAACCTTAGGCATCTCTTATTAGGGCCACGGTTATTTGTGTCTCCAATTCCCACTGAGCTCGGGTACCTGGTCAAAGGACCGCAACCTGCTCACAGGGTGCAGCTAAGCCCAAATCCCGATTGGAGGGGTCACTGGCGAACACCATCCTGTGGGTTAGACTCCGCACCATTGTCCAGGTCTCGTCAACACTCGAGAGCTGTGGATGAGGAGAACATATATCCAGGCCCCTCGCCTTCGTTTCCTCCCACAACCCGGGCCCAGAGTTTCCACTCCCCCAGCGCCAAGCGTGACAAGGTGTATATGTGCGAATGCTGAAGGGATCATGCAATGGAATACAATGATAAATATGATCAGTCGCTAAGACTAGTTGCTTCTGATTGGCTGATAGTAGTTTAACGTCTTACGCTTACAGTATAAAAATGATTTTCCTTTTGGATATGTGATAGAAAAGAAGATTTGCTTTTGATTTGAAGGGGAAAACAAGAGTAATTTGCATTACATTTATTTTCCATTTTTACTGTATTTTCTATTTGCGCTTATATTTTAATATATTTTATATGATAAATGCAACTTTCACATTCATCAATATCAATCAAGACAGCATTATATGCTGTAAATATGTCACTTTGTTATATTATTATAATATATATAAATATGGTAATGCATCTTTTACATTTACTACTCACTATTAAGGCACATCTCTATGCTTTCAAACCACTATTGTGGTGCATAATTATACACACGTTTTGCTCCTGACATGCACCTGATACAAATACTAGTGCTGTGCAGCAATATGGATCTAGAGATGCATGCGACTGAATATATACATATAAATGCTCTTTTACATGATAGTATATTCCACCAGGCTGTCATGGCACAAATGCATACAACTTCACATTAGCCCCCATAGTACACAATATTTCAATAAATGTATTAATGGAAGGAAAACTAATATGATACTGTAAGGGAAGAACATTAAGGTGCTAAGTAGGCAAATGATAAATCCCTGTAATTCATTATTCCGAAGTTAATGTCTATTAATGTCTAGTTATTTAATATATGTTTTAGTACCTAGAAATTGCATTTCTATTTTGATCAACCTAACCTGGTGAATTTAACTTAAGAGTTAGAGTGTGATTTTCCATAATTGTGGGTGGAATCTCAGAAAGCAACATATTGTGATGGACCCATTATAGTAGTGACTAGATACATATATTATTATTATTATTATTATTATAATTATTATTATTATTATTATTTTATTATTATTATTATTATTATTATTATTGTTTCCCACTTAAGTTGTACTTTTTAAAATAGCACTGGGTTCGTGGCAAAGAACTATGAATATCAGTTAGACAAACACATACTTTGCAGAATTTAAAGTTGGAAAAAAAATTGTCTATCTGTAAATGTTCAGACTTTCTGATGTTATAGTAAAGCAGACTGCATGTTAGTCACCGATCTGTGAGGGCCATAGGCTGTTCATGCTCGTGTCTCTAATTCATCAGCAAAGTTACACAATACTACAGTTCCAGTATCATGTATAATTAAGACATTTTTGTTTCACTTGAAGGAAATACTTGCTACAGTATTTATGAATTATAGAGAGTTTCTATCTATAGGCTGTGTTAGTAGAGGAGAATGAGACATATCTAACATCAATAGAGAATATTTAATGTTGTAAAATAGGACATGTAGTTATCTATATATAACTATTAACATAAATAGTTTTTTTCTAGAATTGTATAACTCCTCTAAATCATTAATAAGTAAATTTAAGGTATTCAAAAGTTCCAATAGTTTGAAACCCTCTGAAAGGTTTATATTGGATTAGGTTTGGGTGAGGTATTGCTGAGGTGAATAAGCAGCCATGAGTTTATAAGAGGCTTCTACTGTTCACTCATTTGTTAAATTGCAGGCTTTGTATGTTTTTTCTATTTCTCATGAGATATCAATATTTCTTACTGGTCCGGCAGTCAACCTTAGTGAATAAAGTAGGACATACATTTGTTGACTAAGTAACCAAAGGCAGCAGTGGGTTATGGGAAATTTCTCTAAGAAGAGCAGTGTACTGTATTGAGTGTAACACATAAATTAGTTATACAACTCACAATGTATCAAGAAATACAATATATATATATATATATATATATATATATATATATGCTCTAGCGCTGGTACCACAGTATGATACCTTATGGATTGCAAGCACAATAGACCAGGTATATTCCCACAGCATAATATTATAACACCCAGCAACCTGGGATTAGTGTTATATGCATATGACAAGTATGTACATGGCAACATAACTATAATATATATGTGCATTATCTGTTCATATGTCCCTATGGAGAAGTGTATGCTAATTTATATCTGTCCATGTACCAAACTGTGTATTAATGATTGTATGTACAGGGACTAGTATATATCATTACCAATAAGACGCATATTGGGTAACAAATAAAGGGCCTGATAGGCCATATGCTGATGATGTCATTATGTACCCCAACTCTAGTTAAAACTGACTGATGTTAAGAAATTCTGAGATGCCGTGACAAAGGTTCTCAAAGAACCGAAACGTTGGCAAATTAATTTGGTATGTCCTATTAAACTGATTAATATTGCAAACTTCAAGCCAAGTCTGGAGAGTGTCTTCCTTCCATCATATGATGATAGTATAAATATATTTATGGGTAACCATCAAAGCTACCCTGGAAAGCACAACAGCAATTGATATACGCTACAGTGAGAGTGCCGGACCACATCTCTCTCTCTCTCTCTCTCTCTCTCTCTCTCTCTCTCTCTCTCTCTCTCTATATATATATATATATATATATATATATATATATATATATATATATAGCAATATTGTGAGAACATTGTATCTGTCTGCTTGTTCCTTCTTGGCATAAAAAGTACTTTATAGATTTTCATGAAAACTGTATAATTATTATTGGAAACTCCTGGAAATAAGCTGCACTTTGTTTAATTTTGTTTATTCAAGATGAAGCTGAGAAATAACAAAAACAAAATTTATTGACATCATCAATGCAAGAGATAGGTGTGGATGCATGCGGCTACGATGACATAATTTCTGCCAACATTTTTTTATTTGAGGTGTTCTAGTTGTATTGCTTTGCATAGGGTCCCTGTCGCAGAGGTGGCCCACATGACCAGCAGTGCTGTACAGACTGATGGCAGCAGCGCCTTCACCCACCACTCAACCCAATGTCACTGTGTGCCCTGTGCATAGACTGCTATGTAGTCTATACAACTGAAGTGAAAGCAGGCCCAAAGCACCTCTTTCCCACAATCCTTTACCAGTCACACCTATCTCTTGCATTATGTCAAATAATATATATTTTTTTTATATTGATGGAGATGAAACAAATTGCAGGTTAATTCTAGGAGGTTCCACTACAAATTATACTATTTTCATGAAAATCAGTTTGGTAGTTTTTGCGCCAACTTGGAACAAGCAGACAGACAGAACATTCTTACAATATTAGTATAGATATATATCAGACATATAGAGGAAATGTCCAATGTTTTATCAAGGGTGCCAGGATATAGTAAATGCAGTGTAAGAGATGGAAAACAGCACTCAAAGTTGTGCTTCAAACACCAAAGTGTTTATTTACAGCATTTGAAATATACAGAGAAGCTATCAGCAGCCAAGTGCCCCTTCTCAAGCTTGGCTGTTGGAAACATTGCTGTTTATTTAAAATGCTGTAAATAAACACATTGGTGTTTGAATCACTACTTGGAGCGCTGTTTTCCATCTCTTACGCTATATCTATATATTTTGTATTGTGGGAGTGCTGTGGGAGTGTAGCTTGAGTTTTGTTCTATTCTTAGTCATGCATATGAAGAAGGGATGTGCGCCGGACCATTTTTGCCGAATTTGGATTTGGTTCTAATTCGTCGTCCGGCTTTGGATTTGGATTTGGATTTGCCAAACTGCGGTGACTGGCTTTGGATTTGGATTTGGATTTTTTTACAAAAATTTACAAAAAAAGCTAAAATCACATAAATTGGTCTTTTTTTTCTTCCTAGAGTATTATTACCCTCAATAACATTAATTTCCAGTCAATTTAGACCATATAACAGCTCATAATATTGTTTTCAACATTATTGGCCAAAGGTTGCAGTGAGCTGACTGGTTCCTAAGCGATAGAGCAGCGGCACAACGACACAGACACCACAGTATAAAGCACATCTATGACACATTGCCACACAGCAGTGGCAGAAATGAAAAGTAGTGCACCCACCCAGTGGGGTACGGCCAGCAGAGTCACAGTACTTGTTTACATAGTGGGCTACGGCCCAAGGAGTCACAGTGCACAATCTTATTCACATTACACCGCACGTAGGGCCTGATTCACATTACACCATAAAGTAGTGTCTCTTATTTATGTTACGACACACAGTAGTGCCCCTTTTGCACAATGCCCACAGTAGTGACCCTTTTACACAATGCCCACAGTAGTGCCCCTTTTACACAATGCCCACAGTAGCGGTGTTCTTTACACAATGCCCCCAGCAGTGGTGCCCCCTATGCAGTCCCCTTAGTAGTAGGGTCCCCTATCCAGTGCCCCCAGTAGAATGCCCCCCAGTAGAATGCCCCCCATTAGCAGGCCCCCCCAGTAGTATGCCCCCCATTAGCATGCCACCCAGTAGTATGCCCCCCTTTAGCAGGCCCCCCCAGTAGTATGCCCCCCATTAGCAGCCCCCCCAGTAGTATGGCCCCCCAGTAGTATGGCCCCCCCAGTAGTATGCCCCCCCCAGTAGTAGGCTGCCCCCAGTAGCAGGCCCCCCTCAGTAGTAGGCTGCCCCAGTAGTAGCCCCCCCTGTAGTATGCCCCCCCTGTAGTATGGCCCCCCCAGTAGTAGTAAGCCCCCCCAGTAGTATCCCCCCCAGTAGTAGTAAACCCCCCCCAGTAGTATGGCCCCCCCAGTAGCAGCCCTCAGTAGTATGGCCCCCCCAGTAGCAGACCCCCCCAGTAGCAAACCCCCCCCAGTAGTATAGCCCCCCCAGTAGCAGGCCCCTCAGTAGTATGGATGCCCAGCGCCCAGTAGCAGACCCCCCCAGTAGCAGACCCCCCCCCAGTAGTATAGCCCCCCCCACAGTAGCAGGCCCCTCAATAGTATGAACCCCCAGTAGCAGACCCCCCAGTAGTATAGCCCCCCCAGTAGCAGACCCCCCCAGTAGTATAGCCCCCCCCAGTAGCACCCCCAGATCTTTGACAAGTAAAAAAAATTAAATAATAAAACTTACCTGATTCCCCGCTCCCGCGCCGTCCGCTCTGCTGTCACATGCTGCGGAGGGAGCCGGAAGACGGAGCTCATGTATGAGCTCCAGCCGGCTCCCTCCGTACAGCAGCCAATGAGAGTCTGTGTGACTGATTCCATTATGCAATTTGAGATTTTGTCAACAATTAATTTGTTCAACAATATATAGTATTGAAACAAGTTTTTAGGCGCAATACACACCAAATATGCAGCAGGTTGAATTCAGAGGAATAAGTAACACTTAAATTCAAATACAATAATATCTAAAAAAAAAGGGTATGAATACAACACAGTGCTCCTTGATGTTATATGTAGGCTATAAATCAATATAGACCAATAAGGTACTCAATTTACTCAAAATGAGACCAAATATAACTACAAATAGTCACATTTATTTTATAAAATAAAAAAAGCAAATATAAATATAGGATATTGATAAAAAACATAAATATGGTGCAGAATAACATAAATAAAAAACAAGTATATGCAGGGATCTTTCCATTTATACCATATCAGGCACCTGGTGTGTGTAAACTGTATGTTTAAGAAGCCGTCGTCCGGGTACTAGGCTGAGTTCCACAACACACCAAGTAGCGTTTTAGCCCTTTTGAAGAATGGTGTTCCAGAAGTCCCGTATTAGAATGCCATGGCAACCTCACAATACATTTCGGACTGTAGTCCTTCCCCAAGCGCTGATGCCATGGCAGGAAAAGCGCTGCCTTTTAAATTTAAAATTGTCCCGCCTATTAAAACAATTCATTTGTGCACTTACAGTAGATACTATAGAGTAGATCCTCCTCTTCCTCCTCCTCCTCTTCTTCCTCCTCTTCCTCCTCCTCGTCACATTGTTTGTGGGAATGTCAGGTAACGCATAGCCTGGAGTGGTTGCAAAATATTTTAACCATGCCAGGCAAATGGATAAAGCATGTTAACAGTGTCAACATTATAACTTTAAACATGATCTGTTACCATAATGTTTACATTTATACTGCCAGCACAGTTAAAAGGCTTTGAATAACATTACTACTTTACTTCAGCAGTCGACATTATGTTTATGAACATTTTGACTCTAGTCGTTGACAACACATGAAAATAGCATACTTATGCCCAAATTGCTAGACATGCGCAGGTCTGCATCAGTAACATATGCACACGGTTTATGTGAGGCATATGGTATATACATTTTCACCATGTTTTTAACCATTTGTTTAGTATGTAGAATATACATTCCCTATTACATTTTAATAAAACTTAAAAACCATCAGCAGGTACAACTCTCATATCATGTATGAGAAAAAATTCATAAAACACGCACACAAAAACAAAGCATATGCAATATGCATGAGCATCAAGAAAGCACCTATTAGCATCAGAGATGAATTAACAATCAGTCAATCAGAAGCAGTTGTGTAGTGCTGGTTAACAACACCGTTGTCATATGCGTCTTTATAATGTGTGCAAGGTGTGCAAAGCACACGGGCCCCTGGGTCCAGGGGGATCCACACCGCACACCCTGTGCTCATAGTTAATAAATACTTACCTCTCCGCAGATTCCGTTGTGCTGCTCCACAGCGCCCGACCAGCGCTGCAAAGCAGCAAGAAATCACTGGAAAAAATAGCAGCGGCCATACTCCTGGTGATCTGCGCATGCACAGACAAGATGTCCCCAGGAAAATAGGTGCGGACGCCATTTTCCAGGAGACCCGCACATGCGCAGTAGATCTGGCATGAAGCCAGAATCTACCATGCTCAGTGCAGTGACGGAGAGTAGGGGGCCCAAACAGAGGCTGCACACGGGCCCCCTCCTCTCTTAAAAAAACCCTGACCATTGTGTATTCCCAATTATGCAAACACACCCTTACTGTACTTGGTCTACATCTTATCCTTCCCTCCATGGCTCCACCTCTCCAGTGGCAATGGAGTGCTTGTTTCAGATGCAAGAAAATCTGCTTACATCCATACATATGTCTGTGAGAGGTTCTCTCTATATGTGCAGAGCCAATTTGTATGTTTAAGCAAACTGGCATAAGTCCAAATCATCATCAGCCCCCACCACTAAACCAACTACAAAAGAACTGAAAAATAAGAAAGAAAGTACCCCAGCACAAAGGGTTTTGACAAACTAGTGTCCTGTTGCAAGATATACTGTAGAAATCAAATTTCATGGACAAGCTAAATATGTGAGCCCATTGAGCACATTGAATAAAGCACATTGTCGAGCCAGATTTCAGTATAATGAATTGCAGCATTCTAGTGTGGGAGGACAGCTGCATGGAAATATGTCTGCAGACATTTCAAATTGTTTCCATGCAGATGTGGAGTGCAGTGTCTGAACACAAATCAATCACTCTGAAATTGGGAAATAATCATCATAATAGCGATTTAACATTGGACTATTTTACGTCCTGATCCAATCACAATTTAACCATTCTGGAGATTAAAACAGATCACATTTATTTATTATACATAGTTAACAGATTTAAATTGTTATGATATACTCTGTTATATTAATTGTTCATATTTATGTATGTTTTTTTTACATACCTCCAGAATCTCACATATCTCTTTCCCATGGGAATGACTAACTGCCTTGATTTACACTGTCAGTTTCAAATAAAATATAAAGTTTGATCTCCAATGCAAAAAATAAATATATATATATATATATATATATATATTTATATGAGCAATTCATTAGTATGTAAATATGTTCACTTACTCACCAGGATTCCAGATTGGAAAATCTGAAAAAATAGGCTATGCCTCAAACAATCCAAGCCACACCTACCAAGAAACCCCTATTTATGACACCACGATGGAAAAGCTGCTGGAAATCTCTCTTTTATCACTGCTAAAAACCGTGAATGTCTCACGAAAATCAGGATTGTTGACAAAGACACAACACACAATAATTACATATAATTAGTTTGCAATGCATCAATATTATTTCCTTTTTTACCCTTGAGGTATACAGCAATGAGTGAATAGAGTGGATATTATTTTACACTGTACAGTACCTGGGAAGCAGCTGATTCATTGTTCCAAATGTTTGCTTATGCTGCTTTGAAGTTTGAGTACAGGTCACCTGCCTTTGTTCCTGCATAACCGAGAAGGAGTACCTGGTTAGCCAAATATCCTGAGAATATCATGCACATTATTATGAGCATGCATGTGCTTTTAGGATGAATGACAACATACAGTATTACATGACAATATTTGTGACTTGCTGAATGTAAATTTATTTTCAGAATTTTTTGTAGTTTGTAGCAAATCTAGGAGCAGAAATAGGAAAACTCGAGAAGTGCGTGGACTCCTGTTTTTTGGTTTTGGTTCTAATTAATCGTCACTTTTTGGTTTTGCCAAAACCACCCTCAAGTGTTTTGGTTTGGTTTTGGATCTGGATTTTTAAAGTTTTTTTTTAAGAAAAACAGCTAAATCATGTAATTTGGGCCTCTTTTGTTCCTACCGTATTATTAACTTTAATAACATTAATTTCCAGTAATTTCCAGTAAATTTTGACCACCTCACAGTTTACAATATTGTTTTCACTTGTATTGGACAAAGGCTGCAGTGAGTTGACTAGCTAACCTAAGCGACAGAGTAGCAGCACAAACACATTGCAGTTTAAAAAAGAATAAAGCAAATCTAGGAAACAGAGTGGCACTGAATTGTCAGACAGGATGGCAGTTTAATATCATAAACTATACAATGCTATAGAATATTTTCATTAATCAAAAACTAGAGCAGAGACCTGAGGCCAGAATAGGTAAATAGAGGTGGAATATTAAAGCAGTTAAATAGTTAAAAAAAAATGGCGTGGGGTCCCTCCCTAATTTCATAACACTTTGGACCTCTAAGCCTGGTCTGGTTATGGAAAATCGGGGGACGGAAAAACCGGCATGGGGTTCCCTTTATATTCCATTTACCAGCATTTACCAGCACCAGGCTGAACCAGCCAGGGTGGTAATGCCACAGCAGAAAGACACTCAGTTTCGAACTGACAGCAGACCCAAACAAGGAATTGGTTTCACTCAGTACCCCAAAGTGATTCCGAACTGGGACTCGATTCAACTCGGATCCCCTAAGTTCAGGTGTGTTCATGTTTCAGGAAAACCGCACCGCTTATCTCAAAGGAATACAATTGGAAAGTTTATCATTCAGTAGTCTGTATTAGTATTATCAAATGGACAAATAGTCGAGGCATATGGTTTCAAGTTGGACACAAGTCCAAATGTGGGCACTTCTCATGAATATCAGTAGTCCGCTGCAATAAGCAATCTCAGACTGCACATGTGCAGCACCATGCATACAAACTTTCACGGAGGATAGAAGAGCGTAAGGTTCTCTCCATGTGTGGCTGAATTTCTCTACATGTGAAATAGGAATTTCTGAGCGGCAACAAGGTGGCTACTGGACAGACACATAGAACAAACATGTCTTGTGGGAATGTCACGGGTGTATTAAGGGTATGTAGCCTGACTTCTGTGCTTGTTTGAGGCATGCAGATGGACTTTGGATGCCTATTTCATATGAAACTTTTGCACCCAGTATGGGGTGGGTGCAAGTGCCAATACTAATGATGACTGCCAGAAAAGCAGTGGGCTGTGCAATGCATAAACATAAAGCCACACTTACATATATTAGCACAAAGTATGAAATCTGGATGACACAGTATCTGCTGCTCAGAGCTGGTGGAAGCAGATACTGCTTGTAGCCAGGTCCGTAGTCCACTGTGTGCAGCAGCTGCTGAGAGTGGACCCAGCAGGATGAATTGTCCATCGCCCTTTTAATTGATAAGGCAGCAGCAGTCAGTCTGCGGAAGGTATGGGCAGCAGGAGTCCTGACAGACTCCCCAAATAAATACCAACCCATTTTCTCACTCTCTACTCCCTTGGTTTCCTGGGATAGTAAACCTGGCTTCCCATTGGTCAACTGTGGCCATTTTGTGTAGCCTGCTATGGTGGCAGACATTTTCTTTTAGCTGCCAACCAGGAGATATCTAGCTGCTGAGCTTGATCTCTCCAGGTTGGCAGCCAGGAGGTTACACATATTATAGCACAGAGCAGCCAGGGAGCAGGATCATCCTCTGCCTGCCATGCGCAGCCAGGCTGCCCTGGATCACTAAAATTATACCAGCCTGGGGAAAAGATGGCACTCTGGCACATGGTGGATACCTAGGCAAAAACATAAAAATGTGCCCCTTAAAACAATGTCACATTAAAGAAAATACTGTTTCTCCCTTGTAGCTTATTTCTCATCTCGATATCCAATGAGTTGGGTATGGGATCCCAGCGGTCCAGATGCCAGCAGTTAGAATACCAACAGCAACATCCCAACGATCATATCCCGACACCCACAGATAAGTACCCCTACACTAATCCCTAACCCTCACCCTAACCCTCTCTCCCCACAGCCTAACCCTAACCCTGCATCAGCCCAATAGAGGCACAGAATCTCTGTCTGAACATGGCCATTTGTGTCAGGGCATCTGACTAGCCACCCCCCTGTTAACTCCCAGAAATGGCCACTGAAATCCTCAGCTCTTGTATCCAAATCATTCTGCATCTTACAGCAGTAACCTTTGGGGTGCATGTGCAGACTGAAAATATTGTCCACTTGTATGCGGCATTGACCCTATGTGCACCTCTGAATCAAACCCCAAGTCTACACAGGCTTTCACTGATCATTGACCACAATTTGCGACACTGTAAAGTATGGATTTGGCCATGTTGATGCCCACTTCACTCAGTAAGTGGCCAGCATATGAGGGCTGGGCTACTCTCTCGGGAGGCTGGGAGAACCTCATGACATTCAGGAGTCTCCAGGACATTTGGGAGCGAAAGTAAGACTTGTCATGTGATTTTTGTAACTTTGCAAAAGTAATTTGTGCTGCAAAGGTCGAACATTTAAAATGTAGGTGCGCATTTAGATTTGGTGCAGTCTAGATCAACTTGTGGTGTGACAATAGCATTAGTGTGCTGCATGCAAAAGTAGGTAGCACACCATGTAGACTTACATGATCCAAAAATGTACCACAAACTTATTTTCAAGAGTAATATTACACTTTGAGCACTGACGACATTGCCATGGCAATCAGTGAAATAAAAAAGAGAAAAAGTCTACAAGTTAATGGAGAGTTCAGGGGACACAAGACATGAAGAGGAGGAGGAGGAGGAGGAGTAGGAGTTGAGATTAGCAATAGACAGTGAATGGTTCACCATCAATGACACAATTGGTATCTTCCATCAATAGGCCTGATTCAGCATGGATTGCAACTGCAACAGCGTACGCAAGAAATTGCGATCAACTGCAGAAGTGTGATAGACTCTGAACACACCCACCGGTATGCAGTTACATATACAATCGCAATTGCAACAGATTAAAAAACGCAATTACAACCAGGGGCGATCTCAACTTTTCACAGATCCTGTATAGATAAGGATCTGTACCAGTCTTCTTACAGCATTTGTTCTTGTTGTAATGATTGTTTGGTGTGCACACATAATTTTTGCTAATTGTACCTTTGATCTGGCTAATTTATTAATTTAGGCCTACTTTTTTTTTCAATCAATCTGTTGTGTGCAAATTGCAATCTAGAATAAGATGATAGATAGGTAGTCAGACAAAACTCATTTAAAAAAAAATAAAGTGTATTGATTTAAATTAATTAAATACAATTTATGTATATATATATATATATATATATATATATATATATATATATATTGTGGCAGTGTCACCATAGATGGCACTGGTGAGCAGCTGATATGTGGCAGTATCACCAGAAGTGGCACTGGTGAGTAGCAGATTCTGTGTGGGGCAGGTGAGGTCCGCCCACACAGACTAGAAAAGCATTTTGGAAAGATGGCTAATGGCTGCCTGGTGGAGAGAGTTCAGGTGTGGGAGCTCATGAGAAGGCAGACCAGTCAGGCTGCTGGGGACAGTCTAGGTGAGACTGTAGCAGCCAGGGGAGCCCAGTGAAGCTAACTGAGCCATTGGGGGCCAGAAGGCCTGGGTCTAGATCTTGCAGGAGGCAAGGGGGGACATCAAACTCTCAGACTGTGGTACTATAAAGCAGCGAGGCTGCAGGCTAAGGAAGCTATATCAGACCACTAGGCCAGGGTCCAATTCTGCATATGGCAGGAAGGACCCCCATTTACAGAGACTGTGTAGGCAGAATAGCTGCACCCTTATAGAGAGGGCTCAAGAAGTGAGCTGGTGCCCTAAATTAGGGTTAGGTTGTTTATTATGTTATTGTTGTTTCCTGACTACCATGCTGAAGTAAAGCACCATGTTCATATGTATGCTGGAAACCTGTGTATGGCCCTCATTAAGCACCTAAACACTGCACCAAGCCACCCTCTGCCGACCTAATTAACCCAAGACATCACATTATGGTGGAGAATGCGGGCACCAAGATATTCTACGCACCAAGATTCTATGCAAGTAAATGGACATAAGGAGGCTCACTGCACTTGCATGGCTCGTTAATGTGGTGAGTGGAAACAACACATGTTGAACTGTTTAAGAGAATTGTCTACAAATGTGCACTGTTGCTGCAAGCATTTTGTGTGGTTTAAAAGTTCTGTTGAAATCCTCAATCTTGTTAAGTCAAGGTGTGGTACTGAGGGAGCAGAGGCTCCTATTGAAAAGCTGTTGAGACTGTTTTGATACATGCTGGTAATTGTAGTGCCACATGAAGAAAAAATGTTTTGCTGGATTAAAAATACTTGTGAAGACAAAGTGTGATACAGTGCAAACAAAAATAAGTTATTCCTGTGTATTTTGTGTCAAGAATTATGGCAAATAAAAATAAATATTTTAAAGGCAGAATGCCTGCTACAAAGTTTCAGTCTCAAGCTAGAGAGATGGAAAACCCGGACTGGAGTTTACAGTCGGAATGTGAAGAAAGTCAGTTACATGGAAGAGATTTAAAGTTGTTTGATATCCTCTTTGGTAAATCCTTTCAAATTGATGGGGTAAGCAGTGATAATACATTATAAGAGACTTTTACAAAGCAGAATAAATATGTCAGTGTATGATGCAAGGTCTGTCCAATGAGGGCTATATCAGCCTGGAAGAATTTGACAGTATGCGTAAAGCTTTGAATGAAGGCAATTCGTATTATGCTGGGAAGGTTGATGACTTAACGGAGCAATTAGCTGATGAGAAAAATAGTCATGAACAAGATGAAAATAAATTACGGAGTGAATTGTCCACTTTGAAAATGGCATTTGAGCAGCAAGAAATAAAAAAAAATGTGAAGCTCTTAAAGAGACAGACCTCAAATTGGCAGCTATGTCTGAACACATTGAGGAAGCTAAATCTTTCCAATCTGTTACAAAGTATGAGAATGATGTGCTCCTAGCAAAGAATGACGTATTGGAGCAGGATGTTGTGGAATTGCAGCAAAAGTGTGTGGTACTTCAGCAGGAGGTGGAAAAATTGAAAGAAGGTGTCCAGAGATATCAGAGTGATGCAGATTGCGCACAAGTGAAAGTGTCGGATCTGGCTCTGGTGTTAAAAGGAAAAGACTCTTTAATTGTGTCCACACAAGAGTGTGAATTGGAGAAAAGTTCTCTGGCTGAAGAGTTCTGTGAAGTAGAAGAGAAGTATCTCCAGATGATGCAGACTCGCGCTCAGTGGGAAATTAATCTTGAAGGTAAAGAGATGGAGATGGTCTATCTTAAAGTCAGCTGTAAAGAGCAAGTACAAACTCTCCAATCCAATTTAACTGCAGCTAGAGCAGTTCCAGAATGTCTGATGGGAAGAAATGTATTCCTGGAGGAAAGTCTGCATAAAGCCACAAAGCAAAGTGAATCTTTGGAGAGAGAGCTTAACTTTGCCCATGGCAGGACTTGGAAGTTGCAAGAACAGAGTGAGAACCTTGAGAAGTGTTTGCTAAGTGCACAGAACCAATTGCAAAGATTCAGAGTGGAGAGCAATACCAAAGAACTGGAGTTGCAGAGTGAATTAAACGTGGCAGAGTCTGAAATTAATGTACAAAAGTTGAGACTTGCTGAACATGAAGTTGTGGAGCACAAACTTTTGCAAGCTGAGAGCAAGTTGGAAAGTGCCATGGTGAAAATTGCCCAGCTGGAAGAGCAGCTGTCTATGGTCAGGAAAAGTTCCACATGGTAGTGGGAAAATTAGAAGAGGGAAAGAAGTTAAATAACATTCTGAACTTGGATTCTGGAACCAAAATGGTGTCCGATGTCTTTGCTGAACCCAGTGTGGCAGAAATACATAACCACAAGCAGCAATTGGTTCAAGTTGATCCTGAAAAGTCTGGCGCACAGAGTCTTATGCTACTGCTGCAGAGTGTCTTGTGTGATGAGCAGCGGACAAATGGTGAATTGCGGGAACTAAGCAAGATGTTCCAGAATGATGTCTTTCAGCAGCAATGTGATCATAGAGATGTCCTCATTAACTATACCAGTGTACAAGAATGGACAGAAGTATCTGAGTAGGGAAAGTCCCTAAAGGTCCATCTTGGAAAAGTAGATGAGATTCCTTGCAGTGACTTTCAGCTTACAGTAATAACTGAGGGTGTAAAGTCCTCCCAAAGGGGCACAGATCCAGGTTGCATAACCGTGTCTAAAATTGGTGATAAAGAAATAATTTATACAGGTGGTGATCGCATAACCCGTAAGGCAAAGGTACAAGATGTATAAAAGTCTAAATATATGTTGAAGGCTTCCAAAGATTAAACTGATGTCACTATGTGATCGCAGTGATGTGAATGTGCCCAAGTCATGCATTTTTGCAGTGGAAAACAGAACCTTACAGGCAGTTAATAGTAACAGTCTTGTGAAGAGTAATTCTCATATATGTGAAGTAATGCCATCATGCAACCAGGATAAAACATTGCAATACAGCTGAATTTATCTGTGAGGAAGTGAAGTGGTCTCAAACTACAAAGCTTGAAGCAAAACATCCAGCTAAAGTGAATTGGAAAAGAAAGACCTCTGTGGAGAGTGAACTTCAACCTGTGCTTGTGGAACATGTGGAAATTCATTATATTTTCAAGGTTCAAAAATTGGGAGCACAAGAAAATCCATGAGATCTATGCCTTAATGAAGTGGCAGATAGCCATCAAAGCCGTGAGATAAATTATGTGGATCAATGGAGTCAATATTCAAGTATCCTATGTGGACCCGGGAGTCCAGAATCTGGGGATGACAGTGCCAGTACGTTGTCTGTTGACATAAAGCCAAGGTCCAGAATTTGTGATGCTGATAACTCTCAAGGTACTGATAGCTCCTCTTCTTTCAAGGGGCCATCAGTAAATTATGCCAATAGCCAATATCGTGTTTCAAGGTTGAAGGTTAAAGATGTGACAAAGGAATGTTGGCCAAAATGTCTGCTTTTAAGAGGTGTAAGCAAGAGAAACCTATACTTGGTTAAAAAGAAACAAAGGAAAAGCCATTCTTTGTATGAGCCAGAAGATGAGGAAATGAACTTGCGGGGTTCTGCTGAAGTTGACAAGAGTGAAGATGAAGTCACTTCGGGAAAAGTAACTTCAAGTTCTCGCTGCCTGACATGCTACCTGGAGGTGAGCCTCAAGTACTGCACAAAGAAAGCAAGTACCACCATTGGTACCATAAAGTGAGGAAACAAGTGAGGAGAAAAATTATCTCTGGAACGTGGAGGATGCGACCCCCAGAAATTATCAGAGTCTGGGTGACCGTGGATATGGTTGATTTCCCTCATGAGGAGAGTGAAGAGGGACATCATCAAGAGAATGCCTCATCCCGTGTTGCTGAAACCAGGGGTTTCAAGCTGGGGAGGGGGATATGTGACAGTGTCAGCAGAGATGGCACTGGTGAGCAGCTGATATGTGGCAGTATCACCAGAGGTGGCACTGGTGAGCAGCAGATTCTGTGTGGGGCAGGTGAGGTCCGCCCACACAGACTAGAAAAGTTTTTTGGAAAGATGGCTAATGGCTGCCTGGTGGAGAGAGCTTAGGTGTGGGCTGATGAGAAGTCAGACCAGTCAGGCTTCTGGGGACAGTCTAAGTTAGACTGTAGCAGCCAGGAGAGCCCAGTGAAGCTAAGCGAGCCATTGGGGGCCAGAAGGCCTAGTTCCAGATCTTGCAGGAGGCAAGGGGGGACATCAAACTCTCAGACTGTGGTACTATAAAGCAGCGAGGCTGCAGGCTAAGGAAGCTATATCAGGCAACTAGGTCAGGGTCCAATTCTACATGTGGCAGGAAGGACCCCCATTTACAGAGACTGTGTTGGCAGACTAGCTGCACCCTTATAGAGAGGGCTCAAGAACTGAGCTAATGCCCTAAGAGAGGGTTAGGTTGTTATTATTTTATTGTTGTTTCCTGGCTACCATGCTGAAGTAAAGCACCATGCTCATATGTATGCTGTAAACCTGTGTGTGGACCCTCATTAAGCACCTAAACACTGCACCAATCCACCTTCTACTGAGCGAATTAACCCCAAGACATCACATTATATATATATATATATATATATATAAACAAATACAGCAACAGGCAGCACTCCTCAGATCCAAATGAAATTGATTATTTGCTGATGCCCTACCGGTCAGCCATTGGAGAAATAGCAGACATACACAGAACCAAATGAACAGCAGCACTTAATGCAAAAAAATTACAGTTGCAACAAATTCAGTTCCAACGTTCCAGTGCTAGAGGCATTTTTGTCCGACACCCTATCCTCATTGAAATGTTGGAACTGAATTTGTTGCAAGTGCCCAAGAGCCACCATTCATTTGGTTCTACGTATACAGTATATATATATATATATATATATATATATATATATCTCCAGCTCTATACAAACAAGCAGTGGCACTCAGTTTTGCTTCATGAGAGAAAAATGTGTATTAATTACAACAGCATGATATCTGTTGATTCGGGGCACAAGCCTTAAGCTTACCTTAATATAGATGTAGAAGCCCACCGTGTGTGTAGAGAAAGAAGTGGGTGTATGTCCAGTGGGTCTCACCTGGATGACATCACTGAACCGGGAGTGTCACGTTGCTAGGGTAGCCAAGGATGCTACCTGGTCTGTCAAGGCATCCCCATAGAAAGAAGTACAGCTAAATACAAAGCACCAAGTATTACAAAGAGGTCCACAGTGTCTGAGAGAGCGATGATCCCCAGAGAGGTAGAAACAGAGTAATGTACAGTATAGATTGACAGAAACCAAAAAATATATATGCATAAAAAGAATTATACCCATAAATAATAACACCCATCAAGTTAGTTACAGTTATCCAGGTTGTTACCAATAAGCTGACCTATATATTGGAATGTTACAATCATCCTGAAATATAGTTCACAAAAGAACCTCTTGGAGAAACTATTTAATATCTACAAATGAGACACTATCGTGGCCATCCTAGGTAATTGTCTCAACTAGACAGACACAATAATAGTCACAATATTGTAATACTCCTAAAGCCCATGAAGGATAAATCGTGGAACTAATCTATCAGTACTCTGTACATCTGGCATGTTCATACGTGTTGGTTCTGTCTCAATGGAACACGTTCTGTGGAATTTTTTCATTTAGTCCATTGGGACTAACAGTATCTAAGTTAAAGATCCATCTTGCTTCCGCCTGGATAAGTTTGCCAGTTCTATCACCTCCATGTATGGATTTGGGAATATGGTCAATAGTTTGATGTTTAAGGCTGTCTAAAGTGTTGCCCTTCTCTATAAAATGTTAGGCCACTAGTTGATCTGAAGATTTTTTCAATAGAGCCACTTTAATGGCTGATCGATGGAGGGCCATCCTCTCATTGATCTTGTAGTCTTCCCCACATAATATAGCCCACACAGGCAGATAATCACATACACTATAAAGGATGATGTGCACGTATGTACATGTCTTATCCTAAAGGTTTGGTCTATGTGGGGGTGTTTAAATGTTGTTCCCATGATCATATTGTGGCATGTGGTGCATAGTAAGCATTTATTACAGCCTGGAGCCTTAGAAAGAAAATTGGTTACTGTGGTCGTGGAGTCTGAAAATTCTGTGATATCGGTGTGTACCATAAAGTCTTTAATATTCTTTTCTTTCATGTAACAAGTCATAGGTCGCTTGTTCTTAAAGTACTCAAGTTCTTTGTCTGTGGACACTATAGGCCAAAGCGCTCTAGAAGCTCTTGGTAGGATGGAACTGGAAGTATTAAATCTTCTAGTCCATGGAATAATAGATTCCACCTTTCTGTCTTTGGTCACAAGTAATTGAGACCTAGGAATAGATAAAATTTCCTGCTTCTGTTTGAGAAGGCGTTTAAGATCATACCCTCTGGAGAAGAACTTCTGAATAACCTTATCTAATTCACTATCTATGAGGCTCCTATCACTAGTTATATGTGAAATCCAGATCATCTGTGATTTGGGCAGCCCATTTTTCAGTGCCATTGGATAATGGATATTGGCCCATAGAAGAGTATTTTTATCTGTGGGCTTCCTGTATGCCCCTGTTTCAATGACTCGTATAGTGATTTGTACATCCAGATAGTTTAAAGATTCTTTGCTTATTTGATATTTCAGTTTGATAGAAGAATCTTTGGCATTGATGTTTTCCATGAGTTGTGTAAATTCAAAATCCCCCTCCTGTCCACTACATGAAAAGATCATCAATGAAGTGTGTGAACAGAATGATGTTTTTGAAAATTTGTGGGTTTTGAAAAAACATAATGTACTCCTCCTCGAACATAAAAATGTTCGCATAAGATGTCGTCATGTTGAAACCCATGGCGCAGCCATTTAACTGCAGGTAGAATTTACCATCAAATAAGAAACAGTTTCTGGTAAGTGTGAGCTCCAAGAGTTCCAAAAACAGGTTCAAATCCACTGAATCCATTTTCTCCTGTTCCAGGAATATTTTCATTGCCTTTAGTCCTCTATGATGTGGTATATTGGTATACAGATTACATACGTCCATGATGCACATAATTGTGTTTTGAGGTAATGTAGCCACCCTACTTAATAGGTTCAGTCAGTGGTGTCCTTTGTAAAAGATGGTTGTTTCATCACCAAAGGCTGCAAACTACTGTCCAAGAATTGTGAGATGGGTTGGTACATAGAGTTCCTTACGGAGATGATGGGTCTCTCTGGGGGCATTTTAGATCCTCATGTATCTTAGGAACTGTAAAAAATACAGGAACAACTCGATGTTCCTGTGTGAGAGTGGATAGTAGGGCTCTAGAAATAATGCCATCATTTTTAGCTCTAAGAAACACTTCGTCCAGTTCTTTCTTAAAATTTTCAGTAGGATCCATTTGCAGAAGGCTATAAGTATTGATGTCCAAAAGTTGTTCTAAGATATTTGATCTATAGTTGTCAATTCCGTCCCCTTTGTCAGTGGGGTGGATTATGATGTCTCTGTATGATCCTATATCTCTCAACGCCGAACATTCTGATCTTCTAAGGTTGTAATGGGTATTGGATGAAACTGCCATATATCTAATAATGGAGTCATCTAAAAGTTGTATGAATGATTTAATTGAGGAATTAGCTGATTGTGGATCGAAATTTGATTAGTGTTAACTTAATATATAATCTATCCTCAAAACAACTTAGTGCCATGGAACTTAAAAGTATTGAATAAAGGCCTTTCATTTGTGCCCACAAATAAATTTAACCATCTCACATGAAAAATTGATTTTCACAAGTTTTCCCATAAATTACGGTTACAAGAATATTTTCAAACCAAACAGTTAAAACAATCACAGCAGTGCATAAAGAGTTCCTTAACAGTAAGTCCGGAGCGGAATTGTCATCCTTGACCTATACAACTATAGATTAGATATCTTTGAACAACTTTCAGGCAACTTACAGCCTTCTGCAAATGGATCTTACTGAAAATTTTAAGAAAGAACTGGACGACATGTTACTTAAAGCTATTTAATAATGTGTTTTGTTTTTACTGTTCTCACGTTTGCGCTTTCCCTCTGTGATTGCATATATATATACAGATGTGTCCACATACACCTTTCTGAAAACTGTGCCATGGCTCTCAATTTGGCATGACATCAATTCTCATATTTTGTCGTGCCATGCTATTTGCGGTGTAGCAAAGATGCAATTCATACTTTCACCACTGGGTGGCCAGTGTATCATGTAATGTAGCACTTAATAGTGTTCAACCTATGTAGCAAAGATACAGTAGTGGTATCCTTTGGATTTTAATAGAGGGCAAACAAGGTGTTTTTAGGAGTGTTTATGTTAAGGTGGAATATGCATTTGCATCTAAATCACTGTACTAGACGCTAAAGCACTGTACTAGCACCATAAAAACTCACTAGGAAACTGTCATCAGTTCCTCAAAAGACAGATTCTGTACTTCCCTCCACCAGTATTGTGGCATAGTGGTAAAGTCACTGCACATCACACTTGGCAGTTAGGGTTTGAATCCAAGTGTAAACATTTATTTTTTTTTGCTCCAAAAATAAATTTATATAATTCAATAATATAATAATATCAATAATATTATTGTAATAACAATAAAACTTTTTAGAATAATATCATATTTCATCTAGAGGCTGTGGGGATCTGAGTCAGTGAGGACAGCATGTGTGTGTGTAGTGATTTCTTAGTGTAGAAATTTCCCCCTGAAAATATGGCTCGATATTTCATATACAGTACTGGTTCTAGATATACATTATAATTCTAAAACTGGCCATTAGTAATTTACAGTATGTTAATGTCCTTTTTCAGATTAACCCATTGCTTGTCTCAACACAGAGGGGGGAGGTGGAATTCTTTTGTAAAGGCTGCACATTTTCCACAGACAACAAATCAAGTTTTCATTAGCCCTCCCCCTGTATTTTGTCTGTTACTACTCATTAATGTTGCCCTTTTTGTATTGAGACACTTTTGTACTTTTGGCCCATCCCTTCCTCCCAAAATAGTACTCATTTTCTATGGTTATATTGTACATTATTTGACCAGTAATGTAGCTAGAAGAAGTATACACAGTATGTCAGTTGTGCTCTCTCTCTCTGTCTCTCTCTCTATCTCTCTCATGTGTGCCGACCCTCGTGTTTTGGTTTGGGATTTTTTCTTAAAATATCATAAATTCAGTTAAAATCACATAAAATTGGCCTGTTTTTGTTCATACAGTATTATTAACCTCAATAACATTTATTTCCAGTAATTTCCAATCAATTTTGACCACTTCACAATATTATTTTTTTCATCTAGTTAAGGACAAAATGTTGTATCCAGCTAGCTGGCTGACTACGTTAAGTGATACAGTGGATGGCACTAATATGTGGCAGTTCAGCTTCCAATTTCCAACATGGATACAGTGTGTTATACAGTATGGGTTGGATACACCAATAGTGCTCTTACTATGACAGCAGTGTCGACAGAGCAGGGTTGCTGACAGTGTCCTCAGTATATGGAATGGTAGTGCTGTGGTGCTGGCAGTATCCTCAGTGCAGGGTACTGGCATTGTAAGCAGAGCAGGGGTGCCAGTGGTGTCTTTAGTGCAGGTTTGCTGGCTGTGTCGGCAGTGCAGGGTTTCTGACGGTGTCCTCAGTACATGGAATGGCAGTGCTGTGGTGCTGGCAGTGTCCTCAGTGTAGGGTACTGGCAATGTCGGCAGTGCCAGTGGTGTCTTTAGTGCAGGTTTGCTGGTTGTGTCAGCAGTGCAGGGGATGCTGACTGTATCCTCAGTACATGGAATAGCAGTGTTGTGGTGCTGGCAGTATCCACAGTGCAGGGAACTGGCAGTGTAAGCAGAGTGGGGGTGCCAGTGGTATCTTCGGTGCAGGTTTGCTGGCTGTGTCGGCAGTGCAGGGTTTCTGACGGTGTCCTCAGTACATGGAATGGCAGTGCTGTGGTGCTGGCAGTGTCCTCAGTGTAGGGTACTGGCAATGTCGGCAGTGCCAGTGGTGTCTTTAGTGCAGGTTTGCTGGTTGTGTCAGCAGTGCAGGGGATGCTGACTGTATCCTCAGTACATGGAATAGCAGTGTTGTGGTGCTGGCAGTATCCACAGTGCAGGGAACTGGCAGTGTAAGCAGAGTGGGGGTGCCAGTGGTATCTTCGGTGCAGGTTTGCTGGCTGTGTCGGCAGTGCAGGGGTTGCTGACAGTGCCCTCAGTACATGGAATGGCAGTGCTGTGGTGCTGGCAGTGCCTCAGTGTAGGGTACTGGCAATGTAGACAGTGCCAGTGGTGTCTTTAGTGCAGGTTTGCTGGCTGTGTTGGCAGTGCAGTTGTTGTTGACGGTGTCCTCAGTACATGGAATGGCAGTGCTGCGGTGCTGGCAGTGTCCTCAGTGAAGGGTACGGGCGATGTCGGCAGTGCTGGGGTGCCAGTGGTATCTTTGGTGCAGGTTAGCTGGCTGTGTCGGCAGTGCAGGAGTTGCTGATGGTGTCCTCAGTACATGGAATGGCAGTGCTGCAGTGCTGGCAGTGTCCTTAGTGTAGGGTACTGGCGATGTAGGCAGTGCCAGTGGTGTCTTTTGTGCAGGTTTGCTGGCTGTGTCGGCAGTGCAGGGGTTGCTGGCAGTGTCCTCAGTACATGGAATGGCAGTGCTGTGGTGCTGGTAGTGTCCTCAGTGAAGGGTACTGGCGATGTCGGCAGTGTGGGGGTGCCAGTGGTGTCCTCAGTGCAGGTTTGTTGACTGCATTGGCCAGTGCAGGGGTGTTCTCAATGCAGGGTGCTGGCAATGTTGGCAGAGCAGGGGTGCCAGCGGTAGCCTCAGTGCAGGTTTGCTGACTGTGTTGGGGTGTTCTCAATGCAGGGTTCCGGTGGTGTTGGAAGTGCAGGGGAGCCAACAGTGTCCTCAGTGCATGTGTGCTGACAGTGTCAGCAGTGCAGAGGTGCTGGTGGTGCCCTCAGTGTGGGAGTGCCAGCAGTGTTGGCAGTGTGGGGGTCACTAACGGTGTCCTCAGTATGTGGGGCAGCAGTGCAGGGGTGCTGGTGGTGTCAGCAGTGGGGGATGCTGCCTGTTTGGTGCCGGCTGTGTCAGCAGCGAGGGTGCAGGCGGTGTCATGCAGCGGGTGATGATGGGCGCCATCCTTTTTTTGCTTCCTGTGTGCATATTAAATGGGCTTATATGCATTTGCGGCTATATCACTGTACTAGCCGCTGAAACACTGTACTAGAACCAAAAAAACTGTCACTAGGAAACTGTCATCAGTTCCTGAAAAGACAGATTCTGTACTTCCCATCCACCAGTATTGTAGCGTAGTGGTAAAGTCACTGCACATCACACTTGGCAGTTAGGGTTTGAATTCCAGTGTAAACATTTTTTTTATTTGCTCCAAAAATAAATTTGTATAATTCAATAATATAATAATATCAATAATATTATTGTAATAATAATAAAACTTTTTAGAATAATATCATATTTCATCTAGAGGCTGTGCACACCGTGTACACTATGTGGGGATCTGAGTCAGTGAGGACAGCGTGTGTGTGTAGTGATTTCTTAGTGTAGAAATTTCCCCTTGAAAATATGGCTCGATATTTTATATACAGTACTGGTTCTAGATATACATTATAATTCAAAAACTACCCATCAGTAATTTACAGTGTGTTCATGTCCTTTTTCAGAATAACCCTGCCCATTGTTTGTCTCAACACAAAGGGGGAGGGAGGACGAATTCATTTGTAAAGGCTGCACTTTTTACACAGACAACAAATCAAGTTTTCATTAGCCCTCCCCCTGTGTGTTGTTACTACTCATTAATGTTTCCCTTTGTCTATTGAGACACTTTTGTACTTTTGATCCCCGCCATCCTCCCAAAATAGTACTCATTTTCCATGGTTATATTGTACATTCATTGACCAGTAATGTAGCTCAATGTTTTGTTTTCCACTTTATTATTACAGTAAAGTATACACAGTATGCCAGTTGCTATATATATATATATATATATATATATATATATTATAAATAAACTTGATAGCCCCCCACATTTGTTGCCCAGGAACACCCACAGACCTAAATTTGGCCCTGGGTGAGGGTTGCACACTGACCCACCACTGCGGTGTTCATAGAGGGGAAAGGAGGAGGAGGAGGTGAGCTGCTGCTGTTACACTGTTGTGGGTGGGAGAGGGGGGCACACAGAGCCAGTGATGCTGTTATCATGGATGGGGGGAGGGGCAGAGCTGCTTGGAGTGTGTGCACTATGGATAGGACATAAAAAGACAACATTGAAAGTACTGTACCAATGTTTTTAACATTAATTACAAAACATTGTTTACACCTAAACATTGGTTCTGAAACCCGATGGTTAGTGTATATCTCCGATGGTGGTAGGACTGCGCATGCGCAGGTGGTGTACTGAGCATGTGCAGCCCTTTGACTGTGAGTCCGCTTGCATTGTCTCCCGGCCATAGCCTGATTGACAGGTTGTGGCGTTTTGGAGGTGGAGCGGGATGTTCCCTGGCAGCATTCTCAGAAACAGGGGCGTGTTGCCCCATTTTTCAAGGAGGGGCGAGGTCAGAGTCTGTATGGGTGCACGCAGACTTTCTGGCCTCGCAAGCTGCCAGGACCCGGCCAGGCTGTGGGAAGTTTTAGCTCCCGCAGCCTGGCCTAAGGAACATCGGCAACCATCAGTCGCAATTGTTCTGACGGTGACACCAGGCTGCGGCCTCAGTCACAGAGCTGAGATCATGCAAATGCAGAAAGGAGGTGTGCGATATCTCCTTCTGCATTTGCATTTTAAATGAACAGAATTGCACAGTCTCATGTGCGCGCTTATGTGCGGCTCTGCAATTCCATCCAGGCCCTTTGTGTCCTTATATTTACCTCAAAGTGATGACAACAAAAGGAAACAATCAAAGGTACCCATTTATTAACTAGTTTTATCACCAAAATGAGTGACAAATGTCCCTGTGTATGATGAATGTTGCTCCAGCCAATCAGCTCCCAACTTTCACTTTTCTAACAGTTGACAGTTGGGAGCTGATTGGCGGGAGCACCATTTATCATACACAGTGAAATGTTTCACTCATTCTGGTGATAAAACTCGTTAATAAATGAGACCCATAGTGTAGTATTTTAAAATTATTGTTGATCCACCCAATGTGAGGGCTTATTTATATCTGAAAAATAGGTGTTGATAGAACAGTCCCATCTACCTGATGTTCAAGGTACATACCTTTTATTACCTCTTCAGGTTTTAAGGTTACCTTATAATTTTCTTCACATAAAGAGGATTCAACAGCATACAGTAGATTTCAATAAAATCCTTTATTGCAACTCCAACAGATGATTTCCAGATGATATTTCATGTACTAACATAAAAGTAAAGGTACAGTACATACAGTGCATCCGGAAAGTATTCACAGCGCGTCCCTTTTTTCACATTTTGTTATGTAACTTACAACCTTATTCCAAAATGGAATAAATTAAATTTTCTCCTCAAAATTCTACACCAAATAGCCCATAATGACAACGTGTAAAAAGTTTTTTTTTGAGATTTGTTCAAATTTAATAAAAAAAACCCTGGAAAATCACATGTACATAAGTAGTCACAGCCTTTGCTCAATACTTTGTTGATGCACTTTTGACATAATTACAGCCTCAAGTCTTTTTGAATATGATGCCACAAGCTTGGCACACCTATCTTTGGGCAGTTTTGCCCATTCCTCTTTGCAGCACCTCTCAAGCTCCATCAGGTTGGATGGGAAGCGTCGATGCACAGCCATTTTCAGATCTCTCCAGAGATGTTCAATCGGATTCAAGTCTTGGCTCTGGCTGGGCCACTCAAGGACATTCACAGAGTTGTCCTGAAGCCTCTCCTTTGATATTTTGGCTGTGTGCTTAGGGTCGTTGTCCTGCTAAAATATTAACAGTCACCCCAGTCTGAAGTCAAGCGTGCTCTGGAGCAGGTTTTCATCCAGGATGTCTCTGTACACTGCTGCATTAATTTTTCCCTCTATCCTGACTAGTCTCCCAGTTCCTGCTGCTGAAAAACATCCCCACAGCATGATGCTTCCACCACCATGCTTCACTGTAGGGATGGCATTGGCCTGGTGATGAGTGGTGCCTGGTTTCCTCCAAATAGAATGCCTGGCATTCTTGCCAAAGAGTTCAATCTTTGTCTCTCATGGTCTGAGAGTCCTTCAGGTGCATTTTGGCAAATTCCAGGCGGGCTGCCATGTGCTTTTTACTAAGGAGTGGCTTCCATCTTGTCACTATACCATACAGGCCTGATTGGTGGATTGCTGCAGAGATACTTGTACTTCTGGAAGGTTGGTGTCTCTCCACACGGGAATGCTGTAGCTTTGACAGAGTGACCATCGGGTGCTTGGTCACCTCCCTGACTAGGGCCCTTCTCCCCCAATCGCTCAGTTTAGATGGATGGCCAACTCTAGGAAGATTCCTGGTGGTTCTTGAACTTCTTCCATTTATGGATGATGGAGGCCACTGTGCTCATTGGAACCTTCTAAGCAGCAGATATTTTTCTGTACCCTTCACCAGATTTGTGCCTTGAGACAATCCTGTCTCTGAGGTCTACAGACAATTCCTTGGAGTTCATGCTTGTTTTGTGCTCTGATATTCACTGTCAAGTGTGGGACCTTATATAGACAGGTGTATGCCTTTCAAAACCTTGTCCAATCAAATGAATTTACCACAGGTGGACTCCAATTAAGCTGTAAGAACATCTCAAGGATGATCAGTGGAAAGAGGATGCACGTGAGCTCAATATTGAGCTTCATGACAAAGGTTGTGAATACTTATGCATATGTGATTTCTTAGTGTTTTTTTTTTAAATTAAATTTGCAAAAATCTCAAAAAAACTTTTTACATGTTGTCATTATGGGGTATTGTGTGTAGAATTTTGAGGACAAAAATGAATTTATTCCATTTTGCAGTAAGGCTGTAACAAAACAAAATGTGGAAAAAGTGATGCGCTGTGAATACTTTCCGGATGCACTGTAGCATAATACTGCTTCAAACAGCTATTTTATTAAAAATATTACAGATAAAAAACAGGACCTCTATATTTAATAACAAGTCCTGAAAATAAAAAAAACCACTAAAACTCGTTTGAATGAGGATGCCTACCATCCCACTGCCAGGGACCATCCCCGCTCCGCCTCCAAAACGCCACAGCCTGTCAATCAGGCTGCAGCCGGGAGACACTGCAAGCGGACTCAGAGCCAGAGGGCTGCACATGTGCAGTCCTCCCACCATCAGAGATGTGCCCTAGCCATTGGGTTAGCGTACATCTCTGAATAAGGCCCAAAGAGTGCCATTCCAAGGGAGTGATATACAGTATGTGGGACGATACATACTGTAAGCCCTCATAAATTAAATTTAAAATAAGTATGATTTCAGAAGTTTATTGGTGTTTTATATGTTTAAGCACCTACAGGTCAATTAAAAAATAGAAAAATTGGTTAACATCGATGTTCCAGAACCAATGTTTAGGTCTAAACAATGTTTTGTAATCAACATTAAAAACTGTACAGTACTTTAAATTTTATCTTTTATGTCCTATCCTTAGTGCACACACTCCAAGCAGTTATCCCCCTCCCCCTATCCCTGATAACAGCATCACTGGCTCTGTGTGCCCCCCTCCCCCACCCATAGCAGTGTAATGGTGCATACACACTTAGCAATCTGCCAGCAATACAATATCACTGGCAGATCATACTGCACACTCCCTGGTGTGTTGGATAATCTATATAGATAACTTGCCAGCAACTATAGCGACCAGCAATCAGCAGGTTGTGCAGCATGCAGGGATGATGGGCGATATCGCTATCATCCATACGTGCCTGCACATTGCTGGTTGAAGGTAAGTTGGCAGGGTACATTAAAAAAGGATGATTTGATAGATAACAATATTGATATCATTTCAATCGGCCTTTTAAATTGCTACGTGTATGCAAAAATTGCTACAGCAGCAGCTCTCCTCCTCCTTCCCCTTCTATGAACACAGCAGCGGTGGCTCTGTGTGCCCCCCTCACCCATAGACACCACTGGCACTGCTGACATTGCCGGTACCCTTCACTGAGGACACTGCCAGCACTACAGCACTGCCATCCCATGTACTGCAGACATCGTCAGCAACCCCCGCACTGCCGACACTACCGGTACCCGTCACTAAGGACACTGCCAGCACTGCAGCACTGCCATCCCATGTACTGAGGACACCGTCAGCAACTCCTGCACTGCCAACACAGCCAGCAAACCTGCACTGAAGATTCTGCTGGCACCCCCACACTACCAATACCTCCGTTACCTGTCACTGAGGACACTGCCAGCACTGCCATTCCATGTACCGAGGACACCATCAGCAACCCCTGCACTTCTGACACAGCCAGAAAACCAGCACTGAAGACACCGCTGGCACACCCACACTACCGACACCTCTGTTACCTGTCACTGAGGATACTGCCAGCACTGCAGCACTGCCATCCCAGTATTCATATAGAGTACTGGTTCTAGATATACATTATAATTCAAAAACTGCCCATCAGTAATTTACAGTGTGTTCATGTCCTTTTTCAGAATAACCCTGCCCATTGTTTGCCTCAACACAGAGGGGGACGGAGAAGGAATTCATTTGTAAAGGCTGCACTTTTTACACAGACAACAAATCAAGTTTTCATTAGCCCTCCCCCTGTGTGTTGTTACTACTCATTAATGTTGCCCTTTGTGCCTAGAGACACTTTTGTACTTTCAGTCCCTCCCTTCCTCCCAAAACTGTACTCCTTTTCCATGGTTATATTGTACATTCATAGACCAGTAATGTAGCTGGAAGCACAATGTTTTGTTTTCCACTTTGTTATTACAGTAAAGTATACATAGTATGTTAGTTGCTATAGAGAGAGAGAGATGTGCGCCCACCGTCGTGTTTTGGTTTTGGATCTGGATCTCCCCTGGTTTTGGATCTGAATCTGGTTTTGGATTTTTTTCCTTGGTGTTTTGTGTTTTGGTTTTGGATCTGGATATTTTCTTAAAATATCATAAAAACAGTTAAAATCACAATATGGGCTTGTTTTTGTTCCTACGGTATTATTAACCTCAATAACATTTATTTACAGTCATTTCCAATCAATTTTGACCACCTCACAAAATTATATTTTTCATCTTGTTAAGGCCAAAAGGTTGCATCCAGCTAGCTGGCTGAATAAGCTAAGTGACACAGTGGGCAACACTAACATATGGCAGTTCATCTTCCAATTTCCAACATGGATACAGTGTGTTATACAGTGTGGGTTAGATACACCAATAGTGCACATACTGTGACAGCAGTGTTGGCATAGCAGGGTTGCTGACGGTGTCCTCAGTACATGGAATGGCAGTGCATTGGTGTTGGCAGTGTCCTCAGTGAAGGGTACTGCCGATGTCAGCAGAGCCAATGGTGTCTTTAGTGCAGGTTTGATGGCTGCATCAGCATTGTAGGGGTTGCTGACGGTGCCCTCAGCATGTGGTTTGGCCATGCTGCGGTGCTGACAGTGTTCTTAGTGTAGGGTACCAGCAATGTTGGCCGAGTGGGGGTGCCAGTAGTGTCCTCAGTGTAGATTTGCTGGCTGTGTTGGCAGTGCGGAGGTTGCTGGCGATGTCCTCAGTACATGGAATGGCAGTGCTGTGGTGCTGGCAGTGTCCTCAGTGAAGGGTACCGGCGATATCAGCAGTGCAAGGGTTCCAGCAGTGTCCTGAGTGCAGGTTTGCTGACTGTGTTGGCAGTGTAGGGGTGTTCTCAATGCAGAGTGATGGCAATTTTGGCAGAGCGGAGGTGCCAGCGGTGTCCTCAGTGCATGAGTGCTGACAGTGTCAGCAGTGCAAGGGTGCTGGTGGTGTCCATAGTGTGGGAGTGCTGGCAGTGTCAGCAGTGTGGGGGTCGCTGACTGTGTCCTCAGTATGTGGGGCAGCAGTGCAGGATTGTCAGCAGTGGTGGTGTCAGCAGCGGGGGATGCTGCTAGTGGGGTGCCAGCAGTGTCGGCAGCGGGGCTGCAGGTGGTGTAGGGCAGCGGGGGATGGTGGGTGCCATCTTCTTTTGCTTCCTGTGTGCATATTAAATGGGCTTAACGCTGATTGGCTGAGAGCCGTGACAGAAGGCTCTCTCAGCCAATCAGCATTAAGCCCGCTCAAAACAAAACCTTGTGACTCCATAACCTCATGACCCAAGAGTGGGATCATGAGGTTTTACCTCAGGTTAGGGATCTGGGGCAGGCAAAGAGATCCGAGCACCCTCTGTGGGTCAGTGCCCTTGTTCGACCGCACTGGTCAAACATCCCAAGAGTTGGCTCTGATTAGGGGGTCCTTAGCTCCCCAGGGATCCCCAACCTGGGCTGATTAGCGGTCAGGTTTAATGCTTTCACTGGGGGGCCCAGTGAAAGAGCTCCCCTGGCTGTGGCATTAGCCTCCTCACTAGAAAAAGTCTGGTGCTGGTTCTGAATTTTACAGGGGGACCCTACTCATTTTTCCCCTGTATTTCCAAAATCAGATCAGTGCCCAGTACCAGTTGTGCACTGTTGCTATGTCGTTTGTCCCCCATATTTTTGCAACCAGAGCTGGTTCTGACTAGCCCAGTGCTTGTTGTGCTTAAGTACAGGGGACCCCTATGTCATTTGTCCCTTGTATTTAATCAAAACCAGCACTGTGTCATTAAAAGCTCAGGGCTCTTTTGTGGAGGGGGGCATGCCATTTTTTATTTATTTGTTTTCACAGGTTTTTTTTTTTTACCACAGCAACACAGACGGGTCTCTCTGATCCCATCTATGCTCTGTGTCAATGACCCAGATGCATGTAGCAAGGATCTCCTGGTGCATGTATGCATCTATGTCATTGAAATACATAGCCGCACAGAGGGGTCTCACTGATCAAATCCGTGCTTCTGTGTCAATGTACAAAAGTGTCTCATGAAAATGTGGTTTGTTGTCTGTCTGTGGAAAATGTGCAGCCTTTACAAAATGAATTCCTCCCCCCTCCCCTCTGTGTTGAGAAAAGCAAAGGGTTTACCTGGAGAAGGACATAAACATATAGTATATTACTGATGGTCAGTTTTTGAATTATACTATATGTATATATATTGAATCATAAAAATTAATTTTTGGAGAAAAAAATTGGTTTACACTGAGATTCAAACACTAATTTCCTGGTGTGATGTGCAGTCACCTTACCACTACACTATAACACCTACAGGCAAATACTGAAGTCTTTTACCTCTTACAAAGTGAAAATGAACTGAAACTGACAGCTTCTGTTCTAGATCCAGCTAGAAATATAGCATTAGTTTTTTTTTTAATATATGAAATATGGTGCTATATTTCCAAGTGCTATTTTCTATTCTGTAGGACTTTTTACTGTATATGTAGCCAAAGTATGCAGTAAATTTTATAAGCCTGTCTGGCACTGCAATGGGAAGCAGCTTACTGTATTGGATTTTCCTCTCCAGCCTTCTACTTAGGCAGCCGCAGTATACTTTTCTAAAAATGCCACCTGCTGTCTGAAAAGTGGTACTACACTATATTTCAGCCTCCTTACACATGTCCCGACATGTATACCTTGGCAGGGCTGGTTATCTGATGCCATGAATTGCAGGCAATGGCTCAGTTTTCACAAAGGTGTATGTGTATATATATATATTTTTTTAATTTGCTATGTGTATTGGGGTGATTCAGCTTTGCACTTGCATGCAATGCTGAATTCAGATTCCTGATAATCAAGAATCTGTGCATGCACAGGACCCATTCTGCACACTAGCAGAATGGGTCCTGCGTAAACTCAAGTAGGCCCTTCGATGCCTCTGCATTTAAGGGGTGGTGTGGGGATGGGCTGGACAGTGTGCTTACAAACAGATGCATGTCCTACCTATTTTCCGGGAATGGCAAGGGCCAGGACTGCATAGACGGATGTTGTTTCCAGGTCTTGCAAGCTGCCCAGCCTGAGTAAGGTGAGGCTTACTCAGCTGACTGATGGCCTGCCGCCATTCACCATCGCAACCGATGGTCCTTATAGTGATCCCAGTATGTGACCTCACTCACAGTGCTGGGCTTGCAAATGCAGCAAGGGGTGTCAGACAGCTCCTAATGCATTTGTATATTTAGTTCTAAATTGTATAATTGCCTGCATGCCTTTATTTTAATTAAACTGTACTGTTTTTAATTAATTTGATAAAAGTTATGTGTCTAATATGTGTTTTTTTCCTGTGTGTATACTCCTTTCTAAGCTATACTAAGCTAACCTAAAATAATACACAACACATGATATACAGGTTGAATCTCCCATATCCAAATATTCCGAAATATAGACTATTCCGAAATACAGAATAATTTTGGCATGACTGAGTTAATGAAACCTTTGATTTTTGATGGCAACAAACAGCAGACTTTTGCCTGGATCTTTTGTGTTTTACTGTGACTTATATAAGCTCCTGATCTATTTATATAGTAACTATTAGTATTTTTGTATGTATATGTTTTTTGTCCATATTGATCATTTAGCATTTGGTATTTGGGTTTTTTTTTGTGACGCTGCAGACGTTTGTTTATAGTCTGCTGTTTGTTGCCATGCCGCCCCATGTAAAGCATTCCATGCCCGACGGGAAGTGATTCTACTTCCGGGTAACGCCCCTTAGCGGTGGAATGCACGTGCTCTGTGAGCGGCGTTAGCACCACGAGGATGGCATTTAAGAGTTTGGCTGGTGTCAGGTAAGTGTGATCTGATTGTTGGGGACCTGTACCTGGTATCCATTATACCTGAGGCTTGACTGCTTGAGAAAGGTCCGTGTAGTGGACCGAAACATCGACCTGTATGTAAGCCCTCTCTTTTGAATATTAAATACTGCAAACTACTGGTGAGTGCCATCCTTTAAAACATATAAATTGCTGGAGATCCTGGGATTATGGTATTGCAGCTGATGTGCACCCCTTTGACGGGGAAGCAATCGGGAAGCCGACTGCCTATATACCGGCAGCCGGCTTCCCGACTGTCTTATCCCGGCAAGGGTGAAATGCCAGGCATCTAGATGTAGACGCCCACATTTCCCCGACGCCGGGAGACTGGCGCCCGGCATCACGATCGTAGTGATGCCCGGGTGCCGCGAGCGGACAGCCGCGGGGGAGAGGGTTAGGTTTAGGGCTCCCGCGGGGACTTATGGTTAGGCACCCCCCGGGAGGGTTAGGGTTAGGCTAGGGGGAGGGAGGGTTAGGGTTAGGCACCCCCGGGGGGGACTTAGCATTAGGCACCCCCGGGGGGGACTTAGCGTTAGGCACCCCCCCGGGGGACTTAGGTTTAGGTAGCGGGGAAGGGGGTGGTTAGGGTTAGGCAATTAGAGGGGGGATTAGGGTTAGGCACTTGGGGGGAAGTTAGGGTTAGGTACCCCTAAGGAGGGTTAGGGTTAGGGGGGTTAGGTTAGTGGATACTTACCTATCCATGATCTGGATTTCCAGTGCTGTCAGGCTTCCGCTGCATCGCACTCTGCTCCTGTCGGGCTGCCGCTGACGGTAATCGAACTGCCGGCCATGCAGCCGGCGGTATTTCATACCCATTCCCTTTGACGTGTATGGACCTTGCCTGATGTGAGTGCTGGACTTTGGATATGAATATTATTGACGCCCTGTGCGATCTTTTCAGCACCCATCCTGGATTTGAACATATGTGACTGAGTACAGTTTTTTTTCCCAATGACTTTGGATCTACTTCTAAAAATCCTTGTGATAAAAATGATTACCGATAAGGATTGAAATGATCTTGTTGTTTTTTAAAAAATTTTTACAAAAAATTCCTTTTTTTAAAAAATTTTTTTCAGTGGAGTACTGTAGATCTTTTTTTAGCACCCTGTGTCACACTATAGTGGGTAACTATGGCAGCTGTACTTGTATGAGTGTCGTAGGTGCCTTCCATTGGCTGGTTATTTTTGTCTTTATATGTTTTTTGTTTGTATGTACCAAGTATTTAAAACTTTAGACTGACTATATCTGGAGGTGATGTCTCAAGAGAAATCCATTGCCCTTGATGAGGGCCTATTAGTAGAAGCAGAGCATTATCTATATTCATTGACCGATGAGGACGCAGAGAAGGTTCTGTTTGATAAAGATGAGTTTAGTAGTTTACCAGCTGAGAAACCCATTGACCTGTATTATAAATTACTACGCATGAGGAAACGTGAAGTTGATTTGACCTTACACGGCCAGTTCTTATCAGAATATTTTAGATCTAAAAAAATCCCTCGTGGTTTTAGGGTAAATAACATCCCAACCATTGGGCGAAATAATCCCAAATTCTGTGTGAAATGGTGCAGTGTTCTCAATAAATGTGCGCTCGATCTAATACTGCTGGTAATTGAAGAGGTTGGTTCTGAACTGAGCCAGATTAAAACTGATATGGCTCAGTTTGATCAATGTAGTTCACAGCGTTTGTATAGTGACAAAACTGAAAACTGGAGCTCTAAATTACAGGCTCAGATTGACACATACAAAACAGACCTTACTGCGTTTAAGAGGAAAAAATTGCACACGGTCAACAATGACTATAAAAACCATCAAGTCTATAGATGGCTAACTGGTAATACTGGACGTAAACCATACCATAGATCTCAGAGAATAAGACGTACTGGTACATTGGATATGGTAGATTCCGCCTCTTCTGCGACCGCTTCAGATACTGACCATTCTGACACTGCCGCCTAGTGTTTTTTAGGCCATGGAGTAGAGGCAGACGAAGGGGTGATTACCCCAAAAGAAGGAGGCCACACCCGAGGAGGGGTAACCATAAGGAGAAGAGGTCGCAGGAGGCAGATATGAATCTTATTTTTAACCTTTCTGACTACGCTTTGTCCAATGCTGAAACAGCACTGTTGTCCTTAGGCTTAAGTTTCGTCCCAACTCTACACCATGATCCGTTTGAATTCCAGGAGGATCATTTTAGATTTGGCAGGAAACTTCGTCTAAGAGAGTTCTTTAATGAGCATATAATTTGTGATAATATGGATCAATCTTTGTTTAAGAAACCTGGTAGTTTCGACCCCCAAACCACAAATGCATCTATAAATACGTTTTTGAGGATGACGAAGGGAGAGGTGATGAATGATAATAAACAAATTACCTATGATAATCTTAACAGAGAGCAGCGGACTGCTTTAAAATCTCTAATCAATAACAGCAATTTGGTAATACGCCCTGCTGATAAGGGTGGGGCAGTGGTACTAATGAACTGGGTGGATTATGATAGGGAAATCCAGCACCTGTTAGCAGATACTTACACATATGCTCTCTGCATAGGTACTCCTATGCAAATGATTAAAAGGAGAGTGGATGGCATTATGCAGCGAGCAGTACAACATGGCTGGCTCAATGATACAGTCAGTAATTTTTTGACAGTTGAACATCCTAAGTTCCCCATACTATATGCCCTGCCTAAAGTCCATAAGACTCTACAAAATCCTCCTGGGCATCCAATAATATCGGCTGAGGGGTCTATACTCCAACCAATAGCCCAATTTCTAGATAGCTTTTTACAGCCAATAGTACAACTAACTCCGAGCTATCTGAAAGATACAGGTGACTTCCTGAATAAACTTAAGAACATTGAAGGTATTGGTGAGGGTACCTGGTTGGCCACACTAGATGTCACCACCTTAAATACTGTCATACCGCATGAGGATGGAGTGATGGCAGTACAAGAAGCATTGTGTGGATATGAACAGATAAGACCACCTGTGGAGTTTCTTGTGGAACTATTGGAAGTGGTTTTGGCGGAAAACCACTTCTTATATGGTGGCAAGTTCTATAAACAATGCGCAGGTACTGCGATGGGTAGTAATTTGGCGCCCGCCTACTCAAATTTATATATGTGTAGATATGAACGCATTAACATCTTGCCTAGGTTTGGTGCTGCGATTCTACAATATAGTCATTTTATTGATGATGTCTTTATAGTATGGGGTGACACAGAGGAGAATTTTTGGGGGATGGTAGAAATTTTGAATGCACTACCAAGCCCGATAAAATTTACTGTTAAAATTAGCAAAGACTGTATTGATTTTCTGGATGTGACGGTCTATAAGAAAGATTGTAAGCTGTATACAACTCTCTTTAGGAAAGATACGGACCAAAATACCTTATTATACGCAACAAGCCAGCATCCAACTAGACTTAAGGAGAGTCTGCCCATTTCTCAATTCCTAAGAGTCTTGCGTCTCAATACGGAAGTTGAGGTGGCTGAGAAACAGATCCTTGAGATGAAAGCCCGCTTTGTGGAACGTGGATATGCACGATCTGTCATTGAGAGGTGCCTTATTAAAGCACGAACAAAATTCACTAATAAACTACCAGTGGAAGAGCACTCAAGCCCTAAAAGGATGATCCACTCCAGTAGATATGATAGCAAATCCAGCATAATCAATAAATCATTTAAAAAACATTGGCCATTATTGGCAACAGACCCTGTGTTGAAGAGAGGTTTACAACAACCACCTATTATGGCTTACAGGCGTGGTCCCAACCTGAAACAGCTCCTTATGCGACCCCTGAGTCAACCGGATGATATACAAGGTGGTAATTGGCTTAAGTCATCTAGGAAGGGGTGTTTTAAATGCCCGAATTGTGTGACATGCCATTCTATGGTGGCGGGTTCAACATTTCCACATCCCCATAGTGGCAAACCGATAAATATTCTACATAACCTTTACTGCACCTTGGATCATGTTATTTATATGATTATCTGCCCGTGCAGATTGGTGTACGTGGGTCTGATGAAGAGGAATTTTAGAGAACGTATGGCAAATCATAGGAGCTCAATACGTGCGGCTATTGCTACAGGTACATCTGATAAACCGGTGGCTAGGCATTGGCAACAAAATAGTCACCCATTATCATCACTCAGATGTAGACTCATTGACTGGGTTCCACCACATCCAAAAGGAGGTGACCGTGAATTAATGCTGCATAAGCTTGAAGCACGATGGATATACAAGCTGGATACGATCTCACCTAGAGGCCTGAATAAACACAGTGCACTTGGAGCCTACTTACCAAGATAAATTGATAGATACACTATGAATCTATATATGACATAAATGCTGATTTTTTTGGGTGCTCTGGCATTATTATATACAGTACTCCACTGATTGTTTAATTAAGTTTTTTCGATTGTTTTTTGATTTCTTTATTTTTGATTAATATTGTTTTTGTTTTAATCCTTTTTTGTGGGTGGGGGTATATAGAATTCTTTGCTGTATTTATAACTATGGCTGTGATATGAATGTTTAAACATTTTGATACCCACTGAAGATGGTATTTAGATATATTTAGATGCTTGCTTATATGATTGTCCTCAGCCAAGGGTTTTTGATACCAGCCGGACTGCTTGTATTGCCTACCTCTATTGATATAGGAATTTTTTGCCTGGATCTTTTGTGTTTTACTGTGACTTATAAGCTCCTGATCTATTTATATAGTAACTATTAGTATTTTTGTATGTATATGTTTTCTGTCCATATTGATCATTTAGCGTTTGGTATTTGGGTTTTTTTTTGTGACGCTGCAGACGTTTGTTTATAGTCTGCTATTTGTTGCCATGCCGCCCCATGTAATGCATTCCATGACCGACGGGAAGTGATTCAACTTCCGGGTAACGCCCCTTAGCGGTGGAACGCAAGCGGTGGAACGCACGCGCTCTGTGAGCGGCGTTAGCACCACGAGGATGGCATTTAAGAGTTTGGCTGGTGTCAGGTAAGTGTGATCTGATTGTTGGGGACCTGTACCTGGTATCCATTATACCTGAGACTTGACTGCTTGAGAAAGGTCCGTGTAGTGGACCGAAACGTCGCCCTGTATGTAAGCCCTCGCTTTTGAATATTAAATACTGCAAACTACTGGTGAGTGCCATCCTTTAAAACATATAAATTGCTGGAGATCCTGGGATTATGGTATTGCAGCTGATGTGCAGCCCTTTGACGTGTATGGACCTTGCCTGATGTGAGTGCTGGACTTTGGATATGAATATATATATATATGTGCCTATCCAGGGAGGTGAATCCCATATGCATATAGTGGTCACAAGGAGGCACTCAGCAGACTGATTTAAAAAATAAAACAATGTCCTTTATTTTATTCCTACGGCGTTTCGGGGTAACCCCCCGTCTTCAGGGGCAAGCAATACGAACTAACAAGTAACATACACAAATATATACAAGACACACATGCAATTAAAACACCATTATCATACTCACCTGTGACATGCTGCCGTCTGAGGACCCGCTTCCTGCTCCGGCTCGTGTGTCCGTCGCGTAACCGGTGACGTCATCGGCAGCGCGGCACAGGCGAATGATGCTTACTCACTGTTGCTAAGGAACATGAGAGCTACAAATACAAAATGAAACAAACTGATGTTAAAAAACTCCGGCAATGCTTGATTGTTATACTGCGCATAGTTAGAGAAAAATCACTGTATCAACAACATAGATATGTCAACTTTTCAATTATATGATACATTATAATCTCCCATCAGCAAAATTTATCACCACTGATAATACTGTCAAAATAATATCAGTAAAAACTACTCTGAAGCTGATTATAGAAAACACTGGAGTCCCAGGGTCTCATTCAGACCTCTAGGAGCCAGTGTTCCCAACTCGAATATCCAACGGCTTTCTCTATGCAATAAGATTTTTTCTCTATTGCCGCCTCGCTTGCTTTCTGGAACGTGATCGATGATAATGAGTAGTTAAACTCACATATATGATGAGCAAGTCATCCTATATCCTTACGTAAGGGACTTCCTTATTCCCAGTTCCTCAGAGTGCGACGTATCACTTCTGATACCAATGCATTAGAACCTGCACTAGAGGATATGATAGAGACATTTGTAACACGAGGATATGATAGGAATGAATTAATTGTTTTAAAGAACAAAGTCATCAACATGTCTAGAGAGGATACTTTGGCCATTAAAATTAAAGATCCCGCTCTTTAACCCACGAATCTAATCCCTTGGGTGAATAAATATAGTTCTTTCAGCAAATCTACCACAGGTCAAGTCAAACGATGGTGGTCTATGGTTCAAAGTGATCTGGAACTACCCTCTTTACACAATGCTAGGCTTCTACCAAGTTTCACTAGGGGAAAGACTATAAAAGATCAGGTGGTTAAGTTAGACATTACAGGCCTTAATAAAAACCCAGTGACACATTTCTTGAGCAAGAGGAAAGGCTGCTATCGTTGCTTGGGCTGTGTAACATGTCGATCAATATCTATAGGTTCAACTTTTTGTCATCCACATACGGGCAAAAAAATCAGTATTAGACATGCTGTTACTTGCACCACTACACATGTCATTTATTTATTGACTTGTCCATGTGGATTGGCTTATGTAGGCAAAACACAGCGACAATTCCATGAACTCATGGCTCTCCATCATAGTGCAATTCGCCAGGCGATAGAATCAGGCACTAGCGAGCAACCGGTCGCTAGACATTGTGCCCGGGTCAAGCATAGTGTGGCAAGTATGAGGGTCATTATCATCGATCACATTCCAGAAAGCAAGCGAGGCGGCAATAGAGAAAAAATCTTATTGCATAGAGAAAGCCGTTGGATATTCGAGTTGGGAACACTGGCTCCTAGTGGTCTGAATGAGACCCTGGGACTCCAGTGTTTTCTATAATCAATTTGAGAGTAGTTTTTACTGATATTATTTTGACAGTATTATCAGTGGTGATAAATTTTGCTGATGGGAGATTATAATGTATCATATAATTGAAAAGTTGACATATCTTTGTTGTTGATACAGTGATTTTTCTCTAACTATGCGCAGTATAATAATCAAGCATTGCTGGAGTTTTTTAACATCAGTTTGTTTCATTTTGTATTTGTAGCCCTCATGTTGCTTAGCAACAGTGAGTAAGCATCATTCGCCTGTACCGCGCTGCCGATGACGTCACCGGTTACGCGACGGACACACGAGCCGGAGCAGGAAGCGGGTCCTCAGACGGCAGCGTGTCACAGGTGAGTATGATAATGGTGTTTTAATTGCATGTGTGTCTTGTATATATTTGTGTATTTTACTTGTTAGTTCGTATTGCTTGTCCCTGAAGACGGGGGGTTACCCCGAAATGCCGTAGGAATGAAATAAACAACATTGTTTTATTTTTGAAATCAGTCTGCTGAGTGCCTCCTTGTGACCACTATATATATATATATATATATATATATATATATATATGTGTGTTTATATGGAAGTGGGAGGCACATTTAGAAACCATTGTAATTCCTACACCGTTCACCTGATTTGGATGTAATTACCCTCAAATTAAATCTGAAAGTCTGCAGTTAAAGCACATCTTGTTTGTTTCATTTCAAAACCATTGTGGTGGTGAACAGAGGCCAAAATATGAAAATTCTGTCAATGTCTCAATGTTTATGCACCTGACTGTATATATATATATATATATATATATATATGATGAGTGTCAATCTGGGTTAAGGAACAGTGGTTCCGGATACCACCTTGGTCCAGACATTCATATATATACATACACATACACACACACAGGAGACGAACACAATGTGTCATGATGGATTATAATTAATCCGAGACACTGGAAAAGCAGCACTGCATATGTTTATCTTTTATGAAGTGCTACTTTTCAGTGAGGAGGTGACGTGCTGCTGTCAGTGAGGAGGTGATGTGCTGCTGTCAGTGAGGAGGTGATGTCCTGCTGTCAGTGAGGCGGTGGTGTGCTGCTGTCAGTGAGGAGGTGATGTGTTGCTGTCAGTGAGGAGGTGATGTCCTGCTGTCAGTGAGGCGGTGACGTGCTGCTGTCAATGAGGAGGTGATGTGCTGCTGTCAGTGAGGCGGTGACGTGCTGCTGTCATTGAGGAGGTGACGTGCTGCTGTCAGTGAGGAGGTGACGTGCTGCTGTCAGTGAGGAGGTGATGTGCTGCTGTCAGTGAGGCGGTGACGTGCTGTTGTCATTGAGGAGGTGATGTGCTGCTGTCATTGAGGAGGTGATGTGCTGCTGTCAGTGAGGAGGTGATGTGCTGCTGTCAGTGAGGAGGTGACGTGCTGCTGTCAGTGAGGAGGTGATGTCCTGCTGTCAGTGAGGCTGTGGTGTGCTGCTGTCAGTGAGGAGGTGATGTGTTGCTGTCAGTGAGGAGGTGATGTGTTGCTGTCAGTGAGGCGGTGACGTGCTGCTGTCAGTGAGGAGGTGACGTGCTGCTGTCAGTGAGGCGGTGACGTGCTGCTGTCAGTGAGGAGGTGACGTGCTGCTGTCAGTGAGGACGTGACGTGCTGCTATCAGTGAGGAGGTGATGTCCTGCTGTCAGTGAGGCGGTGACGTGCTGCTGTCACTGAGGAGGTGATGTCCTGCTGTCAGTGAGGAGGTGATGTGCTGCTGTCAGTGAGGAGGTGACGTGCCTGTGTCAGTGAGGAGGCAAAGTGCTGCTGTCAGTGAGGAGGTGATGTGCTGCTGTCAGTGAGGAGGTGATGTCCTGCTGTCAGTGAGGCGGTGACGTGCTGCTGTCAGTGAGGAGGTGATGTCCTGCTGTCAGTGAGGAGGTGACGTGCTGCTGTCAGTGAGGAGGTGATGTGCTGTAGTCAGTGAGGCGGTGACGTGCTGCTGTCACTGAGGAGGTGATGTCCTGCTGTCAGTAAGGAGGTGACGTGCCTGTGTCAGTGAGGAGGCGAAGTGCTGCTGGCAGTGAGGAGGTGATGTGCTGCTGTCAGTGAGGCAGTGATGTGCTGCTTTTCTCTCAGGTGATGATGTGCTGCTCTCAGTGAGGCGGCGCTGTGCTGCAGACAGTGAGGTGGTTGGTTAATCAGATGCAAATGTAGCTGAGTATGGGCATAGTATTGGGGTTAACAACGTGTTGCTGAAAGTGCTTTCGTAAAGAGATGCTGAATCGCTCATACTGTGAGTGGTGGGACTGATGATAGCGTCTAAAGATGCACCAAGATGTATAACAGCATCTGTAGATGCTAAAAGTGGGTATACTTAATCCTTGCACATTCAGACACATGGCTGTGCACCATGCAAGGAATTAGTATTAGCCGCAACAGCATCCAACTCAGAATCAGGCCCTATAAGGAGAGAGAATCCCATCCCATCAATAGACCCCGCCTTCTCAACATACCCCGCCCCCAGGGCTGCTTCCAAAAATATCCCGGGCTGGTTTTCCATCCCAATCCGCCCCTAGCTGTTTGATATTATAAAAGTGTTAGCTTTTTTAATATAACGTTGTGCAATTATTGTATGTATATTGTTGTATGTTTATAATTTAAGTTTCTCGTTTCCTATGATTCTTTTATGACAAAACATTAAAAGTTTTAGTTTTAATATACAAGGTACATTCTTGTGCCCCCCAAAAAGAGAGTAATTTCTTTCCCTTTTATAAATGCTGTTCTTACTCTAATGGGTGCACCTCCATAAGAATAATATATCCCTGATACTACTATCCGCATTTGCATATTTATTTATTTGGAGTAATTCTACCTTCATCTTAATTCATTTGGCACCAGTGGTCAGAGTATCCCCTTTTCCTTTCCCTAGTATTATGAACTCGAGAATGAATACAGATACATTAAAACGAAGAACACCAGTATTTTTTCTTATGAAATTCTTGTTGTTGTTGTTGTTGTTATTATTATTATTATTATTATTATTATTAATATTACAAGCATTAATAAAGAGTTATATATTGAAGTAAAATACATTTATTTCTATTTCAACATGATGTTCGGACACATAGATAACTAACTCAAAGATTGTATTTATATGAGTAACAATTTTATTGAATTATGCTGTTTTGTACTAAACAGAAATCATTGAAGAAATGTTAAGCCCTTTGAGACAAAACTACATCTGTATGTATATGTTAAATTCAAGCCCTTTCGTCATTCACTCTGTCGTCTCTCCCTAACATAATGAAAAGTCTAATTAATTCATGTGCAGTTCTGACTTCAGAATACTGGCGTTACTTTGGCACTGAACAACGGGTGTCAGCTGGTGAATTATAACATTGGCACACAATAGTAGAGACAAAGCAAAAACACAGCGACAGCTGCTACCCAGACCTTCTTCATTCTGGCCCAGTGAATAAAGACAGACAGCTTCATTATGCAATAGTCTGCAGTTAGGCCACCACTGACACCTTCAACACTTATGGTGTTTACAAACACCAGTTCTGAATAAATAGAGATGCATTTGGCTTTATTAGTAATGCAACAAAAATGAAATGATTGGATTTTCCAATGTCTGCAAAATAAAATGTATCTTTATTGTATACAATGCTACAAATTGTATTTTTATAAATTAGTTTTGGAAACCATTTTCAAGCAGGAAAACACATTTTATTAATATAATTAGAATTTTAAACAGGCTATGGAATTATTCTCTAAAGTGTTATACATAAAACTGTTGATTAAACATTAGATTAGCATTGCAACTATATTTTTCTAGTTAGTTCATGACAACTGTATCTGAATACAACCCAGACTTTAGTGAACATTTGCTGCCTGGCCCTTACTTGCTCGCAAGTCCATTTTCTGACGGATCTTGTAATTTTTAGTAAACTGTGCATGCATCAGAGCCTGCATATGCAGCTTATAGCAGTTATGGACAATTCAAAATCCACTTGCTGGCTATATACATGTAACCCCCCTTTTGCCACTATAGTTACACCAGGTTACTAACTCCAATTTCACTAAGTGATCTAATGTTAACAGTGCCTCCACCCAAGTATAAAAATATAGGCCCTCATTCAGAGGCGGTTGCAAGAAGCGACCGCTCGCTCTGAATGAGGGCGGGCGCTTGCCTAATCAAGTGCGGCCTCCTGGTCGCTAGCTAAGCTGTGGGTTACCACCCACAGCTTTAGTGACTGACCAGGTTGATGGTCGCGGTGGTCAAGAACATCGTGACCATCGGGGCTTGCGACGAGACCCTAAGGTTGGATCTCAGCAACTGCAAGCCCCAGGGAGCTTCCTGCTCTGATCGAGCAGGAAGCTCCCCACTGACATCACTGCTGATGTCAGTGTGGCCGCCCACAAAACGGCATGCGTTCCTTAAGGAATACCTCCATTTGTGAAAAAAACCCCTGCCATGCCTACAAAACGGGGCAAGCTGTCGATCAACATCGACAGCCGCCCCTTTTGTAGTGAGCTCCGGAGCGAGAGAAATTCTCACTCGCTCCGGGGCTTGCGCACGCACAGTGCGGCCGCTGCACATGTGCAGGGCCTAAACATCGACCCAGTTGCAAGCGCTCAACGCTTGCGACCGGGTATGAATGAGGGCCATAGTGTGGGCCTGCTTGGGAAAACCCCTGTTAAGATACTAGTTATTTTGTGTCTTAACCTAGGCTTACTTATAAAGGTATAAAATGATTGTATAACTTAACTTAAACCTGTTCTTCTGTCCTCCGTAGATTACTGATTACTCCACTGCTACTCCTCCAGGCAAGTGACACACTCAAATGCAGTTTGACAAGGGTAAATTTATACAGATAGAATACATTGAGACACAATAAGTAAAGAACAATACAACCTCTAAAATACACCAAGTTTTACATATACAGCATAACCTCAACTGACAACTTGCACATACAGCCTTTCAACACTAAATATATAGTGGTAGAGTCCTCACTTAAGCCTTGTAATAAGTTCACAGTTCATACTCCGGTAGGCTAGTGGATATTCCATTAAGGAAAGGTGTCTGGAATTTTAACTTACAATTGTGCTTTGTAATCCTATAAATAACTTCCTTTGCACAAAAATATTTAGTAGGTATCCTATTGGGATACAATGTGGTATAATGTCTCTGGCTAGTTGTTCCTTCCACACATAAATAAGCTGTAATGTCCTAGGAATTAACTAGCTGTGCCTTTTTCCTGAAGTACTTATACCCCTATTGGTTTGCAACTTTGTAACTCAATTATATCATGCTGAACAAAAATAGTCTGTTCTAAAGCCTCCTTACTTAAGCTGCTAAAGTCTGGTTGCTGTTCTTTTGTTGTTACTTCCAACTCCAAATAGCCATTTACAATGTCACATAAACTTTACTAATGCCATCGTATGTGCTGGTTATTATCACATATCCATAGATGACTCTCAAATTCAGTTTATAGGATTTGCTATGGGAAATCAAGCTCCACTCCTTTACAGTTACTAACAAACTGGCCAGTATAACTGTTATAAATGGGTTATTAAACTACACTGCTGTTGCTGTATGTGAATGTACCTTAGGATGCAGAGCAACAGTTTAGAGGTAATGAGTTGTAGTATTACACACTATGGGTACAGCACTACTGCTGTTACCCACCTGCTTGCCACTGGAAGCTCGGCTTGAACTTGCTGACTATTGATCCCCTGACTATGCATAGCAGGGCGCTTGTGATCGCCGACTCTCTCTTCACCTTTGGCTACTTCCCCGGGGACATAACTATTACCAGGCAGCACTACTGCTGCATGTACCCCTTCTTTGTGCAGACTAGCCTACCACACATGTAATCCACCTCCATCCCCTCCTGCAAGGCTCTGCCTCCTGTCTGCTTGTGTCTGGGGACTTAGGTAAAGGCTTGAGCTTCCTATTGAGTGTAAGAGCAGCAGCTACTCACTCCAGCACAGCGCTGCTGCTGCCCTGTCCGATTTGGATCCCAGCCACCGCTCCGCCTCCTGAATATGACTGGCACCTCTCTACCTACTCTTCTAGAATGTAAGCTCTTATAAGCAGGGCCCTCTAACCTCTTGTACTTCTCCCTACTTTAGTTTCATCTACTTCTTACTCACCACTAGGGCACCTAACACTTGGCTGCTTATGCTCTGTTGCTTATCTGGGTGTCATTATCACTAATGTAGCAAAATGTATTATCCATGCCCTGGTCCTGTATTGTATTGTTCTGTAAGTCGCTTGTCTACAACTTGTTTATGTGCTTTGTAAGGCGCTGCGGAACATTTGTGGCGCAATATAAATAAATGATAATAATAATAATAATACTTCTTTCGGCTATTGCAAGCTCCGCTCCTAAACATGACTGTTCCAGTCAGGCTGTAGCCACCTGCTCCAAGATGCTGGCAGTCTCCCTTCCACCATTGGCCTCCAGTCTGAGCCAGCCGCCTCCTCCCACAGGGAATGCCCCGACCAGTGCAGGTCCCTCCGTTCCTCTCTGCCACCGGGACCACCTCCCGTGACGCCACCGGCACGGCAGGGTGAGTACCGCTACCCCAACTCAGCTCCTTCTCCAGCTCTGCCCCCCTGTGCCTGGCAGCTCATTGCCACTCACTGGCTGCCTGGGTCACAGGAGGGCAGGCCCTAGAGGGAGGGATCCGCAGACTGGCCTGCAGCTGCTGCCAGTTGTCCTTATATCCTACTGGACTCAGAGGCATGCGACCTCTACTCTGGCTGCAAGCCCCATCCTTCCCACCTAACGCTCATGCTACCCTCTACACATCTGCCTATGTTAGCAGGGTTTCCTCAATGTAGGCTCGTGCCAATTCTGGCACATTCCATCAGCAGCCTGTGCTGCCATCTCTGAAAGTGTACACAAGCACTACTGTACATAACACGAAATTCAATGTTCACATACATCACACATTTCATTGACTATACATGAAATGCAATAAAATATATATATTATTTATTAACTTTAAATAACTTATTTCCTTTGGTAGCAATATATGAATTACCAGATGAATTATATATATATCTGTAACCCTAACCAGGGCTACATACAGTTGTGCATATGCAGAGATTTGCCTGATTTCAGATGGATCTCTTGTAGAAAGGATAGAGCTGGTGCAAATGTGTGCATCCGATTCTGAATACAGACAGATTTTCTCATTTACATCTGAGCAACTGCAGATACTTTATATCACTATGAATGCCCAACATTAGACAGGTTGTAGCCACTTTGTACGGCTAAACCCGGTGCTTTGGGCACGTCAAAAGTAATGGACGCCTGATCAGAGCATCAATTTCAGTACTCTGATGAGTACCCATTACTTTGGGTGCCCAAAAAAACAATTGAATCCCCCCTTGGAAGCATTATATATTGTTTTAGTCTTCTATTTGAAGACTATTATACTGACATTAAGTACAAAATATAATAATAATAATAATAATAATAATAATAATAATAATAATAATATAAAAAAAACATTTATTTGAAAAGTGAAAAGATAGTTAAGAATGCCTTCAGTGCTTAAAAAACTTGATTCAAAAATTAAGATAAGTAATTGTCAGAAAACCAAAGAGGCATTTTGGAAAGACGTTGTAACGTGAGGTTAGCACCTCTAAGTATACAATGTCAAACTGAGTAAAAGTGTGACTTTTATTAATGGCACCGGATTGACATTTATTGCGAAACCAAGAACTGTAATAAGAGTGTCCTCACACGTTCTCATAAGGAGTCCCTGGTTCTGAAGTATATCTGAGTAGTTGCAGCATTTGCACAAATTACTTAATTACATTCCTGTATATAACAACCATTGTTTTTATGGACTCAGAACATTTTTTTTTACAGTGATTGAGTGCATGTGTTAGAGATAAGTTGTTTTAATAGTACTGTTTTTATAAGGTGTTTATAATATGGGTTGGGTATGGGATGCCGGCTCTCAGGATCCTCGTGCTCAGAATCCTGACACCGGCAACCCGACTGGTTTACAATGTCAACACCTACCCGTAAGGAAGCTAACCCTAACCCTATCCCTACCCCTAAACCTAACCCTCCTTCCCCGCAGCCTAAACCTAACCCTCTCCCCCCACAGCCTAAATCTAACCTCCCTCCCCGACACCAGGTTAAACCTAACCCTCCCCCCGCAGCCTATCCCTAACCCTTCCCCTAGTGCCTAACCATAACCCCTAACCCTCCTCCTAACCCAAATATTTAGCATCGGGATGTCAACCGTCAGGATGCTGGAGCCTGCATTCTGGCTGATGTCATGATTCTGGTGCCAGCATTCTGAGTGCCAGCATCCCGCCCGCTGGGGTCATAACTACATCCTGTTTATATGTACCTTCTGTACTGTGGTTTATGTATAGATTTTACTAAGGGCAGGTTTTGTATATAATAATTATAATAATCCTAATAATATATGTACTAAATCTCTGTATACTGTATTTAACAAATACAAAAGCAAGACTGTATATAGCGACTCGCCGCAATTTAAGAATTTCACTCTATATGCACTAAACTAATCTGGATAGCTCACAACAAGGGATTCAGTACTGTATGTGGTCATATATCATTCCAAGACTTCAGAACACATGTAGACTATGTTAGCATTTTCCAAATGTCTCTCACATATATATTGGAAAAGAGCAGGTCTTGTGTTTTATGGCTGGTATAGGATCTTTACTATACTTTTATTCTATAGTTGGAATGCACACATATAGAAAAGGTGCATTAGTCACATTTATCTAATGAGGTACAGTATCTTAAACATTTCTGCCTAATTTCATCTAATATACCACTAAAGCATTACCAACACAGTCATTTGACCACCATAGCAACTTCAGCTAGAGGGATGGGCTTCTATCCAACCGAGGATTCCAACATAGACCCCTGAGTCATGTTGAAAGGACATGATGACTAGATTAATGAGTTCCTCAAAGCGGTGTTTGACTGCTTCACAATCTGCCCAATAGTGGTCAGCCTTTCGCTATCCCTGCTTAGCACAGCCAGGGCTAGGCCCTTCCTATTCCTGCTAAGGTGTCAAACAGTTCTGTCAGCATACCATTGTGGACCACTAATATTCCTTTTCCTGGCCTCTAATAACTGCTCTAATTTCTGCTCTACTCCCATGCTCTATATTTTTATTCCACAAATGCCAGAGAATAGCAATCATTAGATTTGCAGGTACAGTACATTTTCAAAATTATTTAGTTAACATAAGGCATTCATAAAATACCATATAGTATTGCAGGAAGTAATGGTGGACTATAGAACTACAAATACCTCTAAGCATTTTTGGTATGTGTATCTTATTTAAATTTAGGACTCTCGAAAATATATCTTGTCTCCTTATAAATATCAGTCTATAATAAAAAATATAAGTGACAAGTTACTTACTAAATAGTAAAAACTTACTTTTATTTAATTTCCATCATAAAATGTATCTGTTGGCAAACTGTCAGTGTACAAGTCATCATAAAAGTTTGCAAGAATCCCAAGGAGTGAAACTATTAAGATCATAAACTAAGACATCTAATACCCATAAGTCTAATGGTATTTTAATGATTGAGACCTTGTCCAGTAATATGCAGCTGCATATGATAACTAGTGGCCAGGAATATGATATGTACTATATCATGACTCAATGTTATCAAACTAGCATAGAAACTAAACATTTTAATAAAAAGTTTTGTGCTTAACACAAAACTGAGATTGCCTTATGTAGCCCTTGTCCTTGAATTACATCAATACACACTATTCAATATACAGTAATGCTTATACAGCACTGTTAAAGTTATGATGTACTATTTCAGATTTTTCTCTGGATAATACATAAGTAATCATTCATTTCTAGTAATCAGTTACAATTTACCATGTGATAAATTAAAGATATGTGTTTATGAACATTGCAAACACAATATGTTACAGTTAAAAGTCTGCCATTAATGGAAGGCCACAAAATAAAAAACAATTCAATGACTATACCCATAATTCAATATGGGATGTTTTCCAAATAACTGTTAGAATCATTTTTATGTCTTCAGTTATAAAGATACAGAGTATTGCTTAGTTGATTGCAACAAAAGATTTGGCAGCCTAGGAAAAAATTATTAATTTAGAAGTCTTGTTGGGTTTTGTTTTTCCATATTTACATTTTTAGTTTTTACTGTTTTTTATCCTCCTCAGATAAACACCCAAAGAAGCAGATAACCCAGGACAGAATAAGGCTGTATATGTTTCATTGCCTATTACAGCTCCTTTTTACTTTTGGTAAAGTCTTAAGGGGCCTATCCATTAGACGACTTTTTAAACGATCTGACCAAAAGCAGGAGGTTTTGTACGCATCGTTCAGAAAGTCATCTAATGGATAGCTGGCAAGGACCAGCGATGCTCATGCACGCTGGGTCCTTGACGACCCCGACTATCTGCTGAACATGCTGGTCAACCTGACAACGCTAGTCAGGTTCCACATGTTCACAGATAGGGAGGTCGGGATCCTGCACTGAATGACGATCAGTGAGCACCGTACAGTGCGGGCACCGCACCCGGCGACCTGAAGGAATGAACGCTAGGCGTTCAGTTTTTAAGGTCGCGTAATGGATAGGCCCCTTTACAGTACTGTGATACATCACTGGTATGTCTTTTTGGACAAAGTCCCTCTACAAGTGCAAGCAAAAATTAAAAACAAGCGATAAGGAGAGCTGAAAGATACCTGCCAATGCAAAAAAGAGAAGTGTACTTTACAAAATACATGATAAATCATAAGACTGTAAAAATCACTCATTTGCTATTATTTGATTAACTAGGGGGGCACCCTTCATATCGGCCCATAAGTTGCACAGCCTCACTCAAATATTACTCATCTTTCCTTGAAATTGTTTATTACAGACTGGAAACAAACTTTTAAAGGATGTCATGTACTGCTTACCCCATGTCAATACCACTAAATACCAGTAAGTAGACCACCTTGAACAGACAATGTAAATTGTAAAGTGATACTGCAAGCCGCAAGTCTGGACAGGCTAAAGTACTGTAGGGAAAAGTGTATTTGTCACCACTTCTTACATTTATTTCCCCCTATATTCCTTTTCCATGTTTTACAAAAACACAAGTAATGCAAGAATAATTTCACTGTCAGATTTACATATACAGGTATTTTTTTCTTTAACTACAGCATACTTTCACCTCAAGAAAAAGAGTGATAATTATAAGAAGAATAAAAATAAGCTAGTATTTGTTGTCGGGCATGCAATATTAATGTAACCAGCAGTCGTGGTTATGTTCAGTAAGTCTGCACTGCATATCGTGTCTTTTTTATGACAACCATAAATAATTAATAATAATGAAAATCATACTCAGCTTCAGAGTTCAGCATTCAAATATGTCCTTTAGGTTCTTCTCCCCAAAACTGGGTCACCCCTTCATTACTGCAGATGTCCAGTAATTAGTAGTCTTATTTGTCTGGACCTGATGAGTGCTGCATAGTTCGTTCCAACTAAGGCCAGAGAACAAAGGACTGGTTAGCCCCCATATCTGCAAAAAACAAAATGCTTCACGACAGAAGCAGATTTTCCTTTTAGATAAAAGCTTGAATGTCTCAACATGCTTGGTGTATATTATCACTAAATGTTCAGCTAATGTATTGTTGGACCACAACTATATGCTCAGTTAAGGTCTAAATCTGAGTCAGACTAAGGCCCGTATTCAAATTGGAGTTTTGGCCCATTTTTTGGAGATAATTTCACCTGAAAATTTATCTCCGTATTCAATTCCAGTCCGTTTTCACCTAAGCGAAAAGTCAATGCACTGAAACAGGTAAAACTTTTTCTCCACAGAATGGCAGGAGAAAAAAAGTACCAAATCTATATTTTGGGGTGCAGAAGTTGGGAAACCACCCAGAACCCTTGTTACACCCCACCAAAGGAAAATTCACCCACAAAAAGAAAAAAAATTCCCGGAACACCCCAAAAAACACCATAGAAATTTGGGGCAAAAATGAAAAAAGTTGGGGGACAACTTCAAAAACTAGCAAAATAAGCATCTGGGGGTGCTCTAAGAAGGGGCACTGTGTTTTTGGGATTGCAGCTGCTTGCATGCAGGAGGAATTTCACTTTTTTTAAAACTTCAGTTTAGAGACATAAAAATATGCTAGTACCCATTTTCAAGCACCCAAAATTTGATGGGACTACTTATTTTCTACAAAAAACACTGTGCTAATCACTATTTAGCTCACAGCTAGACCTCCCAGCACTCTCCCAGTATTTTGCCTTTGTCCAGGAACAGCATTTCTAGTTTTCCCAGAATAAGCATTTGTCCATTCTGCTCTGTGTTTGTCTCTGCAGCCAGCACCTGCATATTTAGCACCTAGTCCAGTCACTCCCCTAGTCACCCGAACCTCCCAGCTCACCCCCCTCCAGAGGAACACTTGCACCGGATCGTGACAGTTTGAACAGCCGCCAATATGCAAGCCGCCGGGTTTCAGGGTGAAGCAGGTTTTCAAGATCTACTCCTTCGTGTGACTGCACAGGAGACAGCTCTGCAATCCATCAGACAGCAGCTGCAAGAACTCTCTAGTCAAATGATGGTTATTCATTCGGTTCTAGCTGCTTTGTCCCCAGACACACCACAAGTTTTGCCAGTGAATTCTGCACAGCTTCATTCTGAAGTTTCAATTACCCCTACTGATGAAAACATTTCTGTGTATGCTAGTGAAGCTCTCAAGTTATTCCTGAGCTTTCTAGTGCAACTCCTGACTTGACTAACAGCTCTTCCAAGCAAATTACAGTAAAGCATCAAAGTTTCCTGTGCCCTAAACTTACTGAGGTTGAACGTCAGCGATGCCAGGAACTACATCTGTGTTTATATTGCAGTTATGATGATCACTTTCTTAAGGACTGTACTCTGCGCCCACTGAGAAGTGGTGGCAAGTGTGTGACTCCCAACGTCTGCGCTTTCAGTTCTTCCCATCATCCATCAGTGATTCCTGTTTCTTCAGTTACAGATAAGGAGGTGATGCCCACTAAGCAAAAGAAAGTTCAAGTTTTCGATTGGGGCCCTGCTACAAGATGCTTCAACCCTCGTCTAAGATATTTTGGGAGGATATTTCAATCTCCTAAAGACAAGGACACTACTCATTCCATTTCTACCGGTCTCAGCCCAGATTCTGTCTGTTCAGGTCCCAGCCCGGATTCTGTTTTCCTAATACAGGACTCCAGTCAGAAGCCCCAGGAGAGGTCTCAACTTCCTTACCCCAGCAGGGTGTCTCAAGTCTCATACCCCAGGAGGGGGTCTCAAGTCTCACACCCCAGGAGGGGGCCTCAAGTCTCGCACCTCAGTAGGGTCCTCAAGTCTTGCACCCCTGGAGGGGGTCTCAAGTCTCACACCCCAGGAGGTGGTCTCAAGTCTTGCACCCCAGGAGGGGGTCTCAAGTCTCGCACCCCAGCAGGGGGTCTCAAGTCTTGCCCCCCAGCAGGGGGTCTCAAGTCTCTCACCCCAGGAGGGGGTTACAAGTTTCATGCCCCAGGAAAGGGCCATCGTTTCAAGTGTTATGCCCCAAGAAAGGGTCTCAAGTTTCAAACCTCAACAGGGGGTTTTGAGTCACACACCCCAGGAGGAAGTCTCTGTTCTCGCATCCCAAAAGGAGGTTTCATGTTCCATACCCCGAAAGGAAAAGCAGAGTCTGCTTCCCCAGAAGGGGGTGTTAGGTCCCATACTCCAACAGGGAGTGTCAAGTTCTGTACTCCAGGAGGGGGCCTTAAGTCTCTCACCCCAGGAGGGTGTTACAAGTTTTGTGCCCCAGGAGGGGGCATTCATTTCAAGTCTTTTACCCCAGGAAGGGGTTACAAGTGTTGTACCCCTGGATAAAACTTTCATTTCAAGTTTCACACCCCAAGAGGGTACCTTCGATTTGAGTTTCACGCCCCAGGAGGTGGTTTTCAGTTTGAGTTTCACGCCTCAAGGGGAATCCTTCATTTCAAGTCTTACACCCCAAGAGAGGGTTTTCATTTCAAGTGTTATTCCCCAGAAAGGGATTTCAAGTATCTTACCCCAGGAAGGGGTCACAAGGCAAGCACCCCAACAGGGATTTCCTGATGCTATACCCCAAGAGGGGGTTTCTAGTGTTATGCCCCAAGAGGGTCTCAAATACTATTCCCCAGAAAGGGATTTCAAGTATCCTACCCCAGAAGGGGATTTCAAGTGTCTTACCCCAGGATGGGGTTCCCAGTGTTATACCTCAGGAGGGGATTTCAAGTGTTATGCCCCAAGAGAAAATCCTCGTTTCAAGTTCTTCACCCCAGGAAGGGGTTTGAAGCCTCTTACCCCGAGAGAGGGTTCCTAGTGTCCTTCCCCAGGAAGGGACTTCAAGTGTCTCACCCTAGGATGGGGTTTCCAGTGTTATTCCCCAAAAGGGACTTCAAAGTGTTTTACCCCAAAAGCGGGTTTCAAGTATTATACTCCAAGATGGGATTCCTAGTGCCATTCCCCAGGGGGGAATTTCAAGTATTACATTTCCGAAGGAGAGTGCAAGTGTCTTACCCCAGGAGGGGGTCTCAAGTCTTGTACCCCAAGAACAAAGGTTTCCAAGTGTTACTCCCCAAGATGGAGGTTCTAGTGTCATACCTCAGCAGGAGGCTACCAGTGTTACTCCTCAGGAGGGAGTCTCAAGTCTTACATCCCAAGAAGGAGTTTCAAAATCTGTATCCAAGGGAAAGATCTCAAGTTTCTTGCACCAAGAAAGGATCTCCGGTTCATTACTCAAGGAAGAGTCTTCTGGTGTTGTGTCAAAGTCAAATGTTTTAGTGCCCCATCAGTTAAGAGGTTCACAAAATGATGCTACCACTATATCTATATGTATTCCTCATGATCCATCTGATGTTTCTATGCCCATTTTTTGGATGGAGATATAACGCAGTATTATGCCTTGGTGGATCATTTCATCGCTATTATAAAATCCTCACCATGGTCTGAAATGAAGCCTACTGATGTAGTAAAATTTATCATTTCATCTTTCCGAGGTAAAGCTTGGGACTAGGTTGAGCCTATTTATGATTCAAAGGATCTGATGCTGTCAGATTTAGTAGCCTTTTCTGCGGCAGTCATTAAAGAATTTGGTCCAACTTATCCTGACAGTTCTCTCGGGGATACTCATCTCAACAAAGCCTCAAGTTCTGGGGTATGACCCTCTACTATTAAGCTCAGATACATTTCTTTGAATCCTTCTCAAATAGATCTGGTACAAGAACAACCTGTCCCGAAGGATAAGACTCAAGGAGGCATAAGGATGATGAATTATAATACAGATTCTGACTAAGATCCTGAGTACGATGAAAAAATAATTTCGGTAGTTCCCGTGAAAGACACTTCTTCTTCTAGTGGTTCGAAAAAGGCTTGGAAAAAGAAAATGAATCAATGACTTCCTGGTGACCAACCTTTCTATGACAAGTTGACCATTTTTTCCAATTATTTAGTCCCAATTGAAGTTTGAGAGACCATCTGGTAGTTGTGTACCTTGTTCTTCTAATCTTCAAAATCATCTTATGTCTTCAAGCAAAGATTTTTTGATGTTTTTAAGCTGGATTTTTGACTTTCCTGTGTTTTCAAATATTTTTTGTGTCTTTCTGAGGAGTTCCAGCTGAGCTTTTATGGGTGTTCGGTGCCAACCCTAAAAGGAGGGGGTACTGTCAGGGTTCAGGCTAGGATCGGCTATCTCTTACCTCCATGCCAGCTTCCCCTGACTTCCCTGTGGTCAGACACCAGGTGCAGTGAGGGGTGAGATGCTGAGTATTCTACCTTAGGTGCTTTTGCGGACTTCCATGGTCGGCTGTGTGTTTTGGGGATCGGAGGAGTTCCCATCATGGGCGCCGCCATGACAGTTCCTCTCATGTGACAGTCCTCCTAACCAATGGTAGCATGATCTCAGTCAGCTGACGCTGTGCTCCAATAATCTGCTACCCCTGGGTATAAATCCACCCCCAGAACTTCAGGAAGATGCTGTTCAACTTTGTTATTCCAGTGCCTGTGATACTCCCACTGTTGCTCTGTGCTAAATCCTTCAGCGTGTTGCTTCAGCCTGCTCACAGTTCTCCAGTTTCCTGTATTAGCTTCCATGTTATTCTTAGTCTGAGAGATCAGTTCTCTCCCAGTATACTGTCTTTCATGTTTTCTATGTCTGTGTGTCTTGTTAAGTGCTGTTAGTTCTGTGGCTATTACCTTGTGTCAATGAGGTGTCAAATTACCTGCTATTAGTAATAGCTCCCAGCTGCACCTTTTAGCATTCCCAGCCTGTCTACCTCTCTGTGTCTCACTGTGCTAATCACTATTTAGTTCACAGCTGGACCTCCCAGCACTCTCCCAGTATTTGCCTTTGTCCAGTACCAGCATTTCTAGCTCTCCCAGTATTTTGCCTTTGTCCAGCACCAGCATTTCTAGTTTTCCCAGAATAAGCATTTGTCCATTCTGCTCTGTGTTTGTCTGTGCAGCCAGCACCTGCATATTTAGCAAACTGCTGTACCTGCCATTGTCCACATTTCCCTGAGCTGCTGTGCTAATCAGTTCCTGGTTTTCTCAGCGATTCTCAATACATATCTCAGTAATCTCATGCAAGCCGGTGATCAGGATTTCTAATTGTGTTCCAGTTTATCTACAGTGTTCTAGCAATAACTTCATGTAATATAGTTTCCGGTCTTCTGCCATTCCCAGGTACCTGTCCAGAGGGCGCAACCTGCTCACTTGGTACAGTGGAAAGCCAAATCCCAATTGGAGGGGTCACTGGAGAAAACCACCAAGTGAGTTAGACTCTGTGCCTCTGGGCAGGTCTAGTCAAACCTGGGTTCAGCCGCAACTAGGAGACCGAGTCCTGTCACTCACCTAGTCACCCGTACCTCCCGGCTCACCGTCCTCTGGAGGAACACTTGCATAGGATCGTGACATCTACTTACCACCAATGTGTGTGTTTCATTGTGGGAGAGGCTTCTTTTACAACATTCTGACTTTTTTTTTGTTTGTTTGTTTTAAATGTAGGCTATAGGTTACATCAGCACAATGCCGTCTTCAGATGAAATTTTTTCAATCAGCTCAAAAAGAAAATAAGGTTAATCATTCCAGAAGTTTTTCAAAACCTATGGAGGTTGTGTCTGTTGTTGCTAATTTGGACCTTTTATAAATATGTGATGCGTTCTATTCTTCATACACTGTTGCATGGCCATAACTAGCTATGGGTGACCGGTGCTGTTCCACAGAAGGCAGAGGCTCTGTGGGCAGCACCATCACCCTCTGGCCCTTTCTCCTGGCTAGCTGGGTCCCAATAATGGCTCCATATTGGTACCCTGCACAGTATATGCAGCCAATTGGGCATCCACAGGACACCCAGTGAGTGCTGCACTTACTGGAGCAGCCGGTCATACCACCTTCTACGGAACATAATGACATAGCATGGTTAGTGGGCTGCACGGGCACAGGGTGCAACTGTGACCTGTCACACCCCTGCATTGCTGTGTTCTTAAATATTTGTGGATTGCCCTTCAATTACAGAAATTTGGCCCATTCCTGGTCTTCTGTTTGCTGTATTGAGTGTGCTTTATTATTTTTTTTATTTTACCCCATATACTGTTTATATATATATATATATATATATGTATATATATATATGCTAATATTTATAAATATATATGTACAGTATAGTGTGCTAACTTGGGGTAATTAGCTGGTAGATGGGTGTCAGTGGTGCATTGTCTGAGATGCTTAATCAGGGTACACACATCTCTTCAGGTTTAAATAAAATAAAAGTGCTTTACTGTCAGCATACTGTAGGAAGAAAACAAAAAACGCCTATCCCCCATTTAGGGTACTGACTCACTTCTTCGCCTCTGACTAACTTTGGGCAGCTAGTCTGCAAATAAAGTCCAAAGTCTCTCTCTGCTTCCTGCAGAGTAACACTGGGATATTTAGCCTGGCCTGGCTTGGCCTCTGGTGTCAGGGTTCAGCCTAGGATCGGCCTCTCTCACCTCCTTGCCGGCTTCCCCTGACTTCCTTGCGGTCAGACGTCTGGTGCAGTGATGGATGTGGGGCTGAGTATTCTCCCTTAGGTGCTTTTTGTGAGCTTCCATTGTCGGCTGTGTGTGCTGGGGATCGGAGTTCCCATCATGGGCGCCGCCATGACAGTTCCTCTCATGTGACAGTACTCCTAACCTATGGTAGCATGATTTCAGTCAGCTGATGCTGTGCTCCAGTAATCTGCTACCCCTGGGTATAAATCCACCTCCAGAACACCAGGAAGATGCTGTTCAACTTCGTTATTCCAAATGCCTGTGTTACTCCCACTGTTGCTTTGTGCTAAATCATTCAGCGTGTTGCTTCAGCCTGCTCACATTTTCCCAGTTTCCTGTATTAGCTTCCATGCTAAACCTTACTCTGAGACTTTAGCTTTCTCACAGTACTTCAGTGTTTCATGTCCCTTCCCTGTGTGTCTTTGTATATGTGCTGCTAATTCTATTGCAGCTTTCCTGTGGCTATTACCCTGTATCACTGAAGTGTCAGATTACCTACTGTTATTAATTAGCTCACAGCGGGACCCTCCAGCACATGTCTGTGTCAATCTGCTCTGTGTCTTGTCAGTGCAAATCTGCACTTGCAGTTAGCACTCTCCCACTATATGCCTATCTTCTCTATATGTCTTGTCTGTGCAATCTGCACCTGCATATATAATTATTCCCAGTATTTTGCCTTTGCCCAGTACCAGCATTTCTAGCTCTCCCAGTATTTGGCCTTTGTCCAGTACCACATTTCTAGCATTCCCAATATATTCCTTGAGTCCACTCTACTCTTGTATGTGCAATCCCTAGTATATGTTGTGTTTTCCAACATATTTAGCAAACTCCAGTACCTGCCTGTGTCCACATCTCCCTGAGATGCTGAGCTCGTCAGCTCCTAGATTTCTTAGTGATTCTTAGTACTTTCTCAGTAATCTCATGCAAGCCACTGATCAGGATTTCTAATTGTGTTCCAGTGTATCTCCAGTGTTCTAGCAATAACTTAACGTAATATAGTTCCGGTCTTCTGCCATTCCCCGGTACCTGTCCAGAGGGCCGCGACCTGCTCACTTGGTGCAGCGGAAAACCAAATCCTAATTGGAGGGGTCACTGGAGAAAACCACCAAGTGAGTTAGACTCCGCGCCTCTGGGCAGGTCTAGCCAAACCTGGGTTCTGCCGCAAATAGGAGACCTAGCCACAGTCACTCCGATATTCACCTGAACACCCCAGCTCACCGTCCTCCACAGAGGATCACTTTTACCGGATTGTGACATCTGGCTTCTCAATTGTCAGCTGCCCTGACAAGGCTGGCTGGCTGCCACAGCCTCACAGTTGCAGTCTCATCTCAGTCATTTAAAGGTTTAGGGTTCTCCCTACCTCCTCTAGGTTTGAAACATGGCTTTCTAGCCACTAGTGGCTTCCCAGCACACACTGGTCTCCAATTGCAGTGCCACCTGGACTGTTTGACCGCTCCAGCCCTCCTTGGGCTCTGTGCAAAGGGTAGCAATTAGGTGAGCTAACACCTGGCTAATTCTATTCTATTCCCATTTGCATTTCTTAAATCGATTCATACCCTTCTCTTGGCTCACACCACATCATTGGTATGCCAAAATTAAGTCCTTTTTGATCACCTTTAGTTCAATTGCGGAGTGATTCCACGCAGGTTTTACAAACTTTGTGAGGCACCCAAATCTTGTCTTGCTGGCTTATGTGATGTCCAAAATAAGCCTGATGTGCTTGTTTTATGAAAACAGTTATATTTTTTCTTTCTTTTGTAACACTATATTTGCCACAAATATAGCAAAAAACATTGGGGTTGTTAGTACACCATCTCCGAGAAGAACTAATTTTTATGGCAAAAACGTTTTGTTTCACACATTCAGTGCTAACTCCCCAAAAAAGCTGAGGAAATACTGAACAAAACAAGCCCAAACGGCGGGAAATTGGTTGTGGTGGCACAGAGAAAGGGCCAAACAAGAGAACAGGAGATGTGCTAATTGCGTCACTCAGTCCTCTCCGTTGCTCCTCTCTGTATGCTGGGAGGAGGTGTGGATGTGGTCTGAGGATGTCCCAGCAGTGGCTCAGCAGTGTACTGCCACATCTCGTCCCAGCGTTAGTGAGAAGATTTAAATGTGTTATGTGTCTCAAACGTGAATACCAGCTACGTTATCACAAATAAAACAAATTCTTATTATTGTTGAAAGAGGGTATTTGTTAAAAAAGCAAAACTAAGTTGATTCTGTTAAATAAAGCAGGCCTAGACTAGTAAGGTACTTCAAATGGAGAAAATAATTGAATTGTATAATTTTTCATTAATTAGACTGGAGCCAATTCAGCTATAGCAAATATCTAATGCAAAAATAGGACCTGTGAGTACTCTCAAACTGATCTTAAATCCTTGGCAAGAAAAAAAAATATTTTTTGTTCCCCAGTGTAGTAAACCATGTGGGTTTTTAACTAACAACAGAATTTTTTTTAGATGATTATTTTCAGTTAAACAATTAAAATAATTATGCGAAAAATTGTGCTAAAGCACAAACAAACGAGGAAGTTGTACTACCAAGAGAAGACATTCTAAAGATAAGTTTGGGGAAGACAGGGCATGTCATTAATGTAGCAAGAAATATCATTTATGCAAAAAAGAGGTTGGCTTTGTCACAGTTACGTTTAATCCCAAAACACTGCATGGAGAAGGTTACAGAGATAACTATTTCACTACACTTGGTACATTTGGTGGCTTCCTTATTAGGTAAACCTTTCAAGTACTGTTAAAATTCCACACTGAAAACATTCCATAGAGATCTGGTTCATGTTATCACAATAATAGATTTGTTGGATGCTTATTCAGGGTTGCCATTACCGCATTCTACCACATCTCAAAGTTGCTGTTTTGGATTGATGTCTAGTAAATGTGGAGCTGATTAGAGCATACTGAACTCATTGTCATGTTTATGGAACCAGCTCGAGATGACAAAACACAGACAAGATGACAAAACTCAGACAGGCTGCAGCATTTGATCAATGCTCAATAGGGGCTTAATGTGTGCCAAGGAAATATTACCCACAGCAGTACACTACCACCACAAACCTGAACCACTGTCTCAAGGCATGAGGAATTCATAGATTCATATTGTTTATGACCAATTCTGACCCTACCATCTGCATGCACAAGGTAAAATTGAGCTTCATTAGAAAGCAAGCAGCATTATTCCAAACTTCATTTGTCTAATTCTGGTGAGCGGTGCCTACTGTAGCCTCAATTTCATGTTCTTAGTTGACAGGTGTTGAACCTTGTGTGGTCTTTCGCTACTGTAGTCTATCCACTTCAAGTTTCATAATGCTTTGCTTTTAGAAATACTCTTTATCTTACAACTACATGGTTAGTTAGTAAGTACTGTTGTCTTCCAGTCAACTTGAACTAGTCTGGTCATCTTCCACTGACCTCTCTTACTGAAAAGACATTTTCACTCACTGAATGTTTTTTTTTGCTTTCTGCACTATTCTATGTACACTGTAGAGACTGTTGTGTATGAAAATTACTGGAGATCAGTTTCTAAGATACTGAAGTCTCTTATACCATGGTCAAATTTACTTACAAATCACATTTCTTCCCCACATTTCTACCCCATTCTGTTATTTGGTTTAAATAGAAACTGAGCCTCTTGACCATATGTGCATGATTATATGCATTGAGATACTGACACACAAATACAAATGGCTAATTACATATTTGTGTTATGAGCAGGAGTAAATGTTTACCTAATAAAGTGGCTACTGAGTATATAATATAATAGGGTGAGTGGTATAATGTGTGAAAAATATAAATGGGGTGCATAATGTGTCTAATGACCAAATGGGTCTTGACTACATGTGAAATATACATTATGTAGTATACAATATGCTTGCAGTTCATGGTGTGCTGCATAAGAATGTTTCTTAAAAGACACTCACGTGATGTGGGGCGGGGCCTATGGTGTATGCACAGCTCTGGTCCCTAGGTTACCTTACTCTAGCACTGCAATCATTTACCAGACAGAGTTACATGGTCTCACAGGTATCAATCCTGTATATGCACCTTAAACAATACTCAGTGATGGCTTCATCCACTTTCAAATATATTAGGTCCTTATAAAATTATTACTAACATTAATTGACATCATGATTGTGTTTTAATCAGATTTGACTCCTAACGGTACATTTTTATTAAAGGTTGATTTTTATCGTTTTTGATCGAATTTTAAAATTATCTAATCACTCTAACTTGATTATGTGCTTCTGCGGCTAAATCACACATTTAGTTATACTTAAAAATACAAATCCAAAACTGTCTGTTAGTAAATTTGTGATTTAGCCCCAGAAACACAACATCGATTTAGATCAATTTATTTCAGTTTAGATCAAAATTGATTCAAATTGACCTTTAGTAAATATAACCCTTACATTCTTCAACAGGTAGCGGCTTTTCTGAAAAAAGGCCGGTGTACCAGGGACGATGAGGGAACAGTATGTATGATTCTGGAATTTTTTAGACATACACTGTGTTATATACTGGAAAACACATTGAAGGATCCACCATATCTTATGAATGCAGATTCAGGGCATGTAAATTCTCATGATAGGGTGTAACTAATAACTTTCAGTTTTGGGCGGAATTATCCATTAAACCATGTAATATATGGTTCTATTGTCATTCTAATACAATAAATGAATTACTACAAAAGGTTTTTATTTTCTTAGAAACTCTTCAAATGAATCACTATTCCAGTGTTCATAGCATTTTTTCTTTTAACCAGTCAATTAATCCTTTGTGGCATTATTCAGCCCATTGAATGTATTTTCATAGTTCACGTAATATGAATCCTCTGCCTGTGAGCTGAAATACAAAACAAATCCTAACAAAACTAGTAAGAGATAAAAGAAAATCATAAAACTCTTTGTTTTTGAACTATGTATGACCTCAAACTATTAATTTGACAAATCGCTTCACTACTGTTAATAATATTCTACTTTAGCCATAATCTTACAGTAGTTTGTAGGAATCTATCATCTGCAAACTGTATTTGTTCTAGGGAATAGGATTGCCACACAGCAACAGCAGGTGGGTATAGGCAGCGATCATATCAATGATTCACTGCCAGCATGGAAAGTGAAACTTTTGAATCATTTCTCTGCCAACCAGACAGCAAAGTTGTGCATGTGCAAAAGCCCGTGACCATGCATTGCAGTCACATGCATGCTTGTGCTAAGCTGTTTTGCTCAGCAGATTCTCGAAGTTTACTGGTGACAATCTTGATTCTGAACAAATAAAGATTAAGAAGGATACACATACCCTATAACCACTACAGTATAACCAAACTGGAGAAAGACAAATAAGAAGTATCCAAAAGTTGCAGAAATTTAAATTTATTGACAAAGAGGACACAGTTGCATTTAACACATAACAATATGCTATAAACCATTGAAGGTATAACCCAGAGAACTGGGAATTGTAACATTAGAAAGTCGTAACCGAACTCCATTCTTTATTATGGCAGGTCATTGAAGGATGGATATATTTTAATTCATTAATGTCCTTCTGGACCAGTTTCTGCAGGGGTCTAAAGGAAAGTCAATAGCAAAGAAGTACTATAACCAAAATTCCAAAACAAAGACCACCACCAGCAATAGCAGCTGAGTGGGTAAGGATGGGAGCTGTTACTAGCTCATAATCCTATTCCCTAGAACAAATAAAATTTTCAGATTATAAATTCCTGTAAACTACAGTTTGTTCATGGGGAAGCTTGCCACCTAGAATCAGCAGGTGGGTAGATTGCCATATACCTGATGGTTGCATGGAGGAACTTAATTTTTATATAAAGCAGATGGCCTCCAATAGAATTTGGCAGAGGTTCTGGCCAAAGACCATTGGGCTGCAAGCATAATGGTCTGGAGAGACAAGCCCCTTGGGGCAGTCTTAGTAGCTGCAGCTCCCCAAAGGGAATGAACTTCACAAAGAGATGTGTCAATGCCAGCACCTCTCATGGCTGAGTCTATCCAGCCTCAGATGATAGAGGGCCTAGGAGTTCTGAACGTTTTTTTGCCGGTGATGAATATCTGTCAAAAGTCTTGTCTATAAGCCATGAAAGACAGGAACATAGAAAGACAAGAGACAAGACAAAGATAATAATCTGTATCATCTCTGACAATGTCAAATTCAACAATGGAAGTATTCACTGTAAAAGTTTTAGAGCGGCCATTTAAATAACCTAGTGGTGTCTGAGTGGGAAGCAGTTTGGAAGCCGACGGATGGAATCCCAACTGCTGGGTTCCCGACTGTCTAATCCCGGCAAGGGCTAAATGACAGGTGTCAAAATCCTGATGCCTTTCATTTTACCTATTTTACCTATGCTGGGAGCCCGACACCCAGCTTACCGATCGAAGGTAAGCCGGGTGCTGGGTGCAGACAGCCGCAGGTGGGGAGGGTTAGGATAGGGGGCTCCTGGGGAGGACTTAGGGTTAGGCACCCCCAGGAGGTTAGGGTTTGGCTAAGGGAAGGGGGGTTAGGATTAGGCACCCCCGCGGGGGAGGTTATGGTTAGGCACCCCCCCGGGAGACTTAGGTTTAGGCACTTAGAGGGGAGATTAGGGTTAGGCACTGGGGGGAGGTTAGGTTTAGGCACCCTTAAGGGAGGGTTAGGGTTAGGGGGGAGGTTAGGTTAGTTTATACTTACCTTAGTGCAGTCAGGATTTTCACCCATGGCGGGCTGCGGTAAATCATACTAAACCCGTCTGAGTAGGCAATCAATCGGCTATATAAATCAAAGTGATTTCAGGCCCTGAGCTGTGAAAGCTATAGCAAATAAGGAGGCAAGCTGGAAAGTAAGCTCACTGAATCATCTAAGGCAGCTACTGTAGGTATGACAAGAACAGATCAATATCCCAAGTTTCTGAGTATCAAGAATGAATTGGTCTATATAATACCTATGTGAAGCTTGGAATCAATAGATTGAGTGCTGAGTCATATGAACTGATTGTGGCTGAAGCCATCCCCAATTGAAATTTGTGAACTAAACAAATCTATGCTTAGTTGGAGAATAGAGGCACTATTAGAATCAGGGATCTGGGAACACCAAGAAATAACCTCTTTAATCATTACAGTGCATCTAGCTTTTGTCTTGGTGTCTACAAAGCATTAATAAGAGCTTTTGTGTATGTAGCAAGGGCATCAACACCCTAGCAATGTTATCATCCACATGGAGCAAGAAAGGTTCCATAAAATTTCTGGGGTGCATAGGAAGCAATCTGTGGGAAAGCCCAGTAGAACTTTGGGACCTTTTCTGTGGTGTGCAATGAGGGGAAATCAAAGATTGGACAGCCAAACTGGGTAAACCAGAATGATCCGAGGAACCTGATCAATCCTAAAGTTTATGAAAAGCTCTTAACAGAAGAGCCAGTGGGAGAAATGCATAAAGAGAAGGAATGTTCATCCATTGGAAATATAGCATGTCCATCTTCCAAGCACCCTTTGTCCAGACTCTGGAAGCAAATAGAGGAATATGTGCATTCAGAGGAGAGGCAAATAGATCTACCACTGGGACACCAAGAGCTAAGTCTATTTTCTGAAAGACATTGCCTATTTGAGACACGGTGTCCAAAGATAGACTCAGTCTGGAAAGGGAATCTGACAGTTTGTTTGTCTTTCCAGGAACGTGGAGAGCTAAAAAAATAATGTCCCTCTGCATGGGCTAATGCCACTTTTCTACCACTTCCTTGCACAGTGACAGGGAGTGGGTACCTCACCATTCTGTTGCTATAGGACACTGCAGTGACACTCCTGACAAATAACTAGAGCACTGTGAATTGATGGGGGAACCATGGATTGAAGAGACAGTTTTAGGACATTGATGTATAGGAGGGATTTTGCTGGAGAACTATTTCCCAGTGATTGTTGTGTCCTGAGAAATAGCTCCCCAACCCCAAAGGGAAGCATCTGATATAATTGACAGGACTGCGGGAGGCAGAGTGAGGGGCCATGGAGCCAGAATAAGTAATGTTGTCCAGCTCCATTTGTCTTGAGTTACTTTCCCAGAATAGCTGCAAGGTCCCAGAGGAATATTGTCTGTCTGCATAAAAAATATTTTGTCCAAAGGAATGATGATTAAAAAGGAATGGGTATGTAGGAGAAATCCAAGAAATGGAATCTGAGTGGATGGGGTATAAATTAACATTTGTTAGTTGATAGTAAACCTTAAATCTACCAGAAAAGACAGAGCTATTTTCTGGTGTGATGTCAGTTTTTCTATGTCTGAGCTAATTAAAAGTATATCATCTAATTAACCATGCATTGTATGCCTTTCTGACAAAGGTGGAATATGGCCACCTTCATTACTCTTGAGAAGTAATATGGGGCATTTACCTTCACTGTTCGCTGGTACAGCTGATCTCTTTACCTGAACTGTAACAGACACCTGTGGTTCGGGTGTATGGGAATAGAGTGGAAAGCATCCTTGAGATCTATCTTTATGCAGTAACAATCTTTGGTAAGAAGATACAGAATATCCTGCAAAACTTCCACATTGTTGTAGAAAACCATTCAGAGCCTTTACATTTAGCCCTGGATGAACCGAGCTATCCTGATATAAGAACGGTAAGATATGGCTTGTCCAGCACTTTCTTGTATGGTCTGCAAGTTCTATATTGCCTTGTAGTAAGGCCACCTGCAATGTGTCATCTAAGCATGAACTGCAATTTTTATATATTGGGCTTCTGATGAGGAAAACAGATTAAAGGCAGATTTAGGCCAAACTGAATAGTTTTAAACAGCCATGTGTCTGAGGTCAACTGGGCCCTTTTATGAAACGAATGTGATAGAGTTATATGGAGAGAAGAAGTACTCACTGACCATTCTGTCTGGATTGGAACAAGAGCTGGAGGGATTTGTCCTGCATTCTGCAGAGTTAGAAGTAAAACCTCTTCTCTGAGATCTGATGAAGTTTTGGGTTAGGTCACCGCCTCTGGCTACTCAACCCATCTGGAGAAGGGCTTCTTGCTGACCTAATTTTAGGTTTGAGGTCAGGGGCTTATCTACCTATTGGCCAGGATGGCACTCACCAGGGTCGCCGGCTGAGGGGGGGCTCCACCCAGCGATGCCACCCACGGACAGGGGGTAGATACACCCCTGACTGACTGTGCATGACTCCTCGCTCCCACAGTGCAGACCAGGCTGTTGCTTTTTTGATAATAGTGACAGCCGTGGCCCACAGAGTTTAGTGACAGTAGCACCAGCTGCCACACATCAAAGGTCAATCAGTTGCAGCAGCCAGCTGTCCTTAGCTGTGTGTCATAGAGTAGGACAGACGCTGGCACACTGCTGCTCCTCCCCTCACAGGCAGCCACACAGAGTGACTCCGCCTCCGGATCTCTATGAAGATTCTGCCTCCGGATGTCTGTGGAGGCTGCAGCTGTCACTGTAAAGCTTGAACAGGATCAAACAAAGTAAGTGTGGAGGAGATGATGGAGACGGGAACCTATTAATGTAATGGGGCTGGTCTATTAATTTATTAGTATTAGTATAGTGGAGGTGAACCATATAATGTAATAGGGAGGGGACTGAGCTATTAATTTTATTATTATTTTGTGGGATGGCTATTAGTGTGGCGAGGGTTAATAATTTATGTAATGGGGTGGGGGCTGGGCTATTCATTTATTGATGTGGTGGGGTAAATCATTTAACAGTGGGTGGCAACTATTTATTTAATGATGAGGGATATTTAAAAATATAATTGTAGCATCTTGGCAATGTCTATTAATTTAAGATGGAGTGAAGGGTAATTTATTAAATATTAATGCTAATTATAAGCTTTATGGGATGGAAAGTTTATTTACTTATTGGAGATGGATACATGGGATCAACAGTGATTATGTTGATGCCAGAATAGAAGATGTGAAATGACTGAGCAGTATGCGCTGAACACCGCGATCGCACACACCACCAGGACTCCCAAGCCCTGCACAGTGTATAATTTCCAGCATCCCCATGCAATGGGATGTAGTTTAAATCCCAACTGTCGGGGTGCCAGAATCTCGACACCAGTCACAATCCCGGCACCAGCATACCAACCGCCAGAATCCCGATGGTAAGTGTTAGGGGTTAAGGTTAAGCACTAGGGGGAGGGTTAAGCACTAGGGAGAGGGTTAGGGATAGGCTCAGGCTGAAGGGGGGAGGTTAGGTTTAGGCTTTGGGGAGGAAGGGTTAGGTTTAAGGGTGGGGTTAGGATATCCTAACCCTGTCACAATGCGAGCATCAGGATTATGACTGCCGGGATCCCTACCCTGGCATCATGTACCCAACCCCAGACAACTGCTTGCCAAAAAAACTCTGTTAACCTTTGATGTCTCTAGAATGTGTGTTATTTATTAACAGCAATGTGAAGGCACTATTTTCCCTTGTGGGCTATATGAAACTTTATACATTATATTGTTTAGGAATAATGTGACATATCTGAGGGGGGGGGCGCTAGTCCCTTATTTTGCCAGGGGTGCCTTTTGTACCTCTAGATTCACCCCTGCTTGAGGTCAGCAAAGGATTTCATACTGTAGCTTTTTAATGGGAACAGACCTCATTAGTAAACTCAAGGCCAAATAAGTTTTCATCAGAAAAATGCATAAAATGAATAGCTTTAGGAGCAAGGAATAAGAGACTGGCCCTAGTAAGCCAATGAGCCCTGCATAAATTAGTAACTACCAATGACTCAACAGACAAGATGGACTTGTTTTCTCATTCAGCCTTGTCCAGGACATGTAACAAAATACCATGAGTGCCTGCAATTTTGTACTGGATCTTATAAACTGTAAGAACTCTTCATTAGTGTCAGGAGTAACCTTATCTCCCAGTATAATATTCAGAGAAGGATTTATATCTGTGAATAAAGCAGGTATATCAGGTAAACCTGCATGAGAACCCACTCAACCTCCTTAATTAGAGTAGAATGAAAGACAAGTTGAGTTAATTTAAGCATCTCAGAATTTTCTGACAAGGCCCAGCATGTGGAGTACAAATTAGCTGGTGGTATTTTATCTGCTATGGCTACTCTAGCCATTTGAATGTTGCTCCATTCTCCCCTTTTAGAAGAGAAAGCTGAATGTACTACCTCCTCAGACTCCCAGTGCACTACCTGTGGATGTCTGTCATGAGACAAGAACCACATATAAGATGGACCTGGTAATACATGCTTTAAGATACCTTTATCCTGGGAACAGGCCTCTGAAAATGTCAGCTAGGAGCAGCAGAGCTTTGCTTTCTAAGTGCAGGAGAGTATGGTCTGCTATGGACCTTAAATTTCTACCTATTGCTGACAATACCAGGAAAATGTGGTGATCTGCCTGAACTGGTTTGCCTGTGAGAGACAAGGACAGGGGTACATTTATTTAGATTCTTGTTGGTCCGAGATTGCATTCACAGGTGTGTTTGGCCATTTTTTCAAACACGGAAATTTACTAAAGGCAAACACAGGTGTAAAACTGTGATTCTCTCTGTAAAACACGGGTGAAAACACAAATAGTAAAAAATACACCATCTGCCAAATTTAGCAAGTACTTTCTATGGATAGGAATACAACACAAGAATTTATCAAGAATCAAAATTGCAATCTTACGTGTAAACTGAGCAAACTCGGTCCAATATAGAAGTTTAAAATAGACCCCACCCCCCCAAAAAAAAGCATAACCAGCCCTGGGCTCTGTGAGCCGATCCTGGTACAAAAAATGGAAAAAATTTGTCTGGTTCAAAAAATTGGTTGTGAGTTGCCTGGCTGTTAATCAACAGCCAGGCCACTGATTGGCTAACAGACAAGATAATCAGCAGCCTGGCTGTTTATTGACTGCCATGCCACCCACAGCCAATCAGCCATTTTTATCATTGGAGAATTCCCTTCAGTAAATCAGCAGTTTCCAATACTGCCAGGAATCTGCCAAAACAACAATCAAAATGAAGCTTGCTATATTTACCTCACAGACTGATAGCACAGACAGACATGTTGACACTACTCAACCTTTTTCCCCTGCAGATCAGGCAGCTACAGAGTCTCATCCTCCCTCACCTGTTTCCCGGGCACCTCCTGGGGAGATATATCATCAGCATATGATTAGTCTGTTCTGAATAAGTCCCTCCCATCCCCATTTACTCACAACCCAGTCTATTGCCTGGTATGACATAAAAGCTAAACATATGATTTCTTCAACACCAAGAAACCCGCCCTAAGGGTGCCCCTGACTTTCTGATAAAAAGGCCTCAAAATGCCTCTATAATCCTGACTAGGATTGGGATGTAGTTAAATTATTGACATGTGTGCTGTTGACAGGGCCGCCATCAGGGGGGGACTGCCGGGCCTGTAGTCCCGGGCCCGGAGAGAGAGGGGGCCCGGTGGTCAGCATTAATGTAGAAGACGCGGCGCAGGCACTGGCAGCATTCCAAAAAAGTTGCCAGCCGTGAGCTAATTAGAGCTCGCGGAATGACAACCAATCAGGAGCGGCATCTCCTGATTGGTTGTCCCGCGAGCAGCCAATCAGCAATGGCCGCCCCTGATTGGCTGTTGGTCCACGTGCAGCCAATCAGCAGTTGCCTTATCTGAAATGCCACCAATGCTTTCTTGTTGCTGCCGATGCATAACTCACTGCTGCGGCCCTTGAACCTGGGCCCCCGCTCTCTCCGGACCAGCTGAAGTAAGTACTTAAGCCCTCCTAATGCAACCAGCATTTCACTGCGTGTCCGCCCCCCCCCCAAGTCCAGACAACCTCCCCTGCCCTGAGCCTCTCCCCTACTCCTAACAGCCCTCCCACCCATGTGCCTCCCCCTTCTCCAGCCTTTCCTAACCTGTCACCCCCCCCTCAATATGGTTCAGCCTTCCCTGCACTATGCTCTTCCCCAGGGGGGCCCAGAATATTTTATTAGTACCAGGCCCCATAATTTCTGGTGGCAGCCCTGGCTGTTGACAGGCACAATGCTAACAGTTTGGAAAAGAGAAAGGAAAGAAAAACTCTGTTTGGTGAGCACTCTAAACTATCATAAATCTTATGTATAATAAAACATAACTTTTATTGTTTAATCATTAATATAAACTCACTGTTGTACACAACTTATGAAAAATATCAAAAGAATCGATGTTTGATCCAATACATATTGGTTTCTAAATGCCCTATACAATTAGTAAACATATACATACACGAACGTACAGTATTAATAACATATATTGACATAAACATACAATAATAGTGAAATACAAACACCCTCCAATATATCAAAAAATTACGAAATATACAGATAATAAAATTAAATTAGAATCTGGCTTGATTCGCATGATTATATAAACATCGGTTTAACCCCTAATGCATACCATATATATGTCCTATGTTATAAAATTAGAAAAGTCCAGGCATAGAAGCTGCCAAACCTCATTCTACTGCTCCTCACTTGGACCGAGGTCTATCTATGAGTAGTGAGAGATTACCGGAAAGGCAGGTTGCCCGTGGAAACAACAGTATAACCGCAGTGTTACTCAAGTTTTCATTTCTGATGTTACGGGTCTTACTGTATAGAATTGGACCCCTAATGAGAGAACTACTGAGCTTGAGATAACCGTCGGTTAATAGAGGGATAGAGAAATGACACTCAAAGTTAACTATAATGATATATGATAGCAGATGAATAGCTGATCATGCTCTTTGAAATGATTTCTCATAACAAGTCAATGGTTTGAGTAACAACCAATATAATTCACTGTCTAATCAATGATATTCGGTCGCTATATCTATCCTGATTATTGTTATCAAAAAAATGATATTTATCAAACAGAAAAAGTAATTCGATTTTCTATCGTCTAGTTAGCATCTTGAGCAGATAGCCATATTATGACAGGTATACACATTAAATGCTGTTTAAAAATACAAAAAACTAGATTATTTTATGACTAAAAAAATGTAAAACACTGAATGAATATAAAGTACACGGTATAGAAAAAGATGTTTTGAATCAACTTGTAACAAAATAGCATATGAATTCTGTCCCAGTAAAATACAATTGTAACACTTTCAGTATCAACTACAAGCAGTAAGCATAGATTGTGTAACTTTCTTATAGCATAGTATGTTAATAGTTAGATGCATCTGAGTAGTCTCTGTTTGCCGCGTAGTAAACCAGATGATTTCCGTACAGACAATTACATCTGATGTAACATTTGGTTACAGAGCCAACTATCAAGAAGCGGAGTGACTGCTTATACTTGAATATATCTATGCTGCCATAATAGAGGGGAACAGCTGCAATAATGTTCAAATAAATGATTATATAGTGTACAGCATAATACAAATTGAGTTATGTCAGAGTCTAGTCGCCAGTGACCTTTATGTTTTTTTTAACCTGTCTGTATTTCAGGTTGGTCTTAATATAACACACGTTCTATCTATTGGTGTAATTGGCACTGTGATCCACAGCGTTTCAAAGGATATACAAAAGGCTAATTTAGCACAATTAGTACATTTATCTATTTTATACCAATACTGTGTCAATTTACTCCAACGCATGCAAACTGTCACAGTGTGATAAATTTACAAATCAGAAGTTATCCATGTAAAAATTTAAACCTCATATAATAGACTGCGTTGAAGACTGTCCTGTCAAAAAAAGAAAAAGGTGACTACACATAATTTAGTAAATAAATAAATCAAAGTTGTTGCCATATGATAAATATTCAAACAAACCGTGTTTCCAAAGATAAAATTTAAAATGTTAGAGCATGGCCGCTAATAACCTCTATTATAATATATGAACCCATTATCTTATAGGAAGGTCTGATGAGATCTTTAGCGTGTAAAGGTATGGTTCATAAAGGCATTAGTACGGAGATAACTCCGGGAATAAGGAACCTGATGGAGGTATGTGCCGTGTAGTATCCACAGACAATGCTAACAGTGTAATGTTGATAGGACAATGCCGACAAAGTAATTTGATTTAAAGCACGTTAACCATGACGGCATTATAATTTCATACGCAATGCTTTACTATCATGATCCCTCTCAGGGGGAGTTTTTAATAGAAGCCCATAGAGGGTTTCTATTCCAAAGATGGCGACCGCATCAAAGCCTCGGTATGTATCGCATTCTGGAGCTTAGTGCATATGCAGTGAGCTTCCAGACCTCAGAAAACTTCATTTTCGGAGGTTTGACCAAAATATTTGCAATGATGCATCCCACCCCTTTTTTTCTGATGGATTAAGAAGTGTCCATGATTTACATTGGATTACAAATAGATTACTTTAAAATACAAATTAGTGAATGAGGGTTTGGTGAGTTCTTGTCTCCATTAAAATTTATTTAACACTTGTGGGATTCAGTATAATGGAACCAAGTTTTTTGGACCGCTAGCCATTACAATGTTACCACTCCAAGGGGTCTAGTTACTAAGCTGTGTTAGGAGACAGAGTGAAAATTGATAAGAAAGTGATAAGGTGCCAGCTAATCAGCTCCCAACTGTCATCTCACAGGCTGTGTTTGAAAAATGACATTTTGGAGCTGATTGGCTGGCACCTTATCACTTTCTTATCACCTTTCACTCTGTCTCCTAACACTGCTTAGTAAATAGACCCCCAAGGTTCATAGGATTTCTCATAACTACTGATCTCTATAGACCCAGAAGGCCATTATTATAATAGACTATTATTTTGTGTGGGACTATTCTGTTTTTTTTTGCTCCCTTGCATAGGCTCTATACCTCTGTTTAGGAACCTGGAGTGGTCCCTGATATGATGGGAACCAAATTCTGTGGGTTCCTTATCAATAATGTGAATCATTCTAGGCTGCAATGGACTTTCCATTTGTATTTTTTCAGTACGTAGAGCTTTTATTTTAATATCTCTTTTAAATGGGGACTTTATGTGTAACACACATGCTAGAATCCATTGTAATGAATGGGCAATTAGAATGAATAGGAAAAGTTATGCGCTGCTTGCACTCTGGACGCATTTGCAAGGACAAGAATATAACATATAAACCACTGATCAAATGCATAATTAACTGAATAGCATTTACATGTACAGTATATGTACATCTTGCTCTTGTGATTTTTTTATGCAAACATAACACCAGTGAGTAAAGATGCTTAAACACTCATTATGAAGGTATCTGATCAGTCTATGGCAGTACTCTCTCTGTAAATGCTGCATCCAATATAAGTATTTATTCATTTTTTTAAAACTATATTGCTTCAACTATTCTCCTGTTGATAGAATTCCAACAATGTCAATTTTCCCCTGTAGTTTAAAAAGTGCTGTCTAGTCAAATACTCTATAGCAGGCTGTGTCTTCCTCTGCAGATGAAAACATATTATAACAGGAAAGAAACAATTTTTCCTGTGGACCCTCTTAACCCCATAGCAGGAAGCTCATTGCAGCTGCACCGTAGGCCACCTGTGATTTCAGTATTGAATAGCTGGATATCCTGTCCAAGAATCTAGTGCTCAGCAGCCCAGCATAGTCACTTGAGGGTGATATTTAACTTTGTAAGGACTTGAACATCCCAGATTCAGCTATACGTGCTGTACAACAGTTTGTGTGATCATGACATTCGAGATGCTAGATACTTTTTAAAGTGGCATTAAAGACAAGTAAACAATGACAGGACAGAGAGAAGAAAATTAAAGGGAAAGCATAAGACCTCCATTGGTTATTGTTAACCACAATAAACACCCTTAAGTTAATTCAATGTAACCTTAACTATATGAAATAAAGACATGGACACCACAACTTGGCTTACAGATTTTAAGTCATTAATTAACCAGAGAAAGGTAGCCAGGAAGGTGCTGCAATCTCAGTTCTAGACTATCCCAATGTAATACTTTTAAGGGAAGACTAAAACATCCCCCCTACTGAAGCACTTGCGTTGGAGAAGACTCATCTTCCCTCACTTAGGCACAGTCCAGACACCTCCGCACTAGAAGCGCCCAGATCCCCCTACACAAGGCAAAACAAAGTGGCCAAATATCAGAGGGTATGTGTCACACAATGCATTCTTGTGCCACAAAAGGCCACGGAGATGCAGCAGCCTCCCCCCCCATGCTGCGCCTCCACTATAGCAGGAAAAGGACAAGTAAAGGGCAAGTCATCATAGAAAGCAAGATTTATTACTCCGAAAATCCAAGAGGCCATTCATCAGACAGCCTCCCACTTACATACTAAACTAAAAAATACACGCCCTTAAAGGATCCCATTGGTCCAAATAACGATCGTTTAAAACCATATAACCCAATCTGCCTTTTTATGGGGTTGTCACACTCCAATCAACAAAAAAAACAGGATTCTTCTATATCCTTAAGTCTAGCTAGGTTTTGTCTACTCTTCTGGGTACCTCAGTAAAACATCATGCATTCGTTTTGTTTTTACTGATGCTCAATTATTTTGGATTATAAAGCCATAATGAGAATAAAAATATAACTGTAAAATAATAAAAAAGACCCTGAAGAGTTTGTGTCACTGGATGCACTTATCTACTTATTAAAATAGAAAAGAAATGAAAGCACATTTTGCTAAGGGAAAGCACACCTCCTGCCTACATGCAAGTCCAATTTGCCATTCCCAACATTATCATTACCTCATTAAATCCAGCAATGACCACACATTGTAATATAAATGATTGGTTATAATTCCATTAGTATAATATATAGCACCAGCATGGTGACCCTGTACCTACCACACTCTCAGGTAGCTAACGTTTATTAAAGACAACCATGCAGCTGTTACATGCTATTTCTTTATACAATAGCAGTAATTATGGAAGCGTTCAAATTTTTTTACTTTTTAAGTCTTATGTCTTCAGGTCTGTAGTCACTAAAATGTGATTTGTAAAAAACACAATAGTAAGTTAAAATCATATTTTAAGTCCTCCTTTTACATAATTACTGTAAATGATGAAAACATGTTTATGTACAGTATAGTTTGCCCCATGCATTGAATATACAGTACTGTATAAAATCTGCATGGAAAACACAGGTGATCTCTATTCCTACTGTGTCAATATGGCAAAACCTAGCAGATTTATTTTGCTTAACATGTGCTGTATTGCGTTATTAATCTAAAATTAACTTTCTCCATCTGTATACAGTATAAAGATATATAATGAGAACATCTTTTATTTAAAAATAGAAATTGCCCCAAAAATAAAATTAACATTTTCAAATATAAACCTAAAAGGTAAAACAGCTCACAGCCCTCGGACAGGAGGTTAAAGGGTGCTAAGGTGACAGAAAAGTTTTAACCACAAACCAAAGACTTTAGGCATTATTATTGTTTATGTAGAATAGGTATTGAGATCCACTTACAGTACAGTGTGTATTGAGGCTTAATATTAGAATGAACATGTATAACCCTTTCCCACTTGACAGATGATTCCTAAAGGACTCACAGTGTAATGAATTATCATATGCCAGTATGAGAGCGGGATCATTATAAGCGCATACTGTACAGTACTGTACTTGTAGAGATTAATGTTTAGCCTTAGGACTACTGTAAGGGTTTTTTTTCTTGTTTGGAAGCAGTATTGAGGCCCACTTGTAGTACAGTGTGTATTCTTTACACAGACCAACCAAGCCACATATGGCACAGCATCAGGGTGGATCATCATTTGGGATGGGAATCACTTTAGCGCACTATAGATTGTAGCCTATTTGAACACTCATAAGTTTAATTTATCGTTCACGCAATCTTTAATTTCTCATGCCAATAATTTCCTGGATACAACCTTCATTGTACCAGGTGAAAAAAAATTCTTCCAATTTTCTGTATAACTGTATAAGACTAAGTGCACACTATAAGAATTGGAAACCTATTATATCAAAAGAGCAACTGTTATGAATAAGAAGGAACTGCACTAGTTTAGAGTCATATTATGAGCAGGTACATATGATCCTGAGAGACTTAATGAAGAAATAGAGCTAAAAATGTAATCTGAAAAATATTGGACTAAGGGGGTCATTCAGACCCGCTCGCGAGCGGCAGGACACTCGCAAGCGGGCCGATGTTCCCCACTGCGCATGCGCACGATGGAGGGAGCTCCGTCGTGCGCATGCGTGAGACCCGGTGAGCGATGGGCTCACCATCGCTCCAGGTCTCGCACCAAAGGGGGCGTGCCGTCGATGTTGATTGACAGCACGCCCCCTTTGGTGGGCTTGCCGGGGGCGTGCCTACCAGATGGAGGCGTTCCCTACCGTCTCAAGCCGGCCCCACTGACATCACTAGTCTCGCAAGCCCAATGGTCATGATGGTCAAGACCATCGCGGCCATCATCGTTGACGCTCGCTATAGCTGTGGGTGGTCACTCACAGCTATGCGAGCGTCCATGAGGACGCTCCAAAAAAAGGTAGGAGGGCCCTGATTCAGAGCGAGCGCTCTGGTCAGAGCGTTCAGCTCTGAATCAGGCCCTAAGCTACAACCGTCTTGTACCCATTAGAGAAGGATGCCTATTGCACAACTCAAACACAGTTACTGTCTGCATGGGAGATTTGTGCTCAGTGTCCTGATGGATACGCTCTCCCTTACTTGGTCCATATCCAGTTACTTTACCTTTCCTCTCCCCTTTTTTTTCTTTGGATTAGAATTTAGTTTGTTATTCTATATACTGTATCTAACAGAATAGGTCTATTGTTGTTAACCACAAAATGCTGTGTTACAATGCTATTGAAAAAGCAATGCCTTTAATAGCAAACCACTACATGTTTTTGCTATTAAAATAATTTCCCTTTTAAATTTCATGCTTAAACATGCCAGATGCGATGTTGCACCAACTGTCAACATGGAGAAGGAAACATGATGGTTTGGGGATTCTGAATGATTGGCACCCTGAACCAAAATGGCTGCCAGAGTATTTTGCAGTGCAATGCCAAACTTTTTGGTCTATGTCTAGTTGGACTAAGGTTCCTCCAACAGCAAGATAATTACCAAAAACATAGCTCTAGGCTATGTCAGTACTAATATCTTTCAGCATCTCCAGTGTCATATACTACAACCTCCTCCAAATAGACTTCACCCATCTATCACTGCTTTTATCCATCCTAAATATCTCAGAAAAATTGATCTTACTTCCCTCCATTCTACAGTACTATTTATGCACCATTCAACTTGAGCATTAGCTCTCCCTAGCCTCTAGAATAGAATTGAGTTACACTCACCTATAAACTAAAGTCCTTAATGACAACACCCCTCCAAAAATCTCAAAATACTCTCCCTCACACCCTCTTGGTTCTGCCTCTGGCCTACATCTCACCTGTTCTATGATAACCACCTCACTTATATGTGTTAAAGTTAAATCAAAATGTTTCTGTATTGCCTTAAAATTAATTACTGAAGTTCTATGCAAAATAATTGTCTTTAGCTAAATCTTGCAGTGACCAAAGTGATGGTGACGGGTAACCACAAAAGAGATGAGAAATGAAAAAAAGTAATTTGATGAGAATTCCAGGAACTATGGGCCTGATTCAGACCCACTCGCGAGCGGCTGTCCGCTCACAAGTGGGTCGATGGTGTGCACTGCGCATGCGCACGACAGAGGGAGCTTCGTCGTGCGCATGCGCGAGACGCGATGAGCGAAGGGCTTTCCTTCGCTCGTTGTGTCTGATCAAAGGGGGCATGCTGTCGATGTTGATTGACAGCACGCCCCCTTTGGTGGGAGTGCCGGGGGCGTGCCTCCCAGACGGGGGTGTTCCCAAGGGAACGCCCATCGCGACCATCATCCTGCACGCTCGTATATGCTGTGGGTGGTGACCTACAGCTATACGAGCGTCCAGGAGGACACTCCATATTTATGGAGGTGGGCCCTGATTCAGAGCGAGCGCTCTGGTCAGAGCGTCTGGCTCTGAATCGTGGCCTATGACTATAGTGGCACTGGACAGTCTGGAAAAAACAGATATCAGCTTTATTTCTTATTTATTTTACTGATGAACTAACATCAGCCTTATCTGCTGAATGTCACTTCAACCAAGTCACCAAATGTCACAAACATCACCTGATTTTATTTCACTTATGTGTGCCCTAGACTGCCCAATAGTACATACATTGTTACTCCTTTTGCTATAAATTATATTCAAATTATAATGTAAATGTAACATCCCCCTGTTAATGATCTGTCAATTATGTGCATAAAATGTCTCGCAAATCTGCTCTAAATCCAGAATTCAATTTGATTTCTCATTATACTTACTGTACTCCAGGTCACTCTGCGCAGAGAAGTAGAGATATCTCTCTAAATAACCCACTATTTGCTTTGTCACAAACAGACTAGAAAAATAATTTTTACTTAATACTTATATTCTTCTCCAGAGCCTCTACTCATCTACAGAACTCCCTTCAATCTCAGATAATACTCTACCCCAGTTTTTAAAATATTATACTTAAAATTTAAAATTAATCTTTTAAAATCCAATCTTTATTAGAGCCTAGTTATTTTTACACCTACACAATTCCCACATGCAGATCTTGCTGCTGTCCTAATCTTCACTGTGGATCACAATCGCTCCACATCATTCTTTTTTGTACTTCCATTCTATATTATAAGTTCTAATGACCACGATCCACCTTATCATTTTTTTTTCATATGTATGCTACTTTTGTATACCTTTTATGTCCTTGTTTCCTGTATGCTTTGCTTTCCTTACTGTCTGGCGCTGCTGAGCACTGTGGTGTCTTACAAATTAACAATAATATCACATGTGACTTTCATAAGGTGCATCCATCACTGTTGTTGGGTACAAATAACAATATTGAAATAAGATATATTATTCCTATTTCTGAAATTACAGAGCACTTAGAAATCTAGGCATGCAATTTATCACTAGCGATGATAGTTCATTGTTTTTCCATTGTAAACAGAATATGGTTCAGCTTGACCTTGGATAAAGTACAATAATTTATTGTTATTAAGCAATTCAGTCTAAAATAGGTGAATGCAGGAAAAAAACTCTTTATACCCAAATTGAGAAAAATACTCACTTGAAACACATGCATAATAACTAAATTGCTCACAGATGAGTGAAATATAGTCTCAGCTTCAGTTCTCCTATTTCACAGGAAATGCAGAAATACAGTATATATATATATATATATATATATATATATATATATATATCTATATATATTTATATATTATAAGGGCACAGTCGTGTCCTTATATTAAGGCTGCGTGTAATAAACTGCAATTCTTCCATAGAGAATTCCGGAGGGGGGGCCATGGTATTTAAGGAGCTACACCTCAAAAGCTATTTGAGATATCAAGCTGAAATTTGGCCCAGGCGGGTAGAATAGAATTGTAGCTCAGTGTTGCATGCCAAATTTGAGGACATAAACATAAAAAATTAGGACAAGTTCCAACTGTCACATTTTTCTGACATTCACAATTAGGACCACTTTTCTACTGTAGTCTATGGGTGTTTTTTGGGAAGACCCAGTACGGGTTGTGCTAAATACAGGGGACAAATGATGTAGGGGTCCCCCATATTAAATACAACCAGCACCAGGATTTTCAGAACCAGTCCTGGTTGCCAGAATATGGGGGGACAAATGACATAGGGGTCCCCCGTATTCAGCGCAACCAGCACTGGGCTCTGAGTCGGCCCTGGTTCTGGAAATACAGGGGGAAAAATGTGTAGGGTCCCCCTGTATTTACCAGAACCAGCACTGGACTCTTTCTAGTGGGGGGGTAATGCCACAGCCAGGGGAGCCCTTTCACCAGGCCCCCAGCCGCAACATCACCCCTGACCGCTAGTCAGCCCAGGCCGGGGATCCCTGGGGAGCTGGGGACTCGCCCAATAAAGGGGTACCCCTCTCTAGGGCACCAGAGGCTCAGGCTGATAGCCCGGGGCTATCCCCGGCATCCCTGTAGTGGTGGGTGCCAGGTTGATTGTGTAAAGTGTGGTGCAAGTAAAGAGTTAAAATATTGGCTTTTGCTGTGGAACTGCAGTTCCCAGAAAGCCTCCCCCACATGCTGGTACTTGGAGAACCACAAGTAACAGCTTTCGGGCATTACAGGCATGCTGGTATTTGTAGTTCCACAGCAAAAGCAATATTATAAAAAACACAGAAGACACACACTGTTGAAAAGTTACATTTTATTAAACCATACATGCACATACACATGTTCTCACACATGCACACAATATTTCATATACTCATCTATGTATCCCTGTAGCCAATCTGTCCTCTTCTCCAGTAGACAATCCAATGGAGTACCTGTATAAAAAATCCATACTCACCTTCTCCTCCTATGCGTGGATCTGTCCTCTTCAGGCAATCAAGGGTCTTGGCAATAAAAAAATGCAAAATACCCGGACCCACGAGCATTAGTAGTGTCCTCTAAGGACACTACTACCCGATTGACAGCTCCCTCCGGCATTTTAGTTCAGCAATCCCAATGCCTTCCGCCTCTCAACCAATGAGCTGTTCTCACCATTGACTGAGTGTGCCCTTTTACAAAAAAGCACCTCAGCGCCATTTTTGAAATTCAAACAAGGCTGCCGCGAGCCAATCATGGCTCGCGATGTCATTGTCCCCGCCCCCGTGGCTGGCTTAAATACCGCCAGCGCGAGGTGCCATCCAATCAGTCCTCAGCTGAGAGGAAGCAGAGAAGAGCTGCCAAAGATGCCGCGGAAGCCCTGGATGGGCGATGGCTGGGAAAAAAGCTTAATGGTCGCTGCCCTCGAAATGAAAATGCTGTAGAAGTACTGTGGGAGCTGCAGCCATGAAAAAGAGCTTAAAGGCTGCTGCTCCCCAGGTGAAGGTGCTTCTTAATAAAATATTTAAAAACACTGTGTCTTTTTGTTTTATTTTAATATTGCTTTTGCAGGGGTACTATAGGTACCAGTAGGCCCTTAGTGCCCTGCCTGCTGGTACTTGTGGTTCTCCAAGTGCCAGTATGCGGGGATGCCTGCAGGGACCTGTAGTACTACTGCAAAAGACAATATTTATATTTTCATATGCACCACACAACACAATCAACCCAGCACCCACCACCCAGGGGTGCTGGGGATAGCTCCGGGCTATCAGCCTGGGCCTGGGGTGCCCTGGAGATGGGCACCCCTTTAGTGGGGGTCCCCAGATCCCCAGGGATCCCCATCCTGGGATGACTAGAGGTCAGGGGTGATGCTGCGGCTGGGGGGCCCAGTGAAAGGGCTCCCCTGGCTGTGGCATCACCCCCCTGCTAGAAAGAGTCTGGTGCTGGTTCTGGTAAATACAGGGGGACCCTATGCAGTTTCCCCCCCTGTATTTCCAGAACCAGGGCTGGCTCAGACCCCAGTGCTGGTTGTGCTGAATATGGGGGACCCCTACGTCATTTGTCCCCCATATTTTGGCAACCGGTACTGGTTCTGAAAAGCCTGGTGTTGGTTGTGCTTAATATGGGGGACCCCTATGTTATTTGTTGTCTGTATTTACCACAACCAGTACTGGGTCTTCAAAGCCCAGTTCTGATTGTTGTTTTTGGGGAGGGGGGCACGCCATTTTTTTCATGCACAGGTTTTTTTTTTTATTAAATACAGGAGCACAGACAGGTCTCACTGACCCATCCCTGCTTCTGTGTTTGTTTTTTTAAACACAAATGCAGGTATTACAGATATTCCAGATCTGAGCCTGCATCTGTGTTCTGCTAACTTCCCCAGGTCCTAATGCCTGCTACACCTCAGCCGCTAATGCCCACTACCATTGCTGGCCACAGCTAACATCCGCTAACCCCTACCCCCTTTCCCTTGCATCCTGGCCACAGCACACTTTACCTAATCAACCTGGCACCCACCGCCCAGGGGTGCTGGGGATTGCCCCGGCCTGTCAGGCTTGGCCTGGGGTGCCCTGGAGAGAGGGACCCCTTCATTGGAGGATCCCCAGTTCCCCAGGGATCCCTGTCCTCGGCTGACTAGCAGTCAGGGGTGATGCTGCAGCTGGGGGGCCCGGTGAAAGGGCTCCCCTGGCTGTGGCATCACCCTCCCACTAGAAAGAGTCCGGTGCTGGTTCGGGTAAATACAGGGGGACCCTACGCATTTTTTCCCCCTGTATTTCCAGAACCAGGGCTGGCTCAGAGCCCAGTGCTGGTTTGCGCTGAATATGGGGGACCCTACGTCATTTGGCCCCCATATTTTGGCAACCAGGGCTGGTTCTGACTAGCCCAGTGCTGGTTGTGCTTAAGTACAGGGGACCCCTATGTAATTTTTCCCCTGTGTTTAAACACGCACAGGACTGCCTGTTAAAAGCCCTGTGCTAGTTGTGCTGGGGGGGCACCTTTTTTATTTTACACATTTAATTTTTAACATAGATGCGTAGATGGATCTCACTGCTACATTCATGCATCTGTAACTTATTGATTTTATTATCTCAGGTGCATGTGCACTACCAGTGAGCCCTCTGTCACTTGCTGATGCCGCCTTGCACTGCACTGCTGCCACTGCTCTGCACCACTGCTGCTGCCGCTACTCCACTTGCCTACAGCCTGTCCTGGCAGCCATCTCACACTCTGCACCTCCCAATCCACCTCCTGTGTGCTGGTCCCTCTTCCACCTGCGCTAGTGTACCATTTTGTTGCCCTTCTCCCCTGCAGGTGGCACGGTTTGCTCATCCAAACCCTGATAGTTAATAAATTTACAAAAAGCTATGAAATTCCATAGACAAAGCTTATGATCTGAAAAATCAGAAACCTATTGAATTTCTGCCACTCAAACTCCAAAAAGCAATGAAATTACTATCATTAAGGCTGATGCCTTAATGGACATGTTCCTTGCGTAATACAGATATGGTATGCCATGACACCATGTAGTTAACTGCAGATTTAACACTCTCACAGAGAGAGATTGCTGTCACTCACAAAATGGTGGAGCTGCTAATTCACAGAATTGTGTGCTCATTGGAATACACACATGTAGTCTATGCAACTGAGGTCTGAGCAGTTATGTGGCACACACATCCCACTTAGGGCCCACAATCTTCCCATTCAGTCACCACAAAAATTTCACTGAGTTCCAACATCCTTTTCACTCCAAATGTCCAACTCATGCAGTATACACATTCAGCTTCCCAATTGCTAAATCTATCATACTCTGTCTATACATGTACACTATCTTCGCCTCCATGCTGCTATAACTTCCCCAATCCCTACAGCTGTGTGTTCTCCCAACTGTGCTAGTCTGCATGGCCAATATGTCTTTCCCCATGTACACCACCCTGTCTTCCTGCATCCGTGCCACTGTGTTTCCTTACATATGCATCACTGTCTTACCCCCAGCCACGCCACTCTGTCTTCCCCTTATCTCTGCCACTCTTTTTTCCTCCATCAGCACCACTCTGTCCCTCCCAACTGTGCCACCCTGTCTTTACCCTCCCACCCATACCACTCTGCCTTCCCCTCATCTCTGCAACTCTTTCTTCCTCCATCTGCACCACTCTGTTCCCCCCAACCATGCCACTCTGTCTTTCCCCTCCTATACGCACCAATCTGTCTTCCCCAATCCCTAACGTTGTGTGTTCTCCTATTGTGCTAGTCTGTATTCCTCATCCACACCAATCTGTCTTTATCCATCTGCGCTGTTCTATCTTCCCAAATCCATGCTTCTTTGTATTCCCCATTCATGTTGCTCTGTTCCCCCAAACCATGCCACTCTGTCTCCCCCCATGTGCACCACTGTTTTCAACCCATCTGCATCACTTTGGCTCGCCCCCATCTGTACTGCTTCATTTTCCCCTCTGCATGCCTTCCTGTCTGCCCCTTCCACAACGCCCTGTCTTCTCTCCAATCCACCATATTCTGATCTCATCTGCGCAGCTATATATTCTGTTCAGACCTCAGTTGCATAGACTGCATGTGTGTATTACAATGAGCACACAATTCTGTGAATTAGCAGCTCCACCATTTTGTGAGTGACAGCAATCTCCTGTGACGTGTGCAATGAATGCCTCATTTTATGCTTGGACTGCATATGTGACCATATACCATCAGATATGGATATACAGTATGTTACCTTTTTACTTTCTCATTTTACTTTCAATAAATGTGTATTTTTCAGTCTACACCATCAGTCTGTTTCTTTCCCCTTATATGGTGATCGCTATATGACAAGTGGGGAAATAAAGAAACCTTTATGTGCCTGCTGACAACCATATATATGTAAGCATACAAGTGAGCACCTGTATATTTACATTACATACAGAGGGTGCACCCGGGCTCTTTTACTATGGAAAGAAGCTTCTGTCTGGAACACTCCATTTCGAACTTCTAACACTGAGGTGTTATCTTTGCAATACTGCTTGGAAACTGAAACATATTGTTTGTCTCTTTCTCCTTTTTTTCCCTATGATATTGGAATTTATCGGAGGAAATACATCACATCTTTCGCAAATTTGTGGGTGAGACTAATCAGTTTGGACTGAGATCTCTAAAAGTTTTTTTTCTCTCATGTTTGGATTCAAGTCTGGCGCATGATTATATACTGAACCTTTTTATAATATCCTCTTGGTGAAGTCTATCCTGAACCTGGGCATAAGTGACAAGACGCGTTAATGGCTTAGCGCTTGTCGAAGCTGAGTAATTGGCTGAGACAAGTTCAGTTTAAAATTGAATCGCGGCGAAGCCATCTTGCGACTGGCCGCAAGATGCCATCTTGAAAATGAGATCGCAAGACGCCATTTTGCGAATGGCCGCCTAAGCGCCATTTTAGATAAACTCACTTTTTAGTACATGTGGCGATAATACTATTAGCACCATGCGATTGCATCTCCCATCATTTCTCATATACACAATAATTCGCATAATAGCGCTGTTAACTAGTCGCATATTAGCGAATGCACAAGACCCCTGAATGAAAACACCGTTTAGTAGCTAAATGCGCATGCATCCGCACCAAGTTAACTAGCGTCTTCATATCAAACCCCGTACACTCAGACATCACATATTCACTTACAAGGTTCCATTAGCTTTAAGATATACGATTTAAGTTGGTTCAGTTAATATAAATGCTGTGAAATAAAGATATTTGATAACTAAGGTTTTATACATGCTAAACAACCCGTGTTTGGTTTCGTACTGATGCGTACTCTTTCCACAGTATTCCGGTGTTATCGGTGGGGAGATCGCATCATGCATTCTCAAGTTATGGATCGCAGAGACTTCAAGTAACAAAATGTATTAACTGTTAGGATGTTACAGGGGGCGGGAAGGGAGAGACCCCCAGCTGTTAGAGGCAGGGAGAATCTATTTGAACCAGCCTGTTAAATGCTCCGTAACAGATGGATCCCCCTTGGGAACCAATAGCATCAGCAACAAACATCTCTATTGTTTTGTCTACTCCTGGGGGGTATAAATATGTGTGCTTAAACACTGGGTTTTTAGTCTTCGTGCTGCATGCTGATAGACGAGGGGTTTCTTGCTGATGCCTAACACCTGGTACCAGAAGCGCTGCGTATGTATACTGTACTTGGGTCTGTATAATTCCTTTTGCGCCTAAATTGTGTCTGGATCAATTGCGTGTAACTGTCTGAACTTTTACTTGAATAATACTTGTGCTTTGGAACCACAGATTCCAGGTCTAAGTCTTTATTAACTGTATGACTGCATACGCAAATTAGCGTCATCCTTAGAAGGTATAGGCAGGTTATCAGAAGGTATAGGAAGGAGTGTTTATAGAGGTTCTGATCCAGTATCGTTACGCTGTACCAACACTCTCTCCAACTTGTTTGAACTGCATGTAAGACTTTATTTTATTATCCTTTTTATGTGTGTGCATTATACAAAGAAAACTCCTAGTAAATACTATACTATGGGAACATATGTATTTTGTCTACTAACATGAACAATATATACTTAGTGGCTGGACACAGAAATTGTGAGGGACATATGGGATTGCTCTTAAAGATGTCAGGTACATCCTGGTAATTCCCTATTGACATTTGGAGGGATGATCCCAATGTTTCCATAAAGACCCACTTTGATGAGCCCATATACCACCTTATTGTGGTACGCATATAGCTTACATTATTCAACAACTAGTACTCATTTATTACACTAGAGAGAGCTTGTTTCTCAACCTTTCTATATATGTAGTGACTTTCAAAGGTATTCAACCCCCTAAAAAGTAAACAGATTTGTCTGTATTGCAAATGACACTTGCACTGATTCTTTCAGGCAGTATTCATAACCAGTAGGCTCTTAAAGTACATTTTAATACTCACAATCATTTATCTGCAGATTTTATTAAAAAGAAAACAACTGAACAATGCTGCTTACATAAGCATTCAACCATGCAGACTAGTACTTGGTAGAACACCATTTGATGCAATACCAGCCTTAAGCCTGTTGGGGTAAGTTTTTACAGGTTTGCACTACAAAGTGATTTTGGGAGTGATTTTTGCCCATTCTTTCTTGCAGATTTGCTTCCAGTTGTTCAGGTTGATAGAATCAAACTTGTAAACTGCAACATAGCATTTTAAATAGAGATGAGTGGTTCAGATTCAGAAGTGAATTAGTTCAGGTTGATAGAATCTGACTTGTAAACTGCAACATAGCATTTTAAATAGAGATGAGTGGTTCAGATTCGGGAGTGAATCTTAGGTTTCCAAGTGGATGCAAATCCTGGCCTGGGTCCTCCCACTAAGTTCAGTTCCCAAAACAAGGCAATACCTAATTTCCTGGGAAATGTTGGCTTTCACGTGTTTTGGATGGCATATAGGTCCCTTCCCCATTTTAGGCGTCATTATACATAGAAGAGTGCATGGAGAGTGTTATGGCTGTAGTTGTCCTTCAACAATCGCCATTACAGAACATTGTAGGGGGTTGGAGTGGGTGTAAAAGTAAACTTGCACTTACAGTATCATTTGTTGTTTCACAAGGGTATCTCTATCATCTGCATTGCAGTACATGTGAAAGCAAATTGAATCTGTCTATGAGAGTCAGACACTAGTAAGCAATGGGCAATACAGGCTGCTTTCTGTTTGTTGAAGTGAGTTGCACTTACATTTGTTTTAACAAGGGTATCTCTATCATCAACTTAGCTGACCAAAAAATAGTGTGCTGTGTCTCAGTGAGCTGCACCCCAAAAAAAATGTTTTTGGTGTAAAACAAAAATCTCAAATCTTTTAGTTAAATTTATATATTTAAAGGGAATACTGGGTGTTTTTGAGAGCCAGCATATATTACTATAACTACTGTGTGTTTCATTCATGTCAGCTGCACCACAAAATAAAAGTAAAAAGAAAAGATTTTTTTTGTGGTTTTAAAAAAATTATCATGTGTTTATACTCAATTTAGATATTTAAGGGGATGACTGTGTATGTTTGAGAGACAGCATAAATTACTGTACTTACTGCGTGTTGTAGTCCTGCAGTTCCACCAAGAAATAATACAAGTGAAAAAAGACTTATTTTGTAGTTTATAAAAAACTTGTGCTTTATAATTCAATTTAGATATTTATAATGAAAGACAGTGTGTTTTTGAGAGGTAGCATATATTACTGCACTTATTGGGTGCTGTGGCCCCATCAGCTTCTCCCCATGAAATAAGATAAAATGGAAAAAAAAATCTTAGAAAAAATCTCAAGTCTTTTAAAAAAACTGATTGGTAAAAATAACAGTCTCTTCTTTCTTTATCCCATTTTACATTCATTTGGTGTGGTTCAAGTATAGTAGCTTTGCTCCTGTCCTGGTGTAAATTAATAATGAATCAGTATATAGAAGAACAGGAGCAATCCTGTACTAGAGAAGGCAGTCATAATACTTCTTCAACATCTACTTTTAAAGAAGGTCAAGTGGTAAAAAGGTGTAAGAAAGAGCACTCCAATCTAAACAATGTTTGACAATCTTTAAGAAATTGGAAGAAAAATGTTACTGCTGTAATTCCCAACGTTCCATACACAATGCACAGTGGCAAGGAAAGGCTCAGCCTCAGACCATGGCCTTACTTTGTCAGTTGTTGTCCTTCTACTGCTCTTTCTTGCACTAGAATGACTATTGCGACAGTCAGGTGTCTTCTATAACCTTGCTTGCATCACCTTCTCAATCTGAGTCTAGATGTGTCCCCTTTAAACAGGCAAATCAGTCACATACAAATAACACTAAGGGGTATATTTACTAAATTGTGGGTTTTTAGAAGTGGAGATGCAACCATTTAAATTCTACTTAACATTTATCTAGCACCTTCTAGAAGATAATAACTATGGGTTAACTATCTCCACTTCTAAAATCCACTCTTTAGTAAATATACCCCTATGGCTGAAGAACAAACTGTGTGTTAACAAACATCTCCAATTCCTAAGGAGAGTCTAAGGGTATCCATGAGTGTTATGTGTGAGTTTAAAATGTTTAATTCTTAGACCATAATCATAGAGAAACCTCCTTCCACCATTTCCAAACCATCTGCAAATGTGAGGATAAGTAGTAGTAAAAGCAAACATAATGATGGTTTAGACATGGAAATTGAGAATGCTACTTTGGTGGTGCAACAGGACAAGGGGGATAATTGTGTATCTGACATTAATGAGGATGATGATGAATGTGTTGGACAATAATAAGTTGATAAAGTTCAGGAGGATGATGTGATAAGAAGTGCATTCTCATCCCTGGGCAAAGACCAAATAAGCCACCTCTTATGTACTGTATGGAAACATTTTTACCAAAATCCTGACATTTGTCAAGGCATCTGTACCATGTGTAGTGCCAAATTAGGTAGAGGTATGCACCTCTTTCATGTTATGTCATTTGCAGAAAATGTATTCAAGTTGGTTATTAAATTCTGGAAAATCATATATAATAACAAGCAGTCCAGCAACAGCAACCAGCAGAATGGATAAATAACAGCACATACAATCTCCACCACCATCACCTTCATCATCAACCTCCTCAATGGCAATTGTAGGTAGTCCTGCATCCAATTTGCAAAGGCAAACTGACACCCTGAATGCAATCAACAATTCCCAAGAATAATCCTTGCACATTAGGGTTGCTGCTGCTGGGGGTAAATCTTCATAACAGAAAAGAACCAAGAAGACTAGTAGTTTCAAACAACAATTGACTGTGAAACAACCATTTGGAAGAGGATCCAAGTATGACAGCTGCCATCCTGTTGCACAGCAGATCACTGATGCCATGATGGCTATGTTTGCAGTAGATCTAGGTCCAATATCAGCCATCAATTCATCTGATTTTAGCCGATTAGTGAAGTCCTGTGTTCATGCTACCAAATTACATCTAAATTCTATTTTTTTAGCACAGCAATTCCTCACCTGGGACATTAAACAAAAAATTATACTTTGCTTTGAAAATGCCATTGTATTAACTATCCACATAACTACAGATATGTGGTTAAGTGGTACTCATCAAACTAAAGATTACATGATTGTGACTGCCCACTGGGTGGGTGTATTGCCTTTAGCAGCAGTATCTAACACACAGTGCCAGCTCATTCACAGGCAGGCTACACTCTGTATCACTGGCTTCACTAAATAGCATACAGGTGTCAATACATTTGAAAAACTCATTGATGTGATAAATGGCTTACCTTGCTGAGACTCTCCTCAGGATTTGTATTTTTCAATAATGCAAGTAACATTATACAAGCATTACAACTGCGTGAATTTCAACACATATCATGTTTCGCACACAAAATAAACTTGGTGGCTCAGAATGTCTGCAGAAGATGCTGGCTGTGACTGTAAAATTTCTAGGCATTTTTGGCATTCAATGATTGCATGTAGAGCATTGCAGCAGCTTCAAGAAAAGTTCAATTTGTCATGCCACCAACTTAAGCAAGTGGTAGTAACCAGGTGGAATTCCACCCTTTATATGCTTCAGCAACTGGAAGAGCAGCAACAAGCCATCATGTACACATCAAGACATTAGATAAGGAGATGGGGGTAAATTTTACCACCTTACTGCAGCACACTGGAGAATACTCTCCATTTTATGAAAGCTACTGAAACCATTTGAAATTGTAAACTGTGAAGTGAGTTCAGACATTGAGTCAGGTCATACCCTTAAGTAAACTACTGGAAAAGAAGCTTGAGAAGCTGAATGAGGAGCTGAAACTAAGAAGTTCCACTAAGTATGTTGGACTAGTATATCAAGATTTTTATTCGTTTAGCCAAGATCCAAGGGTTTGCAACATCTTGCAATTGAATCACTTCATTTTGGCAAACATGCTTGATCCTAGGTTTAAGTCCTATATAATGTATTTCTTTCCAACTGACAGATCTTAAGAGATGCAAAGAGCTCCTTGCGAGCAAGTTGTCAACTCAATTGGCACATGACACTTCATCTCCTGCTACGGTTTTTCCTGCAAATGCTTCTGCCATGAAAAAAATGACCTTTTCCAGTAGACCCACTCATGATGATGACTCAACTTAACACACCAGCAAGAAAAAATATGACAACTGGTCAAGACTTAAAAGAAATTCCCACATATATTGACACCTCTACTCTACTACCTCTAATACAATAAGCATCAATAAAATGGTGGAGGAAAACTTTAATGATTATGTATAAATTAGCATGTCACACAGTCCCTTTGAATACTGGGAGGAAAAAAAAGGCAATTGGGATCCCCTTGTACAAACTAGCGATGGTGCACTTAAGCTGCCCACCCTCCAGTGTGTACCTGGAAAGAGTGTTCAGCACAGCCAGGAACCTTGTGAGCGATCAATCTAGAAGGCTACTTTCAAACAATGTATAAAAACTGATGTTCATCTAAATGATCTACAAATTCCATGATGAATACCTTTGATGCCAATTACAAACAGGGACTGTAATGATGGATTCCAGTAGCGATGAGATAATATTGAATGATGGTGATTTTAACAACAGTGATGAGGGTGATGATGAGGATGATGACATCTTGAACTCTGAAGATGATTATCACTTTTAGCCTTAAGTCATTTGTTAACTTGGTTTAACCAAACCACCAAAATATTTTGTTTGTGGGTGACCAAACAAACAAAGCACGTCAGCTTCAAAAGTGGCAGTCCCTGTGACTCTTTGCCTGTTGTACTTCCGCTGCATTCACCTGTTTAGGACGCAAAACTGTGACATGCGTGACCCGCAATTTGCCATACTCAATTGCAGATCAGGCAAAAACGCAAATAGGCGAATGCATAACAGGCGGAAAGTACTGAATAGAATGGGGGAATCAGTCTGTACCACAAAATAAGACACACTGACACTGGAAATCATTACAGATGTGTACTATTAGCCCTAATAAAAGTACCTTGTATCCATAAGTTGTGTTAAATGCTTTCTAGAAGCATGTTTGTAAAAGTGGTGAAGAATGTTAGAAAACAGTATTTTTTGGTGTAAATAAATATTATAGTACTTGAAAATGGGTGCTAGTATATTTTTGTGTCTCTAAAGTGCACTTTTAAAAAATATTACAAATTTACTTGCTGCATGCACCTTCAATCCTAAAAACACCTGCCCCATCCATACAGTCCCCCAAGAAGCCTATTTCACTAGTTTTTGTATCCTTGTCCCTCCACTTTTTAAATTTTTGCCCCAAATTACATGTCTGTTTTGGGGTGTTCTGAGGTATTTTTTGGGGCTGATTTGTCCTTTGGGGGGGTGTTCAATGGATTCTGAATAATTTCCCCACATTTGCACCCCAAAATAGAGATGTTGCACTTTTTTCCTCCTGCCATTCATTGGAGAAACTTTTCTGCTTGTTTCAGTGCATTGAGTTTCCGCTTAGGCGAAAACGACCTAGAATTGAATTTGGAGATAAGACGCAAACAGGTGAAAAGCAGCAATAGGCAAAACTTTTTAGCTGATTACGGCTTTTCGCATCTAATTGAATTCAGCCCTTGGTTTGTAAACTTGTGCATGTAATTTTTAATATACAACATTTTTGTTATTGGTTTTGCCCACCATGCTGTATTGATGTAAATACTATAGCCATGGCCAAAAGTTTTGAGAATGACATAAGTATTGGTTTTCTTACAAAGTTTGCTGCTTCAGTGTTTTTAGACCTTTTTGTCAAATTTTACTATGGTATACTGAACTAAAATTACAAGCATTTTATAAGTGTCAAAGGCTTTCATTGACAATTACATTACGTTTATGCAAAGAGTCAATATTTGCAGTGTGGACCCATCTTTTTCAAGATCTCTGCAATTCGCCCTGGCATGCTGTCAATCAAACTCTGGGCCACATACTGACTGAAGGCCACCCATTCTTGCCTAATCAATGCTTTTGGAGTTTGTCAGAATTTGTGGGGTTTTGTTTAATATTTTCTAGAATGTTCCTATGTTGTGCCTATAGTATCTATAACTTTATCTTACATTTTCTTACAATGCTTATTAATTTCCACAGCTTTCCTTCAGATTCACAATATGACCAATGTCGTTTGAAGTAGTGCTTTTTATCGATAAAAGCTGACCTTTTTAATGATTCACAGGTAGAGGCTAATTGAAGCCAATTATAAGTGCACTGTCAAGCAACATGTTTCAGATTTTATTAAAAAAATATACAGACACATAATGAATTACAAGTTTGAAAATTGACTTTTCACGCCTATTACAATAAAAATACTGTCTGAAGCAAACTTTGAACTGTTATTTGTAATATAGATAAATCTATTGACTTTTTAGGCATTGAATGCATTGAATGCTTTGGAAGCCAATATGTATATAAACTACTGGTCAAAAATTTGAGAACACCCCCATTTTTCCAGATTGTATTAATACAGTATGTATTAGTTGAATGTCTCAATGTACTCTGAAATTAAAACATAGATCAAAAAAATAATTGAAGATAAAAAATAAATTATGGATTAATTTATTTGATGAAATTGTATCTAAATGTTTGACTCAACAATGTAGCTACATTTTCCAGATGTAACAAATTACAGTACAAAGGAACTCAAATATTGTTTGAGAAGTTCCCACCAATATGTTACACTTATATTGTAGGTTGCTTTGTTTTTACCCGTTTGTCCAGTTCAGCCGAAGCCAACACACGGTGGTTTAAAAATTGAAGCCTATCATCTTGTTCTTTTCCTTGAAGTTAGATCTGACATAGGGCCTGATTCAGAAATGTATGCTAACCCAATTGTTAGCACACATCTCCAATGTTTGGGAGTCTGCACTTGCACAGGATTCGTTCTACGTATGTGCAATACTTCTGTGGGTGTAACCAGCACAGGAAGTGGTCAAAACCTATTGTAAGGCCCTGTGTGTGTTAGTCATGTTCGTTCATATGCTATTGGCCTAAGCAAACTGGTTTCTGAGGTCAGTAGAAAGTTTGTGTAATATAACAAATAAGAAAATATAGTCTAACAGCTATTAAAAGCATTGCCCTTTCAATAACATTGCTGCCGAGAAGCTGGTTTTAAAAATCAGAAAAGTAAACCACACACAATCCTTTACCTACTGAATGGCATACAAAACAATGCGTGATGAACCAAGGGTTTAAAATTTTTATTCATTTTTATCATATTCATTCTTATTAATCGTTTCATAAGACCTTCCTTCAGACTTCAGTTGTCTACTGGCGGTGCTTCATTCAGTATACAGTAAATACTGCTACAGGTTTTAATTTCCCGCAGTCTCCTTTTAACATAACCTTTACTTAAAGTACAGTGTGTATATATATATATATATATATATATATATACATATATATTTAAACAATGTGGTCACATACCATTTTGCACCCCAAAACTAGGAATGGTGAGTGCCGTGGATTAGTACTTTCCATACAAACTCCATACAAGCTTTGTATATATATATATATATATATATATATATAGTATAGCGTCAGGCGGCACTCGAGACGACTTGTAAATAATACACAGACCGCAATACAATGTGAGAATCAACATTTCAATGCTACTGCATTTTCGTCAGGTATCCTGACGAAAATGCAGTAGCATTGAAACGTTGATTCTCACATTGTATTGCGGTCTGTGTATTATTTACAAGTCGTCTCGAGTGCCGCCTGACGCTATACTATACAATTTTTCCTCCCTGCTGGAGAGGTAAATGGAAGGCACCGGACGCAATTCATTCTTTTAGGCAAGGAGTGCCGGCCTCTACGTCTTTATATATATATATAAATACAAAGCTTGTATGGAGTTTGTATGGAAAGTTTGATGAAGTTGCTACGTGTTTACAATTCCTTTGGGATCTACTATATTGGTGATGGAAAGAGGTAGAAGAAAGCAATGCAGTTTAGGGCTGAACCAATCTGAATATATTTGAACCAATCTGAATATATATATATATATATATATATACAAAAAAAATTATTATTTTTGAAGGGGAATGACAGTTGGTGGTTGAATATGAAATGTGCTGCAGCTATGATGAGATAGTCAGTCAGGACATTGCACAGGGGGAGGAAACATTTTAGCCTCTTTCATTCCCTTAGAAGTCGAATTTAAAAGAATACCATCTTATTGGCTACCTACGTCATGGAAGGAATATTCTCCCTGATTTTCATATTTCTAGGTCCAGGGGTTTGGGCTGGGCATAGATGAGTCAGTAAGTCATTCAGTCAGTAAGTCAGTCAGGTAATATATATATTACCCCTAAGGAAGCCTTTATTAAGGTGAAATGCGTTGAGACCCTGCCTCACCTCTACTTACCTCTGCTGACACCCAAAAAACACCTGGATACCTGTCCTGGGAGACCAGCCACAGAGATCTTTATAAAATAAGCACTTTTTCTACCTTATGTTAATTTTAAATGTGTATTGTATAAATAAATTTGAGTTGAAACTTACTACACTATGGAAGCAAATCCTTTGCATTATTAAGGTGCCAGAATATTGTACCTGTGGTATACATTCCAGTCCAGGACATTAGTTATCTTAACTACTACACTATAAGGCACTTACTTTTTCTCCCTTTTTTTCCATATATATATATATATATATATATATATAAATTCCAGGGCTTGCACTCACACCTAACTTAGCAAGCCAACGTAGGGGTGCCACACGGATTTCTTAGGATCCAGAAATAGAAAACAATTGTCATAGACAAGGGCACTCTCCATATAAAAAAATGTAGTTTATTTAGGCTATATATAGCTGTCCTTCATACAGAAAATATCGATCTTCCAGATATAAATCTAGATAAAATTTGTCAATGTTTCGGTCCCCTAACGGACCTTCTTCAGGACAATACATCTTATATGAATTGAAAAATAATTTGATCATCTATCACAATAATATCTGCGGAAAAAACAAACACAGAAATACACAGGCTTAGTCTTACAGGCTTCAAAACTCCGTGGCAAAAAATAAATGAAAAAAAACAAACATAATTACCCAACTAATGCGGGATGTGCCAATTGAAAATTAACTATACTATGTCATGATCTCCATAGATTAGGTGTGGCACAAAGAACACTACTATAATCCATATGTACATGCCTTAAACACATACATATCATATGAACACAGGATGAATGTGCAACACATTATATTATTCTAATATACATACATATCATATAAACACAAAATAGGGGCAAGTGACATTAGTCGCTACTACAGATCACTGGTGACTCAAAGAGAGCATATATAGTTATCAAGTAATCCCTGAATGCTATAACACCAATTGCTAGTACAACATACATACTCAGTGATATACCTGAATTGAGTACTGAAAACCAATCAATGCAGTCACAATCTGCAGTTCACAGGGACCAGCGCGTGTATAAAGAAAAAAACCCCGATGGTCCAATGCAACTAAATGACAAAAAAAGCAGGAAGAAAAATATTAACATGTCACTAGACAACATGAGTGCCTGCTGTAATCGTGTAAGGAAATGCAACCAGTCGACTTACCACCACGGGACAGAGATGAAACCAGCAAACACTCTCCCTCACATTCAAGATGCCAGCTTCCATGTGACGCCAGTGTGAATGCCGCTAGACAAACCATGCCGCTGTTTTAAACTGGCAGATCTGGAAGTGCGTCACGTGACACGCATGCTGATGAACCATAATACTGGTTTCCTGCTTAGCCATGGAAACGCACAAGCTTGCATTCCATAACAACTCTGTAACCCCTGGCAATAAAAATCAGGTCAGCCTCACCTCTGTCACAGGTATATAACCTGATCACAATGCAGTCCACCTGTGCGCATAAAGTATCATCCTAGAAAAAAACATAAGATGTCTCTAGCAGGCTTTATTGCTATGCCTGCCTGGCTTTGTGAAAAATGACCATGGGACAAACTGAGCTGATACTGGCTCTATCAGGCTGGAACCCAATCTAAACCATCACTGCCCACATATAATAATTAATACCTAAATGTACCAGAGCAATGGAGAAAAAGAAAAAAATGTACAGTAAATGGTAACTACGCCACGCGTTGAAGCCCGAGATCAAATACCCATATCAACACTAGCAAGATCTGTCAGAAAAATGCCTATTACTTATTCACACAGACCTATAAAACTAAGTGACCCACCTGAAAAAAGATATATAATAAATATAAATATTACCCCTAAAACACGCAAATATAAAAAAATGTGTGCAAACAAACAAAATAAAATGTGAATGGTGGACTAACATAAGTGATGATAAATAAAAGGTGAAAAAAACATCAAAGCAAAATACTCCACCAGAATACACCACTACAGTAGTTCAAATTCAAAAAAAATGAAAATAATATGAAAACAAAAAATAAAACATATGAATAATCAAAAACACAAGATCCACCACTTATGCATAAAAATGCGATAAAGAAAAAACAAACCTCAAAGCATGCCGCAATAAGAAAACAGTGCCACCACCGCAAAAAAGTGCTAAGGAAACATAATAAATGAATTGTATTCATTGAGGCCATTGGGGGCCACAGTGTCCAATCGATGTATCCAATAGCTTTCACATTGTTTCAATAACTGAAGTCTATCACCACCGAATCTTGGAGGAGGAATCCAATCAATGAGTCTACATTTCAGACTCGCCACCTGGTGTTTTTGGTCCAAAAAGTGTCTAGCTACAGGCTTATCCGAGGACTCAGAACTTAATGCTGCCCGGATGGTGGCCCGATGGTTCGCCATACGATCCCGAAATTTACGAGACGTGAGACGCACGTAGTATAATCCACATGGACAGATCAAAATATAGATCAAGTGATCCAGTGCACAATGTAGATGGTACTTGATGTTGATTTTCTTACCTGAATGTGGGTGTGGGAACGAGGGACCGGTCAGCATTGAAGTACATGTGATGCAAGAAAAACAGGAGAAACTTCCAGGTCTAGCAGTCATAATATTCTGAATAGAAGTGTTATCATTCGGATAGGTTGTAGGATGCAACAACAGCTGCTTAAGACTCGGTCCCCTCTTATAAGCCATCATCTGATGGTGTTCTTTAGAGGCACCGGAGGTTACCTCAGTATGAGGTGTCATGAAAATCTTTAGTGCTTGTCTTAAACATCGTTCTAGAGTATCAGATTTGTATCCTCTCTCCTTGAATTTATTGGTCATTTCATGGAGCTACCTGTCCTTATTGATAGGATTGCTGTTAATCCTCATCACTCTCAGGTACTGCGAAACAGGCAAATTATTTTTCAATGCTGGAGGATGAAAACTAGTTGGCCACAATGCTAAATTTCTATTCGTTGGTTTGTGGTACAATGACGTACCCAAACGTCCATTCTCCTTAGTAATTGCAACATCCAGAAAATTTATGGTGGTATCATCGACCTGGAAAGTGAATCTGATGGGACTGGACAATACATTTAATGAATCGACCATGTCGATGAACGCTTCTTTGGTGCCACTCCAGAGTATAAAAATATCATCAATGAACCTTCGATAAAAAATAATGTGATTACTGTATTGGGGATAAATATATTCTGACTCATATCTGGCCATGTAAAGGTTAGCATAGGCTGGGGCCAAATTTTACCCCATTGCAGTTCCCGACAGCTGCAAATAATAAGCGTCTTTATATAATAAAATTATTATGATACAATTCTAGACTGGCAAGATCCACTAGGTATTCAGTTGGTATACGTGCTCCCTTACGGTTCTGTAAGTGGAGCTTGATAGTTTCAAGGCCACCCATGTGAGGAATTACGGTGTATAGAGAATTTACGTCCATGGTTCCCAAAAGCACATTGTCACTTACAGATCCAATGTCCCCCAATTGTTTAAGAAAATCTCCAGTATCGCATATATAACTAGGACAAGTATGCACAAATGGTTGTAAAGCAAAATCCAGGAAAATCGCTAAAGGCTATAATATGGAGCCCTGAGCTGCGATGATCGGCCTGCCCGGGGGGTTAACAAGGGACTTGTGGATCTTCGGTAATGTATATAAGATTGGACACTTAGGTTTGTCCACGGTTAAAAAAATTTCTATTGGCACATCTCGCATTAGTTGGGTAATTGTGTTTGTTTTTTTTCATTTATTTTTTGCCACAGAGTTTTGAAGCCTGTTAGACTAAGCCTGTGTATTTCTGTGTTTGTTTTTTCCGCAGATATTATTGTGATAGATGATCAAATTATTTTTCAATTCATATAAGATGTATTGTCCTGAAGAAGGTCCGTCAGGGACCGAAATGTTGACGAATTTTACCTAGATTTATATCTGGAAAATCGATATTTTCTGTATGAAGGACAGCTATATATAGCCTAAATAAACTAATTTTTTTTATATGGAGAGTGCCCTTGTCTATGACAATTGTTTTCTATATATATATATATATATATATATATATTTATTGTGATATGATCGGGGTAGGGGTCCCTCTCCTGGGGTAGACAGGCGCCTCTTTATGCACAGCAGCCAGGAAACAGCAGTAGTCGTGGGTTTTCATGCAAGCTGGTCGGCATCAGTTTTTGTTGTGTGACATCAATAATCAAACAAACAAAACATAAAAATAAACCCTAGCCCATCTTGGCTCTAACTAGACAGGTAACTCCCTCTCTACATGTAGCAGGGCCTACTGCCTTTCCACAAACAGAGTACATATCAATGTCACAGTGTCTCAGAACAAAACCTCAATGTCTATTCTCCCCACAGTGTGTGAGACACTGCGTCAAAACTCTACATAGCTCTTATGAGCCACTTCCAGGTGTAATCATTAATTAGCCTGGTCTCAGGCTGAAAAGCTGAACACCTAAAGCGGCCCTGTGGATGGAGCCCTCCCTTCTCTCTCACACCCACACCTCCAGGACCCATTACCCGGCTTTTACCAAAAGCCGACACTCAAATCTGCTTGGTAAAACAGACTAAAAATACATATGACAGGAATCTGGGACACACATATACTCCATCCCTAACTTCTCCAGTGCTCCTATAACAATATATATATGTATATATATATATATATATATATATACACACATATACTAGCTGTTGCCTGCAGCTTTGCTTTGCCCGAGATGAATTTGCTTCTGCCAACATTTTTTTTATTTTGAGTGTTATAATTTTGTTGTATTGCTATGCATAGCCTGTCACAGGAGTGGCCCACGTGACCAGCAGCATTATACAGACTAGTGACAGCAGAGCCTTCACCCACCACTCACACCAATGTCACTGTGTGTCCTGTAAACAGACTGCTATGTAGCCTATCCTATTCAAGAGAACGTGGGCCCAAAGCACCTTCCTGCCACCTCTTAATGGCCACAAACATGGTGCTACAAGTATAAATATAAATATATATATATATATATATATATATATATATATACTGTATATATATTATCCAAAAGTACTCCGGCACTCAAATCCTGTGCATGGGGTTTCTTGCTCCGGCGCCTTCCTTAGGGAACAATGCCGCAAATGTAGAAACAACAGAAGAAGACGGCACTCAGAGACTTTGATAATGGTGAATGCAAGTGAACTTTACTGTCAATGTTTCAGGGACATGCTCTTTGTCCCGAAGAAGGGGAGCAAGTCCCTGAAACATTGACAGTAAAGTTGATTTGATTTCACCATTATAAAAGTCTCCAAGTGCCGCCTTCTTCTGTTGTTTATGAACAATGTTCATTACACTGCTTGTGACACATCCTGAAGAAAAAGTCTCAGGACTTTGAAACGTCGATGATGTCTATTATGTCACTTTGATGAATTGAATACAAAACTCTTTTACATTGTGCTATGGAGTGCAGCCTTGTTCTTACTTATAAGGACCAGGGATTTTATATATATATATATATATATATATATATATATATATATAACTGCATTGGTTTTTTACTTACTAAACACATAGCAATTTCATGAAACTGTCTATACTAATTCCAAACAAGCTTTTTGATATTTATGTTCATGAAGCAGTTACCTTTGATCCATTTTGGGGTTTAATTTTTGGTAGGGCACCACTTTCAGTTTAAAGGTATCTCTAGGGTGGTTTTTAAAATAATACAAGGGATGTCCTAAACACAAGTCTATGAAGTGCATGCTCATATAATTATTATTTTTATTGTAATTGTTTTACTGTATCTTCTGCAATGCTGTACAAAGCAGTACACACAATGCATTATAACGATTGTAAAGTGCAACGGAATATGCTGCGCTATATAAGAAACTGTTAATAAAATAAATAAATAAAATAACAATTACATAATTTTACATTTATACAGACATGACAAGAACTAAAACTTACTCAAAAGAGCAACTGAAGCTTAGTGTAATTTAACAAGTTGATTTACTTAGCTTATCAGAGGGAAAAATACTAATGCTTATATATCTCCGAAAAATATTTGCTGTTGTTTAAATAATATCCTGTAAGAATGTGTTTGGTTGTTTGGCTTTTCAATGTTGCTGGATTAAATACTTGAGGTTTTTAGTATGATTCACATGACTGTAGAGGCCACTTCATATTACTGCACGAAGATCCTTTCACAGAAAGTGCATAACCTCAATATTATTAAAATACATAGAGGATTGCAAATACAGTTATCTACTTGATATAATGAAGCAATAACTCATTTTCTAATTATTGTTTACATTTCTGAATAGAAACATTATTTTCTTTTTCTGTAGAAAATGAAAATTTCTTCTTTAGCAAGCTTCTTTGTGGAAATCCAGATGATGATGATGATTTATTAATTCATTTAATTAATTATTTATTTATAAAGCATCACAAAGAGCACCATACATACAGCGCATATAATAAGTCATCATATCCTATTAAACTCCTTACCTTTTATCAAAGCACACACTGGAAAATAAAATAAACTAAATCAAACTTCTTCCAGCTTTATAAACACTTTCCACCTTACTACATTCAACTAATGAAAAAAGGCAAGTTAATACAAAGTTATAAATTAGAATTACAGCAGTGCAGGTTGAACGATGGACAATTGTTGCCCAAGGCCCCTACACATGGTGCCAGGACTTCTGTTCATCCCCTTAGCCTACTATGACCTGACCTCTGTGCCAAGCTCTCTACAGAGCCTACACTGTTTCTACGGTCATGTCGTGGACATCTACTGTACCAATAACATAATGCTGTCTCTTCAATTTCTGTCACACCCACAGATGAGCCGAGACAAACTATCCTGGAGAGTTAGGAGAGTGATAAGCTTAATTGAAAAGGTGAGTTTTTAGGGCATGTTTAAAAGATTGACTGCCTAGTTTGAGTGAGCATGAGAGGACATTCCAGAGGATGGGGGCAATGCAGAAAAAATCCTAACAGTTGGAGCGGGAAGAGGTGAACAGAGAGGAGGAGCTCATTGCCAAAGTGTGTGAATGAGAAGCAATGTTTAAGGAGATGAGGTTGGAGATGTTGGGGTAAGATTGGTTAAGGGCATTGAAGGTGAGTGAGAGGTGTTTGAATTTAATTCTATATAGCATCGGGAGGAGTGACTGATAGAGGAGGTAAGTGAAAATGGAGTGGCTTGAGAGGAAAATGTGATCACAATTTAATATAATGTGATGGTGCACTGAGTCATTATATCAGTGATATAAAAGGGTCGTAGAGATCCTGATCTACAGAGCCATGATCAAATCTCCTTTATATTAATAAAATGGTATTTGCAGTGTTGCAAAGTGATGCCAGGTGCTCCAAAGGTGGGTGTCTTTGTGCTAGGAGCAGATCCGGAAAAGGGGGGGATGTGATCAGTGTGATTGCTCCCCCCTTTTCAACTGCACAGCCTGAGGAGAGACTGCTGATAATGATCAGCAGCAGCAGCCTCCCTGTACCCACTGCAGTGCTAGGCTGGGGAGATACTGCCACTAACAGGTAAGGGTAAGGAGGGAGTCATGCCCCTCCATCAACCTTAGGCCCAAGTAATTAGTATCCACCCTTTCCCCTCTCTGTGCCACTGGTGACGCTGCTGAACAAGCAATACAATCAATTATTAGCCAACTATATATCACGGCAGCATACTGTACTATTGCATACAACCACTACATGGTCAGCATATACTAATGCAGTAATAGTCCATATAAAGCTGCTCACATTGCAATCTTCTATTTTTATACATCATACTGACATAGAAGAACTTCAATACGAATTGTGTTGTGTCTTTACAATCTAAGGTATAATTGCTGCAGTTTTGTTGTTATTATTTAGATCAACAGCTTATCTGGTGAATCAGTTGTTACCAGTGGCGGCTCCAGGGGTGGGGCTGCAGCGCAGTCCAAAATTCAAATAAGGGAGCCACACCAACTGTCATTTCAAGCGTTTATTTGGCAAAATTAATAAATAAGACAACTGTAATCACTGTGGTAATTAATGTTACTGTATATATTGTCTTGTACTTTATAACATAAGTTTATAACTATTTTCAGTTGTTTTTTTTATTATATATTCAATGTATATGTAAAAAAATATTTTATTCTTGATTCTGAGTGCCCTTTTCAGCTAGGAATACTTTGGTATTTTCCAATTTTTTATATGAAATATGCTGTAGATTGTAAACTCTATGTCACATGCTGGAGTCTGGGACACCATTATGGGGTTTGGTGCTGTCACTTTGTGGCCCTCCATGTCCCCACTGGCCACCTGCGGCACCCCCAAAGTGTTTAAACAATTATATGTTTTTGTGGCTCCTTTCCCTGTGGATCCTGCTATTCTAAACCATGGGTGCTGCAATCTTGGATTGGATCTCATGATACGCTCTACCTACCTGCTTCCTGCAACTCCAGTAACATGTTCCACCCAGCCTATAATAGCCTAGAGCACCCTATTTAAACCAGGAACTGCTGACAACACGTTGCTCCTGGTTCAGTACCTGCTTCAGGTTTGCTACACTGCATTCTGCCTCAGTGTGTTCCATAAAATCTGCATCAGTATTTGTTTCACAGCATTCTTCCTCAATGTGTCCCAGCACACCTGCTCCAGCTTTGCTTTACAGCATTCATTCACAGTGTATTACAGCACACCTGCTCCAGTATTTCCTTCACAGCATTTTGCTCCAGCATAATCCATCAAACCTATTCCAGCATTACTTCAAAGCATATATCACTGCAGCCTGCTCTCTTAGTGCTCCAGCACCCAGTTTCAGTATTTCCTGCAGTCTGTTTTAGTTATGCTTCCTGCACTCAGGCCCAGTGTATTCTTGTATACTGCTTCAGTCATTTCTAGCACTCAGTCCCAATGTTTTCTGTAGCCTGCATTAGTTATGCTTCTAGCACCCAGGTCCAGGGTATCCGGCAGCCTTCTTCAGTTGTACTCCTGAGACCCATTTCCAGTTTAATTGCAATCTAATCCAAGCAATGGCAGGCTGGAGCATGAAGAGCCCACAGGGGAACGCAATAATAGAGGCCCACTAAGGGGTGTGGCCAACTATCCTGGGAAAAAGTATTGGTATCATTTATGACCTGTGTATATACTGCTCCTGTGCATGGCAGTCAGATATGTGGGCAAGGGATGTTGTGGTGGGCATGGAGGGGTAATGGAGGCAGATGGGCCAGGGGGATAGAACAGACTGCAGAGTGGTAGTGTTTTGTATGAAAGGGTCAAGGAAGGAATGCACAGTGGTAGGGTTGACTATGCAGGGCTAGTGCAGGATGCAGGGAGGTAGTGCAGATAGATAGTGGTGAGTATGGTGATGTCAGGGAGGTAGTGCAGAAAGATAGTGTTTGGTAAGGAGGGGCCAGGGGGGTAGTGCAGATTGGTAGTGGTAAGTATGGATGGGTGAGGGAGGTAGTGGTGAGTATGGAGAAGTCATACTGGTAGTAGTGAGCCACCCGGTAACCCTTGCAATGCTGGTCAGTTGTGGGTAAATGAGACCACTACACATGTACTAACATTATACCACACTGTAGTGTCCCTCCATATTACACTTTACGGTAGTGCCCACATATTGTGCCACACTGTAGTGTCCACACATTATGCCAAACTGTAGTGTCCACACATTATGCCATAATGTAGTACATCAACATTATGCCACACCATAGTGCCCACACATTATGCCACACTGTAGTGCCCACACATTATGCCACACTGTAGTACATACACATTATACCACACTGTATTGCCCACACATTATACCACACTGTATTGCCCACACATTATGCCACACTGTATTGCCCACACATTATTCCACACTGTATTGCCCACACATTATGCCACACTGTAGTGCCCACACATTATGCCATACTGTAGTACATCCACATTACATCATAGTATCTACACATTTTGCCACACTATAGTGCTCACACACATTATTCCACATTGTTGAGCCCACACATTATGCCACACTGTAGTACATCCACATTATGCCACACTGTAGTGCCCAAAAATTATGCCACACTGTTGATCCCACACATTATGCCACACTGTAGTACATTATGCCACACTGTAGTACATAAAACAAGACTATATTCCCCATCGCTTGTATTCCACCTATGGGAGGAATACATGCTGCAGTCAAACCAAGGAGAAATTGCAAACCCTACAATAAACAAGCATAAAGAAAAAAACTGTGCTAGTATCCACAACAAGCATTAACTAGTAGATTGAGAAATGTATAAAAATCCAAATTTATTAATACTGTAGCAATCAGATTCAATCAAGTAAAATAGATACCCATAATCTTCAGTAACAACAATGTTTCTAAATACTCTTCAGCAATGATTGGTGACATATAACAGACTTAATAAAAAATTATTTCAGTGTGATAATATATTTGTATATCATGAAAGGCAAAGTGTCAGCTCATAAATAGTGTGTCTTCTATACAGACTCTTTTGTTGGTTTAAAATTCAAATTTGTGTCCCAGCATACAAAGTATCTATTGCAGTGAAATATGGAGACTTGTCTTAAGGCATAATAAATGGTCTTTCCTTATGACAAACTGTGACTAGATCTCTCCCTTTAATTAGCAGTTCACAGCTAGTTTAATTACCTGTTCCTTCCTCTATTCAGTTGAAGTATCCAATAGCAAAAAGACCCACTGAGCACTGTTCTTACAGTGTAGATATTAAATAAGAACTCTAGTACATCCACATTATGCCACACTATAGTATATCCACATTATGCCATACTGTAGTGCCCACACATTATTCCACACTGTAGTGCTCACACATTATGTCCATGTATTCAGGGCCAGATCTAGACATTGTGGAGCTCAGGGCAAAAGTTCACAGTTGCGCCCTCCCCCCCCAAAAAAAAAAACCTTTTTGTAGATGACGTCCCTCTGCACGTGCTGAAAGCACACGCGCTTCCGGTAAGGGGGCGCGTCCTTGCAGAACACCCCCAATTCATCAAACTGTGGGGTGTGCCCAGCACTTATGAAGGTTCTGGGCTTCCCCCAAGCTCTCCCCTCGTGGCGAATAATTGCCATGTGCAGTAATGCGCCTTACACAGTAATGCCCTTTATAAATACATTATGCCACATGCAGTAATGCCCTTTATAAACAAATTATGCCACACGCAGTAATGCCCTGTATAACACATTATGCCACACGCAGAAATGCCCTGTATAACACATTATGCCACATGCAGTAATGCCCTTTATAAACACATTATGCCACATGCAGTAATGCCCTGTATAACACATTATGCCACACACAGTAATGACCTTTATAAACACATTATGCCACGTGCAGTAATGCCCTGTATAACAAATTATGCTACATGCAGTAATGGCTTTTATAACACATTATGCCACATGCAGTAATGACCTGTATAACACATTATGCCACATGCAGTAATGCCCTGTATAGCACATTATGCCACATGCAGTAATTCCCTTTATAATACAGTATCCCCAATTCAAATTATGCCACACATTAGTCCCTTATTCATGTTATGACACACAGTGGTGCCCCTTTTACACAATGCCCAAATTAGTGCCCCTTATACACAAGGCCTACAGTACTGAGTAGTAGTGCCCCTAATACAATGCCCACAGTAGTAGTGCCCCCTATAGTAGTGCCCACATTAGTAGTGCCCCAGTAATAATGACCCCTATAGTAGTGCCCACAGTAGGAATACCCCCTATAGTAGTGGCCAAAGTTGGAATGCCCCCATTAGTGCCCCCTATAGTAGTGCCCCCAGTAGGAATGCCCCCTTATAGACATGTTCCCAGTAGTAATGTCCCCTTACAGACATGCCCCCAGTAGAAATGCCCCCTTATAGACATGCTCCCAGTAGTAATGCCCCCTTATAGACATGCCCCTTATAGACATGCTCCAAGTAGTAATGCCCCCTTATAGACATGCCCCCAGTAGTAATGCCCCCTTATAGACATGCCCCTTATAGACATGCCCCCAGTAGTAATGCCCCTGTATAGACATGCTCTCAGTAGTAATGCCCCCAGTAGTAGTGCCCCTTATAGACATGCCCCCAGTAGTAATGCCCCCTGTAGTAATGCCCCTTATAGACATGCCCCAGTAGTAATGCCCCTTATAGACATGCCCCCGTAGTAATGCCCCCTTAAAGACATGCCCCCAATAGTAATGCCCCTTATAGACATGCTCCCAGTAGTAATGCCCCTTATAGACATGCCCCCTGTAGTAATGCCCCCTTATAGACATGCCCCCAATAGTAATGCCCCCTTATAGACATGCCCCTAGTAGTAATGCCCCCGTGCCTCCCTTCTGAAAAATAAAAAATACAAAGACAATACTTACCTAAGGCCCCGCTCCTGCGTCCGCTGCTGTCCGGTCCGACCATGACTCCACCACAGATCTATGGGAGAAACATCATGAGATCCCTCCCATAGTGCTCTGTGCTGGAGCCGGAGCTCTGAAGTGAGCTTCGGCTGCCTTTGCAGGGAGGGAGCCGGGTGCCCGGGGGAGACCGGCGCTGTTTTTTTTTATTATGGGATTTTTTTTTTACCTTCTGGGGACTCAGTGGCACTCTCTAGGGGCCGGTGCCCTAAGGGACTGCCCTGTTAGCCCACCCCTAGAACCGCCACTGCATGTAATGTCCACACACATTAGGCCACACTATAGTGCACACACACATCATACAACACAATAGTGCCCACACATTATGCCACACTGTAGAGCCCACACACATACCACACTGTAATGCCCACATACATCATACAACACTGTAGTGTCTACACATTAGGCCACATTGTAGTGCCCACATATTATACCCATAGTGTACTCAGCAGAAGCATCAGCAGCTGACAGAGAAGCAGTCACAGGCAGCCTCACAATGTGTCATTCCCATGAGGCAGCGCTGCTGCTATTCATCATGAGTCAGAGGAGCATGTGATGAGCTCCTCCAAATAGAGCTGAGCACATGCTCCTCTGACCCCTCTGCAGAGACTACTGGGATTTATTACCCAGTAGTGCACTGATGACTGCACTGTAGCCCTGTCCTCTGTGTGTAGCTGCCAGCCAGGTCCGTCACAGCCTTGATGACTACCCAGCAAGCAGCTGCACTGCAGTCTGCCCTACCAAATGGCACCAAAGGCCCCGCCCTTCAGCGATAGAGGGTGTGGCTGCAAATCACTGAGGCCCACTGGGGATTTCACAGAATCCCCGGTGCCCCAGTCCGAGCCTGAACCTAAGCTAAATAAAGCTACAGCCACAGGCTTTCCTACCTTCACCTTTTCTCTATATCAATCCTACACCTTCTGCAGCATCAGTCTTCTGCTACAACTAGTGACTTGCATGAGTAATAGCATTATTAGGCCATTCAGGTTCACTCACACTTCAGAACAACCAGCTATCCCAAGGGGAGCCGACCCTAATCAACAAATATCTAGTGCCATGACACTCCACTGGGGCAGGGACTGATGTGAATGGCTAAATATTCTCTATAGAGTGCTGCAGAATGTGTGTGTTATATAAATAAATATTAAATATGTTAATAAATAAACACTCCTGTTCCTCTGATAACACTGCACAACAATGAAAATGTTTCCGATATGAAAATAGTTACTTCTAATTGATTTCAGCATGCAAAGAATGAATATGACATTTAAAACTCTCAGTTAGCTCTGAGTTCCGAGATATATCCCATTTATGATGATGTAGGGGTATTCCTAGTGAAGTGGGCAGAATGGAAAGAATCTTACCAGCAATCTGCGTTCTGCGCAGAGGGGGCGGGGTCTAATGACCCAATTAAATGAATTAGTTATTTGTCCCCTCCCCTATTCAAATATATGCGATTCACGTGATTACCCACACAAGATAACTGTGGTGCACTGAGTGACAAGCATAGTGAGCGATTCCACCAAGACATTTCAGTAATGGAACACAGATATCAGGGTAGGTGAATCACTAATGTTGGACAGTGACAAGAGATGCCCCAGAAGAGGAGTACAAGCGACAAGCAAAGAGAAAGCACCCCCACGAATAGGCCACTATATTAGATAGTACTTTCGTATGCTGTATGTTTGTTTCATATGCTGTATGTTTGTTTCGTTTTGTGTTCTTACTTGTGATTGATTGAATTAAAACAACTGTTATTTATTTTATATCAAGAAAATATCAGATTATTTTAAAATAGCTTTTCACTATGACCATATTACTAATGTACATACAGTATAGTGCAAGTAGTGTAGCTCAAAAAATAGAGCTAGTAAAAACATTCTGAAATCATTTTAGTTTTTCTTGACCTCAAATTAGTAATGTATGACTATATTTAGAAGGAAACAAATTAAAAGTATTAATTTGTTGTACAGTGTAATCTGTCTTACTTCTTGTCCTCTTGTCTGAAATTACTGTTCTCCCTCTGTTTTGTCACTAACTGTTTTTTTGCTGGCTTATTCTGCTCTATTCTTTATGTGACAGTTGCTCACCTGCTTCTGTCTCTAGACTGAGGTGACAGAGTCACTAAGAACTGCTTGATGGTCTTCCTTCTTATTGTATTGATAGGAGATGGCTAAGCAGGGATCATCAGCTTGGGAAAACCAATAAGTCCAGTATGGGGGTCTAGCGTGTTGTGCTCCCTTCTAAAAACCCAATGATAGAACAATGGAGGAAAAAATTTAACCAAAAGAATATAGGTATTCTTATTCAGGTATATGAATACGATTTGAGTATGATTCAACAAAAATAATAACACTACCACATAACATTGAATTTCCTCCTTAAATATAAGGATAAATAAAGCCCTCTGTATTTATATTAAAACTTAACTTTTATATTCAATTGACACTCTATGTAAGCTACAACAATAAACAAATAGTACTCAATTATTCCTATCTCCACAGTTTGTTAGCATTTGCAATTCTCTATTTAACCCCTTCTTATTTACATTACCAATTGACCATTACCTTTTACGTGTTCACCTCAGACAGTCAACTCCTCAGTCATTCTAAGTACAACTCCTACATAAAAGTTCTAAATCATCTTTAAACATGTGAAATATAGTGTTATTAGAGTCAATGTTCTAAGGCCACGTATAAGGAATATAGGTGAACCTGGTATTACTATTTTGAGTCGTCTTTGACTATCAATATCCCAAAAGTTGAGCATTACTTTTTATAAGAGACCAATTTAAGTTCACTATTAAAGGCTGACTCCTCTTTATACTCTAACATGCTTTATACCTTACACTGGAGTATTAAATTCACCTTAGTCTGCAGGTTAGTAAATGTATTAGGCTAAATCCAAATGATCAGATACCCTTCAAAGGGCAAATAATGGCTAATCTTGAGGTAGCTCATCTTAGCTAATTGTAATTTTTTCCTTTCTATAGCATTAGAATATAAATGCTACTGCTTCCAGGTCTTGGTTCATGGTTCATTCCAGTCCAAACATTTATTCAGTGCTTTCTATAAAGTGTAACAAGTCACTAATATGAGGCGGGTGTAGTAGGTATTCAAATCCCGACTGCGGCAGCATGGCAAGGGTGAAAATCCTGATCATCCCTAAGGTAAGTATCGCTAACCTAATTCCCCCCCTAACCCTGCCTTAGGGGTGCCTAACCCTAACCTCCCCCCAAGTGCCTAACCCTAATCCCCCCGCTAAGTGCCTAAACCTAACCCCTCCTTCTCTGCTGCCTAAACCTAAGTCCCCCGGGAGGGGTGCCTAACCCTAACCTCCCCCCGGGGGTGCCTAACCCTATTCCCCCCTTCTCCTAGTCTAACACTAACCTCCTGGGGGGGTGCCTATCCCTAAGTCACCCCTGGGAGCCCTAAACCTAGCCCTCCCCCCCCGCTGTTGTCCACCCCCGGCACCCGGCATCACTTCGATTGGGATACCTGGCATCTGTCTTCCGGCATCTGGTTAATGACAGGCGTCTAGATTTAGACGCCTGTCATTAGTACCACGCCAGGATTAGAACGTCTGGAAGCCGGCGGTAGGGATTTAGACCATCGGCTTCCAAACTACATCCCTATGAGGCAACCTAGTGGTTTTAGGTACTGAACTGTGATATAAATGTTGTGTAATGAGCTGTATTTGTCTCTTTTTAAAGTCACTAGACCACAGCTTTATTATGAGGGAACGGTGGGCCTGATTCAGAACTGCTCGCGAGTGCATATCGCTCGCAAGCGGGTCGATGGTCCCCCACTGCTCATGCGCATGCTGGAGCCGGCACCGGCGTGCGCATGCGCGAGCCCCAGCGAGCGTCAGCAGCTCCGTCGCTCCTGGGCTCACTACAAGATGAGGCGGCTGTCAATATCGATTGACAGCTTGCCCCATTTTGTAGGTGGGTCGGGGGGGTGGCTTGCCAAACGGAGGCATTCTGCCATTTGGGGGCGGGCCCACTGACATCACAAGTGATCTCAGTGGTGAGCTTCCGGCTCTATTAGAGACCATCGAGACCATCACCTGGTCATCCACAGCTTAGCAAGCGGCCAGAAGGCCGGCTCAAAAAAAAAATGCCGCCCTGATTCAGAGCAAGCACTCTGATAGAGTGTCTGGCTCTGAATCAGGGCCAGTATTCTTTATTTCAGCTACAGTTTGCAGTCTACAGCTGATCCTTTACTAGCTAGGGGATAATGCCCTTCTGTTTCATGCAAATCAGACCGACATGTTAATAATGTGCACTAGCTATCTATCCGGCATACCAGTACTTTGATAGTTTCTCTGCTTCTGTGACAGTCACAGTGGCAGAACCAGGGGGGGGGGCGATTAGGGCGATCACTCCCCCTAGCAGAGTCCTTCTGTGCTGTGCTGTGAATGGAGATCTCTGGTTGTGCTGTAAATGGAGATCAGAGATTGGAGGTGGTGGGGGGGCTGCAGTATCCGGGAAAGATATTTCTTTGTGCAGTCAGCATACAGCCCACAGCTGGCTATGGGCACACAGCTCCTGCAAGCCAGGAACTGAGTGCTGGGGGCTTTTTCCGGGATCCTGGGAAAGGGAGCTGCTGAAAGCTCAGCTGATGGAGCTGCAGTTTACTGAGTTGATCATGTAAATGCAGCAGCAGGCGTGATCCTGTCCCCTCTCTATCCCTCTCTATGCCTGGCCACACTCCATTCTCTCTAGTCTGCACATACTCCCTGCCCTGCCTCACCCAGGTAAGTGGCTGCAGATCGGAGCACCCAGCAGCTGCTGGTACAAGAATATTGGTACTTTCTGGTGCCTACTTTTAGCAGGGTCTGGTGCTGTTTGTCCTGGGCATTGTGCAGGAGTAACTGCCTACACATTTCTGGAGGGGAGATGCCAAGGGATGGATGCCCTGCAATGCACCAGGCAGCTTTTACAGTAGCCTGTGAATTTGTATAGATGCATATAGCACACTTGCATTGTACATGTACACACACAGGATGGGATGTACAATTGCTAAAATGTGGTCAAAACTTCTAAATGTGCATTTTTCTGAGTTTTGACCACATTTCCCATATTCACAAGGCTCCGGAAAGCAAAACTTTCTAGAGCTTGTGCCCAACAGACGATGACAGCTATAGATGGCATTGCCTGTAGAAGCCTATGGGCTTCTTACGGCAGAAAGCCCCAGAAGGGATCTCTCCTTTTCCTCGAATGCACTGGCCAACTGTCATAAACCTGGAAGTCATGAATATGCATGGGACAGCTCTTATCATCAGAGCTGTCCTGTGTGCAAGTAATCATGCATACAGTGTTAAAAAATGCTGGTATGCATGCAATAAGGAGAGGGAAGTACATGATACATCCCACCTATAGTGGCTATATAACCATATATCAGATTCTTAACTGTGAGTGCAAGAAAAAGGATTATGGGCAAGATGTACTACACAACGCATCCATGATACGATACATCCCACCACTTTTCCAGTACTTACCAGCATTAATAATGTCAGTATGTACCTAGAAATGCAATTAGAATCACAAAGGACAGCTCTTCTGATAAGAGTTGTCCTTTACGATCACAGGACTTCTGGGTTTATGACCCAGGAGTCCTTCTGCGCATGCTCAGTATGAAGCACATGCCACGGAGGGTTCTAGGACAGATCCGATTGTATCACTCTCAGATGCAAATTGCATTACCCACTGGGTCACATTCCGGAGCTTGGTACATATAGAAGTGTAGCCTATACTAAACTTTGGCTGCATTTTTACCCTTAGTACATCCCATCCTAAGTCTTATACAAATAGGAATGATCAATGTCAGTAATGAACTAAAAAAATAAACAAAAAACACCTATAAAGGGGAGGAGTTGGGACCAGAAAGGAGAGGAGTCAGAATAGATTATTAAATCGCCCCCCCGTTAAAGTAAACTGTAGATCCGCCCCTGGACTCAGTCAGGCAATCAGCTGTCAGATAATGCTTTCCTCAGTCTCGGTGTATCTGTTATCTACTGCTGAACACTGCCCTCCATGACCTCCAGTACCTCAGACCATGACACTTAACCTATTTCTCTCTTTCTATTTCTCTCTCTATGCTATTGCTTTACTTCAAGGATCTGACAGGGACCACTCCACCTATCATGTACCTTAAACTGCTCTCATCCACCTCTTTCAGTTGGTACCTCAGTCCAACTGTCACTCACCTTGTTTCACTGCTATTTATAGCAATAATGTATGAGTTGCCATGCAAACTTCCCTTCAGATCACCCCATAACTGATACTCCTGCATTAACTCATTCACTGCAAGAACTGCAGTACAAAATCTCACTGGCTTTCTGATGAAACAATTGACTCTTGCTGTTTCATCTATGTCCGTCACAAGTAGCTATGTTTTGTTACCTACTTTTCTAAAGTTGGATACCAATGGCAAGGATGCTAGCATAAATAAGGCAGTAATCACTAAAAATTAGGTATGTTTTAGAGTGTTGACCACACATTTTGTAGTAGCAGACCACCAGTTTTTCGTGGTCATACAGTCAAGAAATTATACACATTCCATGGATGATCAGCAGATAAGGATGTGGCAAGCAAAGTCCAAATAAAATGCAATGGGTCAGATACATGGAAAAGAAATAGCAACATGAGGGGTGAAACAAGAGTGGGATTTAAATATAAGTTCAATATTCACTACACGGCAATTGGTATCAAACATACAAGAGGATAGCAAAGCAGGATTAGTAAACAGACCTGGTCTGTACACTGTAATCCAATAGGGAAGCACACAGCAGAGTAGTGAAAAAGAGAATTAGGGGTGGTTTTTTTCCAGTATTTGTGGGATGTACACACAAGCAGATTCACAGAACAATCACCTAGCAATGACTGCTAAGTGAGATCTCAGTATAAATGTTAGTGGGTGTGGCTCTAATAACTGATAGGTTGCTGGCAGTGCACGTACAGATACTTTCATACAATACCGGGATCTGGATACCCATCTCAGTTTACGGACAATATTGCAGAATCACTGACAGTCACATTGCATAGTCAATTTGTCAAATTAACTGGCCTCGAGTAGTGAGAAAGCACTTAGGAAGCACAATATATAATAGCTGACTGGGACATTCTCTTTCTGACAGCTATTTTTATGACCAATTCCCTTTTGGAACTGGTCAATCCCCTTGGAACTCCCTTTCGGTAGTCAGAATTCCGATGCTTAGGAAGCTGTCTAACAAAATCCCTGCGTCTAAATCCTGACAGGATACTAAAGATAGGCATCTAAATACCAATGCCTATCTTTAGCCCAATGCTGGAATCCCGACAGATGGCTTCCCGAATGAAGGTAAGTGGGGAATGTTAGCACTTAGCCATGAGAGGGTAGGTTTAGGCACCCCAAAGGGCACATAGGGTTAGACACCCCCGGGGAGGGTTAGGGTTATGCTAGGGGAAGGAAGGGTTAGGGTTAGTCACCACCCTTAGGGTTGGGCACCCCCCCTGGAGGGTTAGGTTTAGGGTGCTGGGAAGGGGGGGTTAGCTTTAGGCACCCCAGGGGGGACTTAGGGTTAGGCACCACCCTGGGAGTTTTAGGGCTAGGCACCACCAAGGGAGGGTAATTGTCTGACCTCTGATGTGGTGGGGTAGATGAAGTGTACATATTTCTTGACAGCATTAGACATCAGCACCTTCTGTCTCTCACCTGACAGAAAATATGACAGTTAATCAGCAGCTCTGGTCATGCCTCTGCTTCTCACTGTCATGGATTTACAGAAAAATCCATGGGGATTACAATATATTTTGTTCCCCACACATATCCTAGATTGTAATCTTATTTGGACAGGGCCATTTTTAACTTCTGTTTTATATGATTGTCTGTCATTTGTTTGTATCATTACCCCCTCCTTGTAAAAATCTGCAAACTCTTTTGTCATTTGATAACATTTTAGAATATAATAATAATAATAATAATAATAATAATAGTAATAGTATTCTTGTATATTAATGTTATGCACAAAGCTAAGTTACTTTTAAATAAACTGACACCGTAGGTAATAACAACATGAGCACTGCATGCAATTGCCTTTTCTAAAAACTCTCACTTTAGTAAATATATCCATAAGGCTCTGGTGGCTAAAACAAAAAGTGCAAAGTGCATCCTAGTGCTTTATCATTGTCAACCTCAGCTACAACACAACACAGTATTTTGGGCAATAGTAACCAATGGTTTCTAAGTGATCTAAAACTGCATTAAGATACATTTCTAACCTGCACACTTTACTAGATACTATGGCCCGTATTCAATTTAGAGCGAGAAGCCAGAATCGGCGAAAAAGTTTAGCCGATAACGTAATTTTGCCAAGCGGAAATGTATTGTCGTATTCAAATTGAAAGATAGGCGAAAAGTCAATGCAATGTAATAGGCGAAAAAGTTTCGTCTATGAATAGCAGACGGAAAAAAGTGCAGAATTGGGGTTTTGGGGTGCAACGTTGCAGACTTCAAACAGTCTCCCAAAGGTAAACTGCGTCAAAATAATAAAAAAAACCACTTAAGAACACCCCAAAAAATCACTTTCAATTTGGGGGTAAAAAAATAAATAAATTGGGGGACAAAGTTAAAAACTAGCGAACTACACCCCAGGGGCTTCCCCAAGTATGCCCCCGGTGTCTTTTTTCATTGCAGGTGCTTGCGGAAGGTGGATTTTTCATGATTTTTTAAACTTAACTTTAGCAGCTTTAAGATTTGCTTGCCCCCATTTACAAGTACCCCAAATTTGCTGGGATAAGTTATTTTCTGCAAAAAAACCTCCTGAATACTATTCTTCACCACTTATACAAAAACGCTATTTAGCAGCTAGTGAGCGTGTTTAAAAACACCAAATACCTTCAGCAAGTCAAATCGGGGGTAATCATAGCTAACCCCCATATCAGAGCATCTTTTGGGGGGTGTCAGGCTGATTTCCCCAAATCTGACAGGATTTTCTGCTTGTTTTGCCGAGTCCCGTTTTCGCGAACTTTCAGATTGAATACGGGGATATGCAGGCACGTGTGCGGTTCTTTACCGCATGCAAAACAGGTGAAGTAGGCGGAAAGTCCGGGAGTCAAAAAAGTATCGCGGGTGCGAATGAAATTGAATATGGCTCTATATTGCATGCACTGTGTACTGCACTACATTGAATCTAGTAACTAGCATTTAAGCAGAAGTCATTCTAATGTTTATAATACACCACATAGACAACTGCCATTGATTTTTAAATTAATACAGTGAAAAATAATATATGTTTGTCAAGTTGTATTCTGAACATTAAAATCATTGTATTTCTTTTCTTTATTATTTCAGTATAACTAATTTTATAGTTGTTCTGTGAATACTCCAGGGAGTAATCTAATACTATTTGAAGTCTCGATCTTGCTGAAATGTTCAGATTCTTCTCATACCACACGTTTAATGGTCATCTGCTAATGATAAAACCCTAATTCATGAGACACATGATAAACTAGTCCTGTCCTGAAGAATGAGTTGTCTAGAAAGTTTAAAGTGATAATCATAAAACCTGGTCAAAAAGTTGTCATTTGTCATGTGTGTCCCTGTAAGAATGTTTTCTGTCTGCCCCTATTTTTATTAGCTTTAAGGGAAATGTGATGCCTTAGAGTTATATGGCGTTGTTTGTCAACAGTATACGTTGCCGAAAAAATCAATAATGTAAAGAAATATATTTTAACAGCTAATACAATTTATTTGCACACTCACAATAATAGTATTTATTGGCTGCACAAATTTTGGCACATAAGCAAAACTATTTAATGCCAAGTTGGTAAAGAATGTACTATAGCACAAAATACAGTACTATATAGTTGTGTATAAATCAGTTCCAACACACAATTTTCATAATATAAAGCAGTCTGCTGTATCTACAAAGTTTACAAAAAAAAAAAACATTTGCTAGTTTCAGATCAGAGATATACAAAACCAATAAGTCACCCATAGTTTTATTATTTTACACAACACTCTTGAGCTATAACTTAACTAATAAATAAGACACAGACAAATGTATAGAATTGGTAAAATAGGTCACCGCCAAATTTATTATATGAAATTAGAATTGTTAATTAGAATTGTTAATTAGTCCTGGTGGCGAAAAAGCAGTGCTAACTCGGTCCACAGCTCATAAGTAATTGATGGCTTTACCAAAATGTGGTGGAGTTTTCTCCACCCCCTGCGCAAGCTATCCTGGGTAGAACCACCTCCCCTTAGCTAGCATAGTGCTGGCCCCTCCCTAGGATGAAGACCTGGTTCTCCCTTAAGGTAGCAACCGACTCGCCTTTCTCAAAGGGAGAATGCTAGCCAAGCTCTGCTGCACTAAATTGAGCCGCCGAGGAGCACTGCTTTCCACCAACAATGTGGACAAAAGGAATGGCCACATAACGCCACCAAAGAAAAAACACAGCCCTTACTAACTATTCCAATGAGGCTAGGATATCAGAGACAAAAAACCCTAAACCTTCCTCAGTGAGGTGCACTCCATCCGGCCTATATAAATGCGCCTTCTCATATCGAAGACGAGGGTGCTTGATAGCACGCCCGCCCAAGCCAACCACAAACCTAGACACTGCAGCATTCAGCTTCCGTCTTACTCTGTCTAGGGCTGCCCCACATTGTGTACTTCACCAGAACCTCCTTGGAATCATATCAGACCAGCAAAGTTTAACCAGTGGCCAGCGTTCCGCTATTAATTTCAAATCTCACTTAATGGCAATGATCAATTCAAGTTCTTTACACATGCCAATGTCATTACCACCCAAGTGCACGACCAGACAGACAGGGGTCCCCCACTTGCTCTCCAACTGCCATAGAAGGTCCAAAACTGCTCCACCTAAAACCTCTCAACCCTATCCAACGGACCTTAAAAGATTCTAAGCTGGCCCCATTATGCCTGCTAGCCCAGTAAACAAAAGAATGCCAAACAATCCACACCGGCAATCTTTCTTCAATAAACCTGTGATGGGAAAAAGCTGCATAACATAACATTAATAATTTTGAATTACCCATTAAACAAAAACTTGAACCCAGAACAAAAACATGGAAGGGGAAAACTGAGTTGTTTAGCTGACCCAAATGGTGGTGAACACCAAACCTCTTTCTTTGAGGGCAAAGGTGAAAATAACTCCAATCCCCCCTAGCAGCGGGTAGCATAAGACACTGGGTTTCCTCCGTGGAAGAACCTGATGCTGCAGCGCAAGTTGCCGCCCCAATCCTAAACGAATGGGTGCCGTACTCTTCAGTCGGCACATCCAAAGCTATCAGGCATCTATCGAAAAACGCTTGCAAACTGGAACTTAGAAAGGGGGGAAAGATCTTGATGAATAAGCCATTGAGCTCCACCTTTTGGACGCTGGTGATTATATTTGTTGGCTAGAGTGACCGGGCAGGTGCTCAGCTCAGGGTGCGAGTGAACAGAAATCCAACGCCCCCGACCCGTCTGATCCATTTTTGATTTCTGTATTTTTAACAGTATGGCACTATCTTTAACTACAACATTACACAGAAGCAACCCTGAGTTGACTGATGCTTTATTTTTTGCCACTAACTCCCCAACCCTAATGCACCAAAAAATGCCAGCACAAAAGCCAAACTAAACAAATTTGCCTCAAATTCACCTTTAGCTACTTCTGAGACTGCCAAAACTAAATCCCTCAACATACCCACATTTATTGGCCTACGGGAATCGGCCACAGACGCCAGTTCCCTCGCCCAGCCTATCATCGCTTTAGTAATGATGAATGACTTCGTAGGATCATTCAAACCGTACATTCGCGAGAAGTATGAAAGCACCAGACATAGAAGCTTTTGAATGTCCACTTTCATGCCCCTACCACACAAATTCAGACATACTGACATGCAGCTCCTTACCCTAATCGGAATTTGAGAGAAAAACCTGCCATTCATTCCAAGCTGTGGAATAAGACCTCAATGTACCCGGCGCGAGTGCTCTCAAAGTGAGTCCTTCCATGCCAGATTTATGATCTGCCAGACAAAACCAGGACAAGGCAAACCATGAATCCTGACAGCCAGGGCCAATGACCTAAACCTCACCCACTGGAACCGAGACAAGGCATCAGCTATCTCATTCTCCACACCAGGAACATGCCTGGCCTTAACATCAATGTTTCTCAACAGACAGACAAAAACTAAATGCCTAAGCAGCCTGAGCACTTGGGGGCAGACCGACCTCTGATTGTTAATGGCTTGAACCACCCCCGTTATCGCACCAAAATACTATTCTCTGATTGCTAAACTTTGAAGCCCAGAGCTCCACCGCTACCACAATTGGAAATAGCTCCAACAGGAGTAAATTACGTGTCATGCCCTCCAAATTCCATGACTCGGGCCAAGCCTCAGCGCACCAATCCCCACCAAAAAATGCCCCAAAACCTAATGCCCCTGATGCGTCTGTGAACAATTGAAGTTCGTGATTGGCTACAGACGAAGCGAGCCAAATGTGAACCCCATTGAACTCTCGTAGGAATCTTAACCATACCTTAAAGTCTTCCTTCATTTCCTCCAAAAGGCGGACCATGTGGCAAGCCTTTTTGATGCCTGCAGAGGCATGCTCCAGCCTACGACAAAAAACACTACCCATGGGAATGACGTGACAAGCAAAATTTAGCAAGCCTAGTAGCGACTGCAGTTGCTTCATAGTTCTTTTCTTAACTGATGTAAAATGCAATAACAACTCACTGATCTTCTGCACCTTTTCACAGGGCAGCCTGCATAAACCCAAATCAGTGTCGATTTCAATACCCAGGTAAGATAAAATAGTAACAGGGCCCTCAATTTTTTTGTGTGCAATGGGAACCCCCATTGAACCAAAATGTGCCTTGACCGAAAATAGCAGGTCGCTACAGACTGCGCTATCGGCCGGCCCTACTAAAAAGGTGCTAAACACTCAAAAAAGGAACAAGAAATAGAACAGCCCATAAGTAGACACTTATCTATGTAAATGGAATCGCCTATCCAAAAACCCATGTACTTAAATGATTCGGGATGCAAAGGGAGCAACCTGAAGGCCGATTCAACATCGATCTTTGCTAACAAAGCCCCTTTTCCAAAATCCCGCATGATACCAAGTGCATCCTCAAATGACTGTTATGTGACACTGCAATCGACCAGATCTAAAGCGTCATTAACTGACCCTCCTTCCGGGTAAGACAAGTGCTGTATTAACCTGAACTTTCCCTGTTCCTTTTTTGGTACCACGCCCAGCGGGGAAATGTCAAGATTTTCCACATTCGGTGAGGTAAAAGGGCCACACATACGCCCCAAACTCAGTTCCACCTCTATATTTTCTGCCACAAGCTCTGGAAAATCCCCAGCTGTCTTAAGATTTCTTCTAGCTACAACTATAACTGGACGAACCAACGGTAACCTAAAACCTTCTTTAAAACCCTGTAATGGAAGGCCGCTTCCTCCTTAAGAGGATAACGCCTTAACCAATGCTCTAATACCTCCAACTTAATTGGAGACACAGCTTTATTTAGCACCTGTACGCTGATCCCCTTTTCCTGCTGTGGAACCCCCAGGGCGATTGCATTCCTTTGCTGTGTGACTTCCCCCACAAAGCATGCACACATGCCGGTAGCGGCAACTGGCCCCTCTGCTACACTGGGCATTATTAAAAATGTAGCACTTCCCCTTGCCTCTGGTATTATATCTGGGGCGGGCTGGAAAGGGATGTTTAAGTCCCACCGTGGGCTCGACAGCTGATCGGGCCTGCTGCGTAACCTCCAGCCACACCTCCACATCCTTAAACCCAAAACTAAAAAATTTCTGGCCATCATGTTTTTTCCTAAACAGTTCATCATACTGCCTCCAAACATTATGCCTAGCAGCGAACTGCATACCCTTCACTAAATGCAGGTACTTCAGCACATTCAGAAATTCAGCTGGGCGTGTCTCGATATAACAGGCAGCAAACACATATATACTGGTCAGCCAATTCTGATAGCTCTTCCTGGCCTCCTCAGCTGCCACTCCCCCCTTTTTTGCTGATCTAACGCCTTCTTAGCATCATGAGTGATGGCGAACATGTCGACATAATGACCTTTACGAATTCGCTCTCTGATTTTGGAACTAACTCCCCTTAATATTGCCATGTTGGAGAAATGGACCACATCCCCTGAAGCATCTGTAGCTGAGCTGGCCGCTATACTACCCAGTGTTTTGGGACTCTTGCCCTTACCCTTCAACTGCTGCACAAAGTATTTCATGAGCTTGGGCGGCCTCTCCCCAGAACTAGAGGAGTCCGAAGACTCATCAGTGTGATAGCTGCACAATTGAAGGTAGTGCAATACTCATCTCACCTGATCCAGACGCCGATGCGCATCCCTGGAGGAGGAGGCTTGACCCTCGTTGTGCGGCACGCCCACCGTGCTTATATCAGTGATGACATCCCTTGAAGTTGACGGATGCCAACGGCTGAAATAATGTAACCTGCGGGCTCAAGACATTTGCATTAGTAATGGGAGCTGATGATGGACATACAGTAACAGACGTGGGGGGTGCGCTCTGCGGCGGGGGAGTTAATGGGGGCTGCATAGGTTGAGGAAATGCTGGGGAAGGTGGTATGGGTGGGGCTAGTGTAGGGGAAGATTTACGTACTGCTGGGGTTGATGGCGGGGGCGGGGGAGGGGTTTGTGGAAGGGAGGGTTGACACACCAGCTGCTGGCATGCATGCTGCCCAGGAGTAAACTGAACCTATTGGTGCATTGGTGCAAAATTGTCTGGGGCAGTCATGAACTGTTGGGGAAAAAACCCCGGCGCTTGCGCGTACGAAGTGGCATAAAATTGCTGGCTTGGACCCATGAACGGGTTAGGAATTGACTTCTGGTATAAACCTTGGCTAAAGTAAGGTGAAAAACCAAATGGAGGGGTGGGGGCGGGGTCAGACCCATAATTCAAGAGCTGCTGCCACGCATTTGCGTAGGCCACAGCAGGTGGGGAGCGACATTGGAGCCAGCAACCTGGGCCAAGAGCCCCCATAAGGGGTAGCTCTATTCTGCTGCGCAAACGGCCTAGTGAAGTGGATTAAAGGGGGTTGGTGCACCAAATCTGTGGGCCCATTATCTTGGGTCCTATGATACCCCTGCACCCTAGGTGCTGTGGAAAACCCCAGACCTCCAGTCCCTAGGACAGAGAGGGGGGAATCTGAGGAGGTTAAAACCTCCCCAGCATCTAAACTGGCCTCCGGAGGTGAGGGGGCATTGCTAGCAGCTGGGGAGGGCTGGCGCACAGCCCTTCCAGCCACCTGGGCCAAATTACTTTGGGGGGTCCCTGCTGTAACCGCCGGACTTGGCGAGTTTATTATGTATAAATTGCCTGACACTGCAGCCGCAGTTGCGGGCACAAGACGGGGCCCCACGAGGTCCAAAATAGGCGCCGGGGATAGCTGGGCATGTGGAGCTGCCGGGGAAGCCTGGCGGGTGGTCCTGCTAATGCCCGGCGGAGTAATCTGGCGGGGGGTGCTGGGTGCGCTCTCCGCACCCCTCGCCAACCAAGCCCGTTGTCCAGATGGTAAAGGGGCAGGTGGGAGAGAAGAGCCGGAGCTTCCCGCCAATGCAGCTGCAGCGGCGGGCGGGAGGAGGGGGCCCATGCACACTGTAGACAGGTGCGCACGCCGGGCAAGGGAAGAGGCTGCGGCGATCGCTAATGGTCTGGCCGCTTCAGCAAGGTGGCGGGGAGGGGGGGCATTACGGCAGGGATGGGGCATTGTTCAATTAATGGGGGGTTTTAGAGCAGATAGTAATGAGGTAAAAGGGGGGAAAGAAAAAGAAAAAGGAGGGTGAAAAAGAAAAGGAGGAAAGAGAAAAAAGCTGTGTGAAAGGGAACAGAGATTTAAGGATAGTAAAAGATAAAAAACGTTTAATATGCTTGGAACAGAACAATCACTGGTGTAAAACAGCACAATACACTTTTACTTATCACTCTGGATCTCAAAATGGAAAGAGGCAGTTGACTCCTCCTCCAGCCTTAAAATACAAATGCTAAACCCCGCCTCGACGGGCCAGCTAATAGGCTGACCAGATAATGATTGGCAACTGACCTCAACCAATTATAAACTATCAACAAAACCAGCTCTAACTAGTACTGTACTAAAATAAAAAACAGTGTGCTTATATCTTCTCAAGATTATTCAAGCATTCGAATAGTTTATTACCCATTAGTTTTTGCCATAAAATAGCACACACAAATTTTATCTTTCAAATTATTAGGCATTTCCTCATGGATTAAATAAATGTACTTGAAATAATAGCTATAATATTCAACAACATAAGGCAGAGAGCCACAAAGAACGGACAAGGGATAAATGTGGATTGTCTTCAACTCTCATTTTTGCAATAGTGAATTATAAAGGGGTGGAGGAATGTAGGAGGGAGAACAATATGATTTCAACCCTACAATACATGTGATATTTGTAGAAAAAAAATAGTTCTCTTAGAGGTGGGCTTACTTGTTTCATGGTGTATATATTGGCACCAAAAACTAATAATCAACATATTTCTAAGGATTCACAAAATGAAGGATCCACAAAATCACTAAGCTGCAGGATAGACATTTTTACTGCCCTTTGAAACCCATCTTCTGGATTCTGCTTTTGCTATATGTGTGAGCAAAATGATTATGTTTAAGAAAATAGAGGCATCAAATTGCAGACATGGCATTACAATGGTCACTTCCGCTACAGCACATTATTCAATTATTGCCTAAATGGAGGTCCAGCTTGAACAGGAAATCAGGTATGAAGATCAGTAAGTGCTAGGCATTGGCTCCCAAGGTAGCACTGTGTATCTAGTACCCCACAGTCCACCACTCATCTAGCATGGCATTCTGAAGTCACACCCCACATGGACTACAGGCATATCCAGATAGGGTATTTGGGTGCTGTTAATACCACAGGCATAATGTACCCCAAATCTTCCTTCTTGCCTACCCAGCTTATCAGCTAGCAGTCTTTACTTATGGTTCCCACCACACCTATACCAGCAGATGGTCCATTACTTCAATAGTGATGTATTCAGGGCACCTAACCATCACCAACTTTCAGCAGTCATTTTATTTAACCTAATAAGGAGAACAAGAGGAAGCCCGTTATTGAAGGCTTTTTAGGGCATCTGATACAGAAAACATATGCCAACTGGTACAAGGTAGTACTGTTTAAAATGGTGCTTGCAATTTCATTTTTTGGAGTTTTTTGAGTAAGATAAATAGTGGCAGCATAACAAGCTGATTAGCCAGAGGGATAATCATGGAATTTTCCTGATGGGCTACTAGTCTGATGGGACCATCGGTCAGCTGGGTGATTTTTTTCTCTTTAATCCTTATATATTTTTAGCTGTTGGCACAGCAAGGGTGTTGTAATTGGGAGTATTGGTGGTGCAGAGGGACAGAAAATATGCATTTAGAGAGATATTCTCCATTTTAAAGTTAGACTTGTTGCTTTTTCCTAAAGTAAAGTAAAGAATTTCTAGACATATTTTAGGCAATATACTGTACATAATATATATAATAACACACAATGGTGGCACATAAAAGCCCAATTTAATTAAGCAGAATTCTAAAATGTACCTTAGAAAGATTGGGACTAGTACCTGAGGAAGCCGCTAAAGGTTTATGAAGACAGAAAAATGCAGAAAGAGTCGTGACAGAAAGTTACCAGCCTGTACATATCCACCATTTACAACCCAGGAGCATTGTGAGTACAGATCTAACATAAAGACGGAGGAATGTTACTATTAACATATAATAACCCGGAGGTAAAAATCCTGCTGTTTATGGGTTACAATAGAAATCCCATCGCCTCTCATACTTGCTTGCTAAATATACTCAGCTAATGCATTCAGCTACTTTCAAAAACTATCATCTGAGTTTATTAACAACTAGGAGCTACAGTATCAGTCTCCTTCTCTGCAAACAAATACTATTCTAATGCTTGCTAAACGACTCCATTTACTCATCTAACTGCTTCCAGATTTAACACCAGATGATTGCCACTTCACTATGTTAATATAGGTATAAGCTGCTGAAATTTGATGTATTGTATAATAGCTATTCAAGGCTGTGGAATTCTAAGAATTGTAACATAATTATGAGAATGGCATATTAAACGAATATTAGATATACTGAGATCCAGATATATGGAGAAAGACTAAGACAGTTTTTAAATTGTCTTTTAGCATTTATTGTCATATCAAGTGGTGAACTGGCCGGTGTATTTAAAAATTCTTTTGTTTATTGTTTTTTATAGTGGTAATATAAAATATATCTTTTCACTAGCGCTGTCTTGAACTATTTATACCTTTGATTCTTGACAGAGAATTAGGCACACTTCACAAAAAGAGATGTAGTAAGGGCCTTGTTTTTGGGACAAATGTTTATTTCATTTATTGCATACTTACCAACTCTCCTTGAACCCCGGGGAGAGTCCTTAATTTAAGATGGTTCTCCTGGCCTCCCAACAGAGTTGGCCAGTCACCCATTTCCTGACTGAAGTGGGTGGCCTGGGGGTTGGATAAAGCATTTCTCATTGAGTTACGTCATCATAACTCTGTCCTGCTGTCAAATGCTGTAAAGCTTTCAGTAGCAGGGGATGGCACTGATGATACTACACAATAATTGTACATAGGTGCACATACAGATGTGTCCTCTAAGTCCCGGGTGACTCAGCAGCACAAAGCAGCTCAATCAAAATGTACATCTTATTTGCATAAATAAACACTGAAAGTGCAAAACCTTATTTGTTACATTACATAATGATCAATTTTATGTGCAACATTTGTACATCTGTGTGCGACTGAGTCTGAATCTGTGTAAGAAGTGCTCCAATGCAGCGACTGCAACATTTTCTCATGCAAGTCCCGTTTGTCTGCAACTTTGTATGTATTTAAAATAGAGATGAGCGGTTAGGTTTTGGCTTGGATCTTCCCGCCAAATTTGGTTCGCAGAATGAGGCAAAACATAATCTTTCACAGATTTCTTAGCACAGATGTCAGTGAAATATGATATTTTGCCTCATTCTGGGATTCAAACTTGGCAGGAAGATCGGAGCCATAATTGAACCACTAATTTCTAATTTAAAACGTATTCTTGTGTGGATGAAGTCTCAGCTCAGCATCTCTAGTACACTTTGAGTGGTGTTTTGATGTATCTGCTATGTGAATAAGATGCAAAATGTAAAGAAAAGCACATATGATACATGTTATGGAGCATCTAAGTCACACTGGGCATATTGTGCCACATGGCATATACAGTAGATGCTAGTTGCAGTGGCATCAGTAGGGTGGGTCTTACCCAGTGTGCCTATTCATCTGGTCACCCCCAGTCCTGGACTTCTTGCAAAAAGTATGAGGCCACGCATACACAAAGCCACACCCCCTAATGTATGCCAAGCAGCTTTGAAATAAGGGAGAGGCTGGGTCAGCCCGGTAGTTCCCTCAGAACTTGCCAAACCCCCAGCATGCCAAAACTAGAGGGGTGACACGTGGTCACGCCCCCCCCATTTTTGGCATGCTGGGGGTTTGCTTGCTGCTCGGAGAACTGCTGGGCAGCTCCGAGCTTCTCCCTGATCTCAATGCTGCTCATTGACACCATCCAAGGGGGAGATGCCAAAATAGCTGAGCAGTTTTATTATTTGTTGTGACCCTTTTGAATGGTGTCACCGGGTGTGGTCTGCACCCCACTAGTGATGCCACTGGCTATATGTATGAAGACACTTCTGTATGACCTTATTTTTGCAGTACAAGTTTACAGATGCCATGTATTAAATTAGGTTTTTTTTGTACCCAATAACACTGTCCAACCTCTCATTTGCTTAGTTATGCCTTATTTTGCTCATTTATATAACACACTGTCAAAGCCACCATTTTACTATCGTGTAGTGTTTGGCTTCACAAGCAAGAAATATGCCTACACAGACTGACTTATCCAGATAGAAATTATGCTCATCTACAACAACTCCATAAGCAAATATATCATCTTAGTATACAGAAGAATCATAAGGACATCCCAAGTGCATTAAAATAGCTTTAGCTTTGCACCAATTCACTATATTTTTCTGTATAATATAAAAACAACTATTTGAAATAAAATAACATTTAAAAAGTTTCACTTAATTGAATGCTGTATAGATAGAAGTCTACATTTTGTTTCCGACAATACTCTCAGTCATGAAATGTACCATCCAAATAAACAGGAAACACTCTGTGTGAAAGAAGTTCAAATTGTGAATCCTTTTCAGTTGAAGCCAAACATTAGATCAGTTCCTGTCCTCAATTAATTTATCACAGTCTCAGTGGACCAGGCAAGGTTACAGAGACACAAATGGATGATTCTAATAAAAATATCAGCCAGGCAAATACATATTTTTCTTTTCCTGGGCAAATTACAAAGTGTTCACTTCAAGATAACACAGCCAGCTTATGTGTATATTGAAATCATTCTTCGTCCTGAAAATATAAATCAAGGATCAAGTAAATGTGTGGTTTGGTTTATTTAGTATGTTTTTATTAATATCATTCACTCGAAGAAGAAAAAAAAATTGCTGAACAAGGGGCTGTTAAATGAAACATATATATTTATAATGTAGCATTGTTTCTGACAAAAGACTATCATCCACGGCTGAAGTTATTATGGAGAGAAACTAAAATCACAAAGTAGTTATTTATGACTGGCAATGGAGATACCAACTATTTGTGCATTTCAAATCAAATCAAGAAGGGAAGAAACTGTTTCGCATCCTGCTAGTTCGACACCTCATACATCTAACACACTTACCAGAAGGCAAAAAAGAGAACAGAGAATGACAAGGGTGGCTACAATTTGAGACAATCTTATTTGCTTTCGAAGCAGCCTTTTTAGTATGAATATTTTCTAATCTAGGTAAAGATTGACCAATAATTCTTTCAGCCACTTTAATCACCCTAGCTAAGTGTCCACGATCCAAGCACTTGGAATTCCCATATATTTGCACCAAGGTGTGAGTGCCACCATGAAAACTATATTTTCTAATATGATAGCTCTTCAGACTTGTACATGATGTGAGTTGACAGTTTCAAAAGCATAACTAGTACAAAAACATGAAAACAAATGATGAATGTGCATCTGTCACATTTAAGGAAGCAGAAACAGTTGTTGACTGGGAGGCTGGGATGTGATTTTTCAAAATTAAAAGATATTTGATATTGAAGGTTAGAGGGGAATTCAATTAGCCACAATAAAATGTTAAGTTAATGTGCGTCAATGCACCTACTGCCCGTTAATGTCACTTTTCGACTGTATGCATGGTATACTTTTATGAAGCCGGCGGTCGGGATTCAGACCGCCTGCTTCTAGACTACTTAATCCCAGTGAGGATTAAATGACAGGCATCTAAATCTAGACGCCTGTCATTATACCGATGCCGGGAGACCGGCGCCCGGCATCCCGATCGAAGTGATGCCGGGGCGCCGGGCGCGGACAGCTGCAGGGGGGAGAGTTAGGTTTAGGGCTCCCGGGAGGTACTTGGGGTTAGGCACCCCCACGGGAGGTTAGGGTTAGGCTAGGGGGAGGGTTATGGTTAGGCACCCCCGGGAGGACTTAGGGTTAGGCACCCCCCCCAGGGGACTTAAGTTTAGGTTGGCTGGGAAGGGGGGGTTAGGTTTAGGCACTCAGAGGGGGGATTAGGGTTAGGCACAGGGGGAGGTTAGGGTTAGGCACCCTAAAGGAGGGTTAGGGTTAGGGGGTAAAATTAGGTTAGTCTACACTTACTTGGGGACGATCGGGATTTCCTCCTCTGTCGGGCTGCTGCTGCCCATTTTATGCCCAATTCAATTTGAAAAGTCATCTTCTGGCATTTGGGCGGTAATTCTTTCAGGTGTTACATGCATAAAGTATAGGTGAAAATGGGGAAATCAGCTTGTACCCCTTAAAAATGCAAACTAATATAGGATAACAATATAGAAGTCTGTTAGTGGCCCAAAGCAAACTATTTTGGGTTCTTAAAGTGTGTTACATGTCTGTTAGAAGTATTTTTCAATAACAGTGAAAAAAAATAATAGAAAGCAAGTCTTTCTCAGCAAATTAAATGCAGTACTAGAATAAGAGGTGCATACAAATGCATGTCAGTTTATTTTTGGGTCATTGTAAGTAGAGATGAGTGGTTCAGTTTTATTCAGTTTTACTCTGTTATTTTCGGATCTCAAAAAAGACATCATATTGACTATCAGGCTCTCATGTGTTTCATATAGCCAATGAGATAGATCCGAACTAATCCGAACTTGCGTTTATTTGGAGAAAACAACTGTGTCAAAACCGAACAGCTCATCTCTAATTTTAGGCCACTGTTAAAAAAGTGTTAATAAAACATCTGTACCTGCCACCTGCAAAGTTTAAATAACCGGCCCCATCCATACAGCAGTCCCATATACCTGCCCAACATATTTTAACTCAAGAAACCCCTAACAAGTAGTGAAATAAGATTTCTTCTATTAAGTGCTTACTGTTAGACCTGGTTTGTTTGTTTGTTTGTTTGTTTTTTTTGCTCATAGCATTATAGGACAAACATATTAATTAAATAATTTATTAAAGGGCGCAGATGCATATAGATTGTTATTTGCATTAATGTGTTTGTCCCATGCATTACATATTGCTATTTATGCACTTAGTAAACTGGTACAGCACAACTCATGGGCTCAGCACCTGTAAACATTAAGTGGAAATGAAAAGTTCTATGGCAGTGCCCCTATATTTGCTTTCTCCAAACAATTAATCTCTATAAAATATTCATATCTATCAATTTAATATATGTTCATTCAGCAAACATTCCCAAACAACTGAGCTACAGTATTGGACTTTAAAATGTCATACTGCCTTAAAATCCTGCCTTATTAACATGCAGATACATATGTTTTATGTAAAAACCAAAGAGACAAATTACATCAGAAAAATAGGCAGATGACATCACAAATTGCTTTCAGAGGGCATTTTTCCCTGTTCATTAATGACTCTTTGGGTTATATTTATAAAGGGGTGACTTCTATAAAACACTTATTTTATTTTGGGTTGGAGCTGAAAATTTAAAGCAGCACCAACATTCAGTTTACACTAAATATTAGTGCCGCTTTCAATTTTTAGCTCTGGTCCGCTAAAAAGCAATGGCTTACAAAAGCTGCCGCTACGCAAATTCGTAAATATTAGCCCTTTATATCTCTGGATGCTAATTCATTTATTCCACACACCCCATGCAATTACACTTATATCATGAATATATTTGCAAATAAATTCCTTATACAACCAGTAATCATACCTAAATTACAATTAATACTATAGCCAGAATATGCAAACATTTCAATTTACATTTTCAAAAAAATAACAAACAATTGTAAAGTGCAACAGAATACACTGGCTCCATCTATATTGTTGTTAATAAATAAATACAAAATTTGAAAATTAAATGCCATCTTCCTTGCGGGATGTAGTCACCATCCCGATGGTTGGGATGCTGACGCTCAGAATACCGGCACTGGAATCCCGACAGACAGTCGGAATCCTGGTGCCAGAATCACAGCCAACAGCATCCCGATGGTAAGTATTAGGGTTAGGCTACTTACCTTCAGGCATTGGGATTTTTACTTTTGGGATGTAAGTGTCAATATTCTGACCGCCGGCATCCCGACCACCAAGATCCTGTACCCAACCCTTCCTTGCTTTCTCATTGTGTTAAGAAATGTAAAAGAAATCCGCACTGATCCTAGTTAATTATTTTGTTTCCTAAACTCATTCACCCTTCCTCCTAATAAGTACATCTGGTGTTATTATTCACCAATTTCATAAATGTTTAGCTCTTACCATAAATCTTAGGAAAAGAGACTTGTGGAAATTGGCGCTACCCTGCTCACCAATAGTATACTAATTATAGGAAAGAAAAAAGTTGTGAGGCCTGTATGTGTCCACCCCAATGATTAGACAATAAATATCCAACAATCAAATTTCAAATTCAAATTTCCTTAGCAAAATTATAAAAAAAAACTCTCTTTTATGTTCAACTCCCCTCTGGATGACAAGTTTAATTGATTGACCTCTATACTCTCTCTTCTCAACAACTAGTCACCTTTGCTATTCAGGAAACAAAAATGGATATTAAGAAATCTCTAGTAAAAAAATCCAGACCCTGTATCTATTCAAAATGTGGTTTGTTAATTTTGCCTAAAACCATTTCACTAGTGTTTTTAATAAAGCAAATATTCAGTAATATATATAAAGCAGATTTTATACACTGTTTTTGGTCGAAAAAAGTAGAAACTTATGGAATAAAATAATCTCTTATATTAACTCTATTACTGGTTTAACGCTGATACCAGATATATCGGAATGCTTATATGCTAACTTTAAATCTTGGGATTTAGGTTATTTTAATAAGTCGTTGCTACCATTACTTACTATTATAATCACATTTGCTAAAAAATTGATCTTAATTTATTGGACCAAGAGTTCAGCCCCATCTCTCAATGAATTGAAGCAGAAGTTATTGCAACTATTTTGACAGAAAAACTTTAGTCTTAGATAAACATGACAGAGTTCAAAAGGTTCTTCACAAAATGGACTGCTTACCTTAACAATCTATATCTGCCCACTCAATATCACATAATGAAAATGTTTGCATCTAGAGAGTGACAGCACCGTACCTTCTTAATGATTACCTTTCAGAGAGACTTTATTTGAATTTTTTATACGTTTATTATACGTTTTTTAGTAAATACAATGCTGAATGCAGATTCCCCATTATCGAGAATCTGTGCATGTGCCAGACCCATTCTGCGAATGTGCAGAACAGATCCTGCATGATTGACAGACAGAGGTATATAGGGGGCGGAGGAGGGGTGGGGACAATTGGCATTCCCAGAAAATAGGGGGTGTCAGCCCCATTTTCTGGGAGTGGCAAGGCCAGGGGCTGCAACCATGGATGCAGTTTCCTAACCTCGCAAGCTGACCAGCCTGAGTAAGCTGAGATATACTAAGATGGCCAGCTTGTGTGCATATACAGGGTATTTAAATGCTCCTTGCTCAAAGTGGAGACAGAGCATTTACATATCTTCTTTCTAATTTTCAACTAAAAATATTCTTCACCAAAGAACTTAAGTTCCTTCTATAAGGCAACATTGTTTCATCAGAGTTTCCCTCTTGAAAGCTTGCAATATGCTATATAGAAATTATCCCTTTCCTCATGGGAGGAATAATAGCAAAACCTTTCAGAGGTGTTGAAGCAATTAATCCATCTGTGTACAACAAAGAGTTCTTGGTAGAGTAATAAAAAATAAAAAATAATGCATCATTTATTTTTTACATCTTTTGGACATTACCACCATTGACACTGCCATAAGAAAACTTCATGCTGTGGTAGAAGTTTGGGGGGTTGACTATGCTCTTTCTGTAGATATGACCATAAAAGTGTGCATACCACAATATACTGGGGGACATATATATGGCTCGTTGGCACGCTACAGCCCCCAGACAGTACACGGTACATTGAACCCTCTTTCCCTGCATCTCTGAATGTCACCATTGTTACTACTAATCAAGGTTAATTATTTTAATCAAACTAGTTTATCAAGCAAGATAAATTTTAAGATGACTTTCTGTATTTGTTTAATGACCTCAATTGGCAAATGTAGTGGGATTGTTTCAAATCTAAATAGAATCTTGGCATAGTATAGCAAACATCTTATTCACCACTATTTTCCCAAACCTGTTGCTGCCGTCTATATAAATCTACTTTGATGCTGGCAATTATGGAAGTTTTTTTATTTTAAAGTGTAATTACTTGCAAAATAAATACCTAAATATTTAGTAATTTACACGTTTAATTTATCATTTTGAGCTACTGTAGCTAATTGTATATCAGGATAGTATTGAGTAGAGTTTACAAAGGGGGAATGAATAAAATAGAGAGTACAGTAAGTAGAATTTCATCAGTAGGTGGACATAATTAATATTCTCCCCACCCAGACATTTAATATTTGGATTCATTATGATTAGTTATGCTAAAATAAAGGGAGATAATGGACATTTCTGCCTAGTGCCATTACCAATGTGTATAGTGTTGATAGTCATACACATACATGTGAATCTTAAATATAAAACTTCCAGTCAAGTAAGGTGTCTCCCCTCCTATTTATTTAGTGCTGAGATCAAAAAGGACAAATAATTCTATCAAATGCCTTAGCTGCATCCAGGGGCTTATCTACCCATTGGCCAGGATGGCACTCACTTTATTTATTCTATTGTACCAGGCAGCCGCCGGCAAGCAATGGCGGCTGCCATGACCTTGACATCTAGTAAGTTCCTAGATGTCAAGGTCTGGGCAGCCACCATTGCTTGCCGGCGGCTGCCTGGTACAGTCAGGGGTGTAGGGAGGGCAAGCTCCAAACGCCGTAAAGGATAGAGGGTGCGCCGGAGGCCGACTCCACTTCAACTAGACTGCCTGGCCTTAGACAGGTCACAGCTGTCAGCCTGAGCCACTTAAGCTTCCCCCCTCCACGCTCCCAACCCGAGTCATGTGTGTGATGTCACACGCACGCGCACATGACTTCAGATGGGCAGAGACTGCAGTGCAGTCTACAGGAATTTGGACTGGAGAGAGGAGGTTCCTGGGACACACCTACCCACCGTGGAGGGCCCCATCCATCAAGACCAAGTAATCCACAAGTTGGACATTGGACACTGCTACACTACTGGAGAAGGTAAGCTGCATTCAACAGGCAGCTGGGAATTTAGGAAGGGGGAGGGGGTACAGATAGAGGCACAGCGAGGAATAGGGGGTACAGATAGAAGCAGAAGGGTGCACATATAATGACACTGAGAGGAATACGGGGTACAGACAGGCTGAATAGGCTACAGTTAAAGGCACAGAAAGAATAAGGGGTACAGACAGACAGAAGGGGGTACAGAAAAAGGCACAGAGAGGCAGAATGGAGCACAGATAGATGCACAGAGATGAATTGGGGATACATATAGAGGCACAGAGACGCAGAAGTGGACATAGAGACGAATATGGGGTTTAGAGTCAGTAGGGGGTATATATAGAGACACAGAGAGGCAGAAGGAGGAAAAGATAGAAGCATGGACAAACACAAGGAAGTACAGATAGAATTATTCAGAAAATATGTGGGAGAGGGGGCGCCAGTCCATTACTTGGCCAGGGGCGCTCGGACCCCTAGATACACCACTGCCTGCATCTAAATGGAGGAGAAAGAAGGTGTCTTAATATCATTTACTATATGGACCAGATCAGTGTCCTGAAAAAGGTTCGTCCAGAGAAATAATTAATAATCTTAGGAAGCATTATATTTAGTCTAGAAGCTGACTGACCCTATTCCCTTTGACCTTGCAATGGGAAGTTGTCCAATACTTCCTTAGAAACACAAATGAAAAAAGAACTTGCACACCGGATCACTTTAGCCTCCCTAATCTTGCTGAATACAAATTGAAAGAAAATCTATAAGTTGAATAGTTTCATTTACATAACAAATGTTATCTGTCTGTAGAAACAAATTAAATGTATATCAGTTTTAGAGTAGTAAATAATTAACTGAAAGTTGTTTTCTTACAGCATATAACTCTAAAGGATGAACAATTTGGCATATTTAATTGATAAAAATGCATTACAATCTAATCACAAGTGTAATTGTGCATTCCATTATCCTGTGAAATTAATGGTAGTGAATTAGTTTTACATTATCATTTTATAAATTACTTTTGCCAAGTTACTGCATAAAAGGCACAAAAAGCTTCATTGGTGTTTGTAAACAGCTTGCTTTAACACATTTTCATTTAAATGTGAGAAAAATGCCACCAAAGGTTATTGCCTGTGGTTCTCAACCTGCACACACCACTAAGCAAGATATTACTTGTCTAGCAATTAAACAGTCTCTGAAACAGTGAGCTCTGTGACCTGAAAAAAAAAACAGCCTATGATCGAGGCTATAATCGCAAATATGAGGATCATGCTGTAAAACACAAGTAAAAATATAATACGTACAGTAACTCAGCAGAAGACTTATTGTTAAAGCACAAAATATAACTTTTCATTGGAAATTAAACTAGACGTTACAAGTAAAAAAAATATTACAATTATTTTTATTCTAAACACAAGCCAAAACCTGGTTTAGCCTTAAAATGAATTGCTGCTTTAAATCTAGCGGCTATCTCACTGAAATCGTGCTGTGCCTACAAATCGCAGGCTATTATATTTGGACCAATATATTAATGGAGACATTAGTCATCATAACATCATTGCCCTTTAATATTTGATTTTAACTTCAGAAATACAGTTTCCCACAAAGATAAGGGATGGAGGAACATAACTGTGGTGTCAGCAATCCATTCTGATGATGGAGATACAGATAGGACAGTGGGATCCAGTCACCAAAATTTGCTATTTTTATTACTGCGATCATGATCTGACTGCAGTGGTCATGATTGCAGGAATGTCCTCAATTGTTGGGTCCAGAAATCAGAGTTGTGAACCACCAGTAGTAATACTTGGGGTAGTCTATTAGAAGACCCACGTATTCATTTTGAATAAGGAGGCTCTCATTTGGGAAGGCTGTTTTGCTGCCCCCTTCCCTAGGCTTGATCCTATTACGCCTTTTGTTGGTCTTCTGAATCATAAGCTCTAGGAGTTAGCTGATAGCTATTCTAATTAAAGACACATGAAGGTTGCTGGGCAAAAATGAAGGAAGTCACAACTTTCAAAGTGCTAAACTCTACCAATGACTTTAAAAAATACACAATATGAATCCAGGAACATGCTTTTAACACCAAACACATACTTATAATAATAAAAAACATTTATGTATCAGACCGCTATATTGCTATGCAATGTCTGAAATAACGATGAGGATTTTAGTGCACATTTTGATCAAACTGTCACAATTCGGCCTCATTCAACTGGGTTATTATACTATGTGGCCTATTCATTTAACCATATAAGCCACCGGACCAGTTTCCAGCAGTTTGCCTTTTATGACACAGAATGCTGTTTCTACACGCAGTCAGTAGGGATGTGAGCACAATTAGCCTACCTTAAGCGGCCAATAAAACAACGTCAGCAGCTCAAGTGTAATTAAATCTGTACCTAATAGTTAATTTCTATTACATTAAATCTAAATTGCTCTGTTGTATCTCATATCTTTCTTCTCCCAATATTTTTAAATAGCTATTGGTTTCAGTGTAAATGACATCATTAAAACAGTCTCAACTAAGTACATACAAAGATGAATAGACTGTATTTTTTGTAGAGATAGTATTAATAAAGATAGTGTTACAGTATGTAATGTTATACGAAACATAACAAGAGTGATTGTGTCAAAATACAGTAGATGGAAAAATGCATAAAGTAAGATATAGATAAATTTTGGAGAAAAAACTATTAAGTACTGCTAGGTCCTGATAGGACATGACAAAAGAATAATTTCAAACTGTATCAAATGTACATGGAAAATGTCTGTTAGCATTGGCATGCACAGAGCATCCAGTCATCACTTTATATATATAAAAGAAAAACAAATCTCCTTTATATAAACAAAATATAATGTATGCTTGTTTTAAATCAGTTACCTCCATGGTGCTCCCATATATTTTTACTTCAACACTGATGGGTCTGTATTATCTATCTATCTATCTATCTATCTATCTATCTATCTATCTATCTATCTATCTATCTATCTATCTATCTATCTGTCTGTCTGTCTGTCTGTCTGTCTGTCTGTCTGTCTGTCTGTCTGTCTGTCAAGTCATAGCAGTGAGGTGTGCACTGAGAGAGAGGAAAGAAAAAAATAGTAGTAGAAATCACACAAAGCTTAGTAATTATAATTAAAACTGTTGTAAAAATTAATAGTGACATGTCCTAAAATCCTAAATGCAAATCAGCATGGCTGACCTAATTATATACATTCACAGTGTTGGAGCTAGATGCATTCATTGTATGCTACATATTTATTCTGCTATGAAGGCTACTGCCAAGGATATTTAGCTTAACTGCTGATCTTTTTTCATTGACTTTGCCTCTGGAGAGCTTAATGTTCTAGTTTTAATTATGTAGCTCTTTCAAAGTCAAGTCTAATGTTTGAAACAATGCTTGTGAAAAGAAAACATACTTTCTAGAGACAGACATTTCTCTACACTGTAGGGTTTTGGTGGCTCCTATATGAAGGATCCTGTGAATACTAAATAAAAGATGACATTGACCCATTTCAAGTATAATTTACAATAGTGAAAGCAGTGAAATTCTACACTGATATTCTGCAATATTCACTCTTCCTGATAGACATTATTATTATTATTATTATTATTATTATTATTATTATTATTATTATTATTATTATTATCATTCTTTATTTATATGGTTTCACAAGGGTTCTGCAGCACCTTACAAAGTACATACAAAAGGGTGACTTACAGTACAAAACATTGAAGGACAAGAACGTGGTTTATATCCAGCGGTTATAATACTAAAATAAACAATAGGATGACAAAAACCAAGGGTTGGTTCCCATTGTAGGGAGTATGGAGGAGATGATGGTATAGGTAAGGGAAGGAAAAGCTCGTGAGGGAAGAGGGCCCTGCTCGTGAGAGCTTACATTATGAATTATTGCAGAAATAAGGAATTAATAGTTTAACTAAAGTGTTCTACAACTGTTGTCATATTGTATACATTTTATTTTAAATTGCAAGTAAAATTTTTCCACATACTTGGGGGTATGTTTACTCAGTGGCAGTTTTGCACTTTCGTCTATTAGCTGAGAAGCCACACTTTAGAATATAATAGAACATAAGAGAACCATCAAAGTTTTTACAGCTAGAAGTATTTACTAGGTGGTGGGACAAGAATCCGCCACAAACCCAGTGGTGGGGTGGTTGTGTTAGGCAAGATAGCTCAAAAAGCATGCTGTTTGATTTATCTGGTCAGTCATAAGGGCAATCATTATGTATTGAATAATGAGGCAGATAACACTGATAATTATCTTAATATCTAAACTGAAAATTATTGTTCAATTTTATTAAGAGTGATATTATTTATTATCATAAAGGGGTAATATCAATGGTTAGTTGTTGTTTAAAAATTATTTTTTGATGTGGGGACTATTTATAGACTGTACAGTATCCAAATAGATGCTGCTGTTTTAAAGCAGTTTTACAACAATACTGAGGCACCTCTATGGTGGTTTAGGTCAAAAGACCCAGAAAAAAAAATCACAAAACTGCCTAAACATATGGACATTAGCAGCAGTTTACAAAACCTCATCAAAATATTACATTTAGTACTTTGGTGCTTCAATTAGCAGAGGTCTGAAAACAGATTTCATGCTCACTTAATAACTAATGAAAATACAAAGGTGAATAAAGATAAACTAGCCTGAAAACTTTTTTGTTTTAGATATAGGGTTAAAATATTAAAATTACATTTGATATTAATTCCCTGTAATTTTTTTCAATTAAATCTCACTTGATGATATCACTTTACTTCATTTTAGACAGCTAACAGGGGTTTGAAGTGGTAGTTGTGACGTTAATCAAAAATGTTTACATATTCATTTTAACAAAAAATAATTTATATTATCATATGATCTGTAAATATGTGGACTGTAAAATTCATATTGTAGTGGGGTCAGGGCAGGGAAAAGAGAGAGAAGGTTTCCAACAGTGCTTTGTTTTTATTGGGGCAGCATAGGAAGTATCCACCTTGCTATCTCAGCCCTGCCTCTGACTGTCGCTTTGCCTCTACTGTACATTTATTACCTTCTGCCATTCAGGCATTCACAATTTTTGCCTGTGCTGATTTACTCCTCTGGAGCTCATTCCCAGAGCCTATCAGACTCACTACCAGCCCGCGCTGTTTCAAATGCTCCTTTAAAACCTAGCTAACCCTGTCCCCAGAGCAGGGCCATAACTAGGGTAGTGCGACCAGTGCAGTGGCACAGGGCACTGCAGTGCAGGGGGCGCTGTTTGGGCCTGTCTATTTTCTTTTTTAGTATTATTCTCACTTGTAGCTTCCTCATAATTTATCCTCAGCATCTCCTGGCCTCCCGTTTATCTGCCATGACCCTTTGTCATGAAGCCATGGCCCTTTTTCAGGTGCACTATCTTATGTCCCTATTTAAAAAATGGGGGGCGCCTATGCTCTCTCTGGCACAGGGCAACAAAAAGTCTAGTTACGGCTCTGCCCCAGAGTGCTCCCATTGTGCATGACCCTTTCTGTTTGCATCCCCAGGGCCTTGGATCATTGAGTTAGACAGTTTTATTGTCACTCATGATGTTGTCTTACTTCACTGTTTTGTCTAGTATTTTAAACATTGTTGTTGATTTTTATACTTTCTATATTGTATTTTTTAAATATAATTATTTCAATGTAAGTGCTTCTCTGTTGTGTTGCCACAAACACTTGTTGACACCATATAAATAAAGGATAATAATAATAATAATAATAATAATAATAATAATTAATAATAATAATAATAATAATCATATATATATATATATATATATATATAAATAATTCATTGGTCTGTTTGTTTGTTATGCATTTGGACATCCCTGCACAAATTTGGATGAAACCAATGCTAAGTAGTCCAGTTGGATCCTGGCCAGATTTTAAGGGGGTTAGGGTCCCGGTCAGGCCTCTCGTTGGTGTATACTTGGCAGAACTTTGACCCGAAAAGTCTGTTCTAAGCCTTCCACTGGATGAATTTGGGCAAAAACTTCACAGAGTTGTAACATTAGATCTTAGAAGACATACTAGGAGGTTGAGGTTATGGTCAGACCTCACCTTGTTGAATGCTGGCATGATCTTTGACCCAGTGAGCCTGTTCTGGGGCTTCCACTGGATGAATTTGGACGACATCACATAGTAAGACTTAATAACTTGAAAATTTAAACCTGGGCAGTGCCGGGTACTTCAGCTAGTAATAATAATAACAGTTATGGCAAAATCATTAAAGGGTTAAGGAATCTTGGCAGCTTGAGAGAATGGTGCACCCCAGGTCAGTAAAACTACAGATTATTTTCTTAACTTAATGTGAATTTCAATGAACATTACAAATATATAATATAATAATTCAGCTTGACTTAATAATACTACAAATGCAAAAGCAATGAACAAACAATGAACACATCAAATGTGTGTACGTCATTTCAGACATTTGCGATACTCCAAATTAGGGGTGAGCGGGTTCGGATTTCTGAAATCCGAACCCCCCCGAGCCCCCCCGATCCGAGTCCGATCCGAGTCAGGCTCGACTTTTCCCGCCTGACTCGGATCTGAAATCGAGGCAAAACGTCATCTTCCCGCCTTCCGAGTCTCGCGGGTTTTGGATCCTATATAAGGTACACACGTCGGCGCCATTTTCTCACTCGGCTGTGGACAGTGAAGAGGGAGGGTGGGAGTTAGGGCTGTGTAGTGTAGTGTAGTGCTGCTGTTGTCCACTACTTCAAAGTCCATAGGGGCTGGCTGTGTTGTGCTGTGCTGCTGTTGTTAATAGGGGCTGTGTCCACTACTTCAAAGTCCATAGGGGCTGGCTGGACTGTGTTGTGCAGTCAGTTCTCCATAGGGGCTGTGTCCACTCCAAAGTCCTGTGCAGTGTCCCAGTCCTAAAGGAGTGCTGTAGTGTTGTCCAGGGGGTGCTCTGTCCATCAGGGGTGCTCCCCCCAAGTGCTAAAAAAATAATATATTTTCTGTGTTTGTGAATTGTGTGCGCAGTAGCCGCACGTGCATCAACAAAGTAGTGCCAAGCGTGCGCCTGTGTCATAAGTAAAGGGCCGGCTGGCTTGACCGTTAAGGGTGCTGTAACCCCCGAAAGTACACTCCAGTCCAAACCAAAAAAAAAATTATTTTCTGTGTTTGTGAATTGTGTGCGCAGTAGCCGCACGTGCATCAACAAAGTAGTGCCAAGCGTGCGCCTGTGTCATAAGTAAAGGGCCGGCTGGCTTGACCGTTAAGGGTGCTGTAACCCCCGAAAGTACACTCCAGTCCAAACCAAAAAAAAAATTATTTTCTGTGTTTGTGAATTGTGTGCGCAGTAGCCGCACGTGCATCAACAAAGTAGTGCCAAGCGTGCGCCTGTGTCATAAGTAAAGGGCCGGCTGGCTTGACCGTTAAGGGTGCTGTAACCCCCGAAAGTACACTCCAGTCCAAACCAAAAAAAATATTATTTTCTGTGTTTGTGAATTGTGTGCGCAGTAGTCGCACGTGCATCAACAAAGTAGTGCCAAGCGTGCGCCTGTGTCATAAGTAAAGGGCCGGCTGGCTTGACCGTTAAAGGGTGCTGTAACCCCCAAGTACACTCCAGTCCAAACCAAAAAAAAAATTATTTTCTGTGTTTGTGAATTGTGTGCGCAGTAGCCGCACGTGCATCAACAAAGTAGTGCCAAGCGTGCGCCTGTGTCATAAGTAAAGGGCCGGCTGGCTTGACCGTTAAGGGTGCTGTAACCCCCGAAAGTACACTCCAGTCCAAACCAAAAAAAAAATTATTTTCTGTGTTTGTGAATTGTGTGCGCAGTAGCCGCACGTGCATCAACAAAGTAGTGCCAAGCGTGCGCCTGTGTCATAAGTAAAGGGCCGGCTGGCTTGACCGTTAAAGGGTGCTGTAACCCCCGAAAGTACACTCCAGTCCTAACCAAAAAAAAATTATTTTCTGTGTTTGTGAATTGTGTGCGCAGTAGCCGCACGTGCATCAACAAAGTAGTGCCAAGAGTGCGCCTGTGTCATAAGTAAAGGGCCGGCTGGCTTGACCGTTAAGGGTGCTGTAACCCCCGAAAGTACACTCCAGTCCAAACCAAAAAAAAAATTATTTTCTGTGTTTGTGAATTGTGTGCGCAGTAGCCGCACGTGCATCAACAAAGTAGTGCCAAGCGTGCGCCTGTGTCATAAGTAAAGGGCCGGCTGGCTTGACCGTTAAGGGTGCTGTAACCCCCGAAAGTACACTCCAGTCCAAACCAAAAAAAAATTATTTTCTGTGTTTGTGAATTGTGTGCGCAGTAGCCGCACGTGCATCAACAAAGTAGTGCCAAGCGTGCGCCTGTGTCATAAGTAAAGGGCCGGCTGGCTTGACCGTTAAAGGGTGCTGTAACCCCCGAAAGTACACTCCAGTCCAAACCAAAAAAAAATTATTTTCTGTGTTTGTGAATTGTGTGCGCAGTAGCCGCACGTGCATCAACAAAGTAGTGCCAAGCGTGCGCCTGTGTCATAAGTAAAGGGCCGGCTGGCTTGACCGTTAAGGGTGCTGTAACCCCCAAAGTACACTCCAGTCCAAACCAAAAAAAAATTATTTTCTGTGTTTGTGAATTGTGTGCGCAGTAGCCGCACGTGCATCAACAAAGTAGTGCCAAGCGTGCGCCTGTGTCATAAGTAAAGGGCCGGCTGGCTTGACCGTTAAGGGTGCTGTAACCCCCGAAAGTACACTCCAGTCCAAACCAAAAAAAAAATTATTTTCTGTGTTTGTGAATTGTGTGCGCAGTAGCCACACGTGCATCAACAAAGTAGTGCCAAGCGTGCGCCTGTGTCATAAGTAAAGGGCCGGCTGGCTTGACCGTTAAAGGGTGCTGTAACCCCCGAAAGTACACTCCAGTCCAAACCAAAAAAAAATTATTTTCTGTGTTTGTGAATTGTGTGCGCAGTAGCCGCACGTGCATCAACAAAGTAGTGCCAAGAGTGCGCCTGTGTCATAAGTAAAGGGCCGGCTGGCTTGACCGTTAAAGGGTGCTGTAACCCCCGAAAGTACACTCCAGTCCAAACCAAAAAAAAATTATTTTCTGTGTTTGTGAATTGTGTGCGCAGTAGCCGCACGTGCATCAACAAAGTAGTGCCAAGAGTGCGCCTGTGTCATAAGTAAAGGGCCGGCTGGCTTGACCGTTAAAGGGTGCTGTAACCCCCGAAAGTACACTCCAGGCCAAACCAAAAAAAAATTATTTTCTGTGTTTGTGAATTGTGTGCGCAGTAGCCGCACGTGCATCAACAAAGTAGTGCCAAGAGTGCGCCTGTGTCATAAGTAAAGGGCCGGCTGGCTTGACCGTTAAAGGGTGCTGTAACCCACAAAGTACACTCCAGTCCAAACCAAAAAAAAAATTATTTTCTGTGTTTAGCCGCACGTATATATCAAATCGATATAACATAAATGGAGGACCAAACTTTCTCCGATAAAAATAAAATAGAGAAAGATCAAGAACCACTTCCTCCTAGTGCTGAAGCTGCTGCCACTAGTCATGACATAGACGATAACATGCCATCAACGTCGTCTGCCAAGGCCGATGCCCAATGTCATAGTAGAGGGCACATACAATCCCAAATGGCAAAGTTCAGGAAAATGACCTTGAAAAAGACATTTAAATCAGCTGAAGAGAAACGTAAACTTGCCAATATGCCATTTACGACACGGAGTGGCAAGGAACGGCTAAGGTCGATCCCTAGTATGTTCATGACTAGTGGTTCAGCTTCACATGACGATGGAAGCCCTCCTCCCACTAAAAAAATCAAAAGAGTTAAGCTGGCAAAAGCACAGCGAAGAACTGTGCTTTCTAAGAAGATATCACAAATCCCCAAGGAGAGTCCAAGTGTGGTGGTGGTTGCGATGCCTGACCTTCCCAGCACTGGACGGGAAGAGGTGGCTCTTTCCACCATTTGCATGCCCCCTGCAAGTGCTGAAAGGAGCACCCACAGTCCACTTGCTGATATGCAAATTGAAGATGTCACTGTTGAAGTACAACAGGATGAGGATACTGGTGTAGCTGGCGCTGAGGAGGAAGTTGGCGAGGAGGATTCTGATGGTGATGTGGTTTGTTTAAATCAGGCTCCGGGGGAGACAGTTGTTGTCCGTGGGATGAAAAAGCCCATCACGGTCATGCCTGGGCAGAAGACCAAACATTCCACCTCTTTGGTCTGGCAATATTTCTATCCAAATCCGGACAACAACTGTCTTGCCATATGTACCATATGTAAAGGTGAAATAAGTAGGGGTAGGGACGTCAACCACCTAGGAACATCCTCCCTTATACGGCACCTGCAGCGCGTTCATAAAAAGTTACTGTCAAGTTCAGAAACTTTGGCTAAGACCGTAAGCAGTCCAGGGACACCTAAATCCCGTTGTCCTGTTGTATCCAAGCGCCTGCAAACCACACCGTCAACTCCCTCCTCGTCAATTTCCTCCTTAGTCAGGATCGGAAGTAGTCCTGCAGGCCATGTCACTGGCATGACTGACTCTCCTATCCGGGATTCCTCTGGAGGATCCTGCATTGCTACGCCTACTGCTGCCGCTGCTGCTGTTGCTGCTGCTGGGAGTCGTTCATCATCCCAGAGAGGAAGTAGGAACACCACTACTTTTACTAAACAATTGACCCTCCAACAGTCCTTAGCGAGGAGGATGAAGTACGACAGCAGTCATCCTGAAGCAAAACGTATAACTGAGGCCTTGACTGCTATGTTGGTGTTAGACGTGCGTCCGGTATCCGCCATTAGTGCAGTGGGATTTAGACAATTGATGGAGGTAGTGTGTCCCCGGTTCCAAATACCGTCTAGATTCCACTTCACTAGGCAGGCGATACCGAGACTGTACAGAAACGTCAGAAAAAGTGTCCTCAGTGTCCTGAAAAATGCCGTTGTACACAATGTCCACTTAACCACGGACATGTGGACAAGTGGAACAGGGCAGACTAAGGACTATATGACTGTGACAGCCCACTGGGTAGATGTATCACCTTACGCAGCAACAGCAGCAGCGTCACCAGTAGCAGCATCTCAGAAACGCCAGCTCGTTACAAGGCAGGCTACGCTGTGTATCACCGGTTTCAGTAAGAGGCACACCGCCGACAACCTCTTAGAGAAACTGAGGGAAATCATCGCCCAGTGGCTTACCCCACTTAGACTCTCCTGGGGATTTGTGATATCTGACAACGCCACCAATATTGTGCGGGCATTACATCTGGGCAAATTCCAGCACGTCCCATGTTTTGCTCACACAATAAACTTGGTGGTGCAGAATTTTCTGAAAAGCGACAGGGGCGTGCAGGAGACGCTTTGGGTGGCCCGAAAAATTTCTGGCCACTTTCGCCATTCAGCGACTGCGTGCCGAAGACTGGAGCGCCAGCAAACACTCTTGAACCTGCCCCGCCATCACCTGAAGCAAGAGGTTGTGACACGGTGGAACTCAACCCTCTATATGCTTCAGAGGATGGAGGAGCAGCAAAAGGCCATACAAGCCTATACATCCACCTATGACATAGGCAAAGGAGGGGGTATGCACCTGACTCAAGCGCAGTGGAGAATGATTTCCGTGTTGTGCAAGGTTCTCCAGCCCTTCGAACTTGCCACACGTGAAGTCAGTTCAGACACTGCCAGCTTGAGTCAGGTCATTCCCCTCATCAGGCTTTTGCAGAAGCAGCTGGAGAAAGTGAAGGAGGAGCTAAGACGGAGCGATTCCGCTCGGCATGTGGGACTTGTGGATGAAGCCCTTCATTCGCTTTGCCAGGATTCCAGGGTGGTCAATCTGTTGAAATCAGACCACTACATTTTGGCCACCGTGCTCGATCCTAGGTTTAAAGCCTATGTGGTGTCTCTCTTTCCGGCCGACACAAGCCTGCAGAGGTGCAAAGACCTGCTGGTGAACACACTGTCAGCTGAAGCGGAACGTGACACGTCAACAGCTCCTTCTTCATTTTCTCCTGCAACTGGGGCTGCCAGGAAAAAACTTAGGTATCCTAAGCAACCCGCTGGCGGTGATGCAGGACAGGCAGGACCAAGTTTGGACATCTGGTCCGGACTGAAGGACCTGGCAACAATTTCTGACATGTCTACTGTCACTGCATATGATACTGTCACCATTGACAGAATGGTGGAGGATTACATCGGTGACAGCATCCAAGTAGGCATGGCAGACAGTCCATACCTGTACTGGCAGGAAAAAGAGGCAATTTGGAGGCCCCTGTACAAACTGGCTCTATTTTACCTGAGTTGCCCCCCCTCCAGTGTGTACTCCGAAAGAGTGTTTAGTGCAGCCGGGAACCTTGTCAGCGAAAGGCGTAGGAGGTTGCTTCCACAGAATGTGGAGAAGATGATGTTCATCAAAATGAATTATCAGCTCTTCCAGGGAGACCAGCCTCCAGAAGGTACAGAGGGACCTGTGGTGGTGGATTCAAGTGGGGACGAGTTAATACTTTGTGAGGATGAGGATGTACACACTGAAGAGGGTGAGGAATCGGTGGATGAGGAGGATGAGGATGACATCTTGCCTCCATAGAGCCAGTTTGTGCAGGGACACATTAATTGCCAGCTTGTTTTGTGGGGGCCCAAACGAACCAATCATTTCAGCCACAGTTGTGTGGCAGACCCTGGCGCTGAAATGATTGGTTTGTTAAAGTGTGCATGTCCTGTTTATACAACATAAGGGTGGGTGGGAGGGCCCAAGGACAATTCCATCTTGCACCTCTTTTTTTTCTTTGCATTATGTACAGTTTGGGGCCTAGTTTTTCAAACTGCCATCCTGTCTGCCACTGCAGTTTCACGCCTAGATGGGTCACGTGTTTGTGCCGCCCACTCGTGTCGCTTAGCATAGTCATCCAGCTACCTCGGTGCAACGTTTTGGACATAAAAACACTATTGTGAGGTGTGAGGTGTTCAGAATAGACTGGAAATGAGTGGAAATTAAGGTTATTGAGGTTAATAATAGCATAGGAGCAGAAAAACCTACAAATTCTGTGATTTTAGCTGTTTTTATGCTTTTTAAAAAAAAAATACAGATCCAAAACACAAAACCCAGAACCCAAAACACGGAAGGGTGGTTTTGGCAAAACCAATCCAGATCCAAAACACGAAGAAAGATCCAGATCCAAAACCAAAACACAAAACACGAAAAGTGGCCGGTGCACACCCCTACTCCAAATGAAGCAAAAGCATATTGAAGTCAAAACCCACAATACCCACAGGAGGAAACTAGTCACTGTCATCCAAGATCCTCATAAAACAGGGAGACTGGGGACAACTATCACTGTTCATTTTTGTTATGAGAATGGTGTATGAGGTAATATTAAAAAAAGACTAAGCATACTTTGGTTATCCTCTATTGTAAAGGAGATTGTTTCTACGTCTCCTAGTCATTATTAAATGGCATGTGACTCCAAGAAAACATTACTGTAGAAAAAAATGTATGTTTATGTAAAATATTGCCTTTAAAATCTTGAGTAACTCTGGGTCCACTATTCTCCAAAAATTGACTCTAGTACATGTCTGCATTAAGTTATCAAAGTAGCAACACCTCTATCTACAGGTAACAGGAGATAAGATGGTTGTCTAGCATTGATCAAAGTGTTGATGAGCCCGGACTTCTGTAAAACATTATAAAGTTGACAATAGGCTAACTCCAGTAGGCGACACCATTGAACAATGTCTTAAGTGCCTCTTTGATGAATGAGGTCTGGTGTCTCATCAGCAGAGATCTAGAGCTACAAGGGCTCATTACTACCCACCTCTCTTTTTACTCTCCATGTAATAGGAGATACAAATCAACAATAGACAAAAATGTGTATACATAGAAGGTGCATATTATTTTTTCTGTGCATACATTATATGGAAATGTGTATCTTATGCAAAAACTAATTGACCTACATCCAACACTAACATCCATTCTTTATTCAAGATTCTTGTCTAGGTGTTGAAATGCCCACATAAACAGGGCAATGTCAAGAAGTAAGCTGAGCACCAACCAATAGTGCTGCTTTGGTGAGGGAGAAGTCTCCACTAGTCTTCTGTTACACTATACACCGGTTAGTAGAGATGTGTAGTGGAAGCGTGTTCCTAGTACTGGAATAAGCCTAAGCTGTTGGACAACAAAAGATTTAAGGTTAATAAGTGACTCAACTGTTCTAGATTATCATAGTGACCATCTATTTTTTGCTCACTTTACTGCTTATTGCTGAATATTTAGTAAAATAACAGGGATGTAGTCTGGAAGCCGACGGTCTAAATGCCGACTGCCGGCTTCCAGACTACTTAATCCCGGCAAGGGTTGAATGACAGGCATCTAAATCTAGATGCCTGTCATTTTACCAACGCCAGGAGACCGGCGCCCAGCATCCCGATCGAAGTGATGCCGGGCGCTGCAGCGGACAGCTGTGGGGGGGAGGGTTAGGTTTAGGGCTTCCGGGGGAAACTTAGGGTTAGGCACCCCCCCGGGAGGTTAGGTTTAGGCTAGGGGGAGGGAGGGTTAGAGTTAGGCTCCCCCGGGAGGGAGGATAGGGTTAGGCAGCAGGGAAGGGGGGCTTAGGTTTAGGCACTTAGAGGGGAGGTAGGGTTAGGCACATGGGGGGAGGTTAGGGTTAGGCACCCTAAAGGAGGGTTAGGGTTAGGGGGTAGAATTAGATTAGTTTATACTTACCTTTAGGACAATCAGGATTTCCTCCTTTGTCGGGCAGCCGCTGTCGGGATTTGAACCATGCGGCCGGCGGTAATATATCTCACACCCAAATAACAATAGTGGTAAAATTAGCTTCGTAGTAAATCCACATAACAGTAAAACATTTAGATGGAGTAAATTTTAGTTTACATTCTATAATATACCCACATGTAAATGTCACAGAATGTCTCACCTATAACCATTAACCTATTCCATGCTAGTAGTTTTTTTGGTAATTCTAAATCATAATAAATACCACATCTATATTCTTCTAAATACAAATGTTGCATAAAAATAAACAAATAATGAAAATATAACCTCCTTTTTTGTGTTTGTTCACCGGTTATCATTTGCCCTTCTAGTACGGTGGTTTATGGCAAGGACATTGTATATGAGCAGTGCTGGTGGGAGATTGTAATATTTTAAGACATAAAATCATTAATTTTGCAAAAAGTCAGAAGCTAAAGGGAAATTATCAGCTGAGAGTTTGTGCAGCAGTGTCTTTGTATAAGAAGTAGCAGCAACAAAAAAACTACTGGGCATTTGCTCTTCCACCCTGTCAATTCAGCTGTTCGTCAACTGCCTCACAGTCTATAGAATTGTTGCAATAGGAATCGAGCTTTTAAACAGAAAGTAAACCATAGAACCACACTATTCTATTTAGTAATGATAAATATGCATATACATTAATTTAAAATGTGCATCGTACAAATAAAATATACATTACACATCGCAATAAGATTAAGTAGATAAAGAACTGTATACAAGTACATTAATTTACTTAAAAAACATTGTCAACCCTTTATATCTACTGACATTAAATTACATGCATTTACTGTAGTATGTGATACTAGTATACAGGACCATACCTAGGGTGGTGCAACATGTGCCATTACACCACAGTGCAGGGGGCGCTGTTTGCGCCATTCAATTTTCTGTTTATAATCATTCTTACTTGTAGTTTTTTCTTATTTTATTCCAGCATCTCCCAATTGCCCCTATCTCCTCCCTTGCTGACTCCACCTCCATCTGGACACCGCCCCAAGCACCTACAGTCACATCCTCCTTTATTTAACACACACATTTCAAAATACTGTCATACCCAGGACTTGAACCCATCACCTCTGCATATTTATTGTGTATCACCACTACAGCCATTGGATTCACACTGTTTTTGGCAGTGACACCTAAATAACAGTGGTACAAATGGATTGGTACCCCATCAGCATTGTATGGTTTTTTATGCCCCTTCCCCATGAGCCCATGCCCCTTTTTCAGATGCACATCTCATTTCCCTTTTTGAAAAATGAAAGGGGAGGGGGGTGCCAATGCTCTTTCTGGCCCAGGGCACCAAAAAAGTCTAGTTACAGCTCTGCTAGTATAACACATGTAAATGTTTCTGACAATGGAACCTATTGTACCAATGACAGCAAATCAACACTCATGTTTATTTATGTCAGGTGTTTTATGCTAGCAATGTGTTGTAATTTTCCAAATGTTTCTTGCTACATTCAATGCGTTTAGTACAAGTGAAACAAACTGGATTCTGGTGTATAGCTGAATGCAGTGGCGTAACTAGGGTATTTGGAGCCCAGGGCAAATTTGAAAAGGGAGCACCCCCCACCCCCCATGTGCGCGCGGCGAAGGCGCGCGCGTCAAAAAATGGGCGTGGTCACTTAAAAATGGGGCGTGTCAACATGACACACCCCTTTATTTTTAAACTGAACATTCCTATCCATATGCACCTTAACCCCAGTAGTACCCCTTATACAGTACCCCGAATATGCAGTTGTGGTCCCTCTCATGCAGGCCCATAGTAGTGCCCCTTATACAGTATCCCCAGTAGTGGTCCCTCTTATACAGCCCCCAATTAATTCCCCTTACTCAGTACCCCCAGTAGTGGCCCCCAAAATGCAGTGCCCCACGTAGTGTTCCCCCTTATGCAGTGCCCCCAGTAGCAGTCCCAACAATGCAGTGAGCCCAGTAGTGGTATCCCCTTATGCAGTGCCCTTTTATATAGTGCCCCCTGCAGTAGTCCCCCCCATGCAGTTTTCCCAGGATTGGTCCCCTTATGCAGGCACCCTGTAGTGATCCCCCCTATCTAGTGCCCCCTGTAGTGGTCCCCGCAGTGCCCCTAGCAGTAAGCCCCTTATATAGTGCCCCCAGCAGTAGTGTCCCCCCCTCCCATGCAGTGCTCCCAGTAGTGGTCCCCCTGATGCAGGCTCCCAGTAGTGACCCCCCTATCCAGTGGTCCCTGTAGTGGCCCTTCCTATTATTGCCCCCAGTAGTGGTCCCCCGAGTGCAGTGCCTCTAGTAATAGGTCCCTTTTAGAGTGGTAGTCCCCCCCAAGTAGTAGTCCCCAGTAGAGTAGCCACCCCCAGTAGAGGTCCTCCCAATGGCACCCCCAGTAGCAGCCACACCTCCCCCAGTAGAGGTCCCCCCAGTAGTAGCCAACCCCTCCCCCGTTGTGCAGATAGGTTTAAAAATAAATAAATATATATAAAAATATACTTACCTGATTCCACGCTGCTCCTGCTCCTGTCCGCGATGCCGCTCCCGCCCGCCAGTCCGCCCAGGCTGGCGCGCTCAGCATTATGGTACTGATGTCATGACGTCACTCCCATTACCGACTGCAGGAGCCGGACGGAAGTCCAGCTCTTGCAGTGGGTGCTGCAGCAGTCAATGAGAGTCTATCTGACTCTCATTGGCTGCTGTTTAACACACGCATCGCCGCCAGCGCTGGCGGCGATGTGTGTGTTATGCACAGCCTGAGCCCGCCTCCTGGCGCTATTGGGCGAGCGCTCAGGGGGAGGGAATGGGCTCAGGCGTGCAGCACAGGACCGGCGCTGGAAGCCTAGCACCGGTCCTGTGCAAATGTGTAGCGCTGACCGCACTCATTGCGGTCGGCGCTACACTGGCTATCTAGGGCGGGTGGGCCGGTACCGTGGCCGGCGGCGCCCCCCCGCGCCACCGGTCCAACGGTGCCCAGGGCACGAACCCCGCTCGCCCTGCCCTAGTTACGCCACTGGCTGAATGTATATGTGTCTTTTTATTGTAAGCTGTGCATTTTCACACAAAGCATATTTACCTCAGTCTAAATGCAGATTCAGTCACATTTTGTATTTAAATATGTGCATGCTCCCTTCCTCCCCTATTTGACTTTCTTGCAGAGGTGAATTGGGGAAGGGAGGGGTCATCCAAACGTAGGCATAGTACAGTAAGGGTGTGCTCATGCAAATGTGGCTCATGCAAACACAACACAGATACATATGCAACTGTTAGAAGCATAAACCTTGCAGGTGCTCAACTCTGGGTGCATAATACATACCAATGGTGATGATGATGATGACAGTACTTCTTGATCCCACCCACTCATACAATTACTATTATTAATGTGACTGTTGATTTATTGCCAGTATTTAACTGATATTTGCAATTTGTAGATGGCAGGAAAGTAGATTATTTATATTTATTTGAATTTAATTAATACTTTGTTATTTGTGTTTGTATTTATTTGTATTTTTCATGCTAAATTCACCTTCATTATTTATTAATAACACTGGGACTGATTCAGTGCACTGCTGATCGCAGATTCCCTATTATCAGGAATCTACGCATGCGCAGGACCCATTCTGCAAGTGTGGAGAAGGGCTCCTGCATAGTCGCACGCAGCCCCTTCGAATTCTCTGCCTGATTGACTGGCAGAGGCATGTAAGTGACGTGTGAGGGCAGGATCAGCCAGTGTTCCCGAAAAACAGGGTCATGTCTGTACCGTTATCCAGCAGTGGCAAGGCCAGGGACTGTGTCAACCAGTGACCTGGCCTCACAATCCGGCCAGCCTGAGTAAGCTGAGGCTTACTTGGCTGGCCAGCATCCCAGTGCAGTCCACCATCGCGACCATATACCACTGATGGTCACAATGGTGATCCCAGCCTGTGACCTCCATCGCAGTGCTAGGATCATAAATGTAGCAAGGGCTGTCATACACCTGCTGCATTTGCATAACAGCAAGGCCGGAATTGCAAAGATGCCTGCGTTCAGCTTTGTAATTGCAAACCTTGCTGAATCAACCCCACTGTCTAGAGGCAGTTTATTTTATGTATGATAATACAGTACTTCATTTAACTGCTATATTGTGTACATATTGAGTACTGAAACTTTATCATTTACTACTAACACTGTCAAGTCACATCTTCTGGTGTAAACCAGGCACATGCAGTATTGTGCTGTTTTATCCTAACATCAATCTGCTGCATAAAGTACACCAATGGGAACCTAAGGCTTGGTAAATGTCTTATTTATTTAAATCTTGTGTTAATAGTGCATTCCAGACAAAAATACATCTCATATAATTTTTGGCCATAAGTACATCCATCACTATTCTTCCAGTAAATCGTCTATCAATGAGATACCCCAAAAATTCATATCTTTCTCGCAACAATTATAAAGCTCCTTGAAATGAGAGAATAATTCATGTTCTTCTAATCTTTTCTTTATGTTACACATGTGCTCTAATAATCTGATTTTAAATGGCCGATGGGTTTTTTCAAGATATGATAGGCAACACGTGCACTGGATTACATAAAGATCATGGCTTGCATCACATGTGATACAATCCCCAATTTTAAAATCCTTTGGAGCAAATGTACTAAGCTTTATAAAGTGATAAATTGGAGTGTGATAAACTACCAGCCACTCATCTCCATCCTAACCATCATGTTATAGGCTGTGCTTGAAAAATGAAAGTGAGGAGTTGATTGTTTGGTCATTTATCACTCTACAATTTATCATTTTCTAGATATTAAAACATATGCCCCTTACAATTTACAATAAATTTTGTATGTTTGTTTTTAGGGTACTTACATGATTTACACATTGCACGGATACCATAAATCCTCTGATTCTATTGGATTTGCTTTTCTAGTGCACTCTTAACTGATTTATTCTTAATATTGGGTAGTTTCAGTTGTAAAATAGGTCTCAGTATTGGATCTTCAAGTAAAATATTCCAATTATTTTAAGAAAATATTTTCCACATTCTTGTGTTGTCTATAAAATTGGGTGCGAAAAGCCAATGAGAAATCATTATGATCCTTCACCTGCTCCCATATTTTGCCTACCCTCTTAATCTCATACTTTTTCTTTAATGTGAGTTTCACACCCTTTAACTACATTTTTTTTCTTCACACTTATGTCTGTTTCTGTCTAGCAAACTGGCTTTTTTGGGACATTTTCTAACCATCTTTTTAAGTGATTACTGTTGGCTTGTATGAATGCATTAGAGTCCATGGGTTTTTGGGTATGTGCAGGTTTCCAATTTTCCATTTTGTATATAAATATTAAGGTCCAAAAATGTATAGATAGAATACTAACCTGAAATGTATGATAAATATGAAAAGGGTTCTGGTTTAAATGACTACAGAATGCATCCAAACTTCCCCTATCTCCCTTCCATAAAACAGAATGTCATCTATAAATCTCCATAAAGACACCAGGTTTAACCCATAGCCATATCCTTCCCATACAAATTGATCATCCCTTTGGGACATAGAAATGTTTGCATAGCTCTGGGCAAACCTGGTGCTCTTTATGGTCCTAATCCACTATAAAAATTAGGACCCATTAAATAGAAATAATTATTTGGAGGATAAATGTAATCCCTTCAATATACAGTTCTTTCAGATCTATAGTGACCTTATGCTCCTCCAGGGTTTTTGTTAATCACTTCTATCCCATATTCATGATGATTTATAGTGTAATGTCTGCAGTGATCAGATATATCTCCTCCCTCTTTATTTATTTTAATTTAGTCAGTACATCAGTTGTATCTTAATGTAATACCAATCCTGACACACAATAGGTTGGAGGTGGAGATCTATAAACAAAGAGAGATAATAAGTAATGGACTAAAGGGGTTTCCTTGGAGGTTTTTCTTTTGGTCCTTATGTACTTTCAGGAGAATATAGATAACAGACACTTAATCATTTTCATTGTTATTTTTAATATCCTTAAGTGTTTTATAAGAGAAATTATGTTGTCAGTTGAAAAAGGTTTGACCAGTAAATACGAGAGCTGCACTGAGTGGTGTAGCATAGCTACTTTTTCATTTTGCATATTATTTGCACTAAAGACGTAGCAAATCACTAAATCTGTACCAAAGACGCCAGGCTGCGACTTTAACTGCACAGGAATTAGTTTTAAATATGTATAAAGATGCAGAACTTAGCATAAAAGAAACTGCAACCGCTACATTGTAGCCCTTCTTATGCAGATTTACTCATTCACACACAGATGTACAATTATCACATATCAAATTAATCAGTTCAGTATCATTAAGCTATTTTCTCACATCCGGTTGATTAATTTGTGTGACTAAGACTCACATTTGAGTGAAAAAAATGCTTGATACAAGCCAACTCATTCAGGACCTGGCACACTGAGAAGGGCTGTTTACTGTGACTGCAGCAAAAGCGTGGACACATCTGCAACTGACATTCTATATGTTTAATATATTGTTTCTTACCTAAAATTATGACCCCACCACCCATATCAGCTGGCTCAATAATTATTTGGGTGTTCTACTGCATTGATTTTAGTGCAGATCTCTCCTCTTTTGTTAAGTTGTCTCTGTACCTTGATTTGCACCGCCTGATATTTTTTAGTTCTTCAAGTACACTTTTAGTAAAAGTTCCAACAAAACAACCTTTCCTGTATGAGGGGTTGAATGTTGACTTCTTTTACATATGGACTTAAAATCCTAATTTTTCCCTGTATGCTCCAGATTTATAGTACCTCAGTATTTTTCTGTTTATTAAAAGAAATCTCTTAAGTACTGATATGTCCTCATACATCAAGACTCAGTATGCCACGCTGCGTGAAATACCTGGTGCGAGCGAGCCACCAAGTCCCATGCAACCCTGCAAACGTTTGCCTGAAAATGCATCATGGTTGCAGTTATGTTGTTCAAGCAGATGGTACTGTGTAAGAGCATAATCATTGCCATCTATTGAGTTTACCTGTGGAGACTATTACTGCGCCCAGTGTAACAGTAGATGGCACAGACCCTTCTCACATCACACCAATCTCCAGGTTGTCAGAACCTATGTCTTCCACAATCAATAGTAAATCACCATCTGACCATGCGCCAATACTGCACTTGTATACCACCAAGTCGGGATGTGTGTGCAAGCCTAATACCTGATTTCAGGACTATGTCACATGACTACCCCTATCCATCTTTTCTCTCTTCGTTACTCTTCTTTTTTCACTATCTTCCTTCCTGAAGGAAGGTATGTAGATATGTATCCTGCTAGGACCCTGCGGGATGAGACTTTCTCTGGGGCTATGCATGCTGGTACTAGGAACTGCATAGTGGGAATATCAATGTCCAAACCTCCTTGTGGTAGTGAATACCAGCAGTACAATATACTTTGCACCTTGTTACTGCTAGTGCAAATACAAATTGATAGCACTGAATCTATAACTTCCTAGGATAGCCTTAGTTATCTCTTCACTTATCCCAAAATGCAAGCATAGACTAATCTGTAGACCAAAACAATTATGCATAAATGTGTTGATATTAAAATCTATTGTACACATTAATTATTATTATTATTATTATTATTATTATTATTATTATTATTATTAGATTTAATATAGTAAAGTTCAAGTGCTTATTTAATAACAATTGCAAAAACAAATTGACATACAGAAATATAAATGTAAAAACCGTTGTTAAAAGAAAACAGAAGAAACAACCAAAAATAGGAAATTTATACTAACATACTCTTCTGTGTAAATTTCTGCCAGGAGGAATACTAGAAGGTTTTACAGTTGCAGCACTACAGTATATCCAAAACTGACAATTTGCAATATACTGTAGTTCACTTGCTTTTTAAAATATGTTTCTATCTTGCCCAACAACGCATCTTCTGTTCCCTTACTGAAAGAGGTGTGCTGGTATGCTAATCCATTTTTATGAACAGTATTCCCTTTTCTTATTTTTCAATTGCATGAGTGTAAATGTTTTGGATTGATGGAGGAAGCCATTGCAGATTCTCTAACTGCCACAATCTTTAGGAGCAAGCTACAGAATGGAATGAAGCTAGATTTCCTTACTTTGCACAGATACTGTAACGGTATCACACACTCATTTTCCTTAAGGTTCTTATACTGTAGAAATGTATTTTAGAATTTGTCACAATATGAGATGCAAAGTGTTTTTCCACTTCGATCAAAGACAAATCAGATATGCACAGTCTAATAGTATACTATCCAATAATACTAGACATACAATATAAAATTTATATACAAATTGTTAAACACATTGAAAAGCCATTATATAAAATTGCAAGATTTTTTTTATTAAATAGAAATAATTTCTCCATTAGACTTTTTCCAGGACTAAGTCAAGTTATGTAGTTTATTATGCTGTAAGGTGAATGCAAATTAAGTAATAAAAATGTACTTGCTTAATGTAAGTTCAATATTTAACTATCAAGGCTTATAAATTATTGGCAGAAAATTGTTTTATTTTATAATTATTATTTTTATTACATTTATTTTATAACATATTCCTTTTATTGAAGTACAAGTGCAAATTTCAAGACATCATTTATAAAGATAGTTCAATACTGTAAGAATCCTATAAATAAATAAATTTGATTTACCGTATATACTCGAGTATAAGTCGACCCGAATATAAGCCGAGGTACCTACTTTTACAGAAAAAAACTGGGAAAACTTACTGACTCGAGTATAAGCCTAGTGTGGGAAATGGCAACAGCTGGTAGTGCCCCCAGTAGTAATTCCCCCTGGTTGTGCCCCCAGTAGTAATCCCCCCCTGGTAGTGCCCCCAGTGGTAATCCCCCCTTTCAGTGCCTCCAGTAGTAATCCCCCCCTGGTAGTACCCCCAGTAATAATCCCGCCTTTTAGTGCCCCCTGTAGTAATCCCCCCTTTTAGTGCCCCCTGTAGTAATCCCCCCCTGTAGTAATCCCCCCTGGTAGTGCCCCCTGTAGTAATCCCCCCTTTTAGTGCCCCCTGTAGTAATCCCCCCCTGGTAGTGCCCCCTGTAGTAATCCCCCCCTGGTAGTTCCCCCAGAGTGGTATTCCCCCCTTTTAGTGCCCCCTGTAGTAATCGCCCCCTGATAATGCCCCCTGGTAGTGCCCCCTGTAGTCATCGCCCCCTGGTAGTGCCCCCTGTAGTCATCGCCCCCTGGTAGTGCCCCCTGCAGTCATCGCCCCCTGTTGTCCCCCCCCCCTAGTAGAGAGAGACGTGATAACAATTAAAAAAAAAATAAACACTTACCTGAAACTCCCGCTCCTGGTCCCGCCGCTGTCCGCTCCTGGTCCCGCCGCTGTCCGCTCCTCCGGCCGCTTTGCATGGGAGAGACGTCGTCATGACGACGTGTCTCCCATCACCCACTGCGGGAGCCGGAAGATGGCTCCCCAGGGGGAGCAGCAGCAGCCGCTGAGAGTCTGACAGCTGCTGATTCGGCTTATACTCGAGTATATACGGTATTTGAATAAAACCTTCCATTAAGAAAGATATTGTTTTTTCAAAGTTACTGGAACAACTGTTAGACCTTATATATGAATAATGTTTCATAAATGAAGACAAGTCATCTGGATTAACCAAAAATGTTATGAAATGTATACAAATAAGACATATTTTAGTTGCATGTAGACACCAAGGGGGAAATTTGCTGAAATGTAATTAAGCGAAACTGCTGTTTTTCATTGCAAAAAATTACACTGATTTTCATACTGCTAAATAAGATATAATTCTCTCTTTTAACTTATACCTCTCTACTTCCCCTCCTCTACTTCCTAAGGCAACTATCACTAGGTCTAACATTGAGGCTATCGACACAGCTTCTTTTTCTTCCCTACTTAACTCAATTCTCTCCCCTTTGCTCTCTCTCCACTGCCCTGAACAAGCTGCTTCTCTATACAATGCCTCCCTTACTTCTGCATTTGACTCTGTTGCTCGGGCAATCACTACTCACCCTTGCAGATCCACAGTTCAACCCTAGCATTCCAAATGTACCAGATATCTGCAAAAGTGTTCACGAACCGTTGAGCGACAGTGGAGAAGATCACGCTCTAGGCAGATTTTCTCCATTTCAAATTTATGCTCTCATCCTACAGTGCTGCCCTCTCCCTCTCTAAACAGTCATATTTCAAGCACTTAATCTCCTCCCAGTCCTCAAATCCCCAGTGCATCTTCACCACCCTGAACTCCCTCATCTGCCCACCCCCTCCTCGCCTTCCCTCCTTGATCTCTGCCCTTGACTTTGCTACCCACTTTACATCTAAAATTGACTCCATACATCAGGATATTATATCTGCCCTGTCCCACCTTCTCCTTTCCCAGATCATCCCTCCCCTTCCATGTTACCTACACTGATATCCTTCTCCCCTGTTTCTGTAGAGGAAGTCATGGCCCTTATCCAGTCCTTCCCCCCATTCCACCTCCCCCCTTGACCCTATCCTTTCATGTCTCCTCCGCTACCTCTCTCCTTGTGCCTGTTCCTTTCTTGCCCACCTCCTCAATCTCTCCCTCTCATCTGGCACTGTCTCTTCTACATTCAAACATGCCCTTGTCTCCCCCATTCCTAAAAAACCTAACCTTGATCCTAACACTCTCGCCCACTACCGACTCATCTCTCTCCTCCCTTTTGCATCCAAACTCCTTGAGCGTATTGTTTACAACTGCCTCACCACCTTTCTTTCCTCTCACTCCCTCCTTGACCCTTTTCAGTCTGGCTTCCGTTCTCTCTGCTCCAATGAAACTGCCCTCACTAAAGTCAGCAAAGACCTCCTTGCTGCTAAAATCCAAAGACCACTACTCTCTGCTCATTTTCCTTGACCTTTCTGCTGCTTTTGACATTGTGGACCACCCTCTCCTGCTGCAAATCCTTCACTCCCTTGGTCTACATGACACTGCCCTCTCCTGGCTATCCTCTTACCTTTCTGACTGATCCTTCTCTGTCTCCTCTCATGGCTTATCCTACCCCCCAAATCCTCTCACAGTAGGTGTTCCCCAAGGTTCTGTTCTTGGACCACTCCTTTTCTCCCTCTATACATCATCTCTAGGTGAACTCATCAGCTATTTTGACCTCCATTATCATCTCTATGCTGATGATACTGAGATCTACTTTACCTCCCCTGACCTCTCTCCCTTTCTCCTCACTCGTAACTCCAACTGTCTCTCTGCTACATCTTCCTGGATGTCCCAGCAATTTCTTAAACTTAATATGTCTAAGACTGAGATGATCATCTTCCCACCCTCCCACATTACCTCACTTCCCACTACTCCTTTATCAGTTGATGGCACACCTATCTCCTCTAGCTCCAAAGTGCGCTGTCTTGGAATTATTCTGGACTCATCCCTCTCCTTCAAACCACATATCTAGAACCTCTCACAGTCCTGTTGTTTCCATCTCAAAAATATTTCCAGGATTAGAACCTTTCTCACCCAGGATGCTACTAAGACCCAGTACACTCACTGGTCATCTCCAGATTGGATTACTGTAACCTCCCCCTATTTGGCCTCCCCAACTCCGATCTCTCTCCTCTCCAGTCTGTCCTCAATGCTGCAGCTCAACTCATCTTTCTCTCCAAACACTCTACATCTGCCTCCCCTCTCTTACAAGCCCTCTACTGGCTCCCCTTCCCTTTCAGAACCCAATTCAAGGTTCTCACACTCGCTTCCAAAGCCCTCACACACTGCTCTCCCAATTACATCTCTGACCTCGTCTCCCTTCACTCTCTGGTCTACCCTCTTCATTCAACAAATGCATGGTGCCTCTCATGCCAACTGATTACTTCCTCCTACTCCCACCTCCAAGATTTTGCCTGTGCTGCTCCCCACCTTTGGAAATCCCTCCCTCTCCCCATCAGACTCTGCACCTCTCTACAATCCTTCAAATGGGCTCTGAAGACCCACTACTTCATCAAAGCCTTCCAGCTATCAACCTAACTCGCTGCTACATGCTCCTTCCTCCCCGTCTACCCCTTCTGTGTCACACCCATTTGTCTGCCCCTCCCTTTAGAATGTAAGCTCTTGCGAGCAGGGCCCTCTACCCTCTTGTGCTTCTCCTTATTTTATTTTCATCTACTTCTTACTCACCACTAGGGCACCTGACACTTGTTGTTATGACCACCATTGTATCAATGTATATTATCCTTATCCTTATCCTGCATTGTATTGTTCTGTATTGTACTGTAAGTCACTTTTTTGTTATGTACTATGTAAGGCGCTGCGGAACACGTGTGGTGCCATATAAATAAACGATAATAATAATAATAATAATAATAATTATATCATTATACTGATTTTTTTTACATGCTAAGAATACAAAACATGATATGAAGCAGTTTACCAAACTGACAGAAAGTCCATTGGAAGAAAATTTTGTTGAGAGAGGATGAGATTGCATGTTGTTGTAATGATCTATTCTGCCAAAATGTTTTTTTAAATTTATACATCAGCCTCCCTTTTAATATCCCATGCTACTCATCATCTGGCCTGGTTCCCCATGGAGAGGCCTTAGCTAAAAATCGGGCTTGCACATCTATAGATGCACAGCCCAAAGCTAACTTCATTTATTACTGGCTAGTGGGTTCTAGTAAAAGCATGTTCCAAAGTAGTGCTATAGTGCTATCACTTGTGGCACTAAAGGTGCCAGAAAGCACAGATGTGGCAGTATATGCTTGCTCTTGTAGTGCCATATGAGAGGCGCTGGTCCTCTTAGGACAATATCAAACTAACTTTGCCCCTTTAGTGTAATTAAGCGCTAAGCACATTGATGATGAGGTGGGCATAGTTGGGTTGAATGATGACAGTAAATGGACTAAGAATGCTTGTTCACAGTGCAGAAATGAGATTTGAGGAGCAAGATTTTTGTGCATAGCCATATCCACATTGCAAAATGACTTGCATTCTTCATCAGCTCATAGCGAGAGGCAACAAAAGTATTTGTCCAGTCAATGGAGCTGTTTCTGAGTTGGACATACAGTAACTAAGAAAATGGATAGATTTAGCAATTATGTCCCATTTGTGCATGCGTCTTAAATACTTAAACTGAAAATGTCATCTGCGCATACATCATACAATGCGTCCAAAGTTGCGAGTAGCTTCATCCATGTCACATCTCGAGTACACGGACAATAATGTTAAGTAGGCATATTTGGGCAGGAACTGGAAAACGAGTAGTAAAATGCACGGGGCAGCTGAGTCTGATGGGAGTGTCATGGGTGTTTAGCCTGTCTTAATTTAGCTGTCGGTAGGGAAATGAGATGAGTGTTTCTGATGGATCTTTTGCCCCAAGCATGAGGCTAGTGCAAGTCCAGATACTACTGATCACAGCTGAATCAGGGACAAAAAAAATGATGACTATAGATGACCCAGACTGTAGCAGTTCGGGGGCCCCAAACACTTGTTGACTCTTATTGAAGTAAAAACTGTTTATGAGCTCGGTTAGTTGAGGATTTGTTGAATATTTATCTATTGTGAGCAGTGTACTGTTACTGTTTTATTAAAGATGGCAATTGCAACTGCAATTACAATGGAAAAATGCATTTGTCAGCAAACTTTGAGCGATAAAAGCTTCACTCAAACAAAAAGTGACACTTGTAATAAAACCAGCTCCAGTGTTTCAGCCCTCTCATTATTTATTAAGCCATACATTATTATTTATTTATTATTTATTTATTACCAGTTATTATATAGCGCACACATATTCCGCGGCACTTTATAAAACTAGCAATATTTTAGTATTAAAATGGAAACATTAATTTTAATAAAGGCAGTGGCTTTGTGTTCATTTTACTACATTAAATCTCCTAAAGACATTCATGAGAGAAGGAGTTTTTTTAGAGGATGATTCAAATACCCATTGGATTACATAAAATCATGATAGCATTAAGGGCTTCATTTGAAATTGTGGATTATTGTATTTCCAATGAAAATGAGTACCAGGGTATCAATTGACTAGAGCAAAGGTCAGTCAATACTTAAGTAAAATACTTTATATATATGTTTTGTTTATATTGGTGCACATTTTTTTGAGTGTGAGTTTGTCCCACATAATCACCAAATGTAAACCTGTGAATATGAGACTATTACATTGTGCAACTGTATGAAAACTCGGACATTGTAATGCAACTTTCATTAAAAGGTCTGAGTTATACAGAAGCCTTACAGACCAGTGAGATTCATGAAGGCTTCTGTGTGTAAATAAATTGCAAAATGGGAAAAAAAAACATGTGAGTTCCCCCCTAAAAAGAGAAACCAGTACCAGGCTTTTCTGAACCAGTCCTGGTTGTAAATATACATGGGAAAAAAAAACATAAGATTCTTCTAGATTTTCAACAACCATCACCGGGGTCAGTAAGCCAGTCCTTGTTCAGGAAATACAGGGGACAAAATGAGTAGGGCCCCCTATATTTTCCATAACCAGCACTGGACTCATTCTAGTGGGGTGTACTGCTACAGCCTGGATGCCCTTTCACCAGATCCTATGGCCAAAGCATTAACACCTGACTGCTAGTCAGCCCATGCCAGGGATCCCTGGGGAGGTGGGGACTCCTCCAATAAAAGGGTTCCCACTCTCCAGGGAACCACAGGCCTGGGCTGATAGCCCTGGGCGGTAGGTGCCAGGTTGATTGTGTATAAAAAAAAATAGATGAACAATATTGTCTTTTACAGTACAGCTAGAGGTCCTAGCAAGCCTCCCCATATCCTGGTATTAGGAGAACCACAAGTACCAGCATGTGGGGCATTAAGGGAGCCTGCTGGTACCTCTAGTTCTACTGTAAAAGACAATATTATTCCTCTATTTTTTATACACAATCAACCCAGCACTAACCGCCCAGGGCTGCAGGGGCTAGCCCCGAGCTCTCTGTCTAACTTGGACCTGCTTAGGCTAAACTTGCTAGCCTGAAGCAGGTCTGTTTTTTTACGAGTTTTAAGTCAGTAACAGTGTGCGAGTTAAACACTTACACTCTATTACATAGCCCGAGTTCTATCCACAGGAATCGGTATGTTATACCGCTGGACATCAGGCCGGTGGATTAAATACAGATGCCTGAAGGCCGGCATATGGAGATCCTGACAAGGTAAGTATCAAGGCTATCCCTAACCCTCTCCCCCCCTAACCCACCCTTAGGGGTGCCTAACCCTAACCTCCCCCTAGTGCCTAACCCTAACCTCCCCCCAGGGGTGCCTAAACCTAACCCCCCTTCCCCGCACCCTAAACCTAACCCTCCCGGGGGGGTGCCTAACCCTAATCTCCCCCTCGGGGTGCCTGACCCTAACCCCCCCTTCCTGTTGCCTAACCCTAACCCTCCCAGTGGGGTGCCTAACCCTAAGTCTCCCCAGGAGACCCTAAACCTAACCCTCCCCCAACGCGGCTATCCGCTCCTGACACCCAGCTTACCTACGATCAGTAACCAGGGCATCGGGAGTTCGACGTGGGGCTAATGATAGGCGTTGGTATTTACTGCATACCGTATCCACACACGGCAAAACATCTGGATGCGATGTTGCAGGGGTGTGAGAACCATGCAAGTTTAAAAGTTCTCACACCCTATTACATAGGGTGAGTTCTAAAAAATGCTATACTCCCACATTTTCGAAGCTTGAACCCAATTACATCCTGCCCAAAATCAGCACTGCTTTCCCATTTTGCTTGATGATGAGATTTATTATTAGAGACAGAACATGGCATTGCAAGGCCTCATAGCAAAATTTGGCAAAACTTTTACTGTGATTGCACTGGACTAACACATGCTCAGAATGAAGGAATTGTTCTGTTTGAAATATAAATTTGTATGAGTTACCTAAATTACATTGAACAAAAACATTGTGATTAATCCCTGATTGGTACAGTATGACATTCAGGAAATAAGAAATGTCAAGCAAGTTAAAAGGAACCAAACATTATGTTATGGCTGCCATCATCAACATAACCTGATAACAGCATCATGCAGATTTTCACACTTATTCTTTAACATTTCATGTCCTAAAGTGAGCTCCCACTGATCATCTGTTAGCTCTGTGGGCCTCAAGATGGAGACCTGTCATTGCTGAGACACTCTCACCTCTGAGCCCCATAGCAGCACTATGTTATCTTTGAAACATTACATTTAGATGTTCTATATATTTTCAGGATGTTGAATCCTGCTTTTTGAGGTAGACATTGAAGTTTTGAACTAGATGGTGCTTTCATCTCACATGTTTTTTTTTAATTCAATATAACTTGTCACCAGTGGAAGTATGTTACGTAAATGTTTAATATATTTATAATTATTTCCATAAAATAACTGGGCATTAGACTCTGAAGAGGATCCAGAAGTTTATTATTATTATTCATTATTATTATTATTATTATTATTATTATTATTATTATTATACAATACATGCTTTTGCTAATTAACTATTTTAGTTAGTATTATTTGCAACCATACCCAGCTTCTCACTTAGAAAGTGGAGTTAGTTTCTCAGCCCTAGCACAGAACTTGCTGGATAACATAACTGGCATAATCATGAATAGAAATGTAAAAATAATTCTTTGTCACCAGGGTATTATTATTTACCATACCCCTTCATAGTACAGAGGCAACAAATGGAAATTGCATACTTTACCTTTCTGTGAATAGGTTTTTAAAACTCTTTACATTTGTAAATATATACTTTAATTCATGGTCTTGAGCTTGCTGTTAGCCATAATTTCCCTGGGAATCTTCTATGTACCCATGAGAATAAAAAGCAATGTAATTAAAAGGTTATATTTAGGATATTTTCCATATGAATTAAAAACATATCAATTTTGATCTTTGGTACCTTACTTTCCACAGTTGTATAATAACATTTTAGAGCTAATGTGTAACAAGGATTTAAGGAAGGGAAATAAGGTGCTCCAAGATACACAAGAACATAGCTTGTATCTAGTGTATTTAAAAGCATTAGTCATATACACATTCATGGGCTGAAGTAAGGCCAGACATATTTTCTGCCAAACAAGCAGGAAGCTAATGCACCCATATTTTTCACAGCATACCACCTTATGTGTCCATCTCTGCAAAAGCAACATATAAGCCAGTTTTATGCTAGGTGTAACCAGTAGTACATGTGCTAGAATGAAGCCAGTAGAGAACAGTATCATATGTGCCTGGTTTACACTGGAAAATGTAGCTTAACAATACATAAGTGTGTCTGTACACATTGTATGCATATTGAAACATTTACCCCCTAGTCTCTTCTACCCAAATAACACTACACTGTCACTGATGTGTTTGGCTGTGAACCTGGACTAAGGTTTCTGGCTGGAATGGAGTCCAACCAGTGAAGTCGAGACAGAAGCTGGGAGGTCTGATATAACCTTTTCTCATGCAGCCCAGAGAAGTAAGAGAGGATTAGTTAGAACTCGTACTGGTTACAGGGATAGAACAAGATTAGATAGAGCTGGATACAGGGATTGAACCAGAATAGTTGGACACCGGGATTGAACCAGAGTAGCTGGAGACAGGAGTGCTGGAGATGGAAACTGTGCTGAAAGTCACAATACTAGAGGAACTGTAGAGGTAAATTGACAGCTTGCAGAATGGTGCTGATAACAAAGCACTGGTACGAGCTGACTGCCACAAAGTTCATTTTATACCGCCATGGCTGTTGAGGATTGGCTGCTGACATTCACAGGGAAGCTTCTGGTCTCTCATTGGTGGATCAGTGGCCAGGTGACCAGATCCAAGATGGCAGCACAAAGTAGTAAGTGCCATCGGGAGACATTATACATAGACACTGCGATCCCCATTGCCCCCTGAGAGATGAGAGAGCACAGAGAGTACTCCACGCTGCCCCGGTCGGCAGTTGGGTGTCGTTACTATGCCACTGGGAATGTTAGAGGTGAGAGAGCATACAGCAGGGGAGACCCGGCCGCTGCTGCTAAGTGACATACACTACACGCTTAGCACTGACACATTTATTGTCCTTCTATATTCAAAAACTCTCCAACTGAATGTTAGGTCTGGAAATATGTTTTTTTTTCTTAAAATAAGGATCAAAATCCTGGAAGGATCCCAAGCAATTCTCATATATAGGCCTTAAGGTGGAAATAGTAGCAAGTGTAGGCACTTGGACAACTGGAATATATCAGGACTTGCAAACCTTGCAAACAGCTGCAACTGATGCTGGATCTCTTATTTGACATCCTGATTAGATTTAGACTTCCTCAGGATGTCTTGATTAGACCTGAAACTCAGTGTAATGCTGAATAAAACCTGCATTACCTGTTAACTTGTGGATCAGGCCATGACTAGCAGTTTGCCCTTCACAGCTTACTCTCTGGTACTGGCAGACTTCCCTCTAGGAATAGCAATTATCTCTGTGATTCTGGCAGCTCCCTTTAGTAATCTTGCAACATTGACAGTAGCAGCTCTTTGTAATGAATTTTCAGCCCTCTCCATAACTTTCAGTAACCCCTGTGACTTTGCATATCTCTTCAACACACTTCTTCACAGTACCAACTCTCCCAGTGATTTATTGCTCTTAGATTGGCTTCATTTGGTAAGACTGTGTTCCTGGGAATGGCCATGTCTACCTGCACTCTGGCCACAATCCCATACTTCTTGTCTGGCACAATACTGTCTGCAACAGGCAAGCTATGATGTTAGTTCCATTTCTTTGGGTAGCTTCCAGTGCCCAAGAAAAAATTGAACTGCTACAGCCTGCAGCTCCTTCAATGGCTATTTCTATTTCTGATATGTAAAGAATTCAGCTACAGTACATTAATCTTGTATGCAACTTACTGTATATACAAATGTACAGGATATGTTACTGAGTTTCTTGTAAATAAATATTATAAGCTATAGTGTAAAATGATCACCTAGATTATCATTTACTTAAGTCACAATATATAATATGAAGGATGCATGACTACTTTTTTGAGCAACTTTACTCTATAAGTTTTAAATCCACAATGACTTAGTTATGAACTTAAATGCATTATGACTGCAAAAATCTAGGAAAAGCAGTGATGACATCCACTCTAAAACTGAAAGGTGAATACCTTTTTGATATCATCCCATACTTAAAAGCTTTACGATAAGCTTAGTATACCTTTTAATATCAATTATAAATATGTTTAGTTGGGAATAGTTTAAGGTTAGTGATCCTCAAATCCAATGCTGCAATGTGAGCTGTTAGAGCTGACTTTTCCAGGCATACATGAACTATTTATTTTTTTTTCATTATTTTAAAACATGCCTTATTCATCTTAGAACTCAATATTATGCATTTAATATTTATAGCATATTTTCATTAGTTATGTCACAGGATATTATTTTTAACACAAGAACAAAAGTTTACTTCAATATTGCTTGGAATCAACTCATGAAGTGATACTGAGATTAATCATTTACAGTAGGTAAATTAATATATGAACTATATATGGAGGGTTCAAAATTAAAGTTAACCAAGTCCATGAGAGTCAATTTTGAGAAAATGAATCTCAAAGTTGAAGAACTGTAATTAATTGACCCTTGAACTTTAATTGTTATTACTGCTTCAATAATGTACCATAGTACCATGTTTAATTTATACTATTTTATAAAATATGATGTTTCTAATATACAATCACAGTATTAGTACAAAATGGGTATAAAATGGACTGGACTCACTTTAATTTTTGACATTCCATATGTGCTGCAATTTATGTATAGTGTGAATGATCAAACATTATATCACTTTAATCCTTATGCAACAATATATTTTAACTTGGATCAATATCAAGTTATTTAATGGCTCTAGTTCCTGCAGCCTTTTTAAATAGACTGCACGTTCAGAGCCAGGCTGGAACATGTAGGACATACTGTAGAGATGAAAATAATATATTTATATTGCGTACTGTAAATTAACAATATCTTTAATATTCATTTTACAAAATTATTTTTGCTAAAACTGCTTGATGCACACTGGTGGATCAACTGGTAGCAACAATTTCCAATCCAAATGTAACCCCCCTTCAGTGTGTGGTGTGGGGCAAGGTGCATTTGGAGTGATGCACCTCACATTGCCCCAGGCTTTTTTTCCAGGGTGTGGGCAATACCTGAGAAGGGGGTCCCTGCCCATACAGGCTTTATAACAGTCATATATATAATATAGGTTACACCAACAGTTGAATAACTTGGGCGCCAGACCTTCTCTTATGAAAATAAACCCCTTTAATTCTCTCCTCCAGCACATGACTTTATAGAACATGAATATGGTTACAGCCGCTTCTCCTCTCCCTCCAGCTCATATACATAGCATGTAAGATGGTACTGTATATGGCAATCTTATGGATATGGTTACATTATGTCGAAGACTAATTTACTTAATACCATATTTACATATGCTTTATGCTATATAATGAAGCAGTACATGAGATTTAACAAGGCATTGGTACTTCCATTTTGTTTCTCTGTCCAAACTCAGATTTAAATGAAAACTAGTGTGATGTCTTTAAGGCCGCACCCTAGGGAAACTGTTATGTATGCCTGGAAAAGTCAGCTCTAACAGCTCACATTGCAGCATTGGATTTGAGGATCACTAACCTTAAACTATTCCCAACAAAACATATTTATAATTGATATTAAAAGGTATACTAAGCTTATCGTAAAGCTTTTAAGTATGGGATGATATCAAAAAGGTATTCACCTTTCAGTTTTAGAGTGGATGTCATCACTGCTTTTCCTAGATTTTTGCAGTCATAATCTTTACTGTGTACAAACCATAAATTCCTTGCTATAATGAACAATGTAAGGAAGATTTTAAAAGGACTAAATGCTTATTATGTACAATGTATTTTTTTACAATGAGGCATTTGATTATACACTGCTAGGGATTAGTTCCAATATTGGCCCTCATTCAGAGCCGTACGCTCTGAGCAGAGCGCACGCTCTGAATGAGGGCCGTCCTCCATAACTATGGAGCGTCCTCCTGGACGCTCGTATAGCTGTGGGTCACCACCCACAGCCTATACGAGCGTGCAGTTTGATGGCCGCGATGGTCTTGACCATCGCGACCATTGAAACTGCGAGCCGGAGCCTGCGGTTGAGGTTTTCAACCGCAAGGCCCGGAGTGATTTTGGCTCTATCAGAGCCAAAATCACTCCCACTGACATCACTAGTGATGTCAGTGGGCCAGCTTCTGACGGTAGGCGTTCCCTTAGGAACGCCCCTGTCAGGGAGGCACGCCCCCGGCACGCCCACCAAAGGGGGCGTGCTGTCAATCAACATCGACAGCACGCCCCCTTTGATCAGACACAACGAGCGAAGGAAAGTCCTTCGCTCGTCGCGTCTGGCGCATGCACACGACGGAGCTCCCTCCGTCGTGCGCATGCTCAGTGCAGAACATCGACCCACTTGCGAGCGGACAGCCGCTCGCGAGTGGGTCTGAATCAGGCCAATTGAGTGTTCCAAATAGTGATACAGATCATATAGTTCAGACATGTTAGTAATGTTAGTTACTACCATGATATTTGGGTTTGATGTTTTTTTCTTGTTACCAGATAATCTTTATTACCTATGAGGAAAGTATGCTTTCAAATTATTGGCAATTAATTTAGAAGATATTTCCTTTCTAGGCAAAATGATACTACAGTTTTATGTTATAACTCATAATAATTTGTGATAAGTTCTTTTGCAGGATGCCAGACGTTTTACAAGAGATATTTATCCAGTGAATAAAAATAAATTTCTCTGATTGATACTTCAGTGAGACATTATGTTGGAAACAACTTTGCTAACATTCTTATGTATGATAATTGGGGATATTTGAATAATCAACATGAAATTATTGAACTGGACAAATTTATTGACAATGATACTGGACTTTATATGATAAGACATTCATATATGTTGGACATTTATTAAAAATATTCCGGAATGAACTATTACTACAACACCGGACATAATTGATTGCTTAATTGTACAGAATGGGGGATATTATCGAACTTTTATACAAACCTTGAAATTCAATGTTGAAGTTATTTGACCAATGACACCACAGATGAAGAAACCATTATTATCAATTGCATAAATGAGGCTTATACTATAAAAGAAGAATTTCTATGTATACATTGTGATAGAGACTCTAAAGTGATTTATGATGATCATGATTAGATACTAATTGTTGATTTTCAGGTTTACAAATGTTTTTTAACATATTTTATGTACAGACAAAGTTTATTCTTGAAATCTTAATCCTGATTTTCTTTGTAGTTGGCCTATGCTGTATTCAGATGGCTACTTTAAAAAAATGAAAACATAAGAAATGGAGATGAGATATAGCACATGTAATTAATGTGCTTATCTAAGGGTGGAGCTGTCGAAGACTAATTTACATAATTCCATATTTACATATGCTTTATGCTGTATAATGAAGCAGTACATGAGATTTAACAGGGCATTGGTACTTCCATTTTGTTTCTCTGTCCAAACTCAGATTTAAATGGAAACTAGTGTGATGTCTTTAAGGCCGCACCCTAGGGAAACTGTTTATCTAACAAAGTGAACGAGATCATGCCCATATATGTGTCCTTGTGCTGGGGAAACTATTCAGACTAAATATGGGATGCAGCACTCCATGAGTATCACTCAAAAGGAATTCAGTTTCGAGTCTGATTGCTAAGGAGGAGTTAGCAAGAACAAGCTTTGTCTATCTGATAATGTTAGTGGGTGTATGAAAGGGGCGTATAATCTGAATATTGTAATAATGTATAAGTACTGTGTGACAATGTCAATCATGGTTATTCCTGCATTATAACCCTGGGAGAATATGTCCCAGTTAAGGGCTTGATCTAATTATTTAATTAATTAATAAAATGACAAATTCTTAAGTATACTGGTTTGGAGAATATTACTTATTATGGAACAACACCTGTTAAAGGTAACATAAACAATTATATCACACTCTTCTTCACCAGCACAGTCTTTAAGCACAGTTACAATAAATGGTTTGCACTTTATACATACAGGCCCATCTGGCCCTACACTGGCTGGTGACTGTAGTTCTCCACTTCATACATGCAGGTCCATCTGGCCCTTCGCAGACTGGTGCCTGTCGTTCCACAGCTGCACACACATCTCCCAAATTATTTAGCACTCTGCCTCTTCTTTGTCTCTTCTAAGACAATATACAGAGTGTCTCATACCCAGTCTGTCTCTCTCTGCTCCCCTACTCTTTCTCATGGGACAGCACTATACATACTTTTCCATTGCAGCTATCACACTCTCAGCTGCAGCCCATCCTTCTCCTATAGGAATGGCTCCTATAGACACACTGCTACCCCCCTTTAATGACTGCTGGGGGGCTTGTATGAATAAGGGACTATCCCTCAACAGAAAAGTTCCTGGGAAACTCCTCTTCCCCATCTCTCCAACACATATACTGGTTTTCTTACCCCTCTCATGGGTGCTGAAAACTTCACCGGCAGCTCACACTGCAACCTTCCAGCTCTTTCTCTGTGATCTCTCATAGACTTTATCTCAGTGGTCTCACTCCAGACCTCCAACTCCTTGGGCATTAGATGGGCATCGTGGCAGCGACCATGGCCCCCTACATTTCTGCTTCCCAACTCTGTCTCTCCCCAAAGATGTCTGCTCACTTTCCAACTTCTCTCTCTCAACCTCTTTGATCTCCCCCCACCTCCTTTCTCTGCTGTGCCTGCTACACACCTCGTCTTCCCGCCCCTGCATGTCTATCTCAACCAGCACATCCTTTACCTGAAAGCTAATCCCCATGGTCTCAGGCATGTAGTATCTGCAACAGACAGCAAATGATTAACACTGAGAGGGGTGTATTTACAAATACCATCCCTACAGATTATTACACAAGTTTTTCTATTATGTATATACAGTATTCACCTTTTGTAAAGAATGTATAGAATACCATTTGTTTTTGTACATTTGCTAAAGGAAAGTTGTGTTATTTTTCTCATCTTCAAAAACATAGCAGATTATATATCTGATTAAGTATTTCTATACTTATTAATTTCTTAATACAGGTATGTGAATGAAAAATTAGATTGATATTGCTGTCTGTGCATGTTTCAGAATCCATGAAGATCAGACCTGGTGGTCTGCTTAGCGTCAGCCTGGAGTGTAGCTCCGTGGTTGGTACAGCAGGTTTTGGGGGGTGAGCCATGTTACTGCTGTGCCTTCCTCTCCTGTGCTGCAACACAGAGGAGACTGTTCCACTCAGGATGAGAGAAGGAGAGGAAGGCACAGCAGTAACGTGGCTCACCCCCCACCGGCAACACCGCCCAAAACCTGCTGTACTAACCACGGAGCTACACTCCAGGTTGATGCTAAGCAGACCAACAGGACCAGGTGTGCCGCTTGTTGCGTCCCTGGAGAGAAACCCGGCGAACTCCAGACAGCCTGAAATGGAGACTCCAACATACAGGTACCCCCGCACTTGTGTTACCCCACACAGTGCGATCATCCTCTACATACCCATAGCTTCATTTGTTGAAGAAGTGACTGAAAAGGATCAACTCAGGTTGGGACGCCACCTGTTGACTTCCTCTACTATATCAGCATACCCACGTTACCAGTTTTACTTATCACGTGCATTGGGATTCACCTTCCATATTACTGTACCCATATTTTAGTTACCTCCATTGTGACTTTGACTAGCAACAGTATAACCTATTGTATTTTGTTGTGGTTTTTACTACATTAAATGCTGTGTACTGTCACTATCTCTAGTCCATAGTGTGTATGACACATCACTACGTCACATGGTATTACGCCCACTGTGTTGTACATATTACTTGAGAATCATCAGTCATATACTCCTAAAATACAGTAGACAACACCAGTACAGCACCAGGGGGAGCGCATTAGATTATTATTGTTTTTTTATTATGGTTACACTGTAATGTCGATATGGTCTGAATGTCCACATTCTGAATGTCCACATGGTAAGTATTTCTGCATTTGACATGTCGATACTGACATAATGTCAACCTGATCTTTATTGTAAGTCGATATTCCTATTTTAGCTTGGCCTTAACACTAATTGCAGGCTAATGCCTTACCCTAACCCTAAATACAGCCTAATTCTAACACTAATTGCAGATTAACCCTAACCCTCACCCTAATTTCATTGTTCATATATTTATATTGTTGACAATCATCATGTTGACATTTTGAACATGTTGACATGTTGAATGAACATGTCAACATTCTGACCGAACATATCAAGATTTTGAATGTCAATGTTAGAGTACATTCCTTTATAAAATAATAGAGTTGTTGACATATGGGGCTTTCCCAGAGAAAATGTGTTGGAGAAGCTACATCTACAGTATATAGCAGAGGTTGTCTGTGACTGAGCAAGAGCAACACCAGCTGGAGGGACAGGACAGGGCCATCACTCGTGAGTGTAATTTTAATGTGTTTTGTTTTGTTTTTCTGTGGGGGCCAATTTTTTTTTGTTCCTGTGGGGTGATTTTTCTGTGGAGAGCAATGCTTTTTTTTCCTCTCTGTGGGGGGCACTGATTTTTTTTTGCGGGGAGCAATGTGTTTTTTTTCTGTGGGGGCCAGCAAATGTGATTGTTGTATTCCTGTTGGGTCCAATGTAGTGTGTTTTATTCCTGTTGGGGTCAATGTAGTGTGTTTTATTCCTGTGGGGGCCAATGTAGTGTGTTTTATTCCTGTTGGGGTCAATGTAGTGTGTTTTATTACTGTGGGGGCCAATGTAGTGTGTTTTATTCCTGTTGGGTCCAATGTAGTGTGTTTTATTCCTGTGGGGGCCAATGTAGTGTGTTTTATTCCTGTGGGGGCCAATGTAGTGTGTTTTATTCCTGTTGGGGCCAATGTAGTGTGTTTTATTCCTGTGGGGGCCAATGTAGTGTGTTTTATTCCTGTGGGGGCTAATGTAGTGTGTTTTATTCCTGTGGGGGCCAATGTAGTGTGTTTTATTCCTGTGGAGGCCAATGTAGTGTGCTTTGTTCCTGCGGGGGCCAATGTAGTGTGTTTTATTCCTGTGGAGGCCAATGTAGTGTGTTTTATTCCTGTTGGGGCCAATGTAGTGTGTTTTATTCCTTTGGGGGCCAATGTAGTGTGTTTTATTCCTGTGGAGGCCAATGTAGTGTGTTTTATTCCTGTTGGGGCCAATGTAGTGTGTTTTATTCCTGCGGGGGCCAATGTAGTGTGTTTTTCATAGGTCTTGCATGCCGCATCACCGGATGGTGCGTCTTGTCAATTTTAAAATCTTGTGTAGTGTGCCTCGAGTTGAAAAAGGTTGAAAATTACTGGTATATAGTAATAGAGAATGGCATGTCTTGAGACTGATATGCACATTCAGTGCCCCCCTGTCATTGGTTCTCACCACAGGGGAAAGAGAGAGCAGAGCAGCGGCCAGGGTAAATGTAGAAGCAGAGGGGAGAGAGGAGTCAGCTCAACCTAGTGTAGGCTGGGTTCAATATACTAGTAAATAATAACCTAAAAGAGGAGCACCTACCTATCTTCAAAGCTGTACTTTAACGAAAGAAAGTCCTCTGTAGATGCTTCTGAATCACTGGTCACTCAGTCGAAACCTGTATGATATGTATGATGTTTAATTTTGCTTTATATGTACAATAAAATCAATTGCTGATACTAAATGATGTCATAATGGTGGTAGTTATTGAGAGATGGTATGAAATATGACCCCTCCCACCTGTGTCTGTGATGTTACTTCCAAAGAGTCTACAATAACTCACATCTACAGTCTCTAAACACTTCTCTTATTTCCTATACTAACGCATCACATACCACCATGATGAAAATAAACAGTGTCCTTAAAATCAACCAATAATAATATCACAACATTATCCAATAATAACCATGAAAAATAAAAGGTAATGCTAAAAATAATCTATATAATAAAATGAAGTACTGATACATTATGTCAACACGTTGGTGCACATACATGCAAACAAACAAGTCCTAAAAAATTAATAAGACAAAGGAGGGTAAAGAGCGAGACAGTGGGCCTGATTCAGAGCCGAACGCACTGACCAGAGCGCTCGCTTTGAATCAGGGCCCTCCTCCCTGAAAATGGAGCGGCCTTATGGATGCTCGCATAGCTGTGGGTTACCACCCACAGCTATAGCGAGCATCCATGATGATGGTCACAATGGTCAAAACCATCGCAACCATCGGGCTTGCGACGGAGACCCTGCAGTAGGGTCTTGCTGCCACAAACCCTGGAGTGATTTTGGCTCTATCAGACTAGTGATGTCAGTGGGGCCAGCTTCAGACGGTAGGCATTCCCATGGGAACGCCTCCGTCTGGCAGTCACGCCCCTGGCATGCCCACCAAAGGGGGCGTGCTGTCAATGAACATCGACAGACCCGGAGCGACGGAGAGCCCATCGCTATCCGGGTCTCGCACATGCGCACGACGGAGCTCCCTCCGTCGTGCGCATGCGCAGTGGGGCAACATCGACCCGCTTGCGAGCGTCCTGCGCTCGCGAGCGTGTCTGAATGACCCCCAGAGTGTTGCAATGATAATACATTCTGAGCCAGATCTCTTGTGCCATGCTAAACCTATCTCTTGTGGATGGTAATGGAATCAATGCAAAATTGGATCTGACTTTGAAATCTACAAAAGGGTGATGTTTTACAGTCTATCCCCAGTTTAAATTTTAATAATTTTAAAACTATCATATAGATCAACATATTACAATGTACTGTACTGCATGAAATGTGGCTACAGCAGGCCTAGGCACATTACTCTAAAAGATAGAAGTAACAGTCCAGCAATTTAGTGCTATTAAATGTGATACACAAAGCATTAAAAAGACAAAAGAAAACAGATGATAAGGTTTATGTACATTAGTGGGTAAATTTACCAACATATTATAAAATCCATACACTACATGTATCACCAGTCATGAGTTTCTCAGCATTAATTGCAATTATTTGCTTTCAGCACAATAAAAACCTTATCCACTCATATATTGTAACTACATTTGTCTAGGTAGTTTGTAAACCTAACTAATCCCTACGACAAAGACCCTCAAGGTGTCGAAACGTTGACTGACTGTTACATGGATTTGGTGATGTGAACTTTCTTTATTAAAGTATGTTTTTGATGATTTATCATATATTGTGGTGAATGCCCTCTGTGGCTGTAAAAAGCCCAACTATCGATATATACATATCAGGGGTGCACTCACCAGTTTTCTTAAAAGCTCTTCTTTATTACATACCAGAAAAAAAATAAAAATTACAGCATTATAGCATCAATGTTTTGGTACTGTGCATGGACCTTTGTCAAGATACAATATCAAGTTACCCATATCCCATATGCATACCTATATGCATAGCCTGATACCACTCCCCTAATCATTAGTGACACCCACATTGTTAGTAGCAAGCTTACAAAACACATCCATAAAAAAACACACTAAGGGGTAAATTTACTAAGTGAGAGTTTTTGGAAGTGGAAATGCTGCCCAAAGCAACCAATCAGATTCTGCTTAACATTTAACTAACACCTTCTAGAAGATAATAGCTAGAATCTGCTTGGTTGCAATGGACAACATCTCCACTTCTAAAATCTCTCAATTTAGTAAATTTACCCCTAAGTGTTCATCAACTAATCTAAATATCAAAAATCTTCTCAAATATCTATCATAGCTATTTTCATACCTTATAGACAATCCAAAGAGCTATAGTTATCCCCATGGCACTTATCTAATCAGCAAACCCTGATGGCATGCGTACCACTCACCACACACTTCCTCTAGTTGGAACGCACCTAATCAGGTTGTCAGGGTAACCAATGTTCAACATCCTATAAGCAACTGGACCGCGGCTAAGCGTGCACGCTCACGTAGTCAGACAGCCAGCATAAACATCCTCTCAGCAGCTCACATGGCTGCAAGAATTCATACTACCGTTCACCGCTCACAGGATTAAATTACTTACAATATATCAATGTAAAACATAATCCAATCCAGCAACAAAACTAAAGTAAGCATAATCATTATTCATACCATATCATAATAACATTCAGGAACAGTAAGTTATATGCATAGGGTACAAATGACCCAACAACATGATCATCAAGTACAGATAGAAATAGTACAACATATTACATAAAGTGTATAAAGTATACAAAATGTACATTTGTTACAGACTCTACAGGATAGCCAACACAAAAAACACTGCAAAGGAAAAAATACAAAATGAAAATAAATAATAAATGATAGTAAGAATAAATATAGAAAAAATATTGAACATTTAAAGAAAAAAAATCAGGTGGTGCACCCCTTTGATATGTAAAAATCACATAAATCCAGAAACATACCTAAATGCATTGCTTCTTTTAGGCCATGAGGATAAATAGTATCCGATTTATGAATCCACATATCTTCTTTGTGTAGCAATAACTTGGCATGGTCTCTTCCCCCTTTTGGCAGGTGTATCCAGTCAATAATCAAGCATTTTAATGAAGCAAGAGCTTCATAGAAATGCCTAGCCACAGGCTTATCTGAGGATCCGCTAGACAATGCAGTCCTTATAAAAGACTTGTGATTGACCATTCTTTCACAGAATGGGCAAATGGTCTTGTCCACATAATATAAAGAACAGGGGCACGTTAAAATATACACTACATAATCAGATGTACAGTACAAGTATCGCAATGCTGTACCTGGATTTTACATCCGGTATGAAGATGATGAAAAAAACTGACCAACAAGCATATTTCTACATGTAGTGCAACTGACACAACGAAAATATCGAAACGTCAATGCTGTCATTTTTTGCTGGTATGTAATAAAGTAGTGCTTTTAAGAAGACTGGTAAGTGTACCCCTGATATTTATTTTGATTCAGACAAGAGTAGATGTGGTCCTATATGGGTAAGCTTCCCCAGCAATGATATATTGATGATGTGAGTGTGGAACTATTTGGATTGTGCATTTTCATGTTTGTCCTGCACCCTTTCCTGTTATAGGCTGAATTTTTGACAATCTACTTCTTTGGAAACAGAATAGAGTAATTATAAACAAGTGATTTACAGCCTGGAGACACCTATGTACACATGATCATTATATATTTTTTCTGTGTTTGGATAATTTGTATTTGTTTTTTTATTTTGGTATTTTTGTATTTTTTTTTCTTTCATCTATTTTTCTTTTTTCTTTTTTTCCAGAATCACATATGGAAGGCTTGGTTTCAGCTGAGATGTTATTTAATGTTGAGCATGACCAGCTGGCTTTAACAGATGAGGATTCTGAGCGTGTTTTATTTGAAATAAATTACTTCAGTCAATTACCTGCTGAGAGTGTGCTTGACCTTTATTATAAGATTCTGCACTTAGAAAAGAGAGAAATAGATCTACTACTCCACAGACAGTTTTTATCCGACTATTATCCGAAAAGGAAAATACCGCAGGGTTTTAGATTAAAGAATATCCGCACAACTGGGAAAAATAATCCCATCTTTTGCAGCAGGTTGTGCTCAGTCCTCAATAAATGTACCTTTGATTTATTGTTATTAGTTATTGAGGAGGTGGGGACAAATCTTAAGAAAGTCAGACTCAAATTTCAAACATTAAACCAAAAGTTGTAACTTTACTACAGAGTGACAACACAGAGCAGTGGCTTGATAAGATAAAACTTCTGGTTGATCAATACCGCAAGGATTTTATAGCCTTCAAGAGATGCAAAACCTAAAGCTGGCCACACATCTAAAGATTATCTGTCCAACCAGCCAACTAGTAGATTGGTTGGAATGAAAATCTGGTAAGGAATACAATCAGCAACTTGCTCCCAGACGCTGAAAAATGGACCAAAACTGTTGTATGAACAATAGTTTAGATCAAACATTTAACAAACTTGTCTGAACGACCATTTTCATCTGTTTTCTGGCATTTAGGAGTAAATTGCTGATCATCATTTACTCCCATTTCTTACCAGATTTTCATTCCAACCAATCAACAAGTTGGCTGGTTTAATGTAAGTTGTTCTAGTGTGTGGCCAGCTTAACAAAGTAAGTCAAGATTATCAGGAACATCGTGTATACCGTTGATTAATGGGAAATGATGATTCTAAATATAGATTTAGAAATACCAGATTTAGAAATACTCAGTCTCAACCAGATATTTGCATGTCATCTGATAGGGTTCTCCATATACGCAAACTAGCACAAAACCACCGTTGCCACGCATTAATACATGCTCACAATTGGATATCCCTTTAAATGCAGAAGGCCCCACATGAGGCAGGGCAAATTCAAGAGGAGGGAGAAAACAGACAAATGAGCAGAATAATTAGTAATCAACTTATCTTACTTCAAATTGAGTTGTACAGAGATGAGTCTTCTGTCAAAAGGTTTGACTTTTGTCCCCACCACCCAATTTAATGACTTTAGGTGGTCGATTGATAAATATAAATTGCAAATTGAGACTTAAAGAGAGGTTCAAATAAGAGTTGATTATTAGATAAGAGCATACATGACTCTCTACATACACAGCAGAGGATTAAACATAATTTAACACCTTTAGAAATAATTGCTTTTTGGGACCTTAAAAATAATGATAGAATAACAATCAAATCAGCTGACAAAGGCAGAGCCATTGTTGTATTGAACACTCTAGACTACGACATGGAATCCAAGAAGCAATTATCAGATACCAAGACATATCAGTTATTATCTGGAGGTCCAGTATTAGGATTTAAAAACAAACTTGATTCTATCTTAGATGTGGCAGTGAAAAATGGTTGGATTAGTGAGGAAGTTTACGGCTTCTTAAAGACAGAGTTTACAATATGTCCAGTACTATACTTATTGCCTAAAATTCCTCCTGGGTGTCCCATAATTTCAACCCATAATTCTTTATTTGCATCTGTGGCCCAGTACTTGGATAGTTTTTTGCAGAGTTGCATTACCAAAATTGGAAGTTATTTTAAAGATACAAATGATTTGATAGACAAAAAAAGGTCTTTACCGATGATGAATAATGGTATCTTGGTTACTCTGGACGTGTCATCCCTCTACACAGTTATCCCACACAGTGAGGGAATGTCAGCTGTGAGAATGGCTCTCCGTGAGTCACATGATGGTTTTCCACCTACTGAATTCCTTTTGGAAGTGTTGGAACTGATTCTGACATGTAATTACTTCAGATACGGGGACCAATACTATCTCCAAGCAGCCGGGACTGCGATGGGAAGTAAACATCGCACCTTCATACACTAATCTCTTTATGGATGCCTATTAGACGATGTTTATTGGCCTGATGTTTGGAGATAGTATTATTTTCTATCTTCAGTTCATAGACGATATATTCCTGATCTGGAGAGGTACAGAAGTTACTCTGTTAGAGATGTTGGAGTATTTAAATCAATTGGATTCTCCAATTAGATTTACAATGACATATGATCATGTCCAAATTACTTTTTAGACATCACATATACACCACTAATTTTGGGTATGGTTATAGACTTTCTAGAAAGCCAACATACTACAATACATTTTTATGTTATAAAAGTCACCATCTGTACTCTTTAAAGAGTAATTTATTAGTCTCTCAGTTTTTGCGAGTTCTTTGCAATAATTCAGACCCTGAGATGGCTAATAAGGAAATGCACGATTGATTTATTGAAAGAGGATACAATTTGAGGACCACAGAGAAATGTTTGGTGAAAGCATGAAATAACTTTCTAGAGTAACACCAAAAGACAGTGCTCAGGTGGCACCAAGCCTTTTGTTATAACCACAACCTTTGATACAGCTGGACCAATTGTCCATAATGCAGTACAGAAACATTGGCATGTAGTCGCTACAGATTCGGTCTTGAAGGGACGAGTGCCTGAAAAAGTTCTAATGAGCTTCAAATGGGGTCGTAATCTGAAGGACATTCTGATGTGACCTGATATGAATAGATCACAAGAGACCCACACATGGTTAAATTAAAATAAACCGGGGTATTTTTGTTGCACTACATGTAGAAGTATGCTTGTTGGTCAATATTTTCATCATCCTCATAAAGGACATAAAATCCAGGTACAGCATTGCATTACTTGTACATCTGATCATGTAATGTATATTTTGATGTGCCCATGTTCTTTATATTATGTGGGCAAGACCATTCGCCCATTCCGTAAAAGAATGGCCAATCACAGGTCTTCAATAAGGACTGCATTGTCTAGTGGATCCTCAGATAAGCCTGTGGCTAGGTATTTCTATGAAACTCATCACGCTCTTGCTTCATTAAAATGCATGATTATTGACTGGATACCCCCGCCAAAAAGGGGAAGAGACCGTGCCAAGTTATTGCTGTGTAAAGAAACTATGTGGACTCTTAAATTTGATACTGTCTATCCTCGTGGCCTAAATGACGCCATGCATGAATTTTTCTGGACTGATGTGATTTTGACTTAGCTAAGGGGTGCACCACCTGATTTTTTTCCCAAAAAAATTTCAAGATTTTTTTCCAAAAAAAAGTCAAGATTTTTTTCTATTTTTATTTTTGCTTTCATTTCTTTTATTTTTAATTAAAATGTTTTGCTTTGCAGTGTTTTTTTGTTGGCTATCCTGTAGAATCTGTAACAAGTGTATATTTCGTATACTTTATACACTTTATGTAATATGTTGTACTATTTCTATCTGTACTTGATGATCATGTTGATGGGTCATTTGTACCCCATGCATATAACTTACCATTATTGAATATTATTATGATATGGTATGAATATTGATTATGCTTACTTTAGTATTGTTGCTGGATTGGATTATGTTTTACATTGATATATTTATTATATAGGATGTTTACACTGGTTGCCTGACTACGTGAGCGTGCGTGCTTAGCCACAGTCAGGTCGCTTATAGGATGTTGTATATTGGTTACCCTGACAACCTCATTGGGTGTGTTCTAATTAGAGGAAGTGTGGTGAGTGGAACGCACACCATCAGGGTTTGCTGATTAGATCCGTGCCTTTAGGATAACTATATCTCTTTGGATTGTCTATAAGGTATGCAAATAGCTATGATAGATATTTGTGAAGATTTCTGATATTTAGAATGGTTGATGAACACATGGGTCCAAATGTAATAGGGTGTCAGTTTTAGTAACAGTACAAACTCGCACTTTCTCGCACATTTAAACAGTTTACATTTAAATGTAAACTGACACCTTTTAATGCGAGTAGCATTAAAAGGTGCGAGTTTTAGAGAAGCCATCACAGATCAGTGAGATCCATGATGGCTTAATGGGAGAAGTGGACGTGATCTACGCATAGGAGAGGTGAGTATGTTTTTTTTTTTTTTTAGGTACACGCCTATGGATTACTTTGGATACTAGGTGAGTATGTGTGAGAGTGAGTGTGAGTGTGCATGTATGTTTTATTAAAATTATACTTTCACGGTGTATGTGTTTATTTACGTATTTCTTTAGTTGTGGAACTACAACTGCCAGCGGGCCCGTAATGCCCCGCATGCTGGTATTTGTGGTTCTCCAAATACCAGCATGCAGGGGAGGCTTGCTGGTACTTGTGGCTCTACAACTAAATACAATATGGAAACTTTATTTTTACACTTTACACTAACACTATCAACCCGGTACCCACAGGCATAGGGTGCCGGGGATAGCCCCGGGCTATCAGTCTAGGCCTGGGGTGCCCTGGAGAGGGGGACCCCTTTATTGGGGGGGTCCTCAACTCCCCAGGGATCCCCGGCCTGCACTGACTAGCGGTCAGGGATAATGCTTTGGCCGGGGAAACCGGTGAAAGGTTTTCCCTGGCTGTAGCATTATCCCCCCGCTAGACAGAGTTCGGTGCTGGTTCTGGAATTTTCAGGGGACCCCTACTCGTTTTGTCCCCTGATTTTCCAGAACCAGGACCAGCTCAACAAAGCCCTGTGCTGGTTCTTAATATACAGGGGCCCCCTACGCATTTTGGCCCCTGTATTGTTTTAACCAGAACAGGCTTTATAAAGCCTGGGGCTGGTTATGCTTTTTCGGAGGGGGTGCACATCATTTTTTTTTTATTTAAAAACATTTTACATAAGTACACACAGAAACATGTACATATCTCATGGATATGTGCATGTTTCTGTGTTAATCTGACCTGCTCAGGATATACTCGCTAGCCTGAAGCAGGTCTATTATTTGGGGACTTTTGGTAATCTTTTTTTTACGAGTCTGAAACAGACACTCTATTATATTGGGCGAGTTGATTGTTTTCAGTGAAAACATCTGGATGCGAGTTTGAGAATGGAGAGTTTTAGTAACTCTGAAAAATGCGAGTTTTAGTGAACAGATACCCTATTACATTGGAGAGTTGTGAAAAATTGCGAGTTTAGCACCAAACTCGCAATTTACCAAAACAGACACCCTATTACATTTGGCCCTTAGTGTGTTATTTATGAATGTGTTTTGTAATTTTGCTACTAATGATGTGGGTGTCACTAATGATTAGGGGAGTGGTATCAGATTATGCATATGGGTATATATATGGGATTTGTGTCACTTGATATTGTATCTTGACAAAGGTCCACGCACAGGACCGAAACATTGATGCCTTAATACTGTAATTTTTTTACTGGTATGTAATAAAGAAGTGCTTTTAAGAAGACTGATGAGTGTACCCCTGAAATTTATTTTTATTTAGATAAGGGCTGATGTGGTCCTATATGGGTAAGCTACTCCAGCAATGATATAATGAAGACGTAAGTGTGTACCTATTTAGATTTATTTACAGCTGGTAAAATAATTATTGGACACTTCAACATTTTTCGCCGTAAATATATTTGTAATGGGGCTATTGTAATGAAATTTTCACCATATTATGGGTAACACCATAATAATGTCTCATTGTTTTCATTTCTTTTATTGTGCTCTATGCAGCTCCATGACTAACAGGCACCACACCTGCCATGAATGGCCTATTTTGTTGTCACTCATTAGCCAAATGCCGCCATATCAGCTAATGTGCCGCCTCTCTATCTATTACCATTAGGTCATATACTAAACTTGATTGGCCCACTTGACTGTCAGCTGCATTTTATCAGTGGGCCACTCACCTAATGTGGTTGACCCAATTGGCTGTTATTATGAGGCTCTATACCTAGTGTGACTGGTCTCCTTCACTGTCACTTACAACACCCACACCGTTATGTGTGTGATTGCTTACTCTGCAAAGCTTATATCTCTCTGTGATATGTATATTCCCTTATAAATCATTACTTACCCCTTAGTTTATTGGCTGTTCTGAGAATAAACAGACACTTTTTACTATTCGGGACTGAGTTTGTCACCAAGCCAGTCATGGCAAAATGGAGTCAGTGAGCACTCTATAACCACTGAGAATATCTCCCTGGTTCTGGCTTACTTATCCCTGGGTTTTATTTCTTGTGTTTCTTTACCTTTATTTACTCCACTCTTATCTGTCCATAGGGTCTCTCCCATTAGACATCATATACCCTGGCTAAAAGTAGATGTAGATTCTCATCCCTCAAACCTTGTAGACTCTCATTCCTCATTCACTGTCCTTAAGAATACATGGGGGACAGCAGAAGTTGTGTACCAATGATTGGGATCTTTTTCACACTTTCATTTCACCTATATACTTACCTTTACCTGCATAATTGCCATTTTGTATATAAATTAATTATTTGAATTGTCATGCTTTATTGATGAATGATATATTATTTTAAGAGCATGATTACCATTTTAACAATTCATTACACTGTAATTTTGTACTTGTGCTAAATACTATTAGCCTATTAAATATTGTGCATTAAAAAACACAATGTATACATCACTTATCTTATGTGATGAGGTTTTGAAGGTCTCCTATTACCCTTAACTATATATGGGGATCTGATGAGCAGTATTTTATTTAATATTTGGATTATTACATTGTATCTTGGGACCGGTCAATATATTATGTTGAATTTTCAACCTATACTAATTTTAATAATTTTTTGCCTATGTCATTATTAGTGTAGGTGGATGTGCATGCAGCTCCCATAGCTGTTCCTAGTATTTGGAGAAAAAATAAGTCAGAGGATGTAAAATAGTTTTTACTAAGTACAAACTCCAATTAGTTGAGTAGAAAATTTTGGAAGTCATCCATACCTTTCATACTCAAAAAATATTTGACAGTTTCTATTAGCTCTTTGTGTCTGAGACACAAAGAGGTAATAGAGGTATATAGAGACTCCATGTCTAGCAAGACTAAAAGGTGGTTATTGTCAAGTTTTATACCCTCAAAGGACATCTGATCTATCCAGTAGATATAATAGTAATAACGTGACATATTGGATCAACTGTGTACGCTTGTTCAGGAACTGGACAGTATATTATCTTGAATTTTCATCCTATACTGATTTAGCTAATATTTCATCTGCGTCAGTGTATGAATATTTATTTTCAGTGTCTTTTAAATATCTAGTAATTGGTAACTGATATATTTTATACACAAACTACAAATGAGGAGACACTTTATTTTGATGTCATTTTATTTGACACAATTGTTATATGTGCATTGTGTTTGCTTATGTTTTTAGTCTTGATTGGCTCTATTTATTTTAATATGTATTATTAAAAGTTAAGTTTTAGTAATGAGTGCCCCCACTAGAGTGTATACTTTACCTTCTTTTTTTGCTTTCACAATACTTACCTTTACTCCAGAGGTGCAACACCAGTTTAAAAAACACAGCAATAATAAGACAACAATTTAAGTTGTACATACTGGTTGATGGAACATATCTTTTAACCCTGTGCAAAAACCACTCCCATCTCTTTATATAAGTTTAGAAATTTTCCAAGATCTTTGGACAATAATTTAATAAAAGATTAAAAAAAACCCTTTCATATGCAATGGATTGCATACCAACTTACATTAGGTTAAAATCTAGTTTCAAGTTTTCCATGTACTGTACCTGATTGGTCTAAGTTATATACTCTTTGGATAAAAACAAAATTAATAAAAGTTTTGGTATGAAATTTTGCAAGTCACAAAACATGAGTGAAAACTAATCATTATTGTATGTGCAAATACAATAGAGTCTAAGCTCAAATGGCTTTTGTTTTACAAAGTAGACTTTCTCAATATTTCCCCCTATATCTAGGGATATTTTATTTTATCTTAGAAGTCTCATTCCCATGTCTAAAAAACTGATTATATCCATTTTCTTGCAAAGCATACTGATTTTCTGTATTTATAGAACAAACATTGGTAGTCTTTCTTAGTGAGATATGGTTCCTATCATTTCTAAAGTTATGTCTTGTCATCCTCCATTCAGGAGTGACATGTCTAGAGGGTCTCAATTTGTTTCCTTAACAAAATGTAGTGTTTGAGGTATATCCAATTTCAGTCTATTTCTATAGAAGAGTTTATCAGATTTCTTTTAATCCACATATACAGAGAGGCAAAAATAGATTTCTTAAAAGGGACATTAATGGAAGATTTTTTGTTTCAAAAGTCTTCCTATATGTGTGCGGTTTCTCTAAGGGCTTAATTTCAGATGAAAAATTGTGGATAATTCCATCTTGCTTTTATTGAAGTTACTAATTTTTCTACTAGTAAGTTCACTTTTTTCCTTCATAATTTAACTTCAAAGTTCTTTTCTACTGTAGGTCTGCGTAGTCTGGTAAATGTACTGTACAAATGGAGCAGTTAGAATTGTGTAGTTACTGTAGTTGTTTATTCCTCTAATCTCTTTTCTCTTTCATGCTCTTCTTCCCAATATTTTCTAAATTGTTTAGTTGCTGTGGAATAGTACGCTGTCTCTGAGATTCTTAGACCACAGGCAATATATTTCTCAATAAATGTAGACACAAGTTCTGCTAGGAGAGATGTGGATGTCTTGATTAAGGCATCCTGTATACTTTAAAAAAAATGAAGAACAACAAGGGGATTGTATTTTCCAACAATATACACCAATTCTTCACTATGATGGAAGGAACCTCCGAACTCATCTCAACAAAGTGAGATGCATTCACATAAAGGTTTCTTTCATTCCTATTGTTCTTCCTTCCTGACTGATAATACTTTCATACTTTTAAGAATGACACTCACCTGGGATGAGGATCCTGCATCTAATTTTAGTTGTTTGGAAGGCATACTATTCAAGGAGGTGCAATTGTTTTCTGGAAAGATCAGAGATAAAGAAAACTTTCAATGCATGTAGGGATTTGTATCCCACGTAAGTGTCATTCTTAAGAGTATGAAAGTATTATCAACTGGGAAGGAAGAACAAGGGGAATGAAAGAAACCTTTATGTGAATGCATCTCACTTAGTTGAAGTGAGTTCGAAGGTTCCTTTCATCATAGTGAAGAATTGGTGTATATTATTGTCCTTCATTTTTTAAAGTATACAGGATGACTTAATCAAGACATCCACACCTATCCTAGCAGTACTTGTGGACTATTCTTATTGATATATATATATATATATATATGTTGTTCAAGAATTTGTGCTCTTGTGAGTTGGGACTGAGCTGCAGCTAGAGGGCGCAAGTTATTCCATCTATTATATACACTTTTATATATTTCTCAAGTATGACTTTACTTGTTAAATTTTATTTTCTTTAAAGAGTAACCCATCCAATTTTCTCATGCATTTGCAAAATCATCGTCTACTGTGTAATCTCAACCTGTTCCACCATATCACTGAACACATGATCAAAACCTTCTTTTTTCCATAAATTCAAACATGTTGGTGCATAGCTAAGGTATAGGAAAGGTTAAGAACTAGACCACAAGTGATGTTTGTTTTTTACTGTATTGAAAAAAGGATACACCCTCAACTCCTATTCATTAAAGGAGATATATTCAGGGTCGGATTCATAATGGGGTGGGTGGACCTTCAGCTCCAAGCCCCATATGAAAATAGGCATTTTATTCTCCACTCCAACACAGATAGGAAGAAAAAGAATTTCTCCTGTAACTACCTACAGGACTCCAATGCCCCATGGCCCATCCATTCACTTCCTGGCTGGCCAATTTGAGTTCCGAAGCCCCGGTACTCTACACCCACTCCCCACACCCTCACCAACAGGGCTGTCTGAAGCTCTGTCCCCATGCCACCAGAAGCTACATCCCCATCCGTGCTAAACCCCACCTCCTGGTCCATCCGCAATTGTGTCTCTGTGTATGGCAGCAAAGGTCCAGTCATTTGATGCCCCGGTCATTCACTCCCCAGAGATTTATATGTCCCACAGTGGTGACCGGGTGAAGTGCTAAACTTCCTTTCATTGCGTGCTCTCGTCCAGGCTCCACCATCCAGAGGTAACTGGTGGAAACAATAATGAAGTACTGTACTGTTAGAGGGAAGCAGAACATCAAGAGAGGTAAGAGCTCTAGCCTGTGACAATGAAGCAGACCAAAATAAAATAAAAATACTTTAATGCTTCTGTGTACCTGTGTTCATGTATGCAAAATGCGTGTGTGTGCATGTGTGAGTGTGCAAAATGTGTGTGTGTACAAAATGTGTGTGTGTGCAAAATGTGTATGTGTGTGTATGTGTGTGTAACTACCTTCTGTGCTGGGATGAAAGAACATTGATAAAAAGATCTGAAACACTAAAGACTGCCTTTGATCTCCTGTGTTTGTGTACTAGGGGTTTGATTCAGAGATGAATGCAAAGGTAATCACAGATGCATATTGAGTGATTGTTTGCCATTGCATATACGTATAATCCACAGTGAGCATGCGCAGAGACCACACTGCAATTACAGACACAGTGGAATCCATCGCACAGTGAGTGACAGGCAGTCAGCGTTTGGATGCAGTAATGGGGAGTGATCAGAAAAACACAGGCGTGTCTGACTCTTTAAAAGCTGTTGCATGGGCATGCATAAATTAGCCCATGGGACCTCCTACGCAGCATGAGAGCTCTCTGCAAGTCCGGAAAGCTGCTGTTTGTGGCTGGTCAGACATGTCGTAAGGGCAAGATGGGCGCTGGATATGTGTCAATAATACTGATATTTATACAGGTGAGCAACATTGTACGCATACGAGAATGCAGTGGTGGGCATCCTCATGCTCGGGTAGCTTAGCATCTATCTCTGAATCAGGCCCTAGATGTCCAGCGTGATATATATTATAGTTGTTATAGATCTGCCAGCATTTTACTGTCTGATTTATTCAATTCTATGGGCCACAGAGTGTGGCAGTGATGCACTATGTACTTTGTGATGGTATTTGGCATTCCACCCCCCCCCGCATCACTAGTCACACAGCCACAGCGCTTGTCACAACCCCCTGCAGCAGCACACAATAGGCCTTTCACAAATTTCAGCTCCAGGCCCATGTGGACATTAATCTAACACTGGGTATATTAAATGCTGTAAGGGATTGGCACTCCTATGTTCCACCGTGATAAAAACATAATGGTATACAAGTGGTGGCAATAAGGTGTCCTTACTATTAACTTTGTTCTGTATCCATACTGGAAGTGTCATCTGGTCTCTTTTATGTGCTTTTGCCATCAGCAGGAAAATACTTTCTTAGCAACACCATTAAGTTAGAGGGGCTAATGTTTGGAGTTATTGTTTGATTGTTAAACAAATGAGTGTAACATTAAAGATCAAGGCTAATTTGCACTGTCTAGGGTATATTTCTTTTCCAGGTGCACTGTCTAGGGTAATTTCCTTTCCGGGCATTTATCTGTATATGAAACTGGATATCATTCAAGAATATCAGATCTGAGAGGACCCAAAGATGTGCTCATTATTCTCTACACTTCTGGAAATGCAAAATGTTAATGGGGTCCACAATGAGTAATGAATCCCTTCACAGTGGATTTATGGCTCTTAAAGAGGTTCTTATTTTTTCTTCACATTGCTCATGTACTCATGTACTGTATATAGATTTTATCTATGAATTTTTAATACATACTACACAACTATTTATTATCCTTGTCTGTACTTTTTACATGAATGCTGCTAATTAAACATTTTAAGATAAAGAGAGAATTAGGGACTAAAAGAAATGACTAAGGAACTGTGATTGGAAGTTTTGGCTGTTTGAAATTGGGTTCGGTGACATTTTTACATGAGAAAAGATCTCCATCTCTGTTTACTATTTATATTACTGTTTTGTAAGTAAGTGGCATTGCATTCAGTACTGTATGGTTTCCCATATTGTGTAGTCTACTCTAATTTGAATATTTTGTTTAGTCTTGATGCCCAGAAGTTGGACATCAAGGTGTAGCAGAGCTAGGGAATAGTGCCTGTAGAGTAGCTCTATTTTGCTCAAAGAAGTATACCATCACAAGTTGATATGCATCACAAGAAGACTCCCAATGACTATTGGTGAGTAATATAATAATTCACACAGTAACTTCCTGTTTAACCTGTGCAAGGGTCAATTAGCTCAATGTCTTATTTTGATATCTTTGAGGATCTTAGGAGTGTGTCTGTATCAAATATTTTTTTCTTTTGGGTCAGCAAGTAATTTTTTTAGCAGATTTATTTTATTTTGTTGTGTGTTGTTGATGAATGGGAACTGAGAATGTTTGAGGCCAAAATTTGCTGTCAAAATGTTTGAAATTACATGAACAAAATTGGAATGAGGCAAATATTTCACAGAAAGGTTTAAAATTTAATAACTGGACTTAATCTATTACTAATAGAAAGCATATTATAAATTTTATGGACGAGCACAATTGAAATTGCAACCAGACAATTTAAACCTTGATAACTGTGACACTGCATGTGGAGCTGGCATAAAAGTATATTATATCCAAAGAATATCTTTAGGCTATCCTTTATATTTAATATTTATGTTGTCTATAATTGATGCATCTGGGGAACTGTCATTTGTATCCATGCAACATTGACAGCATTAAACTATATTTAAAACCATTGTTAATCACAAAAAAAATGTTAAATATATTTTTCTCTTAATACAGGGAAATTCTAAAAGAAAAATGTTACAATAAAAAAGCCTCCTCTCATTTTATTTCAGCTGTCTAATATTAGTCTAAAAAAAATCAAGCTGGCAAAAGGTAAAAAATGCCCCTTATCTCATTATCTAGCAAAGTGAGTAATTTGGCATGGCATGTCACCCGTTAAAATCTAGCAGCAGCCTACAGTGATGTTTTTAATTGTTTCCAGTTGCAAATAAAAATGCCAACTAAGCATTTTTTTATTACATTTCCTTATCATATAACCCAGCTTCCATTTTACAGTATGGAAGTGCTGTGCATATATCCCTAAAAGTCAAGAGATATAGTGGTCAAATAAATCAATTTCAGAGCAAGATTAGATAGGTTACTGTATGTGACAAATGTACAGAAAAATATATTTGTCTGAATCAGCACATTTACTTTGTGCTTTATACGACACTGGTTAGTTACAACTGAACATTTTACATACAATATACTACTGCATGCAATAGATTCTTAGCACATCTGATATTCCAAATAGGTCCTGTGCTTTGATGCTTACATTACTATAAGAACCTTGTAATCATGGATATAAATAAGATGGAAAGAGTAACAGTAAGGAATGGAGAGGAACAATGGGTGCTCTCCACTGTAGAAAGTACAACAACCCTCCTTGCCTTCTCAAAAGTAGTGGGGGTCCTTCTGCTATGTTATTTTCATCCATTATGCAAATAAAAAAATAGAATCAAAGAAACAATTAAATAATAGAAATAATAATTTACAATACATTTTTACATATACTAATTATAATACAAGTCAGTCAACCCAAGCTGCAGTTTATCCAGGATGCCAATTGTATGGGTTGATAAAATTACTGAGTATGGGGTACAAATATGAATGTTATATGTGGTTGCAATTTTGCATCCAGTTACATAAGGTAATAAACACTAGTATGCATTATTGACCATGAAACCTTTATGTGTTAAAGTTTCAAATTGTTTCCAATTGTTTTAAATTGTCTTCTGCCATTCTGGGACATTGTCAGAAGATATCTTGTGATATACAAGAAAGACAGTGGTGGTCTGAGTACTATGTCCATAAATAATAACATTCACCAGCACAGACGGCAATGCGCAGTACTTTGGACAGCATTTGTAATGCCAGGATATTTGCATCAATAGTAACATATCATCAGAAGCCCGATATATAATATATACAACAGCAATAACACAGCTATGCTCATTAGTAGTAAGGCCATGAGTAAATTCATCTGTTAAGATATACCTCCAGTATAACAGTTTTAAATAAGATGCCAGTATCAATAAAATGTCTCCAGTGTATCCATCAGTAATGATATGCAGCAGCACTAATAATAATAATACTAATAATATGTGGCTCTAGTATTAATTGGATTTTTTTGCTCTGAAATATCTCAATTTGATCATACTTACAGCAAAACCCTTTACCAGGTTGGTGTAAAGTTTATTCAGATTTATAGTTCTTTCTTTTTTAGTGACTATGAGGAGAGACTGATTTAAGCTGCTTCAACACAGTGGAATTTAGAGTTAGGGTGAAGATTAAGGTTAGAAAACAAAACAAAAATGTGTCAATCATTTTTGTGCCAACCTTTTGACCCTGCTGATCTTTTGACCCTGTAGACCTTCATCCATGTTGACATTTTGTGTTTTGGCCTTTCCTCCCTGTCAACCTTTTGTCCCTGTTGACCTATTGCCTATCTCACATCTGTTTACCTAGACATTGTCTATCTTTTTCTTGAAGATCTTTTATACCAAACCCGTATTGGCTGATGATCATGAGCACATGATCTAAAATATGCAGAAATCCTTTTAACCTTTATGCATAGTCTAGCAGTACTGTATGTAAAATGCTTTGCAGGTGGTTAGAGGATAGCTTGTTGTTTAGAGCTTCCAACGCACACTGGAATTCAGAGCTTCTCTCAGTTCCCATATAAAGAGCCTCTGATTCTAAAAAGTCACTGCTCTTTGTGAGAGTCACTGGCAGGGCCTCCATCAGGGGGGAACGACGGGCCTCAAGTCCCATGCCCAGAGGAAAGCTACACCACACCTGCAGAAAGGGGATGCAGGGAGAGTTCATACAATCAATGCCTGCGGCCACAAGCCAGACCGAGATTGCAGAATGGCAACCAATCAGGAGAGGCTGCTCCTGATTGGCTGCTGGTCTGGGAGCTGTGATTCGCTCGCAGACAGCTTTTGAAATGCCGTCAGAGCTGTTTATGAATTCTCCTGGACTGCTGTTCCTAGCTGCGATTACAGCACCGCTGCCACCCGGGCCCCCATCTCTGAAAAACAGTCAGCGCTAATTCTACCTGGATGCACCAGCGCAGCCAGCTGAAAAGACCATGAAAAACAGGTACTCCCTGACCTTGTCCTGTGCTCTTCCCCCTGTTCCAGCCAGCCTTCCCTGTCCACCCGCTGTTTCAGTCAGCCTTCCCTGCCTTGCCCCCTCTCTGTTACAGCCTTCGCTGCCCTGTGCTTATCCCCAAGTGCAGCAAGCCTTCCTTGTCCCCCCTAGTCAGCCAGCCTTCCCTGTACCACCCCTAGTCAGCCAGTCTTCCCTGCCCTGTGCCTACCCCCTAGTTAAGCCAGCCTTCCCTGCCCCCCCAGTCAGACAGCCTTCCCTGTTTGCCCCCTAGTCCAGCCATCCTTCCCTGTCTCCCCCATAATCAGCCAGCCTTCCCTGCCCTATGCCTTCCCCCCAAGTTCAACCAGCCCCCCCCCCTAGTCAGCTAGCCTTCTCTGTCCAGTCCCCCCAGTCCAGTCAGCCTTCTCTGCCCTGTGCCTCCCACCCTAGTCCAGCCAGCCTTCCCTGTCCCCCCTAGTCAGCCAGCCTTCCATGCCCCCCACCATCCAGCCAACCTTCCTTGACCCCCTGTCCAGCTAGCCTTCCCTGCTCTGTGTTCTACACTTACTATTCTTCTAGCTTTTTTTGTGGATCCAGTTTTTTCAGTGTAATTAATATAAATAAATATATAAATATATATATATATAAATATATATATATATATATATTATAGCATATCAATCTAACAACAGCCACAGCGCAAAGTATGTGAATTCTTAAAGGCACCAATTGATGTCCCACCCCTCAGTGTAGCTCGGCCCACCTCTGCCCTGCTCCACCCCCCAGGGGGGGCCCTGCTTATCTTGTCAGTACCAGGCCCCACATTTTCTCATGGCAGCCCTGGTCACTGGTAAAATACTGCCACACTATGCATGTTTTTCTTATGTTGAACACTGCACTGTCTGGCTTTTCAGTGAATACTGCTGGTAGTTTTAGGGCTGTTATTATACACAGTTCTATTAAATACCAATTAAATCATGTTTTAAATCTTGGATGCTATCACTTATACTAATTTGCTGCTCTGCTTACGCCATATATGATAGCTTATAAAATTGTATTAGTTTTATTGAATGCTAATTCATTATATTTTCCACATGTTTAACCATATAATTATGTGATGCCACTAGCATGCCCACCAGTAGTGTGTGGTACATACAACTCAAACACAGAAACATATTGCAAAATGTAAATACAAAGTATATGAGTGTCAGTTCACAAAGTAATCCAACACCTTTCAAACTGAGAATATCTAAAAAAAATTATTGAGAATATAAAACAAATACCATCAACATGAAATAATAAAAACTAAAATTCAACAAAATCCACAAACAGTTATGTTACTAACACTATAACAACATTGAGGAGAGAGGTAACAGTGTGGGTGCTGGTGGTCTTGTCAAACCAACATTTGTTGATGATGATAAAGTAAGGGCTGTAAAATACGAACAGGGTCATTACACATTTCAGAACAGAGAATGCAATTTGAAATACTTTAACCAAGAGATCCAAGTGACTGTACGTGATTTCTCACCATTGAGTGAACAGACCATATTTTGCTAATCAAGGAAGAATGCTCAGGGGATCAGGTTTCATCCATTTTGAAGCAAACAGGCAGGTGGCTGTCATACAGGCATGTCTTATCAAGTTATTAAAATATTTTGTAACATCTTTAATCTGGAAAAGAAGCAAATAAAATTTGGGTTAGCATGCAAATCATTACATCTAAAACGAAATACTGGAATAATTTCCAAAGAGCAAATAAATGCAACTTTGGCTACAATTTCTCCAACAGAATCCAGATGCTGAAGAATAAATGATGTGCAGTCTGCAGGGACTAAATATCAGCAGGGATACAAATTCAGATTCCTTAGCAGGACTTAAACATTGAGTTCTAAAATTTGGTCAGCATTAATCTTAAACCCTGAGAATGACCAGTCCAAATGGATTTCCACAAATAGATACCATTTAGTATAAGAAAAGGAGCTGCTGAGCAGCAGTTGACAGAGACAGATGCTGATGGATTGTGGTATACTTCAAGGGCCCCTTCCGGAAGCTATTGCTGAAGCTCATGGAAGGTTTCTTCCATGATGGTTCAGCCTACTCTATGAAACACCTTGTCATCATCAACGGCTAGAATCAATGAGGAGATTCTCTATATGTTGGCTAAATGAATGTGGTAAATAAGACAAGGATTATCTAAGGACTGATTGACTAGAAGCTTAGTCTAGAGTTGAACCTTCACAAATGAGTACAATTTTTGCATACATCTAGGAGATCAACAATTATATTGGTGTGGGAGATTGCATAATTACAAATAAAGTTAAATTGGGGAATTATTTATTTGCTTGTATTGCAAGGGTGCTATTTTAATATATATAGTAGCCTAAAATAGTGGGTCATAAATAAATTCACCCCATGTGTCCTTAGCATTAACCACATTTTGCATATGTCTAGCTCTTAATTTTTTTTCAAAAACAGAGTCCAAATTTAGTTTTGTCATTTCATCATTCTAGAAGCAATTTCAGAGGTTTTTTTGCAGCTTTCTCAAATTGCTCAGTAAAGTACTCCTCTATAGGATATAAATTGTATCACTGGAGTTTGTTTTTATGGTTTGCTGATGTTTCTATGATATTATTTAATCATTTGTGAAACACTGATGTAAATTATGTCAATACATGTCCAAAGCCGGTGCGGACCTGAGAAATGTGTATATTATCTGCCTGCTGTATATTTAGATCTCCAATATTCATGCCAGTCAATGACTTGAATGAAGTATTAATTCATTTTGTCTTCCCCATTGCTCTCCCATGAGACCCTCAGAAAAGAAGGCTCTATCAAGTTTGGAAACCAATTTGAAGTCCCCTGCCAAGATGATATTTCAGCTCAAAATATCACTTTAGAGCGTTTGTCAATTAACTTTGAGAAATATACGAGGATCTGAGCATAATTTAAAGCAAGGAATAGAGCTAAGACCTCTTTGAGGTCTGATAACGTTTTCATTGGTTCAAATTATAATTGCCACACCCTTACATTTAAAAGTGTCTGACAAAAAAAAAGTTTGAAATAATTATTTTCTTATAAATGTTGTTGTGGGTTCACAAGATGAATTTCCTGAAGACTATTGTACTGTATAAAGTAAAAGAATGAAGCAGTGATATAGTTAAATCAACACTTTATAGCATAATGTTTCCCAAGTTATAGACTGCTACATCTATTAAATCAAGATATATAATAAGGTGTATTATTATTATTATTATTATTATTATTATCATTTATTTATATGGCGCCACAAGTTTTCCGCAGTGCCTTACAAAGTACATAAACAAACAGATTGAATTACAGTGACTTACAGTACAGTACAACACAATACATTACAGGACATGGATAATATACATTGCTACATTCACGACCATAACACCCAGATAAGCAACAATGCAAAGCAATCAAGTGTTAGGTGCCCTGGTAGAGAGTAAGAAGTAGATGAAGGTATAGTAAGGAGATGCACAAGAGGGTAGAGGGCCCTGCTCATAGGAGCTTACATTATAAGGGGGAGGGACAGACAAACAGGGATGACACAGATGGGGTAGGCAGGGAGGAAGGAGTATGTAGCAGCAAGTTAAGATGAGAGCTGGAAGGCTTTGATGAAATAATGGGTCTTTTAGAGAGGTGGAGAGTCTGATGGGAAGCAGGAGAGAGTTCCAAAGGTGGGGAGCAGCACGGGCAAAATCTTGGAGGCGGGAGTGGGAGGATGTAATCAGCTGGCATGAAAGGCTGCGTGCATTTGTTGAACGAAGAGGGTGGACAGGAGTGTGAAGGGAGATGAGATCAGAGATGTAAATGGGAGAGGAATGGCTGAGGGCTTTGTAAGTGAGCGTGAGAACCTTAAATTGGGTTCTAAAGGGGAAGGGGAGCCAGTGGAGGGCTTGTAGGAGAGGGGAGGCAGATGCAGAGCATTTTGAGAGTAAGATGAGCAGCAGCATCAAGGATAGACTGGAGAGGAGAGAGATGGGATTTGGGGAGGCAAGATAGGAGAAGGTTACAGTAGTCCAATCTGGAGATGACCAATGAGTGTATGAGGGTTTTAGTGGCATCCTGGGTGAGAAAGGATCTAATCTTGGAAATATTTTTAAGATGAAAGTGACAGGACTGTGAGAGATTCTGGATATGTGGTTTGAAGGAGAGGGTGGAGTCAAGGATAACTCCAAGACAGCGCATTTTGGGGCTAGAGGAGATAGTTCTGCCATCAATTGATAAAGAAATGGTGGGAAGTGTGGTTATGTAGGGGGGAGGGAAGATGATTAGCTCAGTCTTAGACATATTAAGTTTAAGAAATCGCTGGGACATCCAGGAAGAAATGGCAGAGAGACAGTTGGAGACACGAGTGAGGAGAGAGGGAGAGAGGTCAGGGGAGGAAAGGTAGATCTGAGTATCATCAGCATAGAGATGATATTGGAGGTCAAAAGAGCTGATGAGTTCACCTAGTGAGGATGTATAGAGTGAGAAAAGGAGAGGTCCAAGAACAGAACCTTGGGGAACACCCACTGTAAGAGGCTGTGGGGGAGAAGAGGAGTCATGAGAGGAGACAGAGAAGGATCGGTCAGAGAGGTAGGAGGATAGCCAGGAGAGGGCAGTGTCATGCAGACCAAGGGAGTGAAGAATTTTCAGAAGGAGAGGGTGGTCCACAGTGTCAAAAGCAGCAGAAAGGTCAAGGAGAATGAGCAGAGAGTAGTGTCCCTTGGATTTAGCAGCAAGGAGGTCATTGCTGACTTTTGTGAGGGCAGTTTCAGTAGAGTGGAGAGAACGGAAGCCAGACTGAAAAGGGTCAAGGAGGGAATGAGAGGAAAGAAAGGTGGTAAGGCACTTTAAAACAGCACGCTCAAGGAGCTTGGAAGCAAAAGGGAGGAGAGAGATGGGACGGTAGTTGGAGAGAGTGTTAGAATCAAGGGTTGGTTTTATTAGTATGGGGGAGACAAGGCCATGTTTAAATGCAGACGGGACAGTGCCTGATGATAGGGAAAGATTAAGGAGGTGAGCAAGATGGGAGCAGGCAGAAGGAGAGAGGTAGCGGAGGAGATGTGAAGGGATAGGGTCAAGGGGGGAGGTGGAAGGGGGGGAGGACTGGATGAGGGACATGACTTCCTCTCCAGATACAGGGGAGAAGAAAGTTAGAGTCGGTAAAATTGAAGGAGAGGGGTGATCTGGGAAGAGAGGAGGTGGATAGCAGGGGGACTGGTGGGATATGATGTCCTGACGTATGGAGTCAATTTTAGATGTAAAGTAGGTAGCAAAATTAAGGGCAGAGAGCAAGGAGGGGAGGCGAGGAGGGGGTTGGGAAGAGGAGGGAGTTGAAGGTGGTGAAGAGACGTTGGGGATTTGAGGACTGAGAGGAGATGAGGTTCTTGAAATATGACTGTTTAGAAAGGGAAAGGGCAGCACTGTATGATGAGAGCATAAATTTGAAAATCAGCCTTAGAGCGTGATCTTCTCCACTGTCGCTCGGCAGTTCGCGAACATTTTTGCAGGTATCTGGTGCATTTGGAATGCCAGGGTTGTGGTGTAAATCTGCGGGGGTGAATAGTGATCGCCGGAGCGACAGAGTCCAGAGCAGAAGTAAGGGAGGTGTATAGAGAAATGGCTTGTTCAGAGTAAGAGAGAGAGAGGATAGGGGAGAGAAGTGAGTCAAGCTGGGAAGAAAAAGAAATGGTGTCAATAGTATCAATGTTACGCTTAGTGATAGTGGCCATAGGAGGTAGAGGAAGGGAAGGAGAGAGGGATAGGTTAAAAGAGAGAAGGTGTATAACCACCATGTGGCGCTATGCCTGACAAATCCCAAAAAACAAAACACGAAATATTTGGCTACTTTCCTTTCCTTTCCTTAAGCCGTGTGTCAGGAAGATTCCCAATATGCGGAGAAAAGGAAATATATGCAATAGTGTGATATTGATAACAACAAATAGATTTTTTAGTCAAAACACACAAAATTAATAGTATAAACAATTACCCAAGAGGGCATAATAATGTGGAGATTTATATTAAGAAAGGCGGGGAGCCCATAGGCCCTGCGTACCAGATCCCAGATGATAAATAGCGTTGTGGGTGCACTGCCGACAGTCCGGACCAAGTCAAAACAGTGACTAACAAACAAATACTGGTACTTTGGATCTCAGGTCCTTCTCCTTAATGTCTCCACTCTGCTGTCCTTAACGCGTTTCAAGCCCACCTGGCTCTTCTTCAGAAGGATGCAGAGTCCTTTCCGACTCCGGAAATGACAAAACTGGAAGTGACGCATCCCGCAACTTCCGGTTTTGCGGCTCCCGTCCTGAGGTAAAAAAACTTGAAGTTTCACTTAGATAGATCTCCCAGTACTTCCCTCCTCTGTTCCCCTCTATAGGATGCCTCCAATGTTGTTCCTAGTTATACCATCTCCTCAGCGTCATTCACCAAGATAATGTATGTAAACATCCGTTTTTTTCTCCTCAACAACTGGAAGTTGTCATTCTGGTTGTCATGGCAACTGAAGTGACTGCTTATCGAGTCCCTGGAAACAATCGCCTCCATTCATATGGTCCATATAAATAAATAAAAAACAGAGGTTGTAAAATACATTTTAAAGGTAAAATGGGGGCACAGTTGAAGGTGTAAAATTCATACATGGATAATATATATATAATAAAAATATGATAAAGATATATAATAAAAAATATTAGACATAAAAATATTTGAAAAATATATATTTGATTTATAATGGATAATAAAATAGTGAAAAATGTGAAGTGAACATTAAAAATACATATGTAAAAAAGGGAGGAGAAAGACTTTTGGATGAACCACTTAAGTTCGAAATTTTTATTTAATCCATCAGGAACTAATGTTTTCAGTTTAAATATCCATCTCATCTCGCTCTTTGCCAGATTAGTTTCGACATCTCTATCTTTCCATGTCGATTTAATATGTTGCATCCTCATAAAATTCACAATGTTCCTCGGTGAGCAATTCTGAAACGTCTTAAAATGCTCTGAAAGGGAGTGAATTTACATACCTTTCTTGATATTACGCACATGTTCCCCCATCCGTGTTTTTAAGGCCCTGGATGTTCGTCCCACATAATATAATCCACATATACATTCCACCAAATGTATTGGTGGTATGACACGTGATAAAATCCATAATTTTAAAAGTTTGGCCTTTCACGGTGAATTCTGTGATTTTCGAACAAGATATGGGGACATTGATGCACATACTACAACTACCACAGCGGTGGAACCACTTTGTATGTACTGGATTATTGGTTGAGAAATCAAATGCACTTCGTACCAATTTACTCTTTAAATTGTCCGCTCTTCTGTAAATAAAACACGGTTTTTCTGGAAGTTTATCCTTTAAAATCGGGTCTTTTTTTAAAACATTCCAATGACGTTTACAAACTCGTTCAATTTCTTTATAATGGCTTCCATATTTAGTGATAAATGACCATTCACTTGTCTTATTTTGGTGTGTATCGTTTATAGGTTTTAAAAAAAGGTTTCTGTTCATATTTTTCACAACCTGTTTCGTCTGTTCAAGTTGTCCTTTTTCATAACCTCTTGCCAAGAAATTCCTTTCCATTTTGTCCATTTGTTCATCGCAAACCTTCAGATCACTGCAATTCCTTTTGACCCGAATGAACTGGCTTTTTGGTACACCCTTCAGCCATCTGTCAAGATGTTCACTATCCCGATCGATGAAACTGTTTGTGTCCGTTGGTTTTTCAAAGCATTTGGTTTGAATGCAGTTATTCTCTATATACAAATTTAAATCCAAAAAATTACACGTCGTCTTATCTATATTAAAGGTGAATTTTAAATTCAAGTAATTGGAATTAAGACCTGCACAGAATCCTTCCAAATCTTCTTGAGTCCTCCTCCAAAAGAAGAGGACATCATCTATATACCTGTGCCATTGCACCAAGCTCGTCCCCCAGTGTCTACTTCTCCAAATGTTATCTTCAAACCAAATGCTTTAAAAAACCAACGGACACAAACATTTTCATTGATCGGGATAGTGAACATCGTCATGTACAGTTCTACTCATCTTCACTGCTTATTGCACGGCTGTCAGTTGTTTAGTAAACAACCACTGTAATGAGTAACAAATCAGAGCATTGAGATGCAACAGGGGATCATACTGTATATGCATTCTAGATGCAGGACACCTTAGAAATATTGGCACAGATAGTCAGCAGTGTATGTATAGTACATAAGAAGAAAAATAAATATAAATGACTGTGAAATCTAGCCTTTCACCAAGGACTAAAGACATCTGTTCCAATAATTAAAGTACTGTCAATGAAGAACATATGTTACTTACATTCCTGAGCTGTAGAAATGCCAAACATTTGTCTGAGCATTGACTTATTTGAACTGTATTATAAATTCCCTGACAATCCATTGGCTTATTATAAATTCAGCTTGTGTCTAAGCAAGTATGTAATTGTGCAGTAATTACTGTTCTTCATTTTGGTTCTTTCAAAAGTTAATGATAATGACAATCCCAACCTGCAAACCTTTTCATGTAAACACATCTGGTAATGGGCTGCATTCTTGATGCCCAGGTTTTTGTGATTGTTTTTGCTGATATCTTACTCTTTTTATTTCATATTTAGTTTAAAGTTAAATAATATTTGCTGTGCAAAATCTATTTAGCTATATTTTTAACAGAGTGCTATTCTGTATTTGTATTACTTTTTCAAACACGTTTGAAGATTTGATTTAAAATATTATGTAGATTTTCTTGCCAGCCATCTGGGGTGAAAATCCAAGCTCCAATTTAAGGCAGTACAGGCCTGGAGTTTTAGAAAGGCCACATACAGATGGTGGAGGTAGAAATGGACCCACACTTTTAAAAAAAAATGTGATTTAAATGTTTGATTCAAATAGGACTGAATATTTTTTATTTTCTAATGTTTTTGTCTGCATATGGGGTGCAGTGGGATTTGGGAATGTGAAAAGACACAAGGAGAAGGATATTGGTCAGCATCACAATTGGGCTGGGTGCAGGGAATTAACAACCATCAATCTTAGAAATGAGCAAAAGCTAAATTATGTTTTAAAATGTTTGGTCTTTCTTTTCTTCTCTTGCAGCACTTTTCTCATGTTTTCTGAGAGGTGATCATTTACTTAATTTGAATCTTCTCATAATGAACCTCCGTCTGTCCAGTAGAGAGCCACTGGGAATAATATCTTAAAAAGCTTTGATGTAAATGGTACTCATTGTAGTGTTGTCAATGCAGCTGATTGTTATTGTTTCTGGAGCAATGTGGTGGATGAAAAGATTTCTGTACAGACTGAAGGCAGATAAGCAGGTGTTCTTAGCAAAATACCTTGTAGGTACGGTACTGTACATCACTGAGCCTACTACAGAGATTTCCTTGAAGACTATTGAAAATGAAGAAGGGGTGAAAATGATAAATATTTCTGTTGCTATATGTGGACAAAGGCACAAAGCATTATTACTCTGCAAAAAGACTTGCAATTGCGTACCACCACAGAAATGGCGGTCTATGGGGCTTTTCCTATACTATAATGGGTCCCATTTTAGCCTCCATGCTGTAGTTTTGTAGAGAATCACATTTTAAAGCACACTACAAATGATTTAATAGTGAGTCTAACATACACAAAAGTGCTAAATGTCCTCTTTTTCTTATGTTATATTAAGTCATAAATGGAAAAACTATGCTTCTCTAACTTTTAGAGGGGAACGATAGAAAGTTTAATTTAATGAATAGGGTGTTAGTAGAGAGGTAAGATGCTGAATTTGTGATGTTTGAACTTTGGCACAGTGCATCTCTTCAGATTATTTTGCTACTCCGCATGCCCAGCTGCACTTTTATTTACAGAGACGTCTCCTAAGAAAGAGAAGTAGGAGTACACACTGATCCAGATGCGCCAGTACAAAACCAATAGGATGGTCTAAAAATGCTCATTGTAATTAACAAAACAAGATATAAGCAATGTTTTAACAAATAACTAGAAAACATTACTTTTATATGTCTAGTACACTTCTAAGAGTTTTTCATGCTATCAGGTCATATTACATGATTTTCTTTTTTCATTTTGGCAAAGTCTTTACACATGTAGAAGCATGAATAATTATATTTACATATTTATTTCACACTTTGAGTCCTCTTGGGAGAAAAGCACTGCATAATTAATATTATTATTTTTATTATTTCATTATTGTATTGTTATTCACATTCAAATGCTACCAATACTCTATACAACAAAAGCATTCATATAGATTGAGCCATAAACTGGCAAATAATAAAATGAAACCTCACTAGTTCACATAATGTTTTCCTTTAGGCCCTTGGCTATCATCCTGGGACCACTGGGATCAGTGTTGGACTGGGGCATGAAGAGCCCACTGTGGGAATGCAGTGATAGGGGCCCATACTTAGCGGTGTAGCCAGCCTCCAGAGGGGGTGTAGCCAGCCTCCACAGAGACTTGGCTAACAATTAGATAGTGCATGGTCTGGGCTTTTTTAAAAATATATATAGTAAATACTGCTAGTGCATGCAAGATAATGTACCAGATTAATAAAAGCAATGCATTGTAAAAAATACACCATAGTCCTGTGCAGGATAATGTAACATATGTATAATGTATAATTCAAGTTCACAGTCTCAAACTGATCCCTAAAGAAGGGGTTGGGCCGTCAGGCTGTGGGGCCCACAGGAAGTTTCCCCTGTACCCCTGTGGGCCAGTCCAACCCTGATTGGGATGGCAAGATTGAGATTTGAAGAATGTATAAAGGACTTTTCTACTGTTTACAAATACTAGTGTAATCAACTACCAGAACATATAACAATTTTTTTCATGTGCATGTTCTGTTGTGATTTCTGCTGATGCCTCCCAGCATGGTCTTAGTCTGCAGTGTAACAAACCCATCAGTTTTGCTTCAAGGGTCGTTACTGAGACTGAATTGCATTACGCTCAAATTGAAAAAGAACTGTTGGCTCTAGTCTTTGCTTGTCAGGTTTCACAAGTTTATCTATGGGCATCCCGTGTTAGTTGAGACAGACCACCATATGATGATTACCATTCTCCAGAAACACCTGCATACTGCTTCAGTACAAATTCAATGTTTCATGCTTAACCTACAAAGGTACCACCTCCATGCTGCTGATGCTTCATGTGCTCACCCCCTGGACCCCAGGGTCACTGATGCTGATAATGACCTGGTTGTCATGGAGTTTACTGTCATTTCCTCCAGGTGCATGGAGGAACTCTGTGATACAGCACTCACAGATGACCTCTGCCAACAGTTGACTTGTGTTGACCTGCATGGTTGGTCTTCATCCTCCAAGGAACTGTCATTTTACCTCAATACTTTCTGTGCCTTCCGTGATGAATTGACCATCTCTGATGGCATCCTCCTGTGTGGTCAGCATTTTGTGATATTTTATGCCCTTCAAGGCCTCTATGCTCAGCAGGCCCATCAGGAAGATAAAAAATAAAGATTGTTTCTCTTTAGAAATGATATCTTATACACAGGCATAATCAGTGAGAGCTCCCTCCTTTTATCATAAAGGTAAGCAATTTGGTAGGGAGGTGAGTGCCACCGGCAGTGGGGGTACAGTAAATATGGCTAATACTGTATTTAAATGTAATGCTAAATCATAAACTGAAACTGCACTGTATATATCACATACAATCAGTTGTGGCAGTAATTCACGTTAGAAATTATCAAGTCAAGTACATTTATTTTTATTTAACATACAAAATTCCTGTACATAAAAAATAGAAGTAGAAATAATAATCAATAGGACCATATGTGCCAAATATCAATACAATACTGAATGAACTGGTCCAGCCAATTTTCTCCCACAATCATGTCTAGTGATACATGATGACGTGAGATACTGAGCTCCAGATTAATTGTGCTTTATACTTGAGTTGATTATTATTTTTATTTATATATTTTTAAATATAAAAAATGTGTAATTTATTAATTAAATATATTATTTGAATAGATCGTGTCCAGTGTGAATTACTGCCATATCTAATTATATATGTGATATATAGTGTAGATCTATTCTACATTTCAATTTCCTTGGGTAATTTTAGTTAGGTAGGTAATACACATAACCCATTTGGGTCATGCAGCTGTAAATAAAAGACTAAAAATACTACCTATTTATTATTTTTGCACATACTTCTATTTTTATATTAACAAATGAAAAAGTTCTGGTAATTTAGCTTTATCAATGTAAACCACTAAATTTAATGCTGACAGAAGGCTGCCCAGCCAGCCAAAGGGAGATTAATTCCTCAAGCTGTAGATAGGTGAGGTCAGTAGCATCTTGCTGGTGATTGTAACCAGTAGTTGGCATGGAAGAGGTATCAATTCAGTCATAGGTAATTGACTTGCCATGATGAACCTCTTTCTTATCTAAACTCATTGTGGCATTACATGCAGCTGCCAAGTAAAAACATTAGTTTTATTTCTGTGTCCATTCTCCTTTCAGTTGGGGCTGTTAGCAGAGGTTGGTATTTACTAGAGATGCGCGGCTTGGTTCTCCAGAATTCCAAATCCACCCAAATTTTGTGAATCCGGGTAAATCCGAGCCACGGTTCTAATCTCCTGAGGAGATCCGGGTAAATCCAGGTCACGGTTCTGATCTTTTTGCGGTTCGGAATTCGGATTTTAAATCCAAATTTTGGGTTTTGGATTGCATAAATTACATAATTTCAGCTGTTTTTAAAACTTTTTATCTATTTTTTATTTAAAAAATCCAGATCCAAAACCAAAACACTTGAGGGTAGTTTGCAAAACCAAATCCAGAAAAAAAAACCTTGAAGGAGATAGGCGCACATCCCTAGTATTTACCAGATCATATCTTTTTTCAAAGAAGCTCTCTTTGTGGTAAAACTATTTATATAATAAACTGGTTTGTTTAACAGCATACCGTCATGACAAAATTACATGAATAACAGACATTACTTCACTACATCTTCTTCTCTGGAACATTACTGTAGCAACAAGTTCATATCAGTAACACAGAGCGATAACACATCAACACATTACTTACCAGTGCCACCTGCTGTCCCTCCATTGTATTATCTCAAACTTCAATAAGTCTCAGTCCATTGTTAAATCTCAACAGGGGCATTAATGTCATGAACAGAATAGGTTACATTTTTTCTTGTGACTTACTTCATTTACTGAGTGGCAGTGCTTAAAATTTATTTGAGAGACTGTCAGAACTTTTGAAGGTAAGGGAGCTTCATGCTATTACAATGGAATCTCGCTCTGCATCTTCATGCAAGGAATGCCAAGTGACCATCGAGTATTGGGATTCACTGGACTGCATTTTGACATGTGCTACTCAAATAGCCTGAGTATAATTAAAAGCTATATACTTTTTATTCAAAATATCTGTAATCCTGACCCATAAATTATGTACCCAACCAGTTTCACTGATGCCACCCTAACAGGTGATTATTCATATCAAAAACCTGGATTTATATAATGGTGTGGCTGGAGAGAGAGTGGGTATTTGAGGTTATTGTTACTGGGCGGTAGGATACCTCCCCCCTATGGCTTCTGTATTCTTCAACATATAGGATAGTGTTTTGGGACAGAGACACTTCGGGTGTCCCCAATCTTAGAATGCTTTTAACTTAAACCTTCCAACACATATATTAGTTATATTGGCATATTCTAGATTTGTTTTACCCGTAGTTGCCCTGGCTTAGCCACACTTGTCCCGTCACCACTATTATTGTTGCTTTAAATATTATTTTAGTAGTTAACAGATGTGTCCTCTTACATCCTTGTATACGCATCGTGCCATGCGATTACCCGCAGCAGCGTACGCTATGGTACACTATGGCGCACCCTGTGATCGTACCATGCAATCCTATGGAGTCACAGGTGCGAAAGCAGTGTATCAGCTCACAGGCACACACCTCACACCATGTGAGTACCCGCAGCAGCCTACGCTACGGTACACCAAGGCGTACACTGCGATTGCACCATGCAATCCTACGGCATCACGGGTGTGAATGCAGTGCGCGTATCCGCTCACGGGTACACACCTTGCGCCATGCGTGATGTGATTTTCCGCATACACAGCAAAGATGTAGCTGGACACATCTGTATTATCAATAAAAATTATGCCCAGTTATAATTGCAAACTTCTGTGTCTTACTCTAGTTTCCTATATATTGTTATGGTTTAAATTGTTAATATGTGTAGGCAGAACCATTGTAAGCCCCTGAGGCATTTAATAAAAAGATTGAGCCACTTTTGAATTCTTAAGCTATGACATTTGATAGGAAGTGCTTTACCTGTCTGGTGTTAATAAGCATCCCAGAACTGCTTTTACATACAGTAATCTATTGGTAACTAAATACATTTTACACAAGCGAAAGCAGAACTGAAATGCTATATGAAAAAGTCACTGTGGTCTCTTGGCTCATAATCTTACTGCATCCTGTGCATATTACTGTACAGCAACCAAAACCTATAATGAAAATGTTTTAAAATGTTTTAAGACTAATTTTGAAACATAGTTGTAAATGGATTTCGGAAGTTGTTTGTGGTTTAGTGGATAATTTAAATATTTTATGTGGATTGCTTGGTTACAAAATTTGTTTTTTACTTGATACAGTATGTTTCTATATTTGATACAATCACAAAAGCTAACTATTTACATGTCCACTATTGTGTGGGCATTGGCCAGGAGCTGGCAGAGTTAGTGAGATTTTTTTCCAGTAATTATTCTAGAGTACTATAAGAGTTCACAAACTTGATAGACAGGCTAATAGGCACTTTCTAAGAAAAAGGATTACTGTGCTAGCTGTAAGGATACATGGCAGAAATCCAGGCAAGAAGGCAGCCTAGCCAAGACACATAATTTAGATTTGTTCCTGGAGGGGCACTGCACAGTAAAATTAAACAATGCTAGTGGACATGGTCCTGCCAACAAATCAAGCCAACAGCAAAAAAAAAAAAAATCCCCATTAGTTATTTTCTTAATGCCACTGTTAATTTTTGATTGTATATATAAAATCTGATAAAACTGTTTCATTTCATTTGGATAAAACTTTATTATGCCAGTTTCATTGATTGTAAAAAAAATATCTATGTCTTTATGTGTTATTTTTCACAGATAAGCCCTAGAGCATGTCATTCATCAGTGGCTCATTAATAATTTTAGACTTTTACCACACTAATTTTAGACTTTTACCACACTAATCTAATACAATAAATCCGAAACATATACATGAATTTTTAACTAGCCATTGATTACATACTGACTAATCCAGTGGTCCCCATAAATTCTCAGTTCGAGGATACCTTAAAATCTCCATAATTTTTTCAAGGCACCCCTAAGCCAAAATAATTTCTGAGCAGTCCCATTTTTATGTAGTTGGGTCAAGATAAGGTAAAAAGTACTTAAAAAAGAATGAGAAAAATGGTGCTATTCTTTCCCATTGCCCCCTTGGTATCTCTCCCATTGCCCCTCTGTTTCTGTCATATTGCACATTCCATCTCTTTCCCTTTTCCCCTCCATATCTCTCCATTTGCCACTTCTATGTCTTTCCATTTGACCACTCCATGTCTCTGCCTTTGCCTACCCTATGTTTCCTACTTTGCCACCTCCATGTCTCTCCATTTGCCCCCTCAATTTCTCTCTCTTTGCCCCCTCCATATCTCTCCTTTTGCTCCTCTCCATTCTGCAGCATTGCTCCTCAGATCAGATAAGACACTTCCTGTCTGATCTCCCACAACATACTGCATTGTAGGACTTCATTCAGCAACAGGCAGCCTCAGGATTCACTGCCTCTTGTTTTACAGTGACAGTTCTCCCCCCTCTCATCACAAACCCCTCTGCGCCACTCTGCTATCCACGCAACTAATCCCTCTCCCTCCTTTGTAAAATAAAAATTTTGCACAAAAAAAATACAGTGACTGGTCCCTTTAGGGTGCTGCAGCCACTGCAGCACCCCAGTGACAATGCCACGACACCCCAGGTAGCCACGGCACACAGTTTGGGAACAACTGGACTAATCTTTTTCTGGAAATCAATAGTTGAGAAGAGACTGCTAGTGAGTGAGGTAAGCAACAGTTTTGTCTTGGAACCAAAGGGTTCTGCCCTTATAAGGAAAAAGAAAGGAATGAATTAGACATGAAAGTTGAAGAAGACCAAGGAGGGGCAATGTGCACCTTATTTACAAACCACACTGATACCTTGGTTTTGCACCAGCATGGCTTTATGAGCCACTCAGTATGCTTGATGGTATGTACTTACATTCCTCTTTAAAGGCAGCCCTGTAAACTAGACATATAGTTATGTATGTGGGGAGTCAGCAAAATCTGAAGTTGTACAATGTGCAAAAGTTAAAATATTACATTAAAGTCCAACTTCCTACAATTTTAGAACCAATCGTCTGTTTATTAAATCAAAATATTTTATTTTTGCCCTAAAATTCTGCTTGGTTTAGCCTCATTGTAACTAACTTTTTTGTATTTGAATCTCTTTTTTGATATTGAGCAAAGTGAGCCTAGAGCAGTGTTTCCATCTACAGGCTTCAGGAAACCAAAACTGTCCATGTTGAAAAAAGTTTTCTATACGCCATGAGCACAAGTGTATTTGTTACTGACTGTAGGGAGAAACATTAGAGCCCACTATTGCTGGGGAGTATGGCACCAGAGAATAAGAAATGCGGGAGTATGACTGAGAATGAAGGAGCAATTGATGAGCTGCCTTTCAGAAAAAAAGCTAATAGGAAAGCCAATAGGAGAAATAGTGCATCCAGAGTGAGGAAGCCTGACTGTATCAGATCAGAGACATGAATACCAAGGAGGGAAACACTACAAAGATTGATGAAACAGGAATTCTATTTAGAGATACTTAGTGTAACTCATTGGCCCTCATTCAGAGGTGTTCGCAAGAAGCGAGTGCTCATTCTGAATGAGGGCGGCCACTTGTATTTTCAAGTGCGGCCTCCTGGTCACTAGCTAAGCTGTGGGTTGCCACCCACAGCTTTAGCAACCGACCAGGTTGATGGTCACGATGGTCAAGACCATCGTGACCATCGGGGCTTGTGACGAGACCCTAAGGTTGGGTCTCGGCAACCGCAAGCCCCAGGGAGCTTCCTGCTCTGATCGAGCAGGAGGCTCCCCACTGACATCACTGATGATGTCAGTGCGGCCACCCACAAAACAGCCTCCGTTTATGAAACCACCACCCCATGCCTACAAAATAGGCCAAGCTGTCAATCAACATTGACAGCCGGCCCTTTTGTAGTGAGCTCTGGAGCGAGAGAATTTCTCTCTCACTCCAGGGCTTGCGTACACGCATTGTAGCTGCTACGCATGCACAGTACATAAACATCAACCCGGTTGCGAGCGCTCATCGCTTGCAACCGGGTCTGAATGAGGGCCATTGTCTTTACACTACAATTACTATAGTGCAATTTTATGCAATCTAATGCAATCCATGGTTCCCACACTTCCCCAGCTCACAGCTCCCACTACCACCAATGATGATAGTACTGTGACAACTTGTGAGTTTCCAGGAAGTCCTCTTATGAAAGTTCATGCTTTGTTTGCAACTGTCTTGCTTAATCCCTTGGCTTGACAACCCCAAGTGGTATAGTCAGAGCCACCTTCCAGCCCGAGTTTTCAGAACAGCAATGGTGGCTCTTGGCAGGACTGGTGAACATGTCAGCTAGCTTAGGTTTTGAAGGGAGCTTAATAACAATTATAAGGCAGAACCAATTAGAAGAATTAAAAATGAAAACATGAAAACATGTTGAGAGAGGAAGGGAGGGAAGGAGGGAGGAGGGAAGGGAGGGAGGGACAGGGGGTGAGGTAGAGATAAGACTTGAGAGGGATAGAAGGAGAGATAGAGAGAGGGGAAATGGGATGAAAGAGGGGGAGATATGCATGGGATAATAGAGAAATAAACTCAGTTGGAAAGTATGGAGAGAGATGGGAAGGGGGGAAGAGAGAGGAAATACAACAACAATGCTGAGCACATCAGCTTCAGATACCTATGAAGACCTCATTTTTGCTTGCTTATAACCCAGAAAATGACAGGTCCAAAATACTAGTTGACCATATTGTGCCCTTCCATAGGATTCAGTGGCTGCATACTAAGAGTGAAGTCTTATGCAAAACCCTTTTTAGCACTGTATTTATAAGGTCAAATTATTTTGTCTTTAGTATTTATGCTGATCATTAGACTATGTCAATATTGGTTGGGTTTTACACACCAATTTGAAGGTCATTCAAAGGTCCCTTGGGTATGCAAATTATTGTAGCCAGTTTATTTGCTCTTTTTCAATTTTGGCCACTCCGCCTTAACTAAAAAAGGAACTAATACCACAAACTGAACTCCCCAGGCATTGGAAATCTTTGTGTCAGCCCCTGTACCTCATCATCCAAACCTGGATTTACCTTTTATTGTGGTAGTAGATGCTTCTGAAGTGGGAACTGGTGCAGTCCTTTCCCAATAGAATCTTGTAGGTAATAAGCTATGCCCTTGTGCTTTCCTCTCTAGGAACTTCTCTTCTGCTGAGTCCCATTATGATGTCGGTAATTGGGCGCTCTTTGCAATAAATGGGACTTTGAGGACTGGAGACACTGGTTGGAAAGAGCCAGACATATAACCACAGTCTTAACTGATCACAAAAATCTACTGTACATCGAGTTAGCCATAAGGCTTAATTCCCAACTGACAGGCATGTTGGACATTGTTTTTACTTTATTTAATTTTATCATCACTTACAGACATTGCTCAAGGAATAACAAAGATGATGCCCTGTCCTGCAGCTTCCTCCCATACCATGCTTCTAACACCATAACTCTGACCATAGTTCCTGCAACTTCCATACATGCTGGTCTGGCATTGGATTTATCTTCTCAGCTCACTAAACTCCAGGTTCAGGTTTCTCCTGAACTCCTGCTCTACTGTTCATTCCTGAATGTTTTAGAAGTTCTGTTTTGTCTAAAATCAATTCATGTAAGATTTCTGGACATCCCATAATTAACCTAACTCCTGTCACAGTCTGTGTTGTGGCCTTCCATTGTTCTGGATGTAAAAGAATATGTTCAGGCTTGTGAAGTCTGTGCAAGAAACAAATCTCTCAGAGGTAGCCACATGGACTATTATTGCCATTCTCCATTCCTAGAAAGCCCTGGACCCACATCTCAATGGATTTTATTGTAAGTTTACCATTGGCCTCTGGGAATAACACCATCTGGGTCATGGTTGATCATTTCAGCTAGCTTGCCATTTTGTTCCGCTCACCAAACAGTGCCAAGACCTTGACCTCATTATTTATCCAATATATCTTCAGATTACATGAATTGCATCTTGCCATTGTCTCCCAATAAAGGATCACAGTTTGTTGCTCAATTCTGATAGTCCTTTTGTATGCTATTGGGTATCAGTGTCAGCCGATCTTCTGCATATCACCTCCAGTCTAATGGGCAGATTCAACTAATTCCTGGAGCAATATCTCTACTGTTACATCTCCAAATACCATAATAATTGGGCAGAATATCTACCCTTTGTCAAATTTGCTTACAACAAAGCCTGTCATTCCTCCACCAATATATTTCCTTTTCTTTGTATTTATGGACATCACACAAAAGCCAATTAATTTTCCTCTCCTGTATCCAGTAATCTACCTGAGGTTCACAGCACAGCTTCTAGGCTCAAGAAAGTTTGTAGGAAAGTCCATTTTTGCGCAATTTTTTTTGCAAATTGTCATCATACAACTTGTACCTTTAAGGTGGGAGCTAAAGGGTGATTGTACACCCAGAACTTAAGACTTCACCAGCCCTTGAAAAAAATTGGTATTAAGTACAATGGTTCATTCCAGATCATTAAACAAATGAAATCTTTTGCTTTCTGTTTGAGACTCCATGGGTTTTTAAGAATTCCCAACACTTTTTATTGCTCACTCATCAAACCAGTAATTTCCAAGAAATTTAAGTTCTTTCATTCTAAGAAGCTGTGTAGTTATTATCTTCTAGAAGGTACCAGAAAAATGTTAAGTAGAATCTGATTGGTCGCTATGGGCTACATCTCCTCTTCTAAAAACTCTCACTTTCATAAATATACCCCCAAGAGTACATCGTGAGTAGATCTTGGATTCCAAGAATGTACAAGGCCAAGTCCATTTCTTGGTCCATTGGAAAGACTATGGGCCTCAAGAAAGGTTGTGGGGGAGATGTACTGAACTCTGGAAAGAGGAAATTTGGAAAGTGATAGAATACCAGCCACTCAGCTCCCAACTGTCATGTTACAGGCTGTGTTTGAAAAATGACAGTTAGGGACTGATTGGTTGGTAGTTCATCACTATCCAATTTATCACTTTCCAGTGCAGTAGGGGATGGTAAGAGTTAGGCTAAATAATACTCTAGTCTCTAACACTAAGCCCAAGCACACCACACTCACACCCATCTTACTTCTCACATATTACCTCTTATGGGTAAATTTACTAAAGTGAGAGTTTTTAGAAGTGAGTTTTAGAAGCAATGTTGCCCATAGCAACCAATCAGATTCTACTTAATATTTAATTAGCACCTTCTAGAAGATAATAGCTAGAATCTGAATGGTTGCTATGGGCAGCATCTCTTCTAAAACTCACTTCTGAAAACTCTCACTTTAGTAAATTTACCCCTTAGTTTTCAAGGAGTCAGATTGATGCAGCTGTCAGTTAGGAGATACTGGGGAAAAAAAGACATATGGAATTTAATAGTTTATGCTACTGTAAAAATATTGTTTGAAATTAGTGTTTTCTAACTTGTTTAAATTTATGCAGAGCCTCCAAAGGACCTCCTGGACATGCTGTGCCAGCTTATTGAGGGACACTAGCTTTGAAGGTCCTTGCAGATGCAGTCTTGGTTGTGTGACCATGCAGATCCTGCCCAGTGTACATATTCAGCATTGGCAAAAGCTGCACCCATAAGGGGCAATATAATTGGCAGACTATTTGGAAGCTATTGTTTTGTGTAGATAATTTCAATGTCTATAATTTAGCTTGGATATTATCATGGCTAAGCAGTAAGGGACTTCAAGCATGGGATTATGGGCAGCCACCTCAAACCCACCATAACCAATTAAGGCTGAACCTCTGCACCTTGTTTCCAATGAGTGTCAGTATGTATATATAAAAGTGAATTCCACTATAACAGATGTATTGTTAATATACAGTATGTATAAACTCATGTAAACAATATTGGTATAAACAGTGTAAACAGTGAGTTATGGTTTCATTCTTATGTTACATTGGTAAATTATTATGGACTCTAGAAGTCACTTCAGGTTTCTGTGACTGTATAAATGTAGTTGTGCTGTAGCCTCATGCTCTTATATAATCACTGGCACCAAGTCAATACCACACAAGGTGCCGACTGAATTGCTTTGTGACATGTGACATGTGGTTCTTTCTAATTTCTATCATCCATGGAGGTGAGAGCAGAAATGAGGGTAAAATTCTTTACAATACAGTACTGGCTATTATATGCACAGTTTATTGTACTGTCTTCTGCATACATAAAGGCACTGGGACCTAGAGTCACCAGGAGGTTTAACCTTTGACCCAGTGACATCATGGTGCATATTCAGATCTACCTTTCCTCCACTGACCTCTCCCTCTCTCTCCTCACTTATATCTCCAACTGTCTCTCTGCTATCTCGTCCTGGATGTCCCCGTGATTTCTTAAACTTAATATGTCTAAGACTGAGCTGATCATTTTTCCACACTCCAACATAACCACACCTCCCACCATTTCTTTGTCAATTGATGGCACAACTATCTCCTCTAGCCCCAAAGTGCACTGTCTTGGAGTTATCCTGGACTCCTCCCTCAACTTCAAACCACATATCCAGAACCTTTCGCAGTCCTGTTGTTTCCATCTTAATAATATTTCCAAGATAAGACCCTTTCTTACCCAGGATGCCACTAAAACCATTATACACTCACTGGTCATCTCCACATTGGACTACTGTAACCTCCTTTTGTCTGGCCTCCCCAACTCCCATCTCTCTCCTCTCCAGTCTGTCTTCAATGCTGCAGCTCATCTCATCTTTCTCTCCAAATGCTCTACATCTGCCTCCCCTCTTCTACAAGTCCTCCACTGGCTCCCTTTCCTTTTCATAACCCAATTCAAGGTTCTCACACTTGCTTACAAAGCCATCACCCATTCCTCTCCCATTTTCATCTATGGCCTCATCTCCCTTCACTCTCTGGTCTGCCCTCTTCATTCAACAAATGCATGCCACCTCTCATGCCAACTGATTACTTCCTCCCACTCCTGCCTCCAAGAGTTTCCTTGTGCTGCTCCCCACATTTGGAACTCTCTCCCTCTTCCCATCAGACTCTCCATCTCTCTACAATCCTTCAAAACCCACTACTTCATTAAAGCCTTCCAGCTTCATCTTAACTTACTGCTACATGTTCCTTCCTCCCTGTCTAACCCATCTGTGTCACACCTGTTTGTCTTCCCCTCCCTTTAGAATGTAAGCTCTTACAAGCAGAGCTCTTTACCCTCTTTTGCTCCTCCTTACTTTACTTTCATCTACTTACTCCTCACTAGAGCACTTAACACTTGGTTGCTTATGCTCTGTTGCTTATCTAGGTGTTATGGTCGCCAAAGTAGCAATGTATATTATCTTCATCCTGTATTGTATTGTACTGTAAGTCTGTACTTTGTAAGGCACTGCTGAACACTTGTGGTGCCATATAAATAATTAATAATAATAATAATACACAATTTAGTGTGTACCACTGCGTAGAGTTTGCAAGTACTGGTGTAAGATCCTGATTACCTGCAATTACTGCTGTTGTGACCACCCCTTTGTTACCACTATGTTACACTGTTACCATTGTTGTATTACTGCTGTTGCTGTCACAAAAAAAAACAGTTTACCAATTAAGGACATCTTTGTGACCTAACATACACTTTCACATATTCTGTCACCATATTGGGGTCACTGCAAGGATCAAACAATAAATTCTATCAATAGGTTATGGGACCAGACACCCCAGGCATCTGAGTGTCAAATAAACAGAAAGCTGTGTTTTGATCAGCACACAGAAAATGCACAGTGCCGCTGTAAGCATGACCACCAAACTAAGAGGTCCTGAGAACTACGCCACATGGAAGTTTGCTATGGAGATGAAGCTGAAGTGAGGAAAACTGTGGAAGATCACAAGTAATACAGATGATAATCCAAATCCTGATGAGGTGGATGGGGCCATTGTGACCTTAGGAACAGCATTTGTATTCCATTCACAGGAAGTGTCAGCATATTACATGTGGTTATCCCTTTATGAATACATGACAAGAATACACCTGATGTGTACACTGTACAGTACCAAACTGAGTGCATGCAGTGACATGAATGAATACATTAACAAGATGTTATCCATTTGTTAGCAGTTGATATCTCTAGGAGTCCAGGTGGATGATGAGGAGGTTGTGATGGCAATGCTTCAGAATCTGATATCTGAATATGATTTCTTGGTAGGGAGTTTAGAGTCCTGTGTGACTGAGCTATCAATGGAGATTGTGAGGGCTAACTGCTGATGTTTCAGGAACGCATACCAGTTGAGACAAATGGTGAGAGTTTTGCTTTGCTCACAGACAATATGCCCAAAAAGTTTACTTATAAGTGTTTTATATGTCCCAAGTTGGGACATAAAGTCTCTGAAAGCAGACTGAATTAAACAAGTGGTGCACAGAAGAAGCATGATAAGAGGAATGAGTTGGCTTCAAATGTCACAGACAGTCACAGGGAGGATTGCTGATACACGGACAAGGAAGCCACAGGCATTTCAGTTGCAATCAAGAAAGGTTTACATCACTGAGCATATGTGATCCTATAACAGTCAGAGGTTTTGGAGACAAAGTCCTTACAGCCATGAATCTTGGGACAACTACAGTATGTCTGAGTATAAAATGTAAAACTATAGTTATGGACATCCAGAATGTGGCATTTGTAACAGATTTAGGTAAAAACCTCATTGCTATAAGCATCCTAGAAGACAAAGAATTCAAGGTCAAGTTCACAGAGGGTAGGTGTGTTGTGCAAAATAAAAGAGAGACTGTGATAGCAATACAAAGATTGAAGTAGTGAACAATATAACAGTCTACAAAAGTCTGATGGATACTCCAACAGGTAAAATGTAGCCATCTTCCTAAAGAAAAATTGAGCACCAGTTAACCATTGACTATATGCCAGAGCAAACTGGTGACAGTGTGCATGCAAACCACACAATTACTGAAACCATGAACTATGATAACTGAGGCAGGCATAAAAAGGTGTGTCTGGGCAGAATCAGTGTCTACAGTAGTATAAATTCAAACAACTCTACACCCACAGTTGCTATAAAAGACAACTGGAGGAGTGGTCTGGAAATAAACAAAATCAAAATAATCAAAGTGTATGGATGCAAAGCTCATGCACACATTCCAAAAGAAAAGAGATGCAAGCTGGATCCCAAGTCAGTTGAATATATTATGCTCTGAGACTGCCAAGATGGCAAGGGATGCAGACTATGGGACATCATAAATAAAAAGCTCATAAAACAAATGGATGTAGTATTCTGTGAAACAACACAAATTTGTTTCACTGGAAATGCTGACAGCTGGAAGTGTTTCTAAATTAAAAATTGACAGTGTGGATACCCAAATGCAGAACAGGAGTTCTGTAAGAAACAATAAATTAAAGTCCACCTACAGATATTATGAGCAATTTGCAAATATTGCTTTCTGTGAACCCCAAAATATCCAGGAAGCAAAATCAAGCAACAACTGGGATGAATTGAAGTTAACAATAGACAGAGAAATTGCATTATTATATGACATCAATATATGGACTCTTGTTGACAGGCAGAGTCACCCCAAGACAGTGAAGAAAAGTGAGTTTCTGTAAAAAGATGATTGTAAATGGTACTGCTGCTCATTACAAGGCCCAACTTGTTGCTAAGAGATATATGAAGATATCCAGGATTGACTACAGTAAAATCTTCAGGCATATGGCAAGGTACAGTACAGTACACTACATATAGTCATTGCCATATCTGCCGTGCATGATTTGTTACTGTACCAGTTATGCTTTATTTCAGCTTTCATAAATGGAGAGTTTATTGAAGAAATTTACATGGAACCTCTGGGGCATTATGAAAGTTGCTGTTGTTGGTACATTAAATTAGATGCTATACTTATGGAGATGGACTTTATACTTTCAGAGACATATCTCTGTATATAATACAAGAAAATAGATCAGAGACTGTTTAGTTAAGTTGTGTTTGTGGATGACTAATTACTAGCATTTTAGTAGAGGCATATCCTGGAGTAGAGATTAAAGTTGAAAGACTTAGGGCCTGTACATCACCTCCTAGGCTTAAGAATCTTGCAAAACTTGGAAACAGGAACTGTCACCGAAGATCAAGAAGAATTTATTGAAGCAGTACTTAGCAAGTGTGCAATGCTAGATGCAAAATCAGTCAGTACTCCCACTGACAAACACACTAAATTTACTAAAGTCATGTCACAAATAAGCAATAGAGCATATGAAAAATGTTTCTTTTCAGAGCACTGTTTAAGTCTGATGCTTGCAAGTCTCCCAGAAATTACACATGATGTAAACTAAGTGATTCAGTTTGCCATTAATCCTGGGAACCAGTACTGAACTGTAAATAAGAGAATCATGTATTACCTTGGGGGTTCATCTTCCTTGACATTAGAGTTTCAAAGCACGGGAATTCTAAACTCAAATTTTCTGTGAAACCAGTTGGGGATCAGTTTAGGATGACTGTTGTTCTTACATGGGAAGTATGTTTGTACTAGCAGGTGCAGCCATCAACTGGACGAGCTGAAAGCAACCCACTGTAGTCCTATCCACCACTGAGGTTGAGTATATTGCGCTAACAGATGCTGCCAAGGAAGTCTTATACCTGAAAGAGATGTTATGTGAATTAGGTCCTCAAAAACAGAGGTACAATAGACTTGTCCTACAGTACAAAGCATCATGGGCAGTTTAAGCACATAGCTCTTAGACATCAGCTCATATGTGAGCTGGTAGAGAAGAAGTCTGTAAGTGTAACCTTTGTTGTAAGTGAAGATATTATCACAACCCCTGAGTGTTTTCCCGAAGGGATGTGAACTGGAATACATTTGTTGTATTGACTTATTTTCATTGTTTATTTAGTGCATAACCCAATGTTTTGTGGTTACAGGTGGACTTTGCCAAAATGTTTTGAATAAAGTATAATGAGTTTTACTCTATGTAACCAGAGACAACCCAGAGCAAGGGGATATTAGAGAGCAGTGCACTTCAGCACTGTATCCTGCACACTTCTGGGCACTGGGACATGGAGTCACCGGGAGGTCTGACCTCTGACCCAGTGATGTCATGGCACATGCACAGCCAAGTGTGCACCATTGTGCACATAGCTGATGATGCTCTTCTGATATTGCATTATATTGTATGCTGATGCTGTATGTGTATCTGTAGCAGATTGACAGTAAAATAAATGAAAATGCTTATCTTGAGTAAGTTTAAGCAGAAAAGAATCCAGTTTGTTGGAGGTGCAGGAGAACCAGACCCAACGCGTTTTGTCCTATTTGGGCTTCCTCAGGGGGAAGCATTTTCATTTATTTTATTCCTGTTAACAGTTTGTCTGTTCGTTTTATATGTTTTTGGAAAATAAAAAATTATTTACGGAGATCATTCTCCTTTTTATGGTTGAGGATGGATACCTCTGGTGTATGAAGTAGAGAGTGATCCCTGGTAATACACAGAACAGGAAGGAGCATTATTTCTATATGCATCACATTTTGCTTTGTCTGGTACGCAGAATTATTTACGCTTTTTATCCACTCTAAATGGTATAAGGAAATACTACACCATATTAAGTTTATGGGCTTGGTTAGAGCCCTCTCTTTTAAGGTCCATTTAAGAGGGTACCTGTCCTTGGATTGATATCCAGAACCTATTGGCATTACTTTGTTTCCTGACCATAGGAGTGTGACCTGGACATCAGATAAGCTTTTTTGAAAGTTACTTTTTGGTACGCACATTACTTGAATTGAGCACAAATTGCTTTATTTTAAATACTGCACTATTAGGCGCACATTTTCTTATTTTTCAGCACCCAATTTTCCCTGTTGCCACATGGATTATTAGAAGATTGCAGCCACCTGTTATCATCAGGAGTGTGTTTTTCCCCCATACACGAGTGTCATAAAGAAACAATTGGTGACAATCTGTCATAAGACTATTCACAGAAGGATTTTAAAAAATGTGTGCGCTAGTATTCTTATATTTCTGTAAAATATATATATATATTTATATATATATGTATATATATTAATCCATCACAAATACACAGAATTACATAATGCACACACTTAGACTTACATGCTTACACATAAATGCTCGTATGTGTAACTACATGCATACACATACGCACGCACCCACATATACGCACGATGCATACTAGCGAATTTACACAATTATCTTACACTCATATATGCACGTACTTATAAAAAGGTTCCTTCACATTAAACGTAATAATAGAGGTTTTAGGAGCATAGATTTATGTTGTGAAATGTATGTATATGGAATTTAAAGTATAGAACATAGTAGACAAGTCATGTTTGGTACCATTCTAAATCCCTGTTTATTTGCAGATCTCCGGTTCTATCGGCAAGGAAATCGTATCTTGCGTCCGCAAGTTAAGGAATATAGGGAATTGGTGGTTAGAATTTATACATGTATACATTTATATATAAATGTATGTAGTGTCTGATAGCCAGGTTAGCATTTCTTCGGCGGGAAAACCACACAAAACAACTGTTGGAGTACCAGGACATACCCCTGATAGCATCATAGGAACTGACCTATGATCTACATCATATCAGAATGACAAGAAGCAAGAACCAGTGTAATCATGGCAATTCATTTCTATTGTTGTATATGTGATCTGTGTGGTATATAGGCTAGGGCTCTGTGAACTGTAAGGGAGTCATTTTCCCTTACTAGATGACTGCAGGCTTTAGGATTGATGGCTGAGTACTGGATTCCAGAGCACTAGCATACTGTATGTATTTGGTTGTACCTTTGTATTATACTTGCTTTTTGATCTAATTGTCTAGATAAAAGCGTGTTAATACTTTTTGATTTATAATATAACTTTTTGAGGTGTTGGAACCACAATTTGTTTGGAAAGCAATTATTTCTTATTGTGACTTGTAACTCTAAACAGCGACAATTTGGGTATATAGATTAAGGGGTATCAATTGCCTGCATAGAGCGGAAGATGTGGCTGGGCAATGGGTCCATATTGGGGGCGGGGATGCACAATTGCGTCATCGTTGGTCCGGCTCACTCCTCACAATGCTAAAAATAAAGCAATTCAGCGTGAATTGTGTCATCGGGCCCCCCCACTGCGGGGATTTCTAGTAGGTAGTCGGGGGCAGGCAGCAGCTGGGAGGCTTGCCTGCCTTTCCGGGGGGTCGGGAGCGGCACCCAATATTCGGGAGGCTCCAGACCAAATCAGGAGGGTAGGTCAGAATGAAGCAAGAATTATTTTGAATAGCAAATCATTATTTGTAGGTACAGTCAGGTCCATAAATATTGGGACATTGACAGAATTTTCATATTTTGGCCTCTATTCACCACCACAATGGCTTTGAAATGAAACAAACAAGATGTGAGTTAACTGCAGACTTTCAGATTTAATTTGAGGGTAATTACATCCAAATCAGGTAAACGGTGTAGGAATTACAATGGTTTCTATATGGGACTATCAACTAAAAAAGCTATTTCATGGACAGGTGTTGGCTATTCCCTCGTTATTTCATTATCAATTAAGCAGGTAAAAGGCCTGGAGTTGATTCTAGGTGTGACATTTGCATTTGGAATCAGTTGCTGTCGACTCTCAATATGAGATCCAAAGAGCTGTCACTATCAGTGAAGCAAGCCATCATTAGGCTGGAAAATCAAAACAAACCCATCAGAGAGATAGCAAAAACATTAGGTGTGGCCAAATCAACTGTTTGGAACATTCTTAAAAGAAAGAACGCATCAGAGAGCTCAGCAACACCAAAAGACCCCGAAGACCATGGAAAACAACTGTGGTGGATGACAGAAGAATTATTTCCCTGGTGAAGAAAACCCCCTTCACAACAGTTGGCCAAATCAAGAACACTCTCCAGGAGGTAGGTGTATATGTGTCAAAGTCAACAATCAAGAGAAGACTTCACAAGAGTGAAAATAGAGGGTTTACCACAAGATGTAAACCATTGGTGAGCCACAAAAACAAGAAGACCAGATTAGAGTTTGCCAAACAACATCTAAAAAAGCCATTACAGTTCTGGAACAACATCCTATGGACAGATGAGTCAAAGATCAACTTGTACCAGAGTGATGGGAAGAGAAGAGTATGGAGAAGGAAAGGAACTGCTCATGATCCAAAACATACCACCTCATCAGTGAAGCATGGTGGTGGTAGTGTCATGGCGTGGGCATGTATGGCTGCCAATGGAACTGGTTCCCTTGTATTTATTGATGATGAGACTACTGACAAAAGCAGCAGAATTAATTCTGAAGTGTTTCAGGCAATATTATATGCTCATATTTAGTCAAATGCTTCAGAACTCATTGGACGGTGCTTCACAGTGCAGATGGACAATGACCCAAAGCATACTGCAAAAGCAACCAAAGAGTTTTTAAGGCTAAAAAGTGGAATGTTATGCAATGGCCAAGTCAATCCCCTGACCTGAATCCGATTGATCATGCATTTCACTTGATGAAGACAAAACTGAAGGGAAAATGCCCCAAGAACAAGCAGGAACTGAAGACATTTGCAGTAGAAGCCTGGCAGAGCATCACCAGGGATGAAACCAAGCGTCTGGTGATGTCTATGCGTTCCAGACTTCAGGCTGTAATTGCCTGCAAAGGTTTTGCAACAAAGTATTAAAAAGTGAAAGTTAGATTTAGGATTGTTTAGTTTGTCCCATTACTTTTGGCCCCTTAAAAAGTTGGAGGCACATATAGAAACTGTTGTAATTCCTACACCGTTCACCTGATTTGGATGTAATTACCCTCAAATTAAATTTGAAAGTCTGCAGTTAAAACACATCTTGTTTGTTTCATTTCAAATCCATTGTGGTGGTGAATAGAGGCCAAAATATGAAAATTCTGTCAATGTCCCACTATTTATGGACCTGACTGTGAGATTGATTCTTTAAGAATACAAATACAGAATATTATTAAATGAGATTTAATAGGACTGTGTAAAAAATACATACATAAATGTATACAAGTATCTATGCAAAACAACATACAGGAATATTAATGTAAATCAGTTTATACATATGACTTGTTGTTCAAAACAGTCAATATTTTGACAGCATTAGACTAATAGGACAATGCTGACAATGTTATATTGTTACTTCAATCATTATATAAACATGATGTTAAAAGTTACTGAAACGCTGCCCCACACACCTAACCAACTAACCAACTCAGCCAATTTCAGCAGACCAGATAACTTCTCTCCAATTTGTGATGTCACAGAAGTAGGCAGACAGTTCCTGCCTACTTCTGCATGTTTTAAGTAAATAAATACATAAATAAATATTTGTTACAAATTTGAACATCAATATGTGTAGTTATTATTATTTTTAAACTGAGGACGCAGTTAACCACTCACCGTAACTGGTTAATATTTTTTTTTTTAAATGCTCTAAAATTAAAATTTTTAATTAAATTATCATGTAATGTAAATAATAGCCATTTAAACCTGATTCAGTATTACTTTATTGACAAATATGCAGATTTGTTAATAAAATTAGATTAACTAAGGGTTAAATAGCTATTATTTAGATAAATTGTTCATTAAAAATAAATCAACAATTTTGGGGTCATTTTGAAAAAAAAAGTTTTATACAATTATTTTTTTTACTGTATAAAGCACAGGTTGACAAGGGTGGCATGTGGGGCAATATATAGCCATACAGGGTGCTAAACAGTATATAGGCTCATAGAATGTAGTCTATATGGATGCACAGGCTTACAGGAGAGGAGGCACCATGTGTGCTAAGTTGAGGTGAGGCAGTATCAGGTATTTTATGGATGCATAGGGTATCAGGTGCACAGGGGGACAGGGTGTCAGGTACTATATGAATATATGGGTGCACAGGGGGACAGGGTGTCAGGTACTATATGGGTACGGTCCCATATGCAGTGGACTTACAAAAGAATGTTATTGACCTAGCCACCGTCTTGTGCAAAGAGACGCCCACTGTTGGCATCTCACATCTGCCGCCTATGTACAAAAGCAAAAATATTGGGAACATTGGCCGCACAGCAGTCGCACATCGAACTTCTGAGCAAGCCTATGCTGTGACTAAGAAAAAAAGGGTCAGGTGACCCAAAAAGACTCTATTAGGGAGCACTGTTATAGCTGTTACTATCCACCATAACGGCTCTCCTCCATCATGGATCCCAGACATTGCTAGGCAGGTACTATATTGGTGCACAGGGTGACAGGGGAGGGGGTGTCAGTAACAGTATTATATGGGCACACAAGGTGACAGGGGAGGGAGGTGTCAGTTGCTATATGGGCACTCAAGGTGACAGGGGAGGGGGGTGTCAGTTACTACATCGGTACATATGGTGACGGGGAGAGGGGTAACAGTTACTATTTGGTAACACAGGGTGACAGGAGAGGAGTTGTTAGTTACTATATGGACTCAGAACGTGTCAGGGAGAAAGTGTCAGTTGCAGGTGCACAGGGTGACAAGCAGTATGGTGGCAAATGCTGTAGTCACATTAGGTAATGAGCTCACTCCACACCTCTGACCCCGGCCACATCCACACCTGCTACTGGTGTCCGGCATCAGCATAGCTCCTCCACTGAGCTGATGATTAGCTCCCTCCTCATCTCTGCCACAATCGCAGTGTCATGGTTTGTTAAAGATCTGATGTGGGGGCTTCATTTAGCTATACTATCATATAGCAGTGCATATGAGGCTTGTAATAATACATATGCTGTTCAAATTTCCACTTAGCATGCCATATGTAGTATTTAGTACAGCTCAAAAGGTTAGGTTCTTGTGGAGAGGTTAAATGGGCTGAATAGCGGTGTTATAAGGGAGCCGGCAAAAACTCCTTCCAGTCTCCGGTGTTTCTGTGCATTCAACTGCCCAACAACAGATCACAAACTGCCATGAGAGCGCAGAGGGAGAGAGGAGGATTCTGGGACACATGGCTCCCTTCAGGGGAGCTCCACTGACCTCAGCTGCTCCTAGGATAGGAGCTGTAGTCCCAGGTAAGCATGGTGGGTGTGGGGGATGGGGGGTGTAGGATCACTATCGGCAATCAGAAAGGCAGGAGAGACCAGACTGCAGATGTTCAACATCTGCAGTCCAGAGCCAAGAGGTGACTGTGACAAAAGTAGGTGGACACTGCCAACCAGTGTCCACCTACTGTGCTTATAGTAAACTGCAGTTTATGCTTTAGATATTTGTGCACTGTTGATTTTTCTGGTTTTGGAATTCAGTTGACCTAACTTTCCCCTTGATAAGCTGTTCATCAAATGTTGCACTTTCATGTTTTTTCCCTATTGCTAATATTGCTATATTGTCTTCCATTACCTAATAGTTTTAATTACTGTGGTTTCTGAAATGCATTCAAAAAAAGAATACATTACTTTTTGTTAACCTTAATGTTCCACTACAATCAACAAATAACATGAGCCAAGTTGTGGTTCAGCCAAAGTTTGCATAATTTTTATAGAATGAGTTTCACATGTACATAGGTTTGAAATATTATTCTTCCCCACCCATACTAACTGTAGATTCTCTAATTGTTGGCTGACCCTTTGTACACTCTATGGATACAGGAAAGTAGAGTGACGTTTAAGCACTTGGTGTTGTATGTATCATCTGGTTAATAGGAAAAGGGAAAGGGAAATAAACAAACAGTTAGTTTGACCTAAAACTTTATTGTTTGTTTTGGTGATTTCGAACATTGGTTTCCTTATCTTTAAAAAGAAAATAAAACCTTAAACAAAAAAAACAGATCTACTGTTTTAAATGTATATATGGAGATGCAAAAAAAATCTGCAGAATGTGTTCTTACCTATAATTTGGCATTATTTGATGTGTGTAGAACAGATGTACATAATGTTTTATTTTATCATAATTTAAATACTTTGTTATAAATTACCACAATTCAAAAAACACGTGAAAAGATATCAAATCTGTCATATAAACATTTGTTGACATAAACTAAGCAAAGTAATACTTATTTTACCTGTATTAAAATTGTTGTTAATACATCGTTTTGCTCTACTTTAGTAATGTGGTTAAAAAAATTTCACAAAACATTTGCATTGGAGAAGGAAGACGGCTCCAGTCCCAAATTCTGGGAATCATTAATTTTATTTTGGTGGCTTAATTTAGTCATCTTCCCAGAGTAGCCATTTAATAGTTTATTTTCATCATTTCATTACTAACTGAATTATATAGCTGTTGTTAATGACTGTGTAGTTGCTGCCAACAGAATCCACTGATTAAATGTAGATTAGGTGAAAATTGTGTATTTCCAGAGAATGTTGTCTTGATGTTTCCCAGTATTTTGAGACTACTGTCAGATAATTATTCTTAAAATAAAATTAAATAAACATGAAAACATTGTGATAAGAATTAATTTGTTTTATACCAAACCAAAGTCCACAACTTATAATAACATAACATACAGTATCTACATCCTGTGTAAGTTTATTTTATAGTATTTTTACTGTGCCTACAGAGAGCAAAATTATATAGTTTATTGGATTTTACTACATTTCTGTAGATTTCAGACTATTCATTTGTCCTACACTTAAATGTTTCTTATGCCTCTTTCAGGAGGAAATTTGACAATTGTGATTTTATAATGCTAAATAGAGGCTCAATCTTAAAAATGTTTCTAACAAAAGACCTGAATCAGAGATGCACGCAATGGCCATCACTACTGCAGTGGACCTACAAAAGAATGCTATTGACTTAGCCGCCGTCTTGTGCAAAGAGACGCCCACTGTTGGCATCTCACATCTGCCGCCTATGTACAAAAGCAAAAATATTGGAAACATTGGCCACACAGCAGTCGCACATCAAACTTCTGAGCAAGCCTATGCTGTGACTAAGAAAGAAAAGGTCGGGCAACCCAAAAAAGACTCTATTAGGGAGCACTGTTATAGCTGTTATGAGCCACCATAACGGCTCTCCTCAATCACGGGTCCACTCATTGCTAGGCGATCAGGACACTGCGTCACGCAAGCTGCATTATCTGGTAGTCCCAGTGATTGCTAGGCTACTAGGACTCTATGCAGTTGCAGTGCCTTCTGGTCCAGGCTTTGTTACTAATACGTGTAGCCCAGAAGCTGCAATTCATATGTCAAATAAAGTGCTGATTAGCTTTCAGTGCTGTTAAAAGGCAGTCAGTTCCACACTTTCATGCCGGTGATAGTCCTTCTTGGAGCCTTGTCATTCAGTCCCTGCTCTTGGTTACTGTTCCTGGTAGCTGTCTTTCTTAAGGATTTATTAAGAGAAGTGTTTCACTTCTGTGCATTACCTCTCCTGAAATATACTTCCCCTGATAGTATATTGCTGTGGGACCTGTGCATTCATTCCCTGCTGAGCAATCCACCTGTGCCTTGCTGGAATCACTGTTTTAAATACCACTGCTTTTCTATATTGAGTTGCTGTGCTATGCAGCTGCAATAATAGTGACTGTGTTTAACCATTGCTACTGCATTAAGAACTGTGGTGCAGATCTGAGTGTACTATTACTTGTAGTCCACTTATGGTTAAATACTGTGTGGCACTTCGAGAATTGCATTACTCTAGATGATATCCAAATCCTGTTTGCATTTTATACCCTTGCTATTACCTGTTCCAGTGTACTGGATAAAACTAGTATCAGTACTTCACTTAACTGTGTCTTTGTCAGATTACTGTTGCTTATATACTACTACTCCAGTTATTACCTAGTGATCTCCTATCTGTTACATAACCCCCTACTGTTTGGAAGTATAAGACCTGATGACGGCCTAAGTACCGGTGTGTGTGTCTAACACTAAGGGAACACTGGGTGGTTGTTATAGGCACAAGACCCTCCATAGAGGGACTCTAGGGGTCTTATGTAATAGTGCAGGACTATACTAACAATAGCAGATTAAGTATTACATAAAATGTAACTTTTATTAACAATGTAGAAAAAATGTTAAAATTGACTTACAAAACAAACACCAAGGTATAGAGTTGTGTGTGAAAGATACACAGTGAGGGAAAGTGGGATCATCCCTCTTGGGGTGGCATAACATAACGACAAATGATTACATACAATATTTTAAATATTATATACACCAAAATGTATCATAAGATTCAAAAGATGTAGAGATTGAACTCTTGTAAATCACTGCACCACTTGTGCACATATGGAGCACTGTCACTACTTACTCTGCACCTTATATTCAGGTAAATAATAAGCAAAAGTCAGGGAGATGACTTACCTCCCAGTAGATCTGTCCCGTTGAAGTACTGACTTCCATGATTATGATACAGGAGTCCAATGCATGCGCATCCAGCAGGGGAGTGAGAAGAAGAGGACTCCGGGGACTTATCATGGAAAGAGGCTCATAGGCTTCTATATGCAATGCATCTTTAGATAGTGTTGTCTATTGGGCTGAACCTCTGGAAAGCAAAACTTGCTGCAAATGGGCACATTGCAGCCCCAAATAATTCAATGGACACTTCTGTGCTGGTGGTCCTTAGTGCATGTCTCCGATATCTGCTGCAGACCATTTAATACATATATATGTATTAAAATGGTCTGCAGCAGATATCAGAGACATGCACTGCGGTAAATCTCAGAAAATGGCAATTCTTAGAGGTTTGACCTAATTTTATTGATACATCCCACCCTTAATATCTAGAAGATCTAAGAACTTGAATATGTATACAAAATAACTGAATACATTATATACAGTATCAATAAACCATTTAAATATTTTTATTAAATTCTTGGTGTTTTTGTTTTTTTATACATATAAGATCTGTCAACTATTCCACTTAAATGCACGACGAAACTGATATTGCAGTAAATAAAACTTCAAATGGCTTGTGTTTATGTTTCAGGTACAGGTGCTAAATGTTGTAGGTTGTCTTTTCATAAATCTACAGAGAATACAAAGTGAATGTCGATGGTTACCTTTTTACATAATTCATAAAAGCATTTTCAATTTGAGACTAAAGGAATTTGTTAGAGACCGGAAATGTTTTATTATCTAGAAACTGATGCTTTATAGTACAAATAATTATCATTGTCTATTTAAACTTCATTAAATTTTCTTATTAGAGATATTAAATCTTGTAATAAAGTCTAAAAATTAGTAGCCTGCACCTCTGCAATTTTAGCCTTAATACAGAGAACGAGTCAAGTTCATGTCCCCTTATGCAAGCTATTAGATTAGGGAGGACATCATCCCATCTTAAGCCTCTGACTCCCAGCCACTAAACTTGCCAAGTAGAGCAGTTGCCTTAGAAGGGCTGAGCCACCCAATAAATGAATATATATTACAAACCAAATGGGTGAGCCTTCTTGATGTGCATCTATAATCAGAATAATCTCAAAACGTCAGCAAGACAATACAAAAAACAAGAATACATCCTCAGACATTGACAGGCAGCAGAAATAGCAACACAATCGGATAATGGTATGTAAGGGTTAGCATGACAGGGAAGGTGACACAGTAAAAACATCTCCCTCAGGGACATTTTATTTATTTTCTTTATAAAATTGTTTTTTAATCTATTATTTTTTTTTATTATTCCCTCGAGGAAATTTATTTTTTCATCCAAAACCCTTCGCATCCCAACAATGGTGATGAGTAAAAGTGTGGCTCAACCTTGCAAGGAGTGCACAACTAACATTTATCAGCATGATGAATATTATGCTTCTATGCTAATGATTGCTCACCAACCTAGCAACTGGTTATTGCTAATGGAACAGCCCTCCTCAGCAGGGCAGGTTGTAGTACCTATCTGAAATGAATGCATCCCATAATGGAACAAACTGTAATTTGGTAAAAGAAGAGGTGTCCACATGTGCCAGCCAATGGGAACAGCACAACTGTGTGTAAACCGGCAAACTTAATTGATAGACAACTAAATAGGGCACACTTCTGATTGTGTCTTTAAAGCAATCCAATCCCCCCAACATTCGGCACCAGAACACCGGAATCAAAGAGGTCTTGGATGAAGCCACCAACTCACAAACTCTAAATGCTCTATAAACTGCCATAGAAAAAGCTACCTGATAAAGCTACGTCTGCCACTATGTCTACAATGGACCATAAAAAACCAACTTTGTTAGGCTACCTCTTATCCTCCCTAAACCTTTCGGAACACCCAGTTCTTCATTGCCTTATTAATAAAAAAATGGTTCCGCCAGATCATCCCTGTCATATCATTTAGACAAATATGCAATGCCTGCGAAAGTTGTCTAAGTTTACACCTGGGATCCCGCTTCCTTATCATAACATAAATCATATGCACTAAGGCATTGCTTGCCAGGTTTACCTGGGATCTGCTCCCAGGCTCTTCAAGCCACCAGGTAATACCGTCTAGTTGACAGCGCCAGAGACATGGTTGCCAATCCTTCTATACCAGCTAGACAAACCAGTTCTATATATTGCTGTCCTGAAATTAGACAATACATCACATTTCTGATTATTATTAATAGCCTGCATTACTCCTAAATTGTTACACTAGAATTCTATGTTCAGGTTACTTTATCTATTGCCCAAAGCTATATGCTACCAATATTGGAAAAAAGGTCCAATAGAATCTTATTTGCCATGTCAATAGTCATAATGTTGACACTGCAATGTTGACAGTTATGATGTCAACATTGGCAAAATGTCTACAACAATGTGTTGAAGGGTAAAATGTCAATATTGTCAGAATGTCAATATTTGGGTTAGAGTGGGAGGGTTAGGATTAGGCTGTGGAAGGGAAGTTCGGGTTAGGCACTAGAGGGAGGGTTAACTGTAGGGATTAGCGTTAGGGAGAAGATACTCATCCAAATGCTGGAAGATCGAAGGTCTGACCCAAAAGTCACAGTCACATGACCAATAGGACCTGGAAGATGCCACTGGAGCTGCTGCAGCCATCATGAGCAGGTAATTGACCACTGAGCCATCAGGGATTTTTTTTTGTTTAATAAATAATTATTTTTTTTCAAAGGGAATTTTTAGAACGATTGTCAGTATAAGACAAATAAATAGAAAGATAAATATATTGCATACACAAATAGAGCATAGATAATCAACTGCTTAACAGCAAAGCATCAGAGCATAAATAAAATGAACACAGTTGAGTATTAGCATGAAACAACTGAAATGTACACAATTGTACAGGAGTAGGAGTACGAAAGAAAAAAGACCAAGGAAAAATAGACACGTAAGGAGAGAGAGGCGAGCAGTGCTCATCTTCTATATAAGTGAAGGAAAAATGAATGGTAGGGAGAAGAAAGTCCCCGGAGGGGGTATCTGAATAAAAAATCAGGCCTGCGGCAGAAGAGCTGCATAGGGTACTGAAGACTTAAAATCAATTCAGCTAAACCATAGTGCCACAAATTCAGAATGCTTTTCAGGGGCTTAGAAAAAGATGTCATCCATAGCCATGTAAAAATCAAGGCATTGACACCATTCCCAAACTGTAGGGTGAGCATGAGAGTGCAGTGGACTGGGAGTCCTGCCCTGGCAGCATTTTTAATGTGCTTGAGAAATTACTATTTATACCTTGATACAGGAATGGTCGAATGAGAAAGAAGCCAGAAATCAGATCCAGATGGTACCAAATGACCTAAAATTTCTGAAGCCAGGGCAAATATTTTCTGCCAAAATGGGATAATGAGTGAGCAATCCCACCAAATATGTATCATCGTACCTGTTATCTTGCAGCACCTCCAGTAGAGAGGGGAGATTGTGGGGAAATACTTGTGAATAACAACTGGGCAATGGTACTATCTAGTCAAAACCTTGTATTGTGTTTACAGGACCTCTAAGATAAGGGAGCAAGCATTGGTAACTTTGTCCCTTTTAACTTGTGCTACAAAGAGGGTCTGAGGTATACAAACCATGCAGTAGGATTTTATATTTTCATGAATAGCGTGTGTGGGTGAAGTATGGTGGGAGCACATAGACTCAAAGGGCATCATATGTAGGGAATATCTCCCAAGGAATTACACAAAATGCTGAATCATCAAATAAACCCACAAGTCTCATTCTGTGAGGTGTTAGCGCATAATTCCAGAAAAGTCAGGGAACGACCCTCAGATACTAAATGTCCCCTGTAGTGATCCCAGCTGCTGACCAAGTTGAAATAAACCACCCCGATGTTCCAGGATTAAAGAGTTGGTTGTGTAAAATGGGAGTAAGAGGGGATGGCACTGGAGATACACCACTTCTGGTACGGAGCGGCCTCCACGTCTCAAGTGTAGGGCCAACTGTTGGATGGAATGAACAAGTTATTTTAGAACACCATAGGAGTGTGTTCAAGGGGAGATTAGATGACAGGGCTTCCAATTCCAACCACTGCTTACCCACAGTCTCCAATCCAGAACCCTACTTAGAACAATGGCCTGATAATATGTCAAAATCAAATGCAGTTGCTTGACTCCCCTACATCTCTGTCTAAAATGTATCTTATGCTTAAATCTGGGCTTTCTCCCTTCCCAAACAAAGTTGAAAATAAGGGCATTAACCTCAGAAAGCATAGGGGTAAACCTATGGGTGGGTTGTCTGTAGTAAATAGAAGAGTTGGGAAATAACATTAATTTTATTAATATTTAAGCAACCCAACCCAGAAAACCACAGTAGAAGCCATTGATCTAATTCCTTATGAAGGGGGAGCAGTAAAGGGGCGTGATTAAGGGGAAACAGATCGGTTTGGCATCTAGAGATAAGAATGCTCAGATATCTAAGGTGAGAAAATTGCCATTTAAATGGAAATGATGCACCAAGTGCACATACAGTCTCTTGCAAAGCAGTGACATTGAGGGCAATGGATTTGTTATACAGTAGTTCATTTTAAAACTAGAAATATGGCTAAAGTGCTGAAGCCACCAGAGATTATGTTGACATTACAATGAATGTTGACATTATGACTGTCAGCTTATCATACCCAATCCTTTGCCATCAGCCCTGAGGAGTGACAACACGTCAACCAAAGTTCGGCACATCACTCACCATCCAAGTATGCTCCAAAACCCATGGCTCCTGATGCCATGTGAATAGCTATGGGCTATCTACAGGAAGCGAAAGCCATATTCTCTCACAAAATCCCTTAAGATCAACAAACTCAAATAATTTTTAATCTTCCTAAATTCTAAATGCATTCCTTAATGGAGTGGTAGCCCCTGCACCATGTGCGTGTATAAAAAACAGTAGTTCACCCTCCCCAATACCAAACAGTCTGCTATTAAAAGCATTTTAATTAATGTATGGGTGGAAGTGTCAGTATATCTGAAATATATGACTGGCATTGGGGATCTATGGGTAATATAAGTTAAGGTGTAACGAATGGCTGTGGATGTTATTAAACTTTTTAATTGGACAAGGGTCATGTACTCTGGACGCTTCTAATGGGAGGATTAACCCTCGTATATATATCAAAAGCTTGACAATGACTAATTTATAAAGTTCAAGCTTATTGTGTCAATTTTAACTTTATAAGTGGAACTGTAAATGCATGATAGGCCATAATTTTGGATTTGTAAACTTTAAAGAATGGGCTGCAAATTGCAGCACACGCCGAATCATGACAAGGTTTTCCATGATTTAAACATATAATATTTAAATTAGAACTGTACATACAGTACTGGAGAAAAATGAATGCATACGAAAGCATCATAAAGAAAATCCTATATTCTAATTTACTGTCACATTTTCATGCAGAGATGCAATGCAGCTTGGAGCTGTGTCACAAGCTACTACCAGTTGCCCAGAGATCTGTCTACCACAATCTGAAAAGACCTATATACTTGACACAGCCCAAAGTCATAGTACAAGCCTAGGAGGAGAGCAGATATATTTTGAAACACCACAGGTCCTATATTTAATACTGTATGTAAGGAACAGATAAACTGAGTTTCATCTTTGTCTTTATTGAGGTCTATACACACACACACATATATATGTTTATATATATATATATATATATATATATATAATTTTTATCCCTGAAGTGTATGTTCTTGAAAATTTTGTGTTTTGTCTCCTCCAAGAGAGTTTGAGATCAGAGATTACCATTATACCATTATATCTTCTATGTCTCATATTATCAATGTTTTCTATTAGAAGAATTTCAGAGGTTTTCCTCCTAAGTGGTTACAGTTGTTTCCATAGGATCAGTCAAATTAAGTTACTGAGTGTGTTGATTTTATGTTTCCGTTTTGCCTGGAACCCTGGGTATTGCTAGGCTCTCTGTGCATGACCTGGGACCTTAAGCAAACATTCCAATCTTTCTTAAAGTCTTAACACAAATGTCTGATGACTTCTGCTCTTAATTTCTCTTTACGAATAGAACCCCTGGGGATCACTCTTCTTGTGTGATAAAATACAATTATTTTCACTAGAATAAAAAAAGCAGTACATGGAATGAATGTGATAACGGAAAAGGCTATAGACAGCTTTTGTTTGAAATATTTACTTAACTAACTCATTGAGTATTTGATGCATAGGAATCCAGTTTAAAATCTAACTTTTTAACAACAATTTCTAAACTGCCTTAATATTAAACAAATTCTCTCTCAGATTATTTTTAAGCATTACAAAGTAATTTCAGTATTAAGCAACCTAAAAACCATTTGACACAGAGGACAGTGGTAGATCAGAATGAACATTTGTATATCTTTTACATATATTTATATGTCAGTCAATAAAATCTCAAATGCTGGAGATGTCCCTGAGAAGAGACATGGATGGTAGAAGGTTGAGAAAAAAAATCTCACTTAAAAAAAGAAGCAATCTGGATTAAGAAATTTAACACTCAGCACTTCAGTGGGTGAAATAGGTAAAATGACCTCATCCTATTTACTTAAATTTATCCTCTGTAAATATCTACTTTATTTAAATATACAGTAAATGGTCTTTAGTTATCTTAGTTATTTTGTTACTTTAATTTGTTTATTTAGTGTTCTTTTTTTCAAATAGTACACAGAGTAACTGTGATTTACAGAGTAACTTAGGTACACACTACGGGCCTGTTTCAGAATTGAACGTTATTCTGATGTTTACGTAGTTGAGCGATTATCGATAATTTGTGTATGCATCACAGCCGCATTGCACACACGCTGCAACTGAATTGCGATCTTGGTCGCTGTGAGGATTCACTCGAAATTGATTGATAGTTCTGTGGGCGGTTACGAAGAGTTCCGGCCAAAATGCGGGCGTTTCGGGGCCGTTTCCTGGGGCATGGACTAGCAAGTGTCTGCGAACACGCACGCAGAGAACAAAACTCCAGCGTCTCAGTTACCACGCCCATTTTGAGTGAACATAGACTTACTCAAGGTGATTAGCATATTTTAGCCATTGCGATCTGTGAGGTTATGCAGTTGCATATGCGTTATCGTCCATCTGTGAATCAGGTCCTATAAGAGTATCTGTCCAATCTGGGTAGTTGGAACGGAAATCTTGTAATGTATGGGAGCAAATAACAATCACTGTGGCGGCATGCTTTTGTTCCAATGCATTTTATTATTTTGCATGCCTGCCTAAACAGACACCAGCAAAAACAGTTTTTAAGTGCAAGTCACATGATTGCTGCTCCACAGCTTCTACTTTCCTGCACTTCTAATAGTAATAGTTACTGAGCCCTAAAAACTAGGGGGTATATTTACTAAAGTGCAGCTTTTAGAAGTAGAGTTGTTGCCCATAGCAACCAATCAGATTCTATTTATCATTTATCTAGTATCTTCAAGAACATAATCACTAGAATCTTATTGGTTGCTATGGGCATAACTTCCACTTCTAAAAACCCGCACATTAGTAAATATACCACTAGGTGTGTGTGCTAGGTTAAAAAATTAAACATGAGAATCACCGCAGGTTCATTCGATATATTGTAACAGTAACTGGTATAATATACAACAGAGTAACAATGTTCTAATATTGATGATAAATAGAGAGATCCTATAAAGTAGTAATATTAAATATGCAATATCCCTTCAAGATTTACCAGAATCCTTATGATAGGGTTTGTATTCTTAATGTTCTTTAACAATGAGATAAAGAGACCGAAGATCAAGTGCTTAGTATTCAAATCCATAATCTATGAGAAGGAATGCCTGGACTTAGGGCCTGATGAGAGATGTGCACTAACCCGATGGTTAGTGCACATCTCCAATGTTTTCTTCTTTGCGTGTGTGTATGACCCATTCTGCACATGTGCAATATGGGTCCTGCGATAACCCACAAAGTTCCCCCAAGCCTCTGCCTGATTGACAGGCAGAAGCATTTGGGGGTGGTGTGGGCCGGGGATGGCCTGCGTTCCCAGATATTCCCCATTTTCTGGGAGTGCTGAGGCCAGGTTCTGCGTCCATGGATGCAGATTTCCTGGCCTCACAAGCTGCCAGGGCCGGGTCAGGCTATGCTAAGCTTCAGCTGTAGCAGCCTGGCCAAAGAGACAACAATCATGACCAATGGTCACGATTGTTATGATGGTGATCCAAGGCTGTGACCTCGGTCACAGCGCTAGGTTCACACAGATGCAGCAAGGAGGTGTCTGTTCCTAAAGACACCTCCTGCTGCATTTGCATTTGAGATGGACGGATTGCACAGCAGCTTGTATGCAGCTCTGCAATTCTGTCCATCTCTGAATCATGCCCTTAGTCTCTGTGTTAATTTATCTATAATATACAAATCACGATGCTATGTGTATTGAAAGAACAAATTGTGAGTGGAGAGCGACACATTGCTGCCCCACAAAGCAAAGGTCTAACCTGAGATAGCAGTGCTGCTGTGAATCTCTGTCATGGAAGGAGGCTAAGGTGTGTTTCTACGTCCTCATTCCAACAAGGAGTCAGAGTTCAGAGGCATCCTCAGGATAGTGACTGTACAGTTCTGTTTTAGATAAGCTATCCACACAGGGGGCCTGATTCAGACCTGCTCGCGAGCGCATAGTGGGGTAGTGGGGTGTTGGGGTACTGCACGCGTGCCACGCGCATGTGCATGGCCCGGAGCGAGAGAGAAATTCGGGACTCACTGTTAGAGCAGGAAGCTCTCTGGGGCTTGCGACAGATGAGATCCTACCACAAGGGTCTCGTCGCAAGCCCCGATGGTCGCAGTGGTCACCCACAGCTTAGCGAGCGGCCAGGAGGCCGCAACAAAAAAAAATAAAAACGCCCTGAATCAGAGCGAGCGCTCTTAAAGAGTGTCTGGCTCTGAAACAGGCCCAGAATTCATATGGAATACCCCTTGTATGGAAAGCAGTTCAAGGTAGTGCTCATCCCACCTTTCATGGCATGTATCTTTACAAAGTGTATCAGTGGTTATTGGAATAAATATCATGAAATATCAGCATAAAGAAGTAAAGAATGCTATACAAAATTATTTTACTTTGCTTTGATTTATTGGGTTAACATACAATGTGTTTTTTTAAGCACAAAAACCCTCAATCCAATGCTGCCTAAGGTTGGAATGTATTTTATTTCCAAAACAATATTCATAGTTAGAAACATACATTATGAAGACTAATTGTTTACATTGATAGATCGGAACCAATCTTCTGTAATTAATCACCAGCCCAAGTTCATTAGTGTATGTCAGATCCCTGCATTACTGAGATTTCAGGAGACAGAATCACCACCACCACACTTGGCTTCAAGATTCTCTCAGGCTATATTTGTGGGTAGACAATAATATAAAACACAGCGTTCATACAATTGCAACATATCAGAATATTCACATATTATATCTCAATGTAGCAGTTCTTTGTTAGCATTCATTAAATTATTACTATCTGTACACGTGGGAATGTTAGGGGGGTAAGGATACACAGTCTTATTCATAACATTATCTGCATGTCTATACATTCCAAGGTTCTTCGGCTCATAGCTCAGCAGAAATCAGTCTTTGTAATATTTCACATTTAAAGCTATGAATATTTAAAGGCACACACCATCTTGTGACAAGATGGAGTCTTAGTGTGGATAGCATAATAACAGATTTATTAATATATTCTAGTAAAACAAATAACAATGGACAGTTTGGGCTACATTTATCATTGGATGCATTTTGTATGTGTTGAGGTACATCTATTTCAAAACACAGCATTGTTTATGTATGCCAGGTGTACAAATACAATACTGTACATGTAGCAAATGTGTATATTTATACCCCAATATAGCATAAAAATGCAGCGATGTGTCCTTATAGATCTATCCTATGGGGCACATGGTACAACTTAGATGCCACAAGTGGCCATTACTGGGCTTTCATACTTTTTCCAAAATGTAGCATTTTATTTACACCATAGCCACATACAATCTCACTTAGGCACAGTAGATTCAGTGGCATCCCTACCTGTTGATGCACCCTATGTGGGTAGGGGTTGGCAGCTTAGCAGTGTGCATGAAAAAGCAGGTGCAATCTCGTGACAAGGAGGCGTGACCTCGCGGATGGGGGTAAACCCTGGTTTTAGTCTCTCTGGAGGTCCCGGAGGTGCGGGTTGCCCCCGGCGACCAGTGTACATGTAGTGCAGGCTTACTCACTGTGACTGGAGCCGAGTGCTGCATGTAATTCTGCAGTGCAGCACCCGGCTCCTGTCAATGAGGGGGTATCTGCACTTTAATGTCACCCCTCGGTGGGTGGCACCCAGGTGCGGTCCACACCCCCCTTGGGATACCACTGAGTAGATTAGCACTTTGGTTACAAAGGAATTGTTATAAAGTCAAAGATTAAGGGCCTCATTCGGAGATGTATGCAAATCTCCGATGGTTATAGATCTGCGCATGTGCAGTGCTGAGTATGTGTAGATCTTGTACTACAAGATCACTCACAGTGCCCCCTAAGCTGCAGCAGGGTTTACATGCTGCAGCCATTTGGGTACAGAGAGAGGTCGGCAACAGAGACTGTTTTACAAAACAAGGGCGTGTCGGCGATGTTTTGTAGACATGCTGAGACTATGGTTTGCATCTTCAGATGCAGATTTCCTGGCCTCAGCAGACGAGTTCCGGAGTCCTTTCTGAGTAAGCTTAGGTTTACTCAGATGACCAATGGCTGCCCAATGGTGATCTGGGCTTGAAGTCCACAGCCTTATATATATCCCCATGCATTGAAGATCTGAAGAGAGCTAGATACTGTGTGAGCTTTTGGTTATCTTCAGTGCTTTTGTTTAATAAGCACTTCAATAAGTTTAATAAACTGAGTGTATACACAATGGGAAACACACTTGACAGAATAACAGAGAAACAGTAGGTAGTGTAATAAGTGCACTATATCCCTTTGCAGCCTAGGTGTACCACTATGGGATACAAATATAACAATGGCAAAAAATGTGGTTTACCTGAGCGCTGGGAATATGGCAAATATAATATCTGTTATATTTGCCATATTCCTAGCGCCCAGGTAAACCACATTTTTTTGCCATTGTTACACTTGGCAGAATGTCTCTCTGATTTTGGGCTCTGGGTTTAAAATTGGATACCATTTGTATTGTATTGTATTATCATGTATGGGTGAAGGCAATGTTAGGTAATACACTACAATAGCTTATTGTTCACCATATATTTTCGTATGTAAATTATATACAACTGACAGATTGTTTTGCACTATTATTTAGCTTTTTTCTATTTAAATAAATATGGGTTGGCATGAGGTAATTTTCATATATTGAGTTTAATATATGTTTTGATATAAGTTGTTTGTGTACAAGTCTTAAATTCTCACTTCAATTCTACCACTCTCCAGCACACCGATGACTACATAAGTGGCGGGTAGGTCCATGGTTATGGAGAATTACAGGGGTGTGTAGAATTTCAAATAAGATGCTAGAAAATAGTAGAGTATAATGAATCATATTTTTCATGTCTATGGCAAGATATCTTGTGTTATTTTTTTTTATGTGTATGTGTCCTATGCTTACTGTAATATGTTCTTTATAGGAGCATTACAGGTGCAAGAGGGGGCCTTTTCTGTTAGGGCATTGTGGCACTTGTGGTTCTCTAAGTGCCAGCATGCCCAGACAGCCCTTAAAATTGTGCATGACAGGACTAACTGGGACCTCAAATGAACCGGGAAAGAAGAATAATAATTAGTTTTTTAAACAAAATTATTAACCTTACGCCCACTATCCAGGGATGTGGGGCATAGCCCTAGTGCTATCAGCATATGGCTTATTGTTACTAGGGTGTGGGTGAATTTTTTACTGGTATATAGAAGAAGTCCGAGCTCAACCCCTTATTTGATGTAGATTCGTGTGTGTATATATAGGCTAACGGGAAGTGGTGTGTTATACTGTTTAATAGTTATCACCTACATCCAATAGGAAGAGTGGGCTGACCCACACACATCACTTTAATCAGTAACCTCAAACAAACCAACTACCCACACCCCCAGAGGAAGGCCAATCGGCTAAACGCATCGGGACTCACTGACACTCCCACCAAGATTGTTATACGGCACATTGCACCTCCAAGCAGCCTCAAACCTCCGGCGTCACATGACCGGAACCACTGGGTGCCAACCCAGAAGTAAGTGATAGACCGCTGCAACGCTCACAGTGGTCAAGCACCTATCACCCAGCAAACGGGATGGAAGGAGCAGATCCCCCTCGACAAACCCTCCACCAGGCAAATTGCGGTCATACTGACCCAACCAACAGGCACCCAGGCAGAAATGGATGCCCAACGATCTGGCCCCACCTGGCACGTCGTCTGAAACAGCAACTGCAGGGAAGCTGGTATAACCCCAAAGCTGTGCACAGTGACACTGAAAAAAGGCAAGAACACCCTGAGACTGAGGCGTCTTCGAGGTACTTTCTTTGTGGCCAATCTAATAGTAAGTTTTTCATATTTTTCATATCTTTCATACTTTTCTTCATACTGCTCCAGATTTTTTTGGTCTATTATTAAATGTTTTTCCCTATTCCTCCCCCACCCATTTTCTCAATCACCTTCACCACTGTGAATGGAACCCCTCACAGCACTGCGGGACGCCACTCTCTGCTGTTTACTGCTCACCTGGCAGCAATCCACACACAGGGACGACACACTGTATAGTACGCTATACCAACTGCAACCTATACCCTATTACCCTTTGACAATATTGGACTATATTTGGCAACAGCAAAACTCAAGTAACTTTCTATTGTATTAACTACAGACATTGTATACCACTATATGTATGTAATACCACTGTGCAAGTGCTTATGTACTACAATATTGTGTATTTCTACTGTTTCTGATCCCTGTATTTACTACTGTGACAATTTATAAGGTATATAGAAGTTTTGAGGTTAATATTGTGTTTAACCATTAAACAGTATCACACACCACTTCCAGAGATAGCCTGTTTATACGCACACGAATCTGTATCAAATAAGTGGTTGAGCGCGGTTGCTCCTTCTATATACTTGTATACTGAGAGGACCTCTTTTTACTCGCAGCACACCCCGCAACAGTTTATAGAAATCCAGTGCGGAAGGTACCAAAATACGTTTATATTGAATTTTTTTAACGGCCCGCCTTCCCAGGTATTCCAGCCCTGTGCTGACAGTCTAAAGTCTGGTTGGCACTATGGCAGGAGGATCCCATGCTGCACGTCCCCCCTGCTATAGTGCCACTACTCCTGATTGTTAATACCCCTCGACTTTTCAAGTAGCGGTGCAAGATGTTTTCAAAACCTATTTTTGTTTAAACAAATCAAAAATGTAGAAGTCAAAGCATATTTAATCACTTGTGACACTGCCTGGTGAACATAAGTGCGGTAATAACGTTGTCAAAAATAAAAAAAACACTTAGTACAATTAGTAATTAATGTGTGATAACAATAGACAATAAAGAAAAATTGTATTCCAGTGGAGCTGTTGCCCATAGCAACCAATCAGATTCTAACTATTATCTTCTATATGGTGCTAGATAAATGTTAAGTAGAATCTGATTGGTTGCTATGGGCAACATCTTGGCTTCTAAAAACCTGCACTTTAGTAAATATACAGAACCCCTCAGTTACTTTTTTCACGTGTTTATTGTGTGAATTTTTAAACCAAGGTTAAAAACCCAAAACATTTTTTGTCAACAAAAATAATCAATGTCACTTTTGTAAAATTGACTAGAGTAATGCAGTTTAATCCTTATATAGTCAGAAAAATTTATTTTATAAATATCAAGGACATTCTAAGGTCACTGCAATTTTCTGAGGTACAAACTATAATTGTTGTTATTAAATACTTACACATTCATTTGTCTTTTCAGGCTGAGGATGCAGAGGACACAACACCAGGCACCTTTCAGCCCACATAGGACACCCAGTAAGACTTGCCCTCCCAACCATAACCTCAAACAAAGTTATCACAAGTCTTTGATTTACTTCAAGAGCTTAGGTAGCTGCAGTTTGACTTTATGTAACTGATGCACTGACTGATGAGCCTTTCTCTGACCTTCCTTCCTTCCTTTATAGTTTCAGCAGGAACCAGCATGCCCTCCATACGCTGGTCCCAGAGATGGGACCAGCAGTTGGAGGGCATGCTGGTTCCTGTAGTGCCATTAGGAGGACCTAGGGGTGGCTCCAAGACACCAGCACTTAAGATGCCCATTTGCGCATTACTGATATATATCTTCCAACAGATATCCGTTTTATGTTGTTTTGTGTATATGTTGTCTTATTGATGTTGTGTATATATCGGTATTAGGAAATTGTTTTTTGAAGTGTGTACACACTATTATTCCTTTTTATATTGGGAGAGACATCCCGCTAGTTTTTATTGATTTGTTCATTAAATATATTATCAAGTATTTATTGTGTTAGTGGTATTTACTATAGCACAGTGCCATTCTTTATATGGTGAGCGCCGGGAAACCATTTTTTTCTATTGCCATTTATATTCAGGGTAGGTGGTTCCCTGTCTATTTCCCTAGCAGCTACTATATATATTTAGTTGAGCGTAGCCTTACACATTCCCGTTTTTCTAGTTGCAGAGAGAGACAGCTGAGGAGGAGCCAGGGGTGGGATAGAGGTGCCAACCTCACTTCTTTAACTGTATCAGGGCCTAGAGCCAAGGAGACAAGGTCAGTGCTAAAATGTGGGACTAGAAGATAAATTAAGCCAGACCTACTCTCAGTAAGGTGAGACCTGTCCAAAGCTGCTCATTATTACGTCCTGATTTTCTCTAAAGAATTCCAGTCAAAATGGTAGCAATCAATAAGACTGCGTCCTGGAAATCTAAGGTAATAGCCCAGTACCTGCAGGAGTTGGTCCATTAATTATATATCCTCACTGTACCCACTTTGTATATAATCAAAAATTAAGAAACTCAGATATGTAGAGGAGGATTCTTAGAGAACAGATGCTGACTGATACTGACTGTGATGGCACTAAAAAGTCAGCTATTTTTTTTCCAGAATGCTTACATTTATGTTCTCATGATATTTGGAGTTTTCTTTGCCTTCATGTCCCTTACTGATTCTAAGTTACAGTAAGATACCTCAAATCTCTGAACATTTCGTAAGTGACCATATAATTTGGTACATTATATGTATGATATCAATCAATAAGAAAATACGTCAGATTGTAGTTTTCAAAAATGTAAACAGATTTTAATACATACACAATACAGAGACCCTATGTATAATTACGGATCAAATATTTACACAGGAATACATAAAATACACCAACATTAGTGAAGTTGGCTTCGTACCAGAATCAGGTCACAACTGAGTCTATAGTAAGTTGAAGAATAGATGTAATACCCGGGATACACCTCAGCCTTCTTCCAGGGATGTATTCCACACTAATTCGGGCAGGATGTCAAACAAAATCCCCCTCCTTCCAGGCTAGAAAGATTGATTGATTGATATCATACATATTATGAGATTGGAAAATCCCTTATTTTAAGGTTGTTATTTTTAAATAACACTATTGTGAAACTATCTGCACTAGATTTTTTTTTGTCTTCCCTTACATGCTATATGTTTGAATTACATTATTTACAACATATGTGGAAAATATTCAAGAAGATTACCTGCGTACTTGGCTTTTAAAGATAAGTAGTTTTTCTTTACACTTCTTTTAGAATAGGGGCGCTCAGGTGTAACTACTTTTATTCTTGTCTATTTTAAGGTTTTTGGAGAGGTTAATTAGAATACCTCCTCTTTTAGAAGAGTTTGACTAGAGCTGCCCAGGCGCAACCACAGAACACAACGTTGTATTATTTGTCTGTATTGTATACATATCTTTTTGAGTTTGTAGACCTGGGTTTAACTACATGAATCGGAGTGTACCTCCAATCCTATAGAACAAGTTATAGGTTATGCTTACAGTTTGTTTATTATACTATCAAAAATGAGTGTAATATTAGTTAACGTGAGCAATGTTATAGTTTTTCAGCATTTTGGTAATTATATGTTGGTTAGCATGGCATTTTTTATCGCTCCAAGTTCTGTTGTGCTTCATCCATGACTTTGTAGGTGTTTAAAACTAATCCCTGTGCAGTTAAAGTCACAGCCCAGCGTCTGTAGTACACTTTGAGTGGTGTTTTGCTGTGTCTGCATAATAAGACACAAAATGTAAAGAAAAACCTGCACTGAGTCTACACCTATCAGAGCCGGGCTTCTCGCATTATATAGCATACTGCCAGCTTGCACTCTGGCAGCACATGCTGTGCTTTGTAGTTCCACAACACTGCAGAGCCAGAATTGATAAAAGTAAAGAAGTAACATTGACTGATGGCTACCTACCTTTTTGATTTAACCAATGAGTCTGAACTGTTGTTTTGTCAATTTTCCAGTTTTGGGAGAAAATGGTTGATTTTCAATTACTCCCATTTGCTCATTTACTTTCTATTATACCAAGTCAATTAGTTGGATGTTTGGAAAGATAATCTTTAGGTGTTTGGCCAGTTTGAGACTTCAGTCTTATCCTATTTATTCATTCATCATAAAGACTTTACTGAATATACTATTTTTGTAAAGTACTATACTGTACCTATACTGTACTTGACATGTTCCAGTCTGTCACTCATCTAGGATGACAGTTGCTAAATAATCCAAGAGTAAAAATGCAGACAGACTACTTTGAAGCATGGGTTGTATCTGGCAAACCACAGTAGCAACTGTTTGTCACAGCTCATATTCTAGAGAATTTGTAACCTATGAATCTATGAATTTGCCAGAAGCATGCACAGTTACCCTTACTATATAATCCCTGTTTGTAGTCAATCCCCCGCAGGGGTGTATCTAGTGATCCAAGTGTCCCTGGCAATGTAATGGACTGATGCCCCCCACCCCCCTATGCAGTGCCCCCAATAGTAATCCCCCAGTAGTAATCCCCCCTATGCTGCATTGCCCCCAGTAGTAGCCTCCCCTATACAGTGCCCCCAGTAGTAGCTCCCTTATACAGTGCCCCCAGTAGTAGTCCCCCCTTACAGTGACCCCCAGTAGTAGACCCCAGTAGTAGTCCCCCCCTATACAGTGCCCCCAGTAGTAGTCCCCCCTATATAGTGCCCCCAGTAGTGCCCACCCCCCTAAATTGCCCACAGTATTGGCCACCCTTATACAGTGCCCGCAGTAGTGGTCACCCACCCCCTAAATTGCCCCCAGTAGTGGCCACCCCTATACAGTGCTCCCAGTAGTGGCCACCCCCATAAATTGCCCCCAGTAGTGGCCACTCCTATACAGTGCCCCCCAGTAATGGGCACCCCCCATAACGTGCCCCCAGTAGCTGCCACCCCCTATTTCAGTGCCCCCCACTGTAGTGCCAGGCTTACACACACAAACACATCAGTGCCCCCCCTGTAGTGCCAGGCTTACACACACAAACACACATGACTACCCGACCTGTATAGAGCTGTACAATGGACTATTCTATCCATATTCTCCAGACCAGTTTTGCAAGTAGAGACACCCATGTATACCATTTATTTCTACATACCATAACCACTGTGAGGATGCCTTGCTAATTGATGTCTGCTTGGTTCTATCATACTGAGTAATACAAAGCTTTTCTACATACTGGATAATAAATTGGAACTGTCAAAGAGTATTTAAAACTAACCATTACTTTGGATATAGTGACTCATTCAGGTCTTTTCTTGGGCTTTTCGACTTAAGCATTATATTGGATGAGTTGCATACTGTTCCTTTCTTTTTACAGTTTTTATGGAAATTATATTACCATTACTATATTGAAAATATTTTTCAGATCTAATAACTAAGATGTGTTGTATTGACATGTTTTATTAATTTTAAATGTGTTTTTTTACATTGACCAAGCTGTATATGAAATCTTATTGGATTATATTATTGGATATCCACTAGCGCTGTTTAATCCTTATTATATTATGCACCCTATTGCAGCCGCGTCTGCATCTTTTGCCGCAGCGCTACTGAGTTTTTATGCTGATGCCGAGGGAAATGGATTTTATCCAGAAATGCTTGCCGGCTGCAGTGCTTAATGTGCCGCTGCATGCATTAACATGCACCATCAGCCGCACCAATGGTTGCACCATCAAACTTTGCACCAGCCCTATGGAGGTGCAGATTTTTCGTCTAAACATGGCCACTGGTGCAAATGTGAAAAAGACACTGTAGCTCAGTGGTTCCCAAACTTGATCCTTAAGGCACCATAATGGTCCATGTTTTAAAAATATTCATGCCTAAGCACAGGTGATTTAATTAAATACCTCAGTCAATTTGATTTAACCATCTGTGCTCATCAATGGATATCCTTTAACCTGGACCATTAGGATGCCTTGAGAACTGAGGGCCTGATTCAGAGCCGAACGCTCTGACCAGAGCACTCGCTCTGAATCAGGACCCTCCTCCATGAAAATGGAGCGTCCTCCTGGACGCTCGCATAGCTGTGAGTGACCACCCACAGCTTATGCGAGCGTCCATGATGATGGTCGCAATGGTCAAGACCATCGCGACCATCGGGCTTGCGACGGAGACCCTGCGGTAGGGTCTCGCTGCCGCAAGCCCTGGAGTGATTTTGGCTCTATCAGAGCCAAAATCACTCCCACTGACATCACTAGTGATGTCAGTGGAGCCGGCTTCAGACGGTAGGCGTTCCCATGGGAACGCCTCCGTCTGGCAGCCACGCCCCCGGCACGCCCACCAAAGGGGGCGTGCTGTCAATCAACATCGACAGCACGCCCCCTTTGGTGTGAGACCCGGAGCGACGGGGAGCCCGTCGCTCCCCGGGTCTCGCGCATGCGCACGACGGAGCTCCCTTCATCGTGCGCATGCGCAGTGGGGCAACATCGACCCACTTGCGAGCGTCCTGTGCTCGCGAGCAGGTCTGAATGACCCCCTGAGTTTGGGAGCCACTGCAGTAGCTGACCATGACATGCCACATGTAAGCTCCTAGGAGCAGGGTCCTCCTTCCTCCCCACTGTCTCACAGCCTTCTTCTCTAGCACTTCTATGACAGCCTTCACCTTCAGAGCTGTACTGTGTATGGAGAATTGTGTTGTTAATTGTTACTTGTGTTCTGTTTATATTTTGGTTACTGTATTGTAATGTAATGTTCTGTGTACCCTTTACTGTATGTACGGCGCTGCGGACCACTTGTGGCGCCTTATAAATAAAATGTAATAATAATAATAATAATAATCTGGCTAGCCACACCCCTGTTACCTTCCAGAAACGCCCATTGAAATTGCCTTTCCCTGCATATAAATTAATTCTGCGGCTCCCTGCTGTAATCGTCATGGCGCATGTGCAGTGCAGCTAGGACGCATGCCCAAACTGAAAATATTGGCCGCTTGAATGTGGCATCAACACTACGTGCACCTCTGAATCAGGTCCCTAATCTGTTCATGATACATTTGCAAAAGAAATGGCCAATGCCAGTGTTGTTGTTGTTATTATTATTATTATTATTATTATTATTATTATTACACAGGCCTGCAAAATTGGGGTAAAGAAAATTGTCTGCAATTTGATGACTGATTCTAATGGTTTGTGGCATTCTGATTTCAAGTATAACCACTAAATTTCTCTATCACACAAGGGTTTTTCAGAAAGTAAATACGAAAATTTTTGAAAATAGCATAATATGTATTCTGGTTACAATATTTATTTGTAAAAAAATATAAAAAATACGAGTAGCTTTATGCACAAAATTATTGCTAGAAATTCATTCTGTTGTTTGTAAAAAAAACATTAAAAATAGTTTTATGCCAATTTACAAGTCCTTATACAGCCTTTTCCTTTCTCTCTGAAAACTCCTTTTGGTATTTTTTCTCTTGCAGACAGCTTGCGGCTATCTTCTGTATAGCTAATCTGTAATCATGCTGACATTCCACATACCCTGGTATCTTCATATACTGATGAAATCTTTCCCCTGCTCTTCACTTACAGCACCAAGATTTTCAGGGAAATATTCTAAATGAGAATTCAGGAAGTGCACCTTTAAATTCATCGAGCAACCAAAGCCTTTGGGCAAAATTTACTAAGCGGCAAGTTCTAAACCCTGGCGGTTTGGAGGTGGTTTCACGGCGGGTTCTAAACCCCGGGGATTTGGAGGCGGTTTGGTGGCGGATTCTAAATGACAGCTCTGTCCTATTGTATTCTAAAATTTGTTTTGATGGCAGTTTTGCAGCAGTTTTGGCTTAGTAAATCTGCGGATAGCAAAACTGCCACCAAACTGCAGGGGATTAGAACCCGCCGCTTGGTAAATTTTGCCCGTTGAATTTCATCAGCATGTCTTACATGATACACGTAAAGTTAGGATCCTTATTGTTCCCTAGAAATTTCTTTACAACTTTGAAAGCTTCCTAGGCCTGTTTTTCAACTGTTTCCATTTTAGGGCTGTATTCAATTTGAAGCGAAAACGCAGATGACGTCATTTTCGCCTGTTTCAATTATCCCCATTCTCAATTTCAAAGACTTTTCGCCGGTGCGAACGGGGATAAGTTTTCACCATGTAATACATGTCGAAAAAAAGTGCAAAATTGGGGTTTAGGGGTACAGCATAAAAAAGAATAGCCTGCAGCCTTTTTAATGTCCACTAAAAGAAGTCTGTGTCAAAAAAAATTTAAAAAAATTCTCTTGGGGTGAAAAAAAAATTATGGGAACAAAGTTTTATACTAGTGAAATTAATTCACTAGTATGCGGCAGGTGTTTTCTAGAGTGCGGGTAGTAGCGGCAGGTGTATTTTTGAAGAATTTAAAAAATTACTTTAGGGACTTAAAAATATGCTTGCACCCATTTTCATGTACCTCAAATTTGCTGGAAGTAGCTTTTTTTTTAAGAAAAGCTAAGTGCTATTCTTCACCCCTTCTTCACAGTCGCATTTATGCACCTGCCGCGGCTATTTAAAAACCTTGATTCCCTTCAGCAGGCAAAAACGAGGGAACCCATAGTCATCGCCCATGTCTGGACATCTTTATTATTTACTACAATGTCTTTTTCCTCAAACTGTCTATTTGTTTTTCACTTGCATTTGGATGGTTAAAAGGTCTGACATGATTTATTTTGATTTCTGGCTTTACATCACTAAAACCTGCAATTTCACTAATGGTGTGGAGACTGTTTATTTACACTGTACATTCCCCTGTGCCAGGCACAATTAAGAAAAGAAAATGTTTGATGCTGTAGTCCCTTTAAGCATGAATGCCTTTCTATGCCATTCTAAATTTAGCTATTTGGCAATTTGTACATTTGTAAACATAGACATGCCTGGATATAAATGCATTTGTGGGGGTCTTTTTTAGTTTCAGATATTCTAGATTAAGACACTTTTAGGGTAGATTTTTTTTAAGTACAATTGTCCATTCAAAATTTCCACAATTGTGTTTTACAGTATTATAAATAAAAGTAATTTAATTCACTGATTTCCCTAGTATACAGTATATGAAATTACTTTAGTTAAGGATTGTTTTCATAGTAAAATGTTCAGTTTCATTCGTGACAGACACTGAACATAACAATATTAACTTGATAATAAGTACATTGCATAGGACACAGTGTAATACAAAGACTGGGCACTACGATTTAAATGGGGAAAAAATCCTTATGCTCATCCCTTGGCCAAAACAATGGGAGGTTTACCGAGAAGAGCACGGATCTCATACCACTGAGTCAGTCGTATGCTATGAAGTATCTGAGACTGCATCAAAGTTGGTAGAGTGGCAATATATCTCTACCATGTATCAAAAAATCAAGCAACTTTCTTCTGTTTATCAAACATTGTCTCCATGTGAAAAATAAAATTAAGTTTGGCACTATATAATAGGAAATTTGCAAGGGTGGGGTATATCCATTCTTGCAGCATGGTTTTCTTTATTGTCAGGATCACTGCAATAATAATTTCCTCAATAAGTAGCTCTCTACCAACTTGGCAGGATAGCCAAAATGACCTATTCTGGAGCGTATGGACCATAATTGAGTGGGCTTCAGTCTTCTGTGTCACCTGTCTCCAAAAGCCCAGAACCACTTTATACTTCCATAAGCAATGCTAAAGATCTTCTTCCTCTTGACCACACCTAGGGCAATTGTGGGATCCTGTGAGTACCATCCTAAATCACCTCTGAGGGGACAAATAGGTTCTGTGATATACATTAAGAAAATTAATTATATGTGCTAGGCGTTAGTAATGAGCAAGATCTGGAGAGACCACAAACTTAAGGTGCATATCCACTAGCAGATAGTGAAACGACAGAACGATTACAACATTGTAATCATACAGTCATTCCTCATCCCCTGTAGTGCCTACAATGAATGATATGTCATTCTGTGCAGGCACCCTCCCTCATCCCCGAACATGCCCAATCTGTCATTATCGACAGATTGACCGGCATGTTCAGGCGATGATTGATGTCGAAAAAACAAACAGCGTGAGCACACATCGCTGGTCATTTTTGACATTTTAATGCCCGATTTGGGAACAATTAATGAGCAATTGAATGATAATTATGTCGTTATTGTTCAGTCGCTCATTTTAATTGCTTAGTGGATACGCGGCATAAGTCTGAGATAGAGAGAGTGGGAAACTGTTGTAACCATTGCTGCATGCCTTGACTAACCAAACCATTATCTAAGTACTCCCTTAGAAATTTGGACTTATGAGGAGGTGTAGGTAGAGAGAGAAGAAGACCCACAAAGTTTTGCCAACCTGCATCTGTGAATACCCTTACCACCGAACCAATATAATGTACCTGAAAATAAGCTAAGGGAAATGCCACCAAAGTTTTAAATTTAGCAGTTGCCTCGAGGAATGTCAGGGGTCTCCTTGCTGGAACATTTATTAAATGGTGTAGGTTATGAATTTCCTCTACTCTCCATATTGTGAATGAATAGGATGACTGACCATCCTGGAATTCCATGTTATATATGAAGGTGAGGAGGATATATTTTGGGGCATTGAAGCAAGCCTTGTGGCGTTTGGTTGTCAAAAGGAGAGAATTAACGTGAACCTCTATCTCATGAACCTTTAGGGTAACCTCTTGATCGTGAATGTGGAGAAAATATTTGAGGGCAATAGTGGGTAAAGTCTGTGATTCAAAAGACATATTGTTGTACATATCTTGGTCTTGCAACCAATCTGCTAAAAATCTCAACTGAGTGGCATGATTATATGTAAGAACATTGGGAAAGTCTAACCCACCATTTGACTTGGGCTGGCATGGTTTTCTCAGACTAATCTGAGCTCTCACGCCCTGCCAAATAAATAAACAAAACTGTGTGTTAATTATCTTAATCTGAGTGCAAAGAAGCCCAGATAAATGGGTATGAGGACCCCCAGAATGGGATGGGGGTAGATGGATTTAGAAACATTGCCACAAGCTGCTGATTTTTGTCCATAATCAAGGGAGATGAGCACTGTGGATCTGCAATATACAATCAGGTATCATCAGCAAAGACTGTAATCTTCATGTCTTGTGTGCCTACCCGGACTCCCTGAAATTGAAACCATGCTATAAGAGACAAAGTAGGGGATTCAGAGCAATATTGAAAATAAGCAGAGAAACAGGACATCCCTGACAAGACTCCTTCTCAGCTCCATGGGAGCACCTCAAAGTTCATTTAACAGTAGAAATGTGGAAAGATTGAGGTAAATGAAGGAGTTGGATAATGTCTGAGACCAGACTACCATGTTGAACGCCTTGTGTGTATGAAGACTGAGAAGTAAATTCTAAGTACGGAAATCTTGAGCTAAAGCAATCACAGCAGCAAAAGCAGTCAGAATACCCCTAACTGAATGCCATCCCAGTTGATGTTCTGTTAGCAGGCTAACTAAGTAATATTTGGCATGAAATAGGAGAAAATCTTCCAATAGTTGCCAAGCCTGCTTATAGCCAAGTATATTATCATTATTTGAATCTGAGATGTAGTCAGAAAGACCTTGGGCTACATTGTAATGTAGGAAATTGCATGTAGCTTCTGTTTCACTCCTGCACTTGGCTGCATAACTAATGATGTGCCCTCTTAGTACCACTTTAGAAGACTCCCACATGAGGATAGGGTTATCCCAATGCCTCAGATTCATTGACACAATTGTGCCAGTGTACCTTGTGGAATGACTGAAAATTGTCTGAAGAGGTCAAGTGTACAGGGAATCTTCAAAATCTATCTATATGGGGGTCAGTTGGAAGCATGAGAACAACTAAAATATATACATGGTCAGAGATCATAATATCATGGAGACATCTTATATAAAGATGTCACTGTCAGGACTTTGACTATTTCAGTACATAAAGATAAACTACACTTGCCAAAGTTCCATTGTGGTTGTTGGAGGATCTATCCTGGTTACTGGCGTTCATCACATGCAGTGTGCAGAGAATTAAAGTGATCACCTGTTTCTTAGATGTCGTCAGGTTGTTGGATTCCTTGATTGCTTATTATTCCAAACCTGATTCTATTTGGGTCACATGTTCTGAACTTCCTATAGATCACAGACCTCTAGTATAAAGCCTGTTACTAACTATGCCTCATTGTCTGTGCAATGTTACGTTCAGGTCTTCCTTGGACTCGATCCCCGCTGTGCCTGGTGTATGCTGTGGACCATCCTACATTCATGCTCATGTTCCGGTTCAAGTTCTGATACAGGATATCAGCTGCACTACAGACCTCAGCATTGCCATTGTCTTTCCATTGTTATCCTGCTCTATTATTGCTTTTCCATTCTACACTACACTATTTGGTTTACTTGTTATTATTGATTCATACGTACACTGGGGTTACTTCTTCTACAGTTGTCAACTTCACCGTTACAGTCTATCCTCATCGGTAGCCCATCACATCGCAGGGCTCAACCCTGCTCTGGACCTTCATCCTGCCGCAGGGCTCAACCCTGCTCCGGACCTTCATTACGCCACATGGCTCAACCCTGCTTCGGACCTTCATTATGCTGCAGGGCTCAACCATACTCCGGACTTTCATCCTGTCGCAGGGCTCAACCCTGCTCTGGACCTTCATTACATCACAGGGTGCAACCCTGCTCCAGACCTTCATTACGCCGCAGGGCTCAACCCTGTTCTGGACCCTCATCACATCTCAGGGCTCAACCCTGTTCCAGACCCTCATCACATCTCGGGGATCAACCCTGTTCCAGACCCTCATCACGTCTCAGGGCTCAACCCTGTTCCGGACCCTCATCACGTCTCAGGGCTCAACCCTGTTCCAGATCTTCATTACGTCTCAGGGCTTAACCTCGTTCCGGATCTTGTTACATCTCAGGACTCAACCCTGTTCTGGACCTCCATCACGATACAGGGCTCAACCCTGTTATTGACCTCCATCCTATCCTGAGGCCCTAGCCTCGTGTCGGACTCGGGGTTTCACCCCACACCAGTTCAGTGTGTACTTCGAACTTTGTTTCTCACAGGGGCATACCCCTGCACTTGTTAGTGCATATCATGAACTTTGTGTTATTGAGATTTAATGTGGAACTTTGCCATACAGTTTTTGTTCTTGCATAAATTCTATTTACTTTTATTTCATGCTAGTGATATTTCATGAAAAGGTCATTCCTAAAACCACCTCAGTTCATACTACCTAGTAAGCCTGACTCTTCCCAGAAGTCTCAAGTGTCTGTAGCCATGACAGTCACCAAAGTAATAGTAAGAGATATTTGATACCCGACAAGGAACCAAGGGCTACCTAAATATGGGTATACCATCTAATCAAGGGGTTCAGAAGATGCAAGTGGTCCATCAAATGTAAGGCAGTCAGCAAAGGGACTAACCACTATCCCCCAATACCTGGTGCTAATAATAGTAGTTAAATTATTAAAGCAGCAATACACCCAGAGAGCTTGTGAGGGCTCACATCAACAACAATAAATGAAACCAAAAAATGGTGATGCGCTAATCAAAAGGGCAATGTTCCCAATATGGCAGAAACAGAATTTCAGGACACCATCTGTTTAAATCAATACATTTATATTATAAATATGTGTACATCAATATCTAAAAACTAAACATATAAAGCATCTCATTAAAAATATGTAACACTGCTGACAGAATTTTGCAGAGTAAGAATATGATATGGACAGCCTCAAACACGGAAAGAAAAATATTAATTGCAATCAGTAACAGACTGTTTCAAAATAACATATTATGGAGTCCCAATAATTATGTGCTGGATGGATGAATAAGTCCTCCTATAATACACATCTTGGGTTTTTTACTCCTAGTTGTTTGGTGGAAGTATTTGAGCCTTCAGATAACTGGAACCTATATGCACATTCCTGTTGTTAAATGGAGCATCTGACATCTACAACCCCTCAGGCTGGATGTCACTGATGATCCTCTGGGATGCTCTGAGTCTCCGCCTTGACCGAAAGGGGGATCAGCACTGATAAGTGATTATGGCTCCAATCTCCGAATGGCTTTAAGATGTCACTCACCACTAATAAAAGGTGCTCTTGGTCTCTATAAGTCAGCAAAGAGGGAAGTGAACGCCAGATGTAGAAAGAGGATCTAGGGGCTGGAGGTGTCTTATCTATTTGACCATCAAGGACAGTGTTAACATCGACCTCCCATTATCAGGGGAAATTATTTTGCTGCTGCATCATTCTGGTCATGGAGTAAAACAAAACCAGGGAGTCAGAGTTAGGCACATATACATTGACTAAAGTGTATCGGGAATGTTAGATTTCAACATCAATTATAAGAAATGTCCCATTTTTATTTACCACTTGATTCAAGACAGTAAATAGCAGACCTTGTCTGATGAAAATGGCGACACCTTGCTATTTGGTGACACCTCTGGACTTGGAGCGGAATGAAGAGGCTATGCATTAGACTAACCAAGGGGCATGAAGGTCAGCACAATGTCAACAACTCCAGTAAAATATTATATCGGGGCATAATTTTGGGAACAGACCTCTTTTCATTTAATGGGTGAATTCAAACACCCAACATTCCAAGAGACAAGGTGCAAATGAACCAGGCAGCGGTTGGAGCCGGAGTCAGCCACTAAAGCAATCAACCTATCTTCCCCCAGCATCTAAAAGAGCAATGTGGCAGGTGGCTATGAATTTAAACAATAAGAACATAATATCCAGATGGGAGGGAGAAATACCCGGATGAGCACCAGGACATCAAACCAGCTGTGAGGTTCTGAATTTGTTGTGGAACCAGGGTGGTGATAGGAGCAGACACAGAAGCAGACTTAAATGAAAAAGTGGAGTTTTTAATAAGTGACTTAGAAGACATGGGAATGGTAAATGAAAAAGTCCAGGTATAGCACTAAAGTGCTCTTAATAACTATAGTGGGGGTTAATGGGGAAATGTCCAGATAGTGACAGGCAGGAACAGTCCAGTAAATAAGTATGCTGAGCTGGAAACAGAATGCAGGTATGATAAGCTGTAACTGAATGCAGGATTGATGAGCTGTAACTGAATGCAGGTTTGGTGAGCTGTAACTGATGCAGGCAGAGGCAGTGAAGCCCAGCTGGGAGTGAAATGAAGCGAGATGCAGGGAAACAGCAGGTTGAGGCACTCAGGCAGGTAAGAAGGTATATGGAGGGTGCACAGTAAATCCAGCAGGTTGGAGCAGGCAAGGTTCAGGCTAGTAGCGAACAGACAGGCAGGCAGGTAAGGCACAGGTACTCTCTCTCAGCCGCAGATGAGAAACACGTTGCACTGGCAAAGGAAGGAAGGTTCTGGACTTTCTTAAATACTCAGTGCCGCGCTGTGACTGGCTGGAATGAGCACATGACCTACCAGGATTGGACAGTCGGAATCACATAGCCGCAGGCAAGATGGCAGCGCCCATGCCAATGGAACAGAAACACCGCCAGGCCTCACCAGGCCTAGTGATAATGTTCCCACACAGAACCACACACAGCCAATGCCCCTCTCCAAACACCAGCATCACTGCCAGAGATGCCCCAACATAATGATCTCACAGGTAATACCTGGTGACTACCATGCCGAGAAACCCTGGTGTGACAGTACCCCCCTCCTTATGGGTGGCCTCAGGAAACTCACCAGGCTTCTCCGGATGGGCAGCATGGAACCTCTTGATGAGTGCAGGAGCATGGACATCTCGGGCATCGGTCCAACAACGTTCCTCTGGGCCATAGCCCCTCCAGTCCAGTAGGTACTGCAAATGTCCTCTGCGGAGATGGGAATCCAAGACCTGGGAGACCTCAAGCTCTGTGCCCCTGTCAGTATGGACACGGGGAGAAGCAGGCAGGACTCTGTGGAATTTGTTTAGCACCAGGGGTTTCAACAGGGAGACATGAAAGGAATGGGAATTTTTAGATAAGGGGGTAGCTGAAGGCGATAAGCCATGGGGTTAATGACGTATATGATGGAAAAGGGCCCGATGAAGCATGGAGCAAATTTCATGGATGGCACTCAAAGTCGTAGGTTCCGGGTGGACAACCAGACCTGGTCTCTAACTTGCATACATGATATTTCCCTACGTTTCTTATCAGCTTGAAATTTGTATTGGGAGGACACCTTCTCCAGATCAATACGAACTTGAGACTAGATTGAAGCAAATTTCTGTACAGTGTCTTCTACAGCTGGGACATCAAAGACGGGCAGGCTTTGAAATTCAGGGACCCGAGGATGAAGGCTGCAGACCACTTGGAATGGTGTTTGGTTCGTGGAAGAGTGGTAGGAGGCATTATGAGCAAATTCAGCCCATGGCAGCAATGCAGACCAATTGTCTAGGGAAGATGTCATAAAAATTATCAGGAAGGTCTCAAGGTCTTGATTAACCATCTCAGTGGAACCGTTGCTTTGTGGGTGATAAGCCATAGAAAAATTCAGCTTTACTTGCACTACAGAACATAAGGTTCTCCAAAATTTTGCTGTGAACTGAACACCATGGTCAGAGAGCGTCTCAGCTTGAAGACCATGGAGATGGAAAATATGTTGAATGAACAAGTGAGCCAGGTCAGGAGCAGAAGGCAATTTATTTAGTGCTATGTAATGGACCATTTTAGAGAATCGGTCTACTACGACCCAGATGGTAGTGAACCCTTGAGAATTCGGCAGATCCATGACGAAGTCCATGGAGAGATACATCCATGGACGTGATGGAATAGGTAGTGGCAATGACTCACCAGCCGGTGCCTGACGCGAAGATTTATGCTGGGCACATGAAGAACATGAAGAAATAAATTCCAACACATCTGCTTTCATGGATGGCCACCAATAGCCTCTCTTTAAAAATTCCAAGGTCTTCCGGGTACCTGAGTGACCTGCAAAGCGAGAGTAATGAGCCCAAGTGAGGAGCTGCTTCCTTAACTCCGGGGCCACAAAGGACTTCCCTGTAGGAGGTGTAGCTGTAAGGTGGCGAAGACTCTTGACTCCAAAACAGAGGTATTTTGTTGATTCTCTGATTTATCATCCCAGCGGAAAGATTTGGACAGGGCATCTACCTTTTGATTAAGGGCTCCAGACCGGAAGGTCAGGGTGAACTGGAACTGAGCAAAAAATATCGCCCATCGGGCCAAATGAGGACTCACACATTGAAGATTCTTGAGGAAGAGCATATTTATATGGTCCGTGAAGACAGTGAAGGGAAACTTGGCCCATTCCAGTAGGTATCTCCATTCTTTCAAAGCTAACTTTACTGCTAAAAGTTCTTGTTCACAAATGGCATAATTTCTCTCAGCAGGAGAAAAATTCTTGGAGAAGAACCCACAGGGATGAACTCCATTATCGTCATAACGCTGGGAAAGAACTGCACCCATGGCCTCTGATGACGCATGCACTTCCCCTAGAAATGGCCTACCCAGATCTGGTTGTCATAAGACTGGAGCTGAAATAAACGCCTGTTTTAAAAGTTGGGAGGCAGTCTCTGCCTAAGGTGGCCATAGGGCAGGGTTAGCGTCTTTTTGGGTCAAGGCGGTAATGGGAGCCAACAATGATGAAAATCCTTTAATAAAACATCTATAGTAGTTGGTGAACCCAAGCAATCTCTGGATGGCTTTCTACGTTTGAGGACGGGACCAATCCAAAATCGCCTGCATCTTCTTGGGGTCCATTTCTAGACTGGGGCCAGAGATGACAAAACCAAGGAATGGCACAATGGGAACCCCAAAGACACATTTCTCCAGTTTGCAGTAAAGGTGGTTCTTTCTTAGACGGGACAATACTTCCTTCACATGTTCATGATGTTTTGTTACAGAAGACGAAAAAATCAATATATCATCCAGGTAAACTACAACCGAGATGTACAACAGGTCCCAGAAAATCTCATTAACAAAGCTCTGAAACACGGCAGGGGCATTGCACAACCCAAAGGGCATCACAAGCTATTCAAAGTGTCCATCTCTAGCATTAAAGGCGGTCTTCCTTCATCGCCAGCACGAATGCGGATGAGATAATAAGCCCCTCTCAGATCCAGCTTTGAGAATATGATGGACCCATTTACTCTGTCAAACAATTCTATGATAAGGGGGAGAGGATACCGATTCTTAATTGTTATATCATTGAGGCCCCGGTAATCTATACAAGGTCTTAGGCCTCCGTCTTTCTTGCCAACAAAAAAGAAGCTGGCTCCAGTGGGAGAGATGAGAGGTCGAATAAATCCCTTTGCTAGGTTGTCCTGGATGTACTCTGACATGGCTTGAGTCTCAGGCATGGATAGAGGATAGGTGCGACCACGGGGTGGCAGCTCGATAGGACCATTCTCTGTGGGGAGGTAAGATGTTCACCTGTTGCTCGGAAAAAACATCAGAAAACATCTGGTACTCCTTGGGTATAGCTGAAGATGGTAACAAAGCTGTCTTTCTTACAGGTTGTATTTTGGGAAGACAAGATTTCTGACAGTCAGTTCCCCATAAAAGAATCTGCATTGAACACCAGTCTATCCTGGGATTATGTTGGTGTAACCAGGGTAGTCCCAAGATGATTTCTTGAGAAGCCTCTGGTATCACTAAGAACTTTAAAGACTCGGAGTGGAGTGCCCCAACACAAACTATTACTGGTTGAGTTTCCTTGATGACCACTCCTTTAGCTAGAGGACATCCATCTACAGAAGTCAGGGAAATTGCTTGCTTGAGAGATGAACAAGGAATCTGTAGTTTATCAACTAGGCTGGAAGTCATGAAGTTTCCGGCTGCTCCAGAGTCTAATAGAGCAGAGACAAAGACATGGTTGGGCTTGAGATCCAAAGCTAAGGAAATCTTGAAATCTTTAGTATTTGGGTGGTGATTGGAGCAGACCCAGAAGCAGACTTAAATGAAAAAGTGGAGTTTTTAATAAGTGACTTAGAAGACATGGGAATGGTAAATGAAAAAGTCCAGGTATAGCACTAAATTGCACTTGTTAACTGTAGTGGGGATTAATGTGGAAATGTTCAGATAGTGACAGGCAAGAACAGTCCAATAAATAAGTATGGTGAGCTGAAAACAGAATGCAGGTATGATAAGCTGTAACTGAATGCAGGTTTGATGAGCTGTAACTGAATGCAGGTTTGGTGAGCTGTAACTGATGCAGGCAGAGGTAGTGAAGTTCAGCTGGGAGTGAAATGAAGCAAGTTGCAGGGAAACAGCATGTTCAGGTACTCAGGCAGGTAAGAAGGTATATGGAGGGTGCAGGGTAAATCCAGCAAGTTGGAGCAGGCAAGGTTCAGGCTAGTAGCGAACAGACAGGCAGGCAGGTAAGGCACAGGTACTCTCTCTCAGCCAGAAGGAAGGCTCTTGACCTTCCTAAATACTCAGTGCCATGCTGTGACTGACTGGAATGAGCACATGACCTACCAGGATTGGACAGTCGGAATCACACCACGCACAGCCAATGCCCCTCACCAAACACCAGCACCACTGCCAGAGACCCTCCACCATAACGACCTCACAGGTAATACCCGGTGACTACCATTCCGAGAAACCCTGGCCGTGACACCAGCATAGTGGCACACATGAATCAAAAACATGAATAAAAATAGATCAAACACTCTGTTCATGATAATAGATTCATACTGATATATTTGACATGTCATCTTGCTGAGTTTGAGGGTTGTGCTACTCATATGTACTGTTGGAGCTGTACATATATGTAACATTGTACTTGGGAGAGTACAGGATTTTAACATGTCCACCACTTGAATTAATTTTTCACAACGTAGATCATAACTTTTGACAAGCTTTTAAAATCAATTGAAGTGAGTTATAAAAAGAAAAACTGAACTTACCCCAAATAGCACAAATTGATCACAAACTGAAAACTCTATATACAATAATAACGCATTGAGCTTGTGAGCCACGTAGCTCCCTGTTTTGGAGCAGATCAGCACCATATGAAAAATAGTATGTTATCTGTAACACAGTTCTGCTCCAAAACTGGCAATTCTTGCTGAAGGGCACTTAGGCCCTGATTCAGAGCCGGACGCTCTGACCAGAGCGCTCGCTCTGAATCAGGGCCCACCTCCATAAATATGGAGCGTCCTCCTGGATGCTCGTATAGCTGTAGGTCACCAGCCACAGCCTATACGTGCATGCAGGATGATGGTCGCAATGGTCTTGACCATCGCGACCATCGCCAGTGCGAGCAGAAGCCTGCGGTTGAGTTTCTCAACCGCAAGGCCAGGAGTAATTTTGGCTCTATCAGAGCCAAAATCACTCCCACTGACATCACTAGTGACGTCAGTGGGGCCGGCTTCTGACGGTAGGCGTTCCCTTGGGAATGCCTCCGTCTGGCAGGCACACCCCCGTCACGCCCACCAAAGGGGCCGTGCTGTCAATCAACATCGACAGCACGCCCTCTTTGATCCGACACAACGAGCAAAGGAAAGTCCTTCGCTCGTCGCGTCTCGCGCATGCGCACGACGGAGCTCCCTCCGTGTTGCGCATGCGCAGTGCACACCATCGACCCACTTGCGAGCGGACAGCCGCTCGTGAGTGGGTCTGAATCAGGCCCTTAATGCGCTATGGGGTCACCTGTGGGATGTACCATGAAATTTAATCTACCACTTTGTATTGACATTTGAATCATACCTGCCATGTTCTGGACAATGATTATATAGACTTTAATAATAATTCCACAATTGTGGCAATCATGAGGGATATAATCATACTAGAACAGTATTTATATTGGACTCCCAATGGCATACATGGGTTGCAGAAAATGCCAGTGCCAGAACCCCTGACTGAAACACTTTTGTAGTGCAACTGACTTGTATAACACAACAAGCACAGGTGAATTATCTGTTTGACCAAGTGACATACATGAACTAACTTTTTTTGTATGTTCTCCAGAATTTATTCATGGATCAGGCCACATATTTCCAAAAAGAACTCATGCATAGTCTGGAGGAATAGTTTGGAGTGAGGAATTTCTGAACTAACTCATGTCACCCACAGAACATATTTTGCTAAACACCTATGTTAACTAAATCAGTAAAGTTGGGAGAAGTTCAGCACCAACAAAATTCTCATCACAGAGTGTCTTGCACTTCATTGGATGGCAGACCTGATCCTAGGTCTTCTAGCAGATGACAAGCTTAAGTAGATTTTAAACAGGCTTGAACAGGTACTGTATAGTTAGCTAAGATTGCTGTTATCTCTGAAATGAGGACAGTGATAGGAGTCTAGGGAGAACCTTCGGAGTCACATCAGAGGCAAAGCATATCAAAATCCATGTAACCAGGATGACACCCATTAAAAAGAGGTGGACAAAATACTTAAAATGGAGGTGATTATTGCCAATGGACAACCAGTGTAGTACTTACCCCTAAAAGAGACTAGAGAGATAGATAGATTTTGGTGAATTTGGGGATTCTCTGCGATAGTCCATCAATTTTGCAAATTGTAGATTCGCTAAAGGCAAAATCAATGGCAACTCACATGGAAAATCTGACATTAGATAGCAATAGACCCCATTAGAACATCATACCAAACATTGCAAAAAAGAGAGGATCACTACCTTGAAGGTAACTGATGAGATGCTGCTTTGAGGTGTAAAGATCCAATATTAAAGTGAGCTGCTGTATATATTGGAGGATGGTCAATCCTTACGACAAATAGAAATATAACAAGAAAAGAACAGCGCTCAGAATACAAACATGAACATAAAAAAATTATCACAATTTAATACCAAAAAATGATGATCAAATGCACAAATAAAAACACATGTAAATGTAAAGATATAACTATATCAGCACAATGAGAATAAATAAAAATAAAAGGATAAAAAGTCATCCAATCCACATTGACAGGAATAATGTCCAGAATGTAGCAGTGATTTTAGGAGCAAATATCCAGATTAAATTCCTTGTTCATGGAAAAACTGATGATGCTTTATGAGAAAAATGTCCAGCACGAGTCTATAATTACCAGTTCCAGTGTCCAAATTATATTGTGGGGTTCTTTAGCAATGCAAGCAGAGCTTTTGCAATGTAAGTAGTCCCCTATGGCAGAAGTTCTCAAACTCGGTCTTCAGGACCCCACATGGGTCACATTTTCCAGGTCATCCAGCAGGTACTCAGGTGTAGTCATTACTCACTGACACATTTTAAAAGATCCACAGGTGGAGATAATTACTTCACTTGTGATTCTGTGAGGAGACCTGGAAAACATGCCCTGTTTGGGGTCCTGAGGACCAAATTTGAGAACCTGTGCCCTATGGCACATGTTCGGTCCGCTGGTATTAAGACAGCTGTCTGTGGTGCCAATAGCAAGGTGTAGATATGTTCCTGCTGGACATTCTGTAGTGGAGGGTGAGTCAGCCAGTCCCTCTGGCTGACTCAGCTGAATAGTAAATAAAAATAGACATGTATGTGGCCGGCGTGTTTGCCAAAAGGACTGCACAATTCAGTATGATCTTTGCAAGCTTTGTAATGTAAAAAAAAGAGAATAAATTGTTAATGTAAAAAAAAAATGCTTTCCTTCCCCCCAAACAATAACCAGCCCTGGACCTCTCAGCCTGGCCTAGTAATGGAAAATTTGGGGAAAAAACAGTGTGGTGTCCTCCTGATTATCTAATATCCAGCTCCGGGCTGAAAAAGCCAGGGGGGTAGTTATGCTATAACAGAGAGACACACAGCATTGGGTCCAATCTCCATAACGTAAACCAGACCGAAATTGGTCAACCCCCCAAAAAAAGGTGTCCCCCTCCCAAGAAACCCACAGGCCTGGGCTAAAAGTCTGGGAATATTCCCTGCACTCCTGAAAATAATATTGTTGTTTACAGTAGTACCTGTAGTCCTCCTGTAAAGAATATATTAAAATATGGAGAGTATATAATATATATAGTAAATCTAATAGTATAGGCCATTGTATTAGTTTCCCCAAGATGACCCATGGCGGATTGCCTAAAGAGTCTAGAGGCTTGGGTGGAGGCACACTTACTAATCCAGCAGAGAAACGCAATCATCATCAGTGTTGGTAGCCCATTTAATCCAGGGGAACAGGGGTTACATGGTTAAAAATACAGGTAACAGTAATACTCAGTACAATTGATATTACAACATGAATTTATATTTCTGTCAATGATTTCTTAAGTAAGGTTCAGGTTACATGTAGAAGGGAAATGAGTGGAAAAGACCAGGTAGATATAACCTGAATGAATGAGAAGAAAGAACAATTAGGTGTATATTTACCAAGTGTCGGCTTTGGGAAGATTCCAGGTGGGTTTTCAATCCGCTGATTTACTAAAGGCAAAACTGATGGGAATCTAATGGGAACACTGACTTTAGAACACAATGGAACATTGGATCACCATTAATTTATTTTTTTTTTACTAGAAGAATAGAAACATTGGATTTACTAGTCTTAGCTTTAGAAACCAATCAAAATCCAACGCAAAACCAACCCAGCTCTGCCACTGGCAGTCCAGTTTATTCAAAGTTGATTCGAACAGACAATGATCATGAAGGAGTCTGAGAAAAAACAAAGCCTGCACAGATCATACTGATCTGTGCAGGCTTTGTTGTTTCTCAGACTCCTTCATGATTCTTGATACTGCTTGTCTGTTTCCCATTTATGATTGCATAGATGACTGGTATTGACCCTGCTGGTCTGACTGCTGATCTATTTCGGTTTCTATTCTATGTTGTATGACTGAAGGCTTTGGACTCATGAATCTGGCCTTTTTACTTTTTTTCTTAAACTGACTCTTAGCCTTGTTTGCTCTATCTTCTTAGCATTTAATATGCTTTTTGACTTGCATTTTTGCTAAGTTATTTTGAGCTCGCTACAATCTTGCCATTGCAATTACTTTTGAAATACTGTATGTGATAAATAGAACAAGAAGTGCTCAGAAAATCTAAAAGCAAATGTACTATATATGGTTATGATAACACTGGAAACAATTATTTCCACTGTCAAATCTATTTACTTGCATTTAAAATGTTTATAGAAAACATTTAAAAAATGAGCCTTACTTACCCATCTCAACCCAATGACAGCTGAACTGTTATATTTAATAGAGTAAAACATGCAGAAGTCTGACTATTCTTTTTCCATATATAAATGTGTATTGGTGTTGCTCTTAGCTTAAACCCTTTAACAGTATATTTACTAACGTTGTATTAACTTGTTGTGTGCCCTGAAATAGTAGGAATTGATCTCTCCATTATCTACTACTTCTAAGGCTGTAGCAGCTCCATCAACTGTTCCATCAGCCAGTCAGGTTGCTTGGTTCTGTCAGCAGCTGTCAAGAACTTTTCCTATTCTGGGTGATTTAATATGTTACAGTAGGTGTCAGTAATATCATTGGACACGTAAGAATGCTCTTAGCTGCTATGAGCATTCTCTAAGGAGGTAGAAAAGTTGATACTTTAACCCTTCTTTTTTCTCTAGTTTTACTCAAAAGCATATTGAAAAACCACATTTGTGTATCAATTTCATAACGTATAACATAAAATGTATTTTGTTTTAGTGTTCATTTCTTCCTTGCGGCTATTATTGTGGTGGTGTTTCCTTATTTACTGTACTGCTAATTTTCACTGCAAGAGCCATCCACAAATGTACTTTCTTTTATTTTTTTATATGGTTTCTAAAGGAGAGCGGAAATGTTACAGCATTGGAAACGTTGTACTGTACTGTAGCCTTCTCAGTCCTCTTACACATTTTCAGATTTCAGTGTACTGTTTTCCTAATCATTTCATTCTGCTGACAGGTTACAATGAACACAGGAGATTATGTGACCTGCATTACAAATGTAGCATCCAACCAATCTGTTCTTTCAATGTATGCTCTAGCTGAAAGCATACACAGTAACAGTCATCTCAATTAGTCCAAGAGCAGTTTGTGTGCTATTTTAAAGAATGTCTAAAATCACAAAATGACAGTGTATTCAAGTCTCCATGGTAACCATAGTACCAAACCTTTTTATAGCACTGCATGGGATCTTTCAAACATGAATTATGTCAGCATGTAGATCTGACATTGAAAAAAAAACCTTTGTTTGGTGTTTATTAATCTGTTACCTAACATGATTTTGAAAGCAGTGATTCAAGATTCTGTGTTCATTGTTAAAAAGAAATATATCATAGGTAAATTAGAAATAATGTTAAAGAATTAAAGAAAAAATAGCTGATAAACATTTTGTGAGAAGCAGCTTACTAATAAGCTAATGTGTGTAAAACAATAATTGGATTTTACAAATAAACTGAAAATAAACTCATTAGGGTTCATATAGAGTTGGACGTACAGTATATGTGTTTTGTTTTGCGTAAAATATGCATTTCTGAATTGCGCAAGTGCACAGAAAACTCACACTTCTGACGCCCCACACTTAGAGGGCTGGAGCAAGGGAGGAAGGGGCATTTAAGTATAGACTGAGTATGGTAAAGGTTGTTCATGTAAATGTATAGAGTTAGACCTGCATACAAATGCATGTAGGCCTGTCAGGGGTTGTGGTCGACCTCTGGTGCAAAATAAGCACTGATGTATATGAAGATTGACTGATAGGTAGGCTTGCCATATCATCCCTTCAATTTGTGACACATGAGAATTACACAAGTTCTGTGGCTGATTAAACCAGCCACAGAATGAGTGTAAATTCTCCCATACACGAGGTCAGCGGGGAATCACGGCACCCTAGAGTATTAGTATTGTTTTCACGGCACCCCTAAGCCAATAGTTTGCTATTAAGAAATTTAGAAAATAATGTAGAATGTAGTAAAGTGAATTAAATTGTGCTTACCTGTCGTTCTTGGGGTCAGTTATGTGGTGGTGGACAGGTTTGCGCTTCTGTTTGTCCACATATTTACATTACATTGACCATAAAAAATTTGATTTGGTGTTGGACCACCAACCTGTGGCACCCCTGTAAGTGTCCCAAGGCACCTCAGCGTGCCGCGGCACACAGATTGGGAACCACTGCACTAGGTGATGAATTGCCGAATCCTGGGATGAACCGGCGGCCATCAATGTTCTGCGATCCTTTGGAGGATCAATGAAATTATACATATTAAATTTCACCAATTTGCAAATCACAATCATATTTTGAACGTGATTGGCAAATCAGTGAAATCCAACATGGTAGATATCACCAATCCTCCAACACGGCATGTCTGCATTGCAGCATCGCGACAATCTGTCGCTAGTGTATGGGGGCAATAATTCATATGTGTCCAGAATTAAAGGAATGAATATAGCAAGCCTACTGATAGGCCCAGGGCCGTAACTAAGGTGGTGCGGCCGGTGCCGCCACACAGAGCTCAGAATGCTCTGAGGCGAAACCAGCTGCCTCCGCATTAATTTAATGCCCAATCCGCCGCTGTCAGTGAGAATGAGCTGCAGAGCGCCCACTATTATGTTGTTACTCGTGGCCCACCTGGCAGCTCGTTCTCATTGACAGTGTTGGATTGGGCATTAAATTAAATGGGATGGTCAGTAACAATGGCCAAAGTCAATATGTAGTGAAGCAGCAGGTAGGAGCGGAGAAGGGGGAGGGAGGTTAGTGCTTGGTTGCACACAGATGCCCCCCTGTTCCTTCCACCCATGCAACATGCACCTTCCACCTCTACACCCTCTAGCTACCACCCCTGCATAGTGTAACTGACCCCCCTGCAACTGAAACCATCACACCCTATAACTGCCCCCCTGCACACTGTAACTGCCCAACTACAACCTCTACCTTCCACCCCTGCACCTTGTAACTCCCACCCCTGCACCCTGTAACTCCCACCCCTGTACCGTGCAACTGCCAACCATGCAAGTGTCTCTTCTGCACCCTCATGCAACTGTACCCCCACACTAGAAGTGCACCCACCTGCAACTGTAACCGCACATCCTGTAACTGCCTCCCCGCACCATGTAACTATCGCCCCTGCACCCTGCAAATGTCCCCAATGTAAATGTGATATCCCTGTTCCCTGTAACTGCAAGGGGCATTACTTTTGGCATAATGTGTAAGGGGCACTACTGGGTAGCATAATGTGCAAGGGGAATTACTGTGTGATATTATGTGCAAGAGGCTTTACTGTGTGGAATAATGTGTAAGGGGCACTACTGTGTGGCATAATGTGTATAAGGAGAACTACTGTGTGGAGTAATGTGAATAAGGGACTCTACTATGTGATGTAACATCTATAAGGGGTACAACTGTGTAGTGTAATGTGAATAAGAGACACTAATGTGTGGCGTAATGTGTATAAGGAGAACTACTGTGTGGTATAATTTGAATTGGAGGTACTGTTGTATAGTCACGCCCCTTACTTTCCATGTGAGACCATGGCCCTTTTTAAAGTATTGGGGGGGAGCACCAATGTGCATTCTGGCACAGGGCACCAAAATGTCTAGTTACAGCTCCGGATAGGCCTGATTCTGAGTTGGGAATAAAGTAAAAAAGTGCAAGTAACTGTGCGCCTGAACAGGGATGGTACAGGATGCCGGCACTCAGGATCCCGGTGGTCAGAATCCCAACACTGGCATCCCGACAGGGTTAGGATCAGGGGTGTATCTACCCATTGGCAGGGATGGCACTCACCAGGGCGCCGACCAAAGGGGGGGCACTGTCCGGTAGTGCCACCAGCAGCCAAGGGGTGGACAAGTCTACCGGCCACACAAGTGTAGGGAAGACAGCAGTGATAGCGGTCTGCCCTACACAGTTTACAAACACACATCCGCCAGCAGCGGCTGTGTGTTTGTAATAGCAGCCAGCTAATGAGAGTCAGACAGACTCTCATTAGCTGCTGCGTCGTCCACGGAGGGAGCTGGCTGGAGCTCACTAATGATGAGCTCCGTGTGCCGGCTCCCCCCGCAGCATGTGATGGGAGAGACGTCATGACGTATGACGTCTCTCCCATGCAGAAGAAGAGCGGGCGGAACTCTGACTGGACAGCGGCAGTCGCGTCAGAAGCGGGGATCAGGTAAGTTATATATTTTTTTCTTTGTGTGTGTGTAGGGGGGGCACTACTGGGGGCAATTTATGGGGGGGTGCCCGCTACTGGGGGCTCTGTATAAGGGTGGCCACTACTGGGGGCTCTGTATAGGGATGGCCACTACTGGGGCACTGAAATAGGGGGTGACCGCTACTGGGGGCACTTTATGGGGGGTGCCTGCTACTGGGGGCTCTGTATAGGGGTGGCCACTACTGGGGACAATTTAGGGGGGTGGCCACTACTGGTGGCACTGTATAAGGGTGGCCACTACTGGGGTCAATTTAGGGGGGGTTGCCACTACTGGTGGCACTGTATAGGGGTTACTACTACTGGGGGCACTGTATAGGGGGGATTACTACTGGGGGCAATGCAGCATAGGGGGATTGCTACTGGAGGGCTCCTACTGGAGGCAGTGCATGGGGGGGCGCCAGTCCATTACATTGCCTGGGGCGCTTGGATCCCTAGATACACCCCTGGTTAGGATATCAACACCTGTTGGCAGGTATCCTAACCCTCCCCCTCTCCCTAACCTAACCCTAACCCATCCTCCCCGGTGCCTGAACCTAACCTCCTCCCCTTTGCCTAAACCTAACCTCCCCCTCACCATATCCTAAACCTAACCCTCCCCCTTAATGGCTAACCCTAACCCCCCATGTGCCTAACCCTAACTCTAACCCTCCCCCTAACTCTGCTACTTACCTTCGTGATTCCGTCAGTCGGGATGTCAGCACCAGCAGTCGGGATATTGATTTAATTCCCCCTGAACAAACCATGTAGCAATTTAAGGGGTGAAAATACAGTACATGCATTTTTTTGCATGCGTGGTAAATACCAGCTGCTTTTACATGTAGCTCACATATGCTGGACAGCTTTATTTTTACACTGCAAGTTAGGTTTAAGTTTGGACACACCCCTCCCAAATCTAAATCTCTCTGCACATTTTAAATCTCCCCAACCTTCAGTGCAACATGGTCTTATTTAGATGCACAGTTTTACCCCTTTCACACTTACGGCAGTATTCAATTAGTTTCGCAACCGCGATAAAGTTTTGCATGCTGCACTTTTCACCTACTTCGCGTAATTTAGCCATGGAAACTTATCATGCGCGTACCTGCTATTCGCCCTATTCAATTCCAAAAGATGCAAAAACAGCGACATGAGTAGTCAGAACAGGCGAAAAGTGGTATCAGAATCGGGAAAATCAGCCTGAACCCCCAAAAAGATGCAGAAACTTTGGGGATGTAGTACCCGATTAGCCCTAATAAAACTGTTTGGGGTACTAAAATTTGCACAATTGCCTCTAATTAGCGTTTTTGCACAAGTGGTGAAGAATGGTATAAAGCAGTATTTTTTGGAGAAAATAAGTAGTCCTGTCAAATTTGGGGTACCTGAAAATGGGTGCAAGCATATTTTAATGTCTCTAAAGTGTAGTTTTAATCAGGTGCAGAACTATGGGAGACAAAAAAGGCACCTGCCACGGGCTCCAGCTCTGAAGGGGCAACTTCTCCATTGTCCACAACATATTCACCGCACTTAGGGCTGTAACTATGTACCTGGAGTGTACCATCACAGCCACCCAATACATGGCACCCCTTCCCAGCACCTGAGAAGCCACCATACACTAGTGGAGAGCTCCATGTCAGATCATCAGCTGCTGCCTTAGTGTATCTATAGCCTGTCTGCATGCAAATTGCTACACTACAGTTGTGGTGGCTGTGACGGGGATGGGGACAGGGGGCACCAAATTATAACTTGCCTCCGGGCATCTGGGATAAACTTACACCACTGGTTTTAATAAAAGTGAAATTCCTCCCTCATAAAAGCACCTGCAATCCTAAAAACACTTGACCCCTTCTTAGTGAATCCCCAGTACCTTATTTCGTTAGCTTGCAAACTTGTCTCCCCACTTTGTGCTTTTTCGCTCCCAAATTCAAAGTGCTTTTTAGGGGTGTTCTTACATTTTTCCTGGAATTTTTTGATGTAGTTGTCCTTTGGGGGGCTGTTCCAAGGGTTCTGAGTGGTTTCCCCTCCTTTGTACCCCAAAATAAAAATGTTGCACTTCTTTTCTCCTGCTATTAAGAGGCAAATCTTTTTCGCCTATTACATTGTATTGACTTTCCACGTACGCAAAAAGCGGATGGAATTGAATACAGAGATAAGTTTCCGACAGAGATACTTTTTCGTGGATCTTGGCTTTTCGCTTCTAATTGAATATGGCCCATAGTGCAAAAACCCAGGTTTTTACACGTGACTGTGCATCAACCCGGGTTTTTGCTATGAGTGAATGCATACGACCCAGGTCGAAGTCCCGGGTCCACAACCCTGCTCTGTACAAGGGTCAGGAACTAAGACCCGGAAAATTAACGGGTTGATAAACCTGTGTATTTACCAGATTGTTGGTTTGAAAGGGGTTTCTTGTTTTGTCCCCAATGCAGATGAAGCCCTATGTCTGCAGTGTGTCAATCATTAGAGTGGCTGTTATATTATATATTTACCTAGTAAATTCCATATTGTATACGGTACTGTACCAGCAGCCATGCATAATGGGATTTGCTGAGCAGGGGCATATTTCTTTCTGCTTTGTTTCAAATTACGGCAGTAGTGAGTGCAATTGACTTTAAATGCAATAATTGTTATTTTAAGCATGCTATCAGTGTAGAACTGACAGTATTTTTTGTTTTGTATCCATTTAGAACATTTATATTGCCATGCAGCTGGTACCATGTATAATATGGGCTTTACCGAGCATTGGCTTCAGGGGCATATCTATTGTTGAATTTGTAAATAAACCTTTTAATACATTCCTGCCTATAAACCTCTAAGATTCACCTGCCTAGAACCTCTAAGACAAAACCTGCCTATAAACCTCTAAGATAAAACCTGCCTATACCTTCTAAAACCACAAGATCTCGCTAATTAGCGCTATGTTTGATTATACCATTAATGAAACACTGAGACAGTTGAATAGCGGTCCAACGCGCTAAAGATTATTATTCAGGTAAAAGTACAGATGTTACAACGCTATGATCTAATAATGAGCGCAAATAAATTGTACAAACATTAGGTCATAAGGTAAAGTTAATATACATGAAATGGTTATTAAAGATCAAAATACAATGAGCAATATGAGACAGAGAGACAGAGAGAGAGAGAGAAAGAGAGACACATTAAAATACAATGAGAGAGATATCAATGTCTGCTGAGAGCACATGTTCAAGATGGCTGGTGATGGTGTGTGTCTGTGTGAGGGGGGTTGGGAATGCTTCCTGCCCTATTGTCCAAACCGCATGGTCAACAGACAAACTCCATTATGAAGCTACCTGCCCTATTGTCCAAACCGCATGGTCTACAAACAAACTCCATTATGAAGCTACCTCATTGAAATCTCCCATAATGCCATAGTTAATTAAATATGCAAGCTTAATATCATATGCCAACACATCAGGCAAACACTGCACCATTTAATATTCCAACATGTACAACACAAGCTGATTCCAATATACAACAATACCATCCTACAACAGACCTCATCCAGTACCCACTAGACTGTGGGGAGGGGGAAGGGCTGAAGCACATGCTCTTCCTTTGTTTGCAAGCCTCATGATCCCTAGGCAAACTCCAATTTGAAAACTCACATTAAGTTGTAACTCTGTAAATCATACATCCATCAATGATCACAATTATAATAAAGACAATATACCTATCTGACCCATACAACACCATAACTGGGTAGAATTATAATTTCCTTTGTTCACCCCACATGGAAGTAGCCATCTCTAATAAACTGCAGACAATATACCTATCTGACCCACACGGCAATTACTTATGACCATTCAAAGCTGTTATTAATTCAACTTCCATAATATATAACTGATACCACCCTATGATTACATTCATGAGTACACAACACATACCAAGCCTATCTCTCCCAAGCAGAGATATTGTTCAAGCACATGGGAAGGCCCTAACACAGAGCACATGGGAAGGCCCTAACACAGAGCACATGGGAAGGCCTTAACACAGAGCACATGGGAAGGCCCTAACACAGCACATGGGAAGGCCCTAACACAGAGCACATGGGAAGGCCCTAACACAGAGCACATGGGAAGGCCCTAACACAGAGCACATGGGAAGGCCCTAACACAGAGCACATGGGAAGGCCCTAACACAGCTCACCAGAGGATCTCAATCAACCAGCATCAATCATTTACAAATATTACAAAAACTCCATAATCAATCCCTTTCCTGCATGCTGATAACAGACTATTGTACCCTACAGTGTAGATGAAAAGTACAGATTAGATAACATATCATCCACTGTATGCTAACACAGACTCATGAATATCCTTAGAAAACTACAAACCACACACCATGCTAAGCTAATAACAGATTAACACCAAAAATAGCTACAGACACCCAAATAGGCTAAATATTGCACAATTTATACTTAGTTATAACCCAGAGGAACTGAGACCCATTTTCCGTTGTCTTGTGAGAGAGAGAACCTCTATTCCAAATCTCCCCTCTTGCAAGTGTGTGTGCTGGCTTGTGTATTCTCAGAATGTGCATGCTATGTTCCCGCCCCCTTTTTCCTGTGAGGTCATCAGAAAGGGAGTATCCTTTTGGTTTCTCAAAACTACTGTTAATTAGGTTCTAGTCCCAGTTAGCTATCTCTATTGATTAGACTGGAATAACCAGTCCTTTGGACAAAAATGTAAACAAGCCTACACAATGTCATTATCTTTTGGTAAAGGTTAGAAATCTGTAACAGGGCATTTATTGGACAATTTCAAATGGATACAAAAGGTCTCCAACTTCCCTTTGCATCTCCCACATGCAAATCTAAGCTGCTATGGATCAACATTTCAAATAGTTATTCTCTCTAACATTCATATTTCATAGCCACATGTTCTGATCTTCATATTGATGTCACCGGAACGCTGTGGAAACAGAGTAGATCAGTACGGTTCCACACACAGTCCAATTGTCATTTACTAAGCCATAGTTAAAGAAAACATTCATTTCTTTATATACTGACATTGCGTTTAAACCAAGTAATAATTATCCTTTTTGTGTTACGGGACCATTGCTTTTAAATGTATGTATGCGGGGAAAACACCACTGCCTTGCTGTCAAATATAAGTCTGTGGTGATTTTAATGTGTTGGAAAGTTATTTTATGTATTCTGAACACTGTCGGTATGTGTTTGGGGAAGATTGTTAAAAAGCTGTTCGTGCTACTTTTAGCAACTTTGCACTGTGGTTTGTGTACTATGTATTTTTGACAAAATGGCGCTTGTGTAAGCTTTCTTTTCTAAAATGGAGTCTTGCTGCCATTCACAAGATGGCGTCATGCAGGTTTTCCTGATTGCAAACAGATTCTGTCTTACCCAATTATCCGGTTTCGACACTATAATGGGTGCAGGGTATGTTGGGCACATGGGTCCCTGGGTCCAGGGGGTACCACACTGCACACTCTGCACACCTAGTATTACTTACCTCTACGAAGTCCCACATCGGTTCCTCCTGCTAAATTCTGTTCTTAAAATGAGGCAAAATGTAATTTTCCCAGAAATGCCAGATCTTGTGTGTTTTGGATTACATATAAGTGCCTCCCTCATTATTTCAGGAGCCTTTTTAGATAGAAGAGTCCATGGAGAGGGTTGTTGGCTGTAGATGTGGGGTTGGGTACAGGATCCCGGGGGTCAGGTTGCCAGCCGTCAGAATAGCGACAGCTGCATCCTGACAGTCAGAATCCAGACAATTTGAAGGTAAATATGTTAACCCTGACCCTCCCCATAACCTTAATACTTACTGTTGGGATGCCAGTAATCAGGATTCTGGCACCGGGATTCTGACTGCAGTCGGGATTCCGGCACCAGTATTCTGAGAGTCGGCATCCCGGGTATGCTGTCGGGAAGCCGGTGGATGTAATCCCGACGGCCAGCTTCCTGACTGCTTTATCCCCGCGAAGGTTAAATGACAGGTGTCTAAATCTAGATGCCTGTCATTTTACTAATGCCGGGAGACCAGCGTCCGGTATCACGATCAAAGTGATGCCGTGCGCCGCTGCGGACAGCCGCTGGGGGGGTTAGGTTTAGGGCTCCCAGGGGGAACTTAGGGTTAGGCACCCCCCCGGGAGGTTAGGGTTAGGCTAGGGGGAGGGAGGGTTATGGTGAGGCACCCCCCAGGGGACTTAGGTTTAGGTGGCAGGGAAGAGGGCATTAGGTTTAGGCACTTAGAGGGGGGATTAGGGTCAGGCACTGGGGAGAAGGTTAGGGTTAGGCACCCCTAAGGAGAGTTAGGGTTAGGGGGGAGGTTAGGTTAGCAAATACTTACCTGGGGACGATCAGGATTTTCACCCATGTCGGGCAGCCGCTGTCGGGATTTGCGTCCGGCGGTAATTCATACAGATTCCGGCATCCCGACCTCTGGTATTCCAGCTACATCCCATAGCTATGCTGAAATAGTGGTGATTGGAGAGAGCTGTAGCTGGTTGCAGTGGGTGAAAAGGGTGGAAAAGAATACATATTAAATCTGTGTGTCTGTGAGGGCCAGAAACTATAGCAATTAATCTGCAATACAAGCTCATATGTTTTAGAGTGAGCAGCACTTACAATTGTTTTCACAAGGGTATATTTTGAATGAAGGCGGAGACAGTAGTGTAATTTCAAGCTTTGCTGACTATGGGCTCTTATTACTACAATCCGCATATTGAATGCTGATTGTAGTGTGATATTATCGAGTGAATTCGCATTGCGAATTCTGGCAATATCACAGGGATTTACTACAAATCCCTTGCAGGGACAGAGCTTTCGATAAAGCTCTGTCCCTGCAAATCCCCTCTGCACACTAGTCGCGGTATTTTCGCAAAAAATACCATGACAAAGTGCCCACGCATGCACCGACCGGCCGCCGCTGCTACCCCCGCCCGGCGCTAAGCCATGCCCCCAGCACTAAGCCCAACCCCTCGCGATCGCGGACCCCCCATGACCCCCCTACCACCCGTGACCCCCCCTCTCCCTTAATTACACTTACCTGCAGTCATCAGTGCTCCGGTGATGTCCTCCATGCCTCCGATCAGGTGATCTCCCATACTGCACTAGGACCCGATCACCTGATGACCGGGCTGCAGTGCACTATGGGAGACCAGCTGACTGGAGGGGAGACATCACTGGAGGCCCGATCACCAGTCCCTGGAGTCAGGTAAGTAGAAAAAATTTTTGACAATTTTTTTTTTCTTTTTTTTACAGTAATTATTATTATTATTATTAGCATTTATTTATATGGCGCCACAAGTGTTCCGCAGCGCCTTACAAAGTACAAAAACAAATTGTATACAAGTGACTTACAGAACAATACAATACAGGACATGGATAATATATATTGCTACATTAGTGACCATATCACCCAGATAAGCAACAGAGCATAAGCAACCAAGTGTTAGGTGCCCTAGTGGTGAGTAAGAAGTAAATGACACTATAGTAAGGAGAAGCACAAGAGGGTAGATGGCCCTGCTCGTGAGAGCTTACATTCTAAAAAGGTGGGGGAAGACAAACTGGGTTGACACAGATGGGGTAGATGGGGACGAATGAGCATGTAGCAAGGAGTTAGAATGATAGCTGGAATCAGCTTGCCACACAGACCACACAGCTGATTACTGGGACCGACTCATGGCTCTGCTCTGCAGACTAAGAGGCTGATAACCGGGGGAGACATTGGATAACGCCACCTCCAGGTGGTGTTATTATCACAGGGCTTTCCCCGATATTTATTTTACAATTTATTTTTAGTAACTGTGGTCGGATCACATTTCCCATTACAATTATGGGAAATGTGATCTGCTTACTAAAAATAAGTGATACTTAGGGGTTGGAGTAGAATTTTACGAATTCTACTCCAATTGCCCTGTAATAACTATAGGTGATGCTAAAATAATGTGAAAAGGGTGTGAAAACACCCTTTTTCACTTTATTTTAGTAAAAATAATGTTAATAGAGTCCTTAAAATCTAGTTTTCATCTTGGTGGACACAAAGCACAGTATTTTCTACATGTCAAGGGGAGATAAAGAGACAGTCACTATAGCCAGCAATCTGCACAGGCTCTTCCATCTTATTTTTGAGTAAGAGCTTTACTTATTGTGTACACATTTGAAGGGGATATATCTTGGGCATTAGCGGTAGAGACAGTACTGTGATTGTAAGCTTAGTTTACCAAAGATCTAGTTTGTTTAGTGTTGTGTCTTGGTGGACAAAAAAAACACAGTCTTTTAAGCTGTATACTGTATGTCAAAGGGGGATAAAGGGACAGACACTAGCAATCTGTATGATCTGCTCCAGCTTGTGTTGAGTCTGAGCTGCACTTACAGTGTACACATTTGAAGGGTATATATCTTGTGCATTAGGGGCAGAAACAGTATTGTTATGACAAACTTACAGTAGCTGACCAAAAAATACTGTGCTGTGTCTGAGTGAGTTAAATTCAGTTTAGATACTTCAAGGGAAGATTGTGTGTGTTTGAAATATCTAAACTAAATTAAAAGACTTGATCATTTTTTTTAAAGCAGAAAAATATATCTTCTTTGGGGTGGAGCTCACTTAGACAGAGCACTGTATTTTTTAGTCAGCTTAGTTGTCATAACAGTACTGTATCTGTCCCTAATGCATAAGATATTACTGTACTCACTGGGTGTTTTGGCCCCATCAACTGCACTCCAAAATAATAAAAGCTAAAAGAAGACAATTTTTTCAGGTTTAAAAAAAATTCTCATATTTAAAAAAACTGTATCGGAAAATTAAAAGTCACTCATTTACCTATATCATTGTACGTTTACTTGGTGTGGTGGCAGGTACAAGTTCAAGTACATTAGCTTTACTCCTGTCCTGGTGTAAATCAATCATGAATTAGTTGATCGAAGAAAAGGAACATCCCAGTACTAATGCTGGCAGTCATAGTCATTCTGTAACATCTACTTTTAAAAAATATCAAGAGTTTAAGAAAGGGCACTCCAAATCTAAACAATGTTTGACAATCTTTAAGAAGACATTACCTCTAATTATGAAGAGGATAGTTACTGCCAAAAAATGTAAAATTGCCAATATGCAGGGGCAGATTGGGAATTTAAAGTAGCCCTGGAAAAAATTCAGAAAGTGGCCCATGTTGGCTAACTGAAAAAAGGTGCATGTCCTTATGAGAAGGGGCGTGTCATGTGAAAGTGAGCCACTCTCCTTGTTTTTGTCACACTTGGGGCATGCCAGGCACTCCAGGAGCAGGATTAGGGGAAGGGTTAGGGGTCAGTAGCAGAGTTAGAGGGGAGGGATAGGGGTTAGGTTTATGCACTAGGGGGAGGTTTAGGGTTAGGCACTAAGGGGGAGGGTTAGTTTTAGGGTACGGGAAGGGGGAGGTTAGGTTTAGGCACTAGGGGGAGGGTTAGGTTTAGGCACCAGGAATGGTGGGTTAGGGGTAGGGAAAGGGTGGGTTAGGATACCAACCAACAGGTGTAGGTATCCTAACCCTATTGGGATGACTGCCTCAGGATTTTGACTGCTGGGATCCTGAGCACCAACATCCCATACCCAACCCAGTGGTCCTAATCATGGGAGGAGTTAAAATGGTGGCTGCAATGTTCACAGGGATAGAGAACACTGGCCTGGATGGGGGGCTGTGGGGGAGGGAGAGAGTGATATATTAGAGGGACAGTGTGCTAGATGAAGGGACAGTGAGATGAGGGTGCACTGGGCTGTATGGGAAGGGGAAATACTGGGCTCAATGGGGTGGGCATTGTTACTGGGCTGGCTGGGGTTTTTTAAGAGGTGGGGCAGTAAGAAGGGGGCTGGTTATAGAGGAAAGAGGGAGACACTGGGATGGGGAGGGGCAGTGAGATGGAGTTCATGCCAGTTATAAGAAACGCATTGTCATGTCTGAGCAAAAGGCCAAAACAGCCACCTCTTCTGTGTGGAATATTTTTACCCAAATCCTGACATTTGTCAAGACATCTGTGCCATTTGTTGCGCCAAAGTAAGTGGAGGTAGGGATGTCAACCATCTAGGCATCTCCTCCCTGTTACATCATTTGCAGCAAGTTTATTCAAGTTTTTAATCAAAAATGGTAAAATTATATACAGTATAAGCAGGCTAGCAGCAGAGGCAAACTGACTTCCGTAATACAATCTGTGATACCCAATTAAAATCATTGTGTGCTAGGGCTACTGCTGCTGGGGGTGAATATTCAACAAGAAAACTAGTAGATTCAAACAATAATTGACTGTGAAACAATCATTAACAAGATAACCAAGAATGACAGCTACCATCCTGTTGCACAGTGGATCACTGAAGCCATGATGGCTAAGTTAGCATTAGATCTGCATCCAATATCCTCCATTGATGCATTCAGTTTTAGATGATTAGTAGACCCAACCCAAAAGAAGAACACCTGAAGTTAGGTAATTACAGCTGCAATGACTTTAAAATCAACAGACTGTATTGACTATTAGATATGACAATTTGGGACTTGCCAATTCACATAAGCATTTTGGTAATATACTTACTTACAATGTAATCTTCTGACATGGTGCATTAGATTTATAATTACTGTTCAATCATTAATTGACTTCTATTTTCCAATGATATTTTGTACTGATTTTACCTACAAGTAACTTACTGTTTCAATATTACATCTTTGCTTATGCCCTTTACTTCCGGTACAACGAGCAACTGGTTATATTCTATGTTTACAGTTTTAGTAGTAATTTATCATTGTATTACACAGCCATCAACACTTGTTAATTACTCAGTGGTCACCAAAGGGACTGAGTGTAGCATTTTTTCTATATATTTCCGGTATTTAAGATATTGGGTCACCTCAAAGTGCAGCTACTCATCCACACACTACCATGCCACTTTGTGTGCAGGTCCAAGCAATAGTTTGAGATTCAAAATCTGCAGTATATGAATTGTGAATCCAGATCAGGCTTTATATGGCTCAGTATTAAATTTCCTGGAAAAGGAGCTGTGATGGATGAAGAATACAGTGAATTGACTCTGTCTTTGTAAATTGTAATGATGCCAGCAAAACCCTTGCGGAATAAGGGATATTGTCTCACCCCAACAATTTTTACATGTCACCTCAACCAATCGATTTGTTACTGATGTATCAAACCATCACATATTGGTAACCCTGAGAATGAACAGGAAAGGTATCCCAGATTCTCTGAATTTGTTCTTCCAACAGAGATGAGAGACAATTCAACAATAACATGTGTTTACTAATGCTCAAATAGGCATGAAAGTGGCAAGAACACATGTAAAAAGAAACAAGACACACATGCATAGAGTGTGATGTTGAACTTTCTGCTCTACCATGTTTTAAACTGTGCGGTTTATGTATCAAGCAGTGAAAAGTGTTGAAAAGTGGACCAGTGGAGAAGTTGCCCATAGCAACCAATCAGCTTTGAAGTAGCTTTTATCAAGTACAGTGTATAAAATAATAGGTAGGAGCTGATTGGTTGCTATGGGCAAATTCTGTACTGGTCCACTTCTCCACAGTTTTCACTACTTGATACATAAACCCCTATATCTTACAGAAAAATAAAAATTGTGTTAAATAACTGTTAAATAGATCTTTCTAATTTACTTAATTCATAAGAAATTAACAATCTGCAATAAAGTGTTGTTCAAAATATTCGCTAAATGGTTCATTGTATTTTACATTGTAAATGTGATTTTATATTTATAAGTAACATTGTCCAGACAATATTAAATCTTATATACAGTCAGGTGCATAAATATTGGGACAGTGACAGAATTTTCATATTTTGGCCTCTATTCACCACCACAATGGCTTTGAAATGAAACAAACAAGATGTGCTTTAAATGCAGACTTTCAGATTTAATTTGAGGGTAATTACATCCAAATCAGGTGAACGGTGTAGGAATTACCATGGTTTCTATATGTGCCTCCCACTTTTTAAGGGGCCCAAAGTAATGGGACAAACTAAACAAACGTAAATCTAACTTTCACTTTTTAATACTTTTACAGCCTGAAGTCTTGAACGCATAGACATCACCGGACGCTGGGTTTCATCCCTGGTGATGCTCTGCCAGGCCTCTACTGCAAATGTCTTCAGTTCCTGCTTGGGGGCATTTTCGATACAGTTTTGTCTTCATCAAGAAATGCATGCTCAATCGGATTCAGGTCAGGGGATTGACTTGGCCATTGCATAACATTCCACTTTTTAGCCTTAAATAACTATTTGCTTGCTTTGCAGTAAGCTTTGGGTCATGTCCATCTGCACTGTGAAGCACCGTCCAATGAGTTCTGAAGCATTTGACTGAATATGAGCATATAATATTGCCCGAAACACTTCAGAATTCATTCTGCTGCTTTTGTCAGCAGTCACATCATCAATAAATACATGGGAACCAGTTCCATTGGCAGCCATACATGCCCACGCCATGACACTACCACCACCATGCTTCACTGATGAGGTGGTATGTTTTGGATCACGAGCAGTTCCTTTCCTTCTCCATACTCTTTTCTTCCCATCACTCTGGTACAAGTTGATCTTTGTCTCATCTGTCCATAGGATGTTGTTCCAGAACTGTAATGGCTTTTTTAGATGTTGTTTGGCAAACTCTAATCTGGTCTTCCTGTTTTTGAGGCTCACCAATGGTTTACATATTGTGGTGAACCTTCTATATTCACTCTTGTGAAGTCTTCTCTTGATTGTTGACTTTGACACATATACACCTACCTCCTGGAGAGTGTTCTTAATTTGGCCAACTGTTGTGAAGGGGTTTTTCTTCACCAGGGAAATAATTCTTCTGTCATCCACTACAGTTGTTTTCCATGGTCTTCTGGGTCTTTTGGTGTTGCTGAGCTCTCCGGTGCGTTCTTTCTTTTTAAGAATGTTCCAAACAGTTGATTTGGCCACACCTAATGATTTTGCTATCTCTCTGATGGGTTTGTTTTGATTTTTCAGCCTAATGATGGCTTGCTTCACTGATAGTGACAGGTCTTTGGATCTCATATTGAGAGTCGACAGCAACTGATTCCAAATCCAAATGTCACACCTAGAATCAACTCCAGACCTTTTACCTGCTTAATTGATAATGAAAAAACAAGGGAATAGCCCACACCTGTCCATGAAATAGCTTTGAGTTGATAGTCCCATTACTTTTGGCCCCTTAAAAAGTGGGAGGCACATATAGAAACCATGGTAATTCCTACACCGTTCACCTGATTTGGATGTAATTACCCTCAAATTAAATCTGAAAGTCTGCAGTTAATGCACATCTTGTTTGTTTAATTTCAAAGCCATTATGGTGGTGAATAGAGGCCAAAATATGAAAATTCTGTCAATGTCCCAATATTTATGCACCTGACTGTATATGATACAGTATTAGATTGTGTAGAAATTGGTTAAAACTTTTGCTAATGTCAGGAAGTCTACACAACAATCCATGACCACACTCCCCACAGCACACCAATGCATTTCGACCCATTGCTGGGGTCTTTTCAAGGCAAGGTCTTTTTCATTATTATGCCTTGCCATGAAATTGAGTGACTTCACTGTGCCAGTGGAAAGTATTAAATTTTTATCTGCATATGTCTTTTCTGAGGTGTGGGGTATCACCTTATGGCATTCACTCCATAGGCAGCAATTTATTTTCCACACCAAGCAGATTCCCTACCTTTGTTATAGCCTAACAATTTAACTATATCATCTGTGGGGATGGGGATGGGATCCTGGCGGTCAGAATCCAGACTCTGGCACTTGTTGGTCAGTATTCTAACTCTCCCCCTCTCCCTACCCTAACCCTCCCTCCCTAGTGCATGACCCAACCCCCCCCCAGTGCTTAAACCTAACCTCCCACCTTCTAGAATTCTGAGCCCAAATTGAGAGATGACAGTGTGGTGGCTTCTGTCTGGGAAAGTGCCGAACTAAATCTTCGGAGTCAGGCCACGTCTGCATGCTGCTGCAGTGCTACCAGTGAGCCATAGCCCGGAGAAACAAGCATCAAGTCATAAAAATAATAATATTGACACCCAATGTCAATATTATTATTTTTATGACTATCTCTGGCATGTTGTAGCCTCTGACCTGGCATTTAACGGTAAAATTAATGATCCACCACTTATGGCATTTCCCCGTGGACACAATCTGAAAGAGATACTGCTGCGCCCAACAAGTCACCCTACAAGATCAGTTAAGACCTGGCTGCAAACTGCCAAACCTGGGTGCTTTAAGTGCACAAATTGTGTGACTTGCAGGTCATTATTAATGGGCCTTAAGTTCCCGCATCCTCATAGTGGAAGGCCGATTAAATTCAAGTACAAACTCCACTGTTTACTGGATCATGTGATTTATTTACTCATCTGCCCATGCGGTTTGGCGTATTTGGGCCTAACAACCCGTGTCTTCGGTGAAAGGATGGCCAATCACCGCTGTTCCATCAGAGAGGCCATCACTAAGGGTAACTTTGATAAACCGGTGGCAGCACATTTTTTACAACAGGCCACCAGGTGGCATCTTTGAAATGTTGCATTATTGATTGGGTTTCCATATCACCCAGGGGAGGGAACCGTGAATTAAGCCTATGCAAATTAGAGGCCAAATGGATATTTTATTTGGGCACTGTGGCCCCTAGGGGTTTAAATGACTTTAATCGGCTCAATGTTTTTCTGAGATGTTACCTGCCTTGGTCATTATGTTAAGTTTTTTGTTTATTTCAGTTCTTTGTTTATTTATTGTTTCTGCTATATATATTTTTGATATGATTGTACATGTAAGGTAGCTAAGGGTATAGGTTCATGGGGTGTCAATATTATTATTTTTATGACTATCCCTTTTAAGTATATAGCCTTAAAATATTTCACTAAAAACTGGTTAATAATATTTCTAAGATGTATATGATGTGTATAGATCCATACAAATGTCATGGGTGATGTAGTACTGTTTTAACTTTAGACACTTTGGGTTCCTGAGTCCCACTTGATCTCCTGATGTCACACTAGCATTTAGTTTATTTTTTGTTGGTTGCTATATTTGTGGTACCAGAGCTCTTGTGATGGTTTCTCTAGATCGTATGGTGCTGTTTTGTTTTTGCACTCGATCTGGCTGTGTTGATCACTTAGGAACTAATAACAGCCTGCTTCTATTGTGTTACACACCTTTGGCTTCAGTGGGTGGCTTCCCACTGACAAGAGCGGGCCACACTACTTGACTAGTTGACCTGGCAACACCGGCAAGCGTCTCCCTGAGTGGACCGCGTTACACTATGCAAATGGTTGCCATGACTATTGAACCTGCTCTGTGATCTACATGTGACCGGACACACGTGCACTTCTGGTCTCTGATGCCATGCATTCCAAGTAGTGGAATGCACCCCTCTTCCGGTCCGGAAGCATGCTGGCATGGTAATGTCTAAATCCCCTTCACCGAGAGGACCCTGACGTCATCAGCCAGTGTCCAGCATCATTCCCTTCCATCCAAGTGGGCATAGAGGGGGAATATAACCATGTGGCGAGCGTGGCGAGCGCAGCAAGCTCGCGAGGGGACAACAAACTTTTGTAAGTGGGGACAAAGTTCTTCTTTAGCTGGCTGTCATGGGCAGGAACTGTACTTCCACCCTCACTCACGTCACTTCCAGGTCCCTAGCACGAAGGGGAAATACAGCCAACCATGCTGGCATTTGAACTCACTACTTAAGGGGACTCAGGTAAGGAGGTTTATGATGCTGTTCCTTGGATATATGCTGATTTAGCTGTACTGTTGCTTTGTTGGTGGTCTTGAAAAAGGTCATGTCTGACCGAAACATTGACAAACTTTTTGGAATATATATGAAAGCATTAAATCTACTGTTGCCTGCAAATTGCTCTGGTGAGTGCCCCTTTATCTTCATATTGACTGTATTATTCTGGATCAATTCTTGCTCCAGGGGGAGCACCCCGAATGCCATCAAGGATGGAGATGTAAGTGCAGACGCTTCTTTGGATATGTGTATACATGGAGAGTAGCAGTATATAAAAGAAAATAAATAAATACTACTGTAGCTTCTCTCTCTCTCTCTCTCTCTCTCTCTCTCTCTCTCTCTCTCTCTCTCTCTCTTTCTCTGAGTAAGCAACTTGTTCTTACAGTCCCAGTACTAAAAGGACCTCTAAAGTACAATGAAAGTCAACTTTATAATTATTTAAAATGACCCCACCCTCCAAGACAGCAGCCCATCAATAAGTTTAAAAAATATTAATATTAATGTTTACTTAAGCAAATCCCACCCCAGCACTAGAGGTATTCTATAAGGAAACTTATATGTAACAGTAAAGTTTATTTTAGTAAGCTGACCCCCAGCACTGCAGAATTGCTACATGGACTGTTATGTTTAATATTAATATTTATTTATGCAAGATGAACCCACTCACACACTGCATGACTGCTGTAAGTAATATTATATTTTGTATTAATATTTTCTTAATATGTCCAATGTTTAATAAAACATGATAGGGGGGCTTTATATGTAATAAGAGCTTTAAACAGATCAGTAGTATGCAACCTCTTTTTCTCTATTTGTTAAACAACAAGCTCTAGCATGAATAGTATTATGGGTTTGTAGATCCACAACAACTGAAGGGAAACAGATTGCATAAAATGTCCTTGAGGTAATCCAGCTTTGTACAGTCAATATAAAAAGTATATTGTACAAACTCTCATTGAAATGGCAAGCTACAGTAAATCATGTCAGAACTTTTTGCCCCACTACGAATGTGTGTGTGTGTGTGTGTGTGTGTGTGTGTGTGTGTGTGTGTGTGTGTGTGTGTGTGTGTGTGTGTGTGTGTGTGTGTACATCTAGGGTATTGTAGGTTTTGTAATTAATAATTTTTTCTAAAAATTGTTTCTTCTTCACTGGAATTTTGTTGGCTGAAAGGTAGATATTGAAAATGGTCTGACAGGATTTAACTTTATTTCAAACTTTACATCTCAAAAACCTTCAATTTCTAAATAAATTAGGTTTTTTTAGATGCATTGTGTTTAAGAACACTGGGAATGGGACTGTTATTGGACGTTACCCGTATAAAATACCAAGGAATAGACTTTTGTACACACATTATTTTTACCCAATCTTTCTAATAGATCTCGTTATTTTTTGTGAAAGTAGTAATTATCTAGTCTTATGACATGTTATATAAGTTCAAAACACAAGAAGAAGTTAATGGGCTTTAAAACGGCACCCACAATCAGTGTAAAGCACGCCAGTCTTTACACTGACTGCTGGTGTTGTTTTAAATTTTCACCTGCAACCCTCCTTACAAAAGCCAATGCTTCATAAATAAGGTCTGTTGTCTCTAAGTGGTACTTAGTAAAATAAAACTTCACTTTTATTGTAGTCATATAAAATATCCAATAATTGGGAAAAAGCCAGCAAAATATTAAAACCAAGCTACACATACAAACTTGTGTCAAAAAATGAGAATAAAAACAAAACTAGTCCTGCTGTGTATTTATTTTATACAATTGCTTTAACCAATGTTCAATAAAGTTGTATGTGTGATCATTTTAGTGTATTTTAATATTAAAGAACTTTATTATACAGTTCTAGGAGTATTTATCACACAGGTAGGTATTTTATGATATACTCAAAATGGGATGTAGTTATTATCCCGACTGTGGTGATGCTGGTGCTCAGAATCCCACCACCAGCATCCCGACCGCTGGCATCCTGAAGGTAAGTATTGGGGTTAGGGGAAAGGTTAGGATTAGGGTGAGACACTACGGGGAGGGTTAGAGTTAGGCTGCGGGGAGGGAGGATTAAGGTTAGGCTGCAGAGGAGAAGGTTAGGTTTAGGCTGCGGGGAGGGTCAGGGGTAGGGGAAGGGTAGTATACTTACCTTCTGTTGTGACCCAGTCCGGCATCAGGATTTTGACCAATGGGATCCTGAGCCAGTGGCGGATCCAGGGGGGGCGATTAGAACGATTGCCCCCCTAGCGTCCTTGTCTCTCTGCTCTGGCTCTTGGGAGTCAGTTATCATCCAGGTGCGATTAAATTAGTTTCAGTGCTGCTGCTGACTAAAGTACCCACTCCACTCCTCCCCTTCCTGCTCCTTGCATCATTTTGGTATCATCCACTCCCGCAGACCCACAAATCACGGTATTATGCCGTGGGGGCGGAGCCTAATTATGCAAACTGCCCTGCCTCCATCAACAACCTGCTGCTGCACCATCTCAGTATGCCAAAGTAAGTTAAAGTGTGTCTGTGAATATATAACCTGGGTGTGTATGTATGTTCCTATGTAATATATGTGTGTGCTATAAATATATATATATATATATATATATATATATATATGTATGTGTGTGTGTCCTAGGTATAATATGAATGTGCTATGCTGTGCGTATATATATATATATATATATATAAACCCCATCCTTCAAATCCTGCGTGTGACCCTGGCCACACACTGTGGAGGAGTTGACGTATGGCTGAGTTACCAAGGGGAGGAGTTAGGACCAGAATGGGGTGGTACCAGGATAGAAAAGAGGAGGAGTCTGTGTTATTATAATTAAACCGCCACCCCTAATGAAAAGTCTAGATCCGCCACTGTCCTGAGCGTCGTGATCCCGTACCCAACCCCTCAAAATAAATAGATCATATCTATACCTGTATAACATAGTTCTTTAGGAATTGTCGGTTCATAAAAAAATGTTTTTAGTAGAGATGAGTGGTTTGGTTTTACTTGGTTATGTTCGGTTCTCAAAAACGGCATCATATTGGCTTTTCAGCTTTGACATTCTCTCAAAAAATTAATCTGAACTAATCCGAACTTGCTCTAATTTGGAGAAAAGAACTGATTAAAAACCAAACTGCACATCACTAGTTTACAGTGATAGTAGAAGTATGAATTATAGTTTAACAGAAATGTATATCTTAAGATGTTTCAGTGAGTATTTCCCCTTGTTTTTATGTTATCATATTGAGCTGTCTTTAATTTGGATTGAATATCAATATGTGCAGTATAACTGAGAAAAATACCTTTTTACTGTGTATATAATTAGTTTTATATGTTAATTGGCATTTCAATTTACCAGACAGATTATTATGCTGATTGACTGCATACAGATCCTCTGTAGGATGAGAACGAGAATAGGGCTGCGACCTGAAGACCTAGAGATTGTAGCGTTTGTATGAGAAGAGGTCAACAGCTAAAATGAAGCAGTGAGATCCAGGAGAATTAGAATTGAGTAATTGTGTTTAGACTTAGCAGTGATAAAATCATTAACCACCATAGTCAGTGCAGTCTTTGTGAAGTGTTGGAAATGAAAGCTGGACTGAAATGGGTCCAATAATTTGTGCAAGTCAAGAAAATTTGTGAGGCAGGTATAGGCAAGTCTCTCAAGCAGCTTGGAGAGGCAAGGGAACTGAGAGATGGGGTGGTAGATTGAGAGTGTTTTTAAAAAAAATACCTAATTCTGACCCAAACAGACATACAGTAATTATGGTATGCTTGAATAATGATGTAAAGATACCAGAAGAGAGAAAGATTACAGGTTTTAATTAACGTTTGGATGAGCACAGATGACTGATTTGTGAGGTCATAGGATCAAGATGAGAACTCGTAGAGTAGGAAGATGAGAAGAGAGTAGATGCTTAATCTTTAGTTGTGTTTTTAAATTAAGTTAATGTGCCAGAGGGTTCAGGGAAGAAATTAAGTAACTTGCTAACTGAGGAAGAGCATATTATTTAATGTTAGATTTTATCAATCTACATTGATAGTACTGTAGCTGGTAGGTTTGGTGTGGAAGGGATGAGAAGAGATTTACACGTGTTAAAAAGGAGATTGAGCTGAGGAACTTGAGCAGAGATAAGAGATTGGAAAAATGTAAGTTTATTATGTCAGTTGATATGAGAAGCCAGTAAAGTTTTTATCTCCCTTAAACTTTACCAACTTCTCATATCAGCTGATATGCACACTATGGCTGAGCGCGAGTGACTGAATTGAAACCTTGAGCATGGTGTCCACCCTCTACTGCTTGCCGCTCATGGATCCTGAGCCTAGCGCTGCTAGTGACGAAAAAACACTGCTTCCTGCACACCACCCACATCGGGACCCACACAGATCAGGTAAGTGGAACAGCGCTACCTTACCTGGAATCAGTGATACGGACAGCCCTTTGTTTTGCACAGATACTGAAACACCTGTGCAGTGGCACATATTGGGGCATTTTCTTTGCTCCTTTCATCTATTTAATGTCTTATCATATAATGTGCAGTGTGAACATTATCTTATGGAAAAGGATCCAGGGACCTATTCATCAACACTAAAATAATATTTTTAAGAACATTTTCCTTAATTAACGTTATTTTAGTATTCATGAAGAGACTTAACACAGGAGATATCACTGATACATCCTGGTTAAGCCCCCCTGCATAATTTCCACACTCCCCATACAATAGTATGGGGATG